>CM055127.1:256247836-257447836 GCA_029206835.1 Rana muscosa | reverse complement strand
GACTTCGGTCTCCACTTGTGTACCTCGGGGATGCTGGGCAGTCGGCTCGGATCCCCAGCGGCATGAAAGACTGAGCCCAGTCACCCTGTCCTCTCCCCAGCGGCGGGTATGTTCTCTGAGAGAGGCAGAGGTTGGCTGGGTAAGTGATGCTCTGTTTGGAGCAATTTATTTGGGGTACTGTGTGGATACCGGCATTAGAAGAAGGGACCTATGGACTAACTTCGGAGTCAACCCGTCTGGGGTCCCCTCCTCTGTAAGTCTCCTGCCGAAAGGGGAGAGATGTAACGGGAAGGCCCGGGGAACTCAGAATCGCTTAGAAAGTATGAGATACCCTTGCTTCAGCTCCCCCAATGCCTCTTATGTGTCAACCACCCTGTGTCTCTATTAGGGGCACAGGGTGAATGAAAACCCCAATATGGTCTATGATAGCCATATTCAATGCTGCACATACATTGTATCTAGATTGGATGTGTACTGTGAGGGGGGGGGGGTTGTGTAATCATTGCTGTGAGGTGTTAAGGTGATTTGCATTCTATTGTCTATTATGAATTAAGTCTGCTACTGTGACGATGTGGATTGGAGCTGGTCGACCGTCTGACTGCATATTATGGGATGTTGAAGTGTCTTCTGTGAGGAGGGGGGGGAATCACCCCTCCTGCTAAGACTGTTTACTGAAGGAGAAGTTTGAACACACCTGACCTGTATCACCATTGTCATTGGACAGTTTAACCCGCCCTGTTTCCCAAAGGATGGGAGGGGAGGGTTTTGAAGAGAAATGTGTTACCATGTGTTTTGAAAATAAAGTCATTACCTGTTTTGGAACTTGAATACAGAGCGTTGTCTCGTATCTGGGGGGAGAATCATTCGTATGGGGTCTTATTCGGCTGGTTGGAGTGTCTGGTGGCTGTCGTGTGGTTGGAAAGGGAATATCCTAACAGTGTTAACCCCTCTCATACTTGGGGTGCCGTTACAGTTAGTTTGCTTTTTATAGTGTCAGGGCACCCGCCGTATATATAACCCAATAAAGGTTTAACCCCCTGATCGCCCGGCGGGTGATATCAATTAGGTTTTAGCGTCAGAGAGGGTCTGCGTCACACCTCAGGCAGCGTCAGGTTAGTGCCAGTAACGCTAACACCCACGCGTGAAGCATACGCCTCCCTTAGTGGTATAGTATCTAAACAGATCAATATCTGATCTGATCAGATCTATACTAGCGTCCCCAGCAGTTTAGGGTTCCCAAAAACGCAGTGTTATCGGGATCAGCCCAGATACCTGCTAGCACCTGCGTTTTGCCCCTCCATCCAGCCCAGGCCACCCAAGTGCAGTATCGATCGATCACTGTCACTTACAAAACACAACACACATAACTGCAGCGTTCGCAGAGACAGGCCTGATCCCTGCGACTCCAGTGCTGTAGGAGGTGATTTCACCACCACAGTTAAAAAAAAAAAGCATATATGCCGAAGCATTGGGGCAGCAGGGGCGGAGGAGCGGAGGAGCAATTTTGCTCCTAATGCCGCGTACATACGGTCGAAATTCCGACGGAGGCTTGCCCGTGGAAAAGTCCGACCATGTGTGTGCGGCATAACTTTTTTGCGGGAGGATGCCCCCATGCTTCGGCATATATAAATGGTGCATGTATGCCCATCATTAGAAGTGGGTGGATGAAGGGCGGTATTCTAATGGTGGGCATACCCACCGATCAATCTCTTTTTTCGTTCAGCAAACTGGCTGCATGAAAAAAAAAGATTACAATACATGTCCAACAAGGACCAGCAACGTACTGGTATGTTGCTGGACTTTGAATGTTTATACCAGAATGATGCCTGCGGGTTTAGGTATCATCTTGGTATCATTCTTTTCAGCCAGCGGCTGGCTTTCATGTAAAAGCAATCCTAGTGGCTAATTAGCCTCTGGACTGCTTTTACAAGCAGTGGGAGGGAATGTCCCCCCCGGATATAAAAAGCGCCATTGGGAAATTGGGAAAGCATTTCATCACACCGATCTTGGTGTGGTCAGATGCTTTGAGGGCAGAGGAAAGATCTAGGGTCTAGAAGACCCCAGTTTTTTCAAAAAAAGAGTACCTGTCACTACCTATTGCTATCTTAGGGGATATTTACATTCCCTGAGATAACAATAAAAATGATAAAAAAAAAAAAAATATGGAAGGAACAATTTAAAAAAAAAAGAAAAAAGAAAAATTAATAATAAAAAAAAAAAAAAGCACCCCTGTCCTGCCCTGCTCTTGCCCAATGGCGAACGCAAGCGTCGGTCTGGCGTCATATGTAAACAGCAATTGCACCATGCATGTGAGGTATCACCGCAAAGGTCAGATCGAGTGCAGTAATTTTAGCAGTAGACCTCCTCTGTAAATCTAACGGGGTAACCTGTAAAGGCTTTTAAAGGCTTTTAAAAATGTATGTAGTTTGTCGCCAATGCGCGTTTGTGCGAAATTTTAAAGCATGTCGTGTTTGGTATCTATGTACTCGGCCTACAATCATCTTTTTTATTTCATCAAACATTTGGGCAATATAGTGTGTTTTAGTGCATTAAAATTAAAAAAAGTGTATTTTTTCCCAAAAAAAATGCGTTTGAAAAATCGCTGCGCAAATACTGTGTAGAAAAAAAAATGCAACACCCACCATTTTAATCTGTAGGGCCTTTGCTTTAAAAATATATATAATGTTTGGGGGTTCAACATAATTTTCTTGCAAAAAAAATAAATGTTTTCATGTAAACAAAAAGTGTCAAAAAGGGCTTTGTCTTCAAGTGGTTAGAAGAGTGGATGTAAGCTTCCTAATGTTGTGTATAAAATGCCAGAACAGTTCAAAACCCCCCCCAAATAACCCCATTTTGGAAAGTAGACACCCCAAGCTATATACTGAGAGGCATGTCGAGTCCATGGAATATTTTATATGTTGACACAAGTTGCGGAAAAAAGACAATTTTTTTTTTTTTGCACAAAGTTGTCACTAAATGATATATTGCTCAAACATGCCATGGGCATATGTGGAATTACACCCCAAAATACATTCTGTTGCTTCTCCTGAGTACGGGGATACCACATGTGTGAGACTTTTTGGGAGCCTAGCCGCGTACGGGACCCCAAAAACCAAGCACCGCCTTCAGGCTTTCTAAGGGTGTAAATTTTTGATTTCACTTCTCACTGCCTATCACAGTTTCGGAGGCCATGGAATGCCCAGATGGCACAAACACCCCCCCCCAAATGACCCCATTTTGGAAAGTAGACACCCCAAGCTATTTGCTAAAAGGTATTGTGAGTATTTTTCAGATCTCCCTTTTTGTCACAAAGTTTTGAAAATTGAAAAAAAAGAAATAAAAAAGAAAATATTTTCTTTCTTCATTTTCAAAAACAAATGAGAGCTGTGAAATACTCACCATGCCTCTCAGCAAATAACTTGGGTGTCTACTTTCCAAAATGGGGTCATTTGGGGGGGTTTTGTGCTATTTTGGCATTTTATGGCCTTCAAAACTGTGATAGGTAGTGAGGAGAGAAATCAAAAATTTGTGCCTAGAAATCCTGAAGGCGTTGCTTGGTTTTCGGGGTCCCGTACGCGGCTAGGCTCCTAAAAAGTCCCACACATGTGGTATCCCCGTACTCAGGAGAAGCAGCAAAATGTATTTTGGGGTGTAATTCCACATATAACCATGGCATGTGTGAGCAATATATCATTTAGTGACAACTTTTTGTAATTTTTATTTATTTTTTGTCATTATTCAATCACTTGAGACAAAAAAAAATATTCAATGGGCTCAACATGCCTCTCAGCAATTTCCTTGGGATGTCTACTTTCCAAAATGGGGTCATTTGGGGGGGGTTTTGTACTGCCCTGCCATTTTAGCACCTCAAGAAATGAGATAGGCAGTCATAAATTAAAAGCTGTGTAAATTCCAGAAAATGTACCCTAGATTGTAGACGCTATAACTTGTGCGCAAAGCAATAAATATACGCTTATTGACATTTTTTTTACTAAAGACATGTGGCTGAATACATTTTGGCCTAAATGTATGACTAAAATTGAGTTTATTTAATTTTTCTTATAACAAAAATATCATTTTTTTTCAAAATTTTCGGTGTTTTTCCGTTTATATGGCAAAAAATAAAAATCGCAGAGGCAATCAAATACCATTAAAAGAAAGCTCTATTTGTGGGAAGAAAAGGACGCAAATTTAGTTTGGGTACAACATTGCATGTCCACACAATTTACAGTTAAAGCAGCGCAGTGCAAAATTCTGAAATCACCTCTGGTCCTTTAGCTACCAAATGGTCCGGGGCTTAAGTGGTAAACATTTTCTTAATGTAGCTTAAAGTGCAAAAAAGTGCCTAAACCTCAATCAATTGCCCTGAAACATTGCACAGCCTAAGATCTCAACTTCCCAAACCTATCCAAGAAGTTTCGTGCGATTCGGTGTTCCACAAGGCAAACTAGCGACATTAAGCTTCTTTTTTGGGAGCTTAATGTAGCTTAACGTACAAAAAAGACCTTAAATGTTAACCAATTCCCCCCAAACTTCACACAGTAGAAGACTCTATCCATACCAACATATAATGAAAAATTCAGCTCATTTGGTTAATCACACCAAAAGTTATTCACATTATGCTAAATTTTACAATGCTAAAACATTTAATGTAAACATTTTCTTAATGTAGATTAATGTAGCTTAACGAGCAAAAAAGTGCCTAAACCTCAATCAATTGCCCTGAAACATTGCATAGCCTAAGATCTCAACTTCCCAAACCTATTCAAGAAGTTTTGTGCGATTTGGTGTTCCACAAGGCAAACTAGCGACATTAAGCTTCTTTTTTGGGGAGCTTAATGTAGCTTAACGTACAAAAAAGACCTTAAATGTTAACCAATTCCCCCCCAATCTCCGCACAGTAGAAGACTCTATCCATGCCAACATTTTCTGAAAATTTCAGCTCATTTGGTTAATCACACCAAAAGTTATTCACATTAAGCTATATTTTACTATGCTAAAACATTTAATGTAAACATTTTCTTAATGTAGCTTAACGAGCAAAAAAGTGCCTAAACCTCAATCAATTGCCCTGAAACATTGCACAGCCTAAGATCTCAACTTCCCAAACCTATCCAAGAAGTTTCGTGCGATTCGGTGTTCCACAAGGCAAACTAGCGACAATAAGCTTCTTTTTTGGGAGCTTAATGTAGCTTAACGTACAAAAAAGACCTTAAATGTTAACCAATTCCCCCCAAACTTCACACAGTAGAAGACTCTATCCATACCAACATATAATGAAAAATTCAGCTCATTTGGTTAATCACACCAAAAGTTATTCACATTATGCTAAATTTTACAATGCTAAAACATTTAATGTAAACATTTTCTTAATGTAGATTAATGTAGCTTAACGAGCAAAAAAGTGCCTAAACCTCAATCAATTGCCCTGAAACATTGCATAGCCTAAGATCTCAACTTCCCAAACCTATCCAAGAAGTTTTGTGCGATTTGGTGTTCCACAAGGCAAACTAGCGACATTAAGCTTCTTTTTTGGGGAGCTTAATGTAGCTTAACGTACAAAAAAGACCTTAAATGTTAACCAATTCCCCCCCAATCTCCGCACAGTAGAAGACTCTATCCATGCCAACATTTTCTGAAAATTTCAGCTCATTTGGTTAATCACACCAAAAGTTATTCACATTAAGCTATATTTTACTATGCTAAAACATTTAATGTAAACATTTTCTTAATGTAGCTTAACGAGCAAAAAAGTGCCTAAACCTCAATCAATTGCCTTGAAACATTGCACAGCCTAAGATCTCAACTTCCCAAACTTATCCAAGAAGTTTCGTGCGATTCGGTGTTCCACAAGGCAAACTAGCGACATTAAGCTTCTTTTTTGGGGAGCTTAATGTAGCTTAATGTACAAAAAAGACCTTAAATGTTAACCAATTTCCCCCAAACTTCACACAATAGAAGACTCTATCCATGCCAACATATTCTGAAAATTTCAGCTCATTTGGTTAATCACACCAAAAGTTATTCACATTAAGCTATATTTTACTATGCTAAAACATTTAATGTAAACATTTTCTTAATGTAGCTTAACGAGCAAAAAAGTGCCTAAACCTCAATCAATTGCCTTGAAACATTGCACAGCCTAAGATCTCAACTTCCCAAACCTATCCAAGAAGTTTCGTGCGATTCGGTGTTCCACAAGGCAAACTAGCGACAATAAGCTTCTTTTTTGGGAGCTTAATGTAGCTTAACGTACAAAAAAGACCTTAAATGTTAACCAATTCCCCCCAAACTTCACACAGTAGAAGACTCTATCCATACCAACAAATAATGAAAAATTCAGCTCATTTGGTTAATCACACCAAAAGTTATTCACATTATGCTAAATTTTACAATGCTAAAACATTTAATGTAAACATTTTCTTAATGTAGATTAATGTAGCTTAACGAGCAAAAAAGTGCCTAAACCTCAATCAATTGCCCTGAAACATTGCATAGCCTAAGATCTCAACTTCCCAAACCTATCCAAGAAGTTTTGTGCGATTTGGTGTTCCACAAGGCAAACTAGCGACATTAAGCTTCTTTTTTGGGGAGCTTAATGTAGCTTAACGTACAAAAAAGACCTTAAATGTTAACCAATTCCCCCCAATCTCCGCACAGTAGAAGACTCTATCCATGCCAAAATTTTCTGAAAATTTCAGCTCATTTGGTTAATCACACCAAAAGTTATTCACATTAAGCTATATTTTACTATGCTAAAACATTTAATGTAAACATTTTCTTAATGTAGTGTGAGGGGGTTAGCTCGGCAGCGGGTGTGTGTGACCCCCGGGATGGGCTCCCCACACAAAACAGGCCCAGCAAACGGAGGATGTGGTTTTCAAAATCAAAAAGGTGCGGTTTATTTTCTATTTACAGTGACAAAACACAGCAAAGCAAAAGAAACATAACCAAAATAAATCCTGGTCAAGTTGACCTCTGACTAAACATACAGGTTTCCTAACTAACAACTGGGATCAGCCTAGTGCTGTCCTAGTCCCTAAGTCCCTGGTTTTAAATGTCCAAGCAAATAGCCACACAGGCTTTTTCTCACCGCACAGGGGTTCACTCTCCCTAGACAGTCCACACAGGTCTGGTTCCAGGCATGAGCTAACATCTAATGAAGCTGGGAGTTCTTATAGAGGCCTTAAACGAACTGACAGGCTTCAGCTGGTCTCATCAACTCCCTGTCTGCACGACGCCCAGCCCTCTCCCTAGAGGTATGAGTCATCCATGAGCCCACTAGCCTTATACAACTCTCCACCTAGTTGTATAAGTCGGCGTAAAGCCTGAATCTGGGCGAAATATATCTACCCCCCTGGATGCAACCAGGTGACTTTACCTTCCTGCTGTCACATACCCCCCCCTCTTGTTTTAACCTCGGGGTTGGAACACCAGCAATCAGGCATTCATGTACTCGAGACAAAGCATCCACATTCCCCATTTGAACGCCAGGGCGATGCTTTACTGTGAAGTTGAATTCCTGGAGGGCCAGGAACCACCTATTCACTCTTCTATTTGTTTCCTTGTTTTGAGCCATCCACTTTAACGGAGCGTGATCCGTAACCATGTCAAAGTGCCTACCTAGCAGGTAGTACCGAAGGGAATCTAGAGCCCACTTCACCGCTAAACACTCCTTTTCAACGGTGGCGTAATTTACCTCATGGGACTTCAACTTCCTGCTGAGGTAATGATGTCATGCTCTACCCCAGATGTTTGTCCCGGCAGCTCAGAGAATATCTCCTTGTTGCGAAGCACAAACTCCTTAACCTCCTGTTGTTGGGGTTGTGACAAGGTGGCTGCTATTCCAACCTCAGGAATCACGCAACCAGTTTGAGCTGGTGACCAAGTGTCTGCGACTAGGGACTCTCTATCCCTCCAGGCTTTCAACAGATTAACGTGATAGATCTGTTCGGGCTTTCGCCTTCCTGGTTGTCTGACCTTGTAATTCACTTCGCTCACTTTTTCCATTATCTCGTAGGGGCCTTGCCATTTGGCAAGGAATTTACTTTCAACCGTAGGGACAAGTACCAATATCCTATCCCCCGGGGAAAAGGTACGGGTCTTGGCTCCACGGTTGTATACTCTCTGCTGTGCCAACTGCGCTTGGGCCAAATGTTCCTTCACGATGGGCATTACCTGTGCAATTCGATCTTGCATCAGGGCGACATGCTCAATCACACTCCTGTGGGGAGAACTCTCACTTTCCCAAGTTTCCTTGGCAATATCCAACAGCCCTCTTGGGTGTCTCCCATACAGTAACTCAAAGGGGGAGAATCCCGTAGAGGATTGGGGCACCTCCCTAATAGCAAACATCAAATAAGGAAGTAAACAGTCCCAATCCTTTCCATCTCTATCCACCACTTTCTTCAACATTTGTTTTAGGGTTTTGTTGAATCTTTCAACCAGCCCATCGGTTTGGGGGTGATACACAGACGTACGCAATTGCGTCACTTTGAACAATTTACACAGCTCTTTCATAACCCGGGACATAAAGGGTGTACCTTGGTCCGTAAGCAGTTCTTTACAAATACCCACCCGGCTAAAAACAAGAGATAGCTCTTTGGCTATGGTTTTGGCCGAGGTATTTCGGAGAGGGATCGCTTCTGGATAACGGGTGGCATAGTCCATTATAACTAATATGTACTGGTGTCCCCTAGCGGACTTGATTATAGGACCTACCAAATCCATGGCGATCCTCTCAAACGGGACCTCAATGATGGGTAGAGGGACCAGCGGGCTACGGAAATGTGGCATCGGGGCCAACCTCTGACACACAGGGCAGGAGGAACAATAATTTTCTACGTCCTTCATCACCCCCGGCCAATAGAATCTCTGTAATACCCTCTCTCGGGTTTTCTCTGTCCCCAGATGACCTCCAAGAATGTGCCCATGGGCCAACTCCAACACCAACTTCCTGTAAGGTTTGGGCACCACAAGCTGCTCAACGGTTTCTTCTGCCCTTTTTGCCACCCGATACAGTAGGTCCTTCTCTACGCTGAAGTATGGGTAAGTGCAGGTATTATCTGGGTTCACTAACTCGCCATCTATTTTCACTACGTTTTCCCGTGCCTTTATTAGGGCGGGGTCTTTCAACTGTTCTGTGGCAAAGTTTTCCCTGTGAACCTCAAGATCAGAAAACTCCACAGACGGTAGGTTTTCGTCTGAGGAGGTGGGCTCCTCTCCAGTTTCTTGAGTCTCCCCTGCCAATACTGATAAGGGAAATTCCGGAGAGTCCTCACCACTCTCAGGGGAGTTCTGGCTATCACATTCCTGGTACATAGGGGCACCAGTGAGGGGCTCAGGATCATCCCACAGTTCCCAGAACTTCGGAAAATCCCTTCCCACAATGGCGTCATACGGTAACTGAGATACTAAGCCCACTGGATGAGAGAGGGTACCTTTGGGGGTCTCGAAACACACTGTAGTCACTGGATACTCTCGGGTGTCCCCATGCACACAAATAACAGCTACCTTGCTATTCCCAGAGACCTCTGTTTTAACTAACTCAGCCTTTATCAGGGTCACAAGGCTACCTGAATCCAGCAATACCACAACATTTCTACCATTAACACACATTTTGCATAAATGTTTCTCAGTTCCTCGAATGGCAGTGCATGCGACTGTCGCACACAGCGACTGACGTCTGCCCGTCAGAAAGTCACACTGCATGGGTTCCTCCACAACCGGGCAATTGGCTGCAATATGTCCCGCTTGCCGGCAGCGGTAGCAAACGATCCTTCTTGCCGCCTCTTGAGTCGCTGATTTCCCAGGCTGTTCTCGCCAAACTTGGGGTAGAGCTCCCACCCTCTCACTCTCTCCACCCTCACCCCTTGGAATCCTCTTATCCGCCCCTGGGGATGGTCTGGTCTTAGGGTGGAAAGTCCGAGAGTCTCTGGAAGAGGCCGTCAGGTTCTCTGTAGCCAAGTATTTCTCTACACGATCCACAAGACCACCGGCCGTCTCTGGGTCTCCATGGCTTACCCACTTTTGGATGGCAGTAGGAAGAGCTCTCAAAAACCGATCCATTACAACACGTTCCACAATCTCTGGTGCGGACAAAGTCTCTGGCTGTAGCCACTTCCTGCTCAGGTGAATGAGATCATACATTTGAGACCTGGGGGGTTTTCCAAGCTGGAAAGTCCAGTTATGCACACGCTGAGCCCGGACAGCCAGGGTGACACCCAGCCTTGCCAATATTTCAGCTTTTAGCATCACATAGTCTTTTGCTTGGTCAGGCTCTAGGTCATAGTAAGCCTTCTGCGATTCACCAGTTAACAGAGGAGCCACCAGTCCAGCCCACTGCTCCTCAGGCCACTTTTCTCTTTCAGCAGTCCTTTCAAATGTGGTCAAAAATACCTCTGGATCATCCTCTCCAGTCATTTTTGTCAATAAACGACTCACCCCAAAGGACGCGGTATTAGTGGGACGGCTTTCCTCACTGGTCTGCGGACGTTGCTGCATTACTGCTTCCATTTGTTGTAGTCTCTGCTCTTGCTTCTGTAACAGGTCTATGAAGCGGGCCTCAGATTGCTGCTGGGCTTGTTGATGAGCTTGCTGCTGGGCTGCAAGGCTCCTTTGCAAACCTGCATTTGTCTGCTGTTGATTGGCATTTGCTAGAGCCAGCTGTTTCAGTATCTCCTCCATGCTGGCTTAAAAAAAACTGCCACTGGTTCTCCACCAACTGTGAGGGGGTTAGCTCGGCAGCGGGTGTGTGTGACCCCCGGGATGGGCTCCCCACACAAAACAGGCCCAGCAAACGGAGGATGTGGTTTTCAAAATCAAAAAGGTGCGGTTTATTTTCTATTTACAGTGACAAAACACAGCAAAGCAAAAGAAACATAACCAAAATAAATCCTGGTCAAGTTGACCTCTGACTAAACATACAGGTTTCCTAACTAACAACTGGGATCAGCCTAGTGCTGTCCTAGTCCCTAAGTCCCTGGTTTTAAATGTCCAAGCAAATAGCCACACAGGCTTTTTCTCACCGCACAGGGGTTCACTCTCCCTAGACAGTCCACACAGGTCTGGTTCCAGGCATGAGCTAACATCTAATGAAGCTGGGAGTTCTTATAGAGGCATTAAACGAACTGACAGGCTTCAGCTGGTCTCATCAACTCCCTGTCTGCACGACGCCCAGCCCTCTCCCTAGAGGTATGAGTCATCCATGAGCCCACTAGCCTTATACAACTCTCCACCTAGTTGTATAAGTCGGCGTAAAGCCTGAATCTGGGCGAAATATATCTACCCCCCTGGATGCAACCAGGTGACTTTACCTTCCTGCTGTCACAGTAGCTTAACGAGCAAAAAAGTGCCTAAACCTCAATCAATTGCCTTGAAACATTGCACAGCCTAAGATCTCAACTTCCCAAACTTATCCAAGAAGTTTCGTGCGATTCGGTGTTCCACAAGGCAAACTAGCGACATTAAGCTTCTTTTTTGGGGAGCTTAATGTAGCTTAACGTACAAAAAAGACCTTAAATGTTAACCAATTTCCCCCAAACTTCACACAATAGAAGACTCTATCCATGCCAACATATTCTGAAAATTTCAGCTCATTTGGTTAATCACACCAAAAGTTATTCACATCAAGCTATATTTTACAATGCTAAAACATTTAATGTAAAAATGGCTTAATGTAGCATAATGTAGATTAACGAGCAAAAAGGTGCCTAAACCTCAATCAATTGCCCTGAAACTTTACACAGCCTAATATCTCAACTTCCCAAACCTATCCAAGAAGTTTCGTGCGATTCGGAGTTCCACAAGGCAAACTAGCGACATTAAGCTTCTTTTTTGGGGAGCTTAATATAGCTTAACGTACAAAAAAGACCTTAAATGTTAACCAATTTCCCCCAATCTTCACACAATAGAAGACTCTATCCATACCAACATATAATGAAAAATTCAGCTCATTTGGTCAATCACACCAAAAGTTATTCACATTATGCAAAATTTTACAATGCTAAAACATTTACCGTATATACTCGAGTATAAGCCGACTCGAGTATAAGCCGAGGTACCTAATGTTGCCCAAAAAAACTGGGAAACCTCACTGACCCGAGTATAAGCCGATGCCCCACTGTTCCCTAGCTCGCTGTTCCCTGTAAATAGACATTTTTACATTGTAATTATTACCTGTAAAGAAGTTGCGGCTGCGGCGTCCATCGTTCGAATTCCGCGGCGTCCATCGTTTGAATTTCGCGGACTCTTCCTGTTCCTTACTTGATAGGCGAGTCTCAGCAGACACTCTCCGCCTATCACGATCATTCTCTCATCCTTAGTTTTCCCAGCAGACACTGTGTTGGGTATTCCACCAATCACAGACGTCTGCTGGAAAACTGAGGATGAGAGAACGTTCGTGATAGGCGGAGAGTGTCTGCTGAGACTCGCCTATCAAGGAAGGAACAGGAAGAGACCGCAGAATTTTGAACGATGGACGCCGCGGAATTTGAACGATGGACGCCGCAGCCGCAACTTCTTTACAGGTAATATTTACTTATTTTTTTTTTTTTTTTTTTACTTTTTATTGGAAAATTATTCAACATGTAGTTACGTACACCCACATTTATGTGGAAAAAAACAAATTTTCGTACAAAAATATCTTTACATATTTCCTTACTTTTCCTTTTCCCTATTTCCCTCCCTATGTTCTCCCCTAAACCCCCCACCCCCCCTATTCCCCTGATCTGTCCCCCTCCTATCCTATTCTTTTCCTATCATTCCCTGAACGTATTTATCTGATTGTTTAAATATTCTCCATTTTTCCCATGTTGTCCTGTAATTTTCCCCCTTTCCCTGCTCTCCCTGGCTCAGGTATTCCATTTCTGAGATATACTCTACCCGTTGAATCCATTCTTTAATAGTCGGTTTCTTTATAGCTATCCAGTTTCTTGGAATTAGTCCTTTTGCTGCGTTAAGTAATGGTGGGACTAAAGTTTTCTGGTATTGCTTTTTTGTTTTATTTGTACCATGAAATAGGCATGTCCACGCGTTTTGTATTATTTTTTCCCCCGTGACTACTTCAATGTAATCCAAAATCTCTGTCCAATACTCCTCTATTATTGGGCATTCCCACCACATATGCATCGTTGTTCCCACTTGCTTACAACCCCTCACACAGAGTGGGGAGTTGTTAGGATGTATTTTATTCATTCTTTCTGGCGTCCAGTGCCAGCGTACCATACTTTTATAATTTGCTTCTATTGTGGTTACATCCGATGCATAGCTGTCTATATTAAGAAACTGACCAAAAGGAAGGACCTTGTCATAAGACCAGCTGATAAAGGGGGATTTGTCATCCTTACAAAAGAACAATACAATAATAGTATGAAGGAGATGTTGGAAGACACCAATACATATAATAAATTGCTCAGTACCCCTGCCTTCAAATGCAGAAAAGCTCTAGAACAGGTGGTACATCTGGGTCTAAAAAAGAATATCTTGAATAAAAAAGAAGCCAGATATTTAGTACCCGATTCCTGGCGAACACCTATTATTTATACAATTCCCAAGATACATAAAGACAAAATAAATCCACCGCCAAGACCAATAGTCAATGGGATAGATTCGCTCACGGCCGGGATGGGCCAATACATAGACCATTATCTGCAACCCGTAGTGCAAGGCACAGAGGCATACCTAAGAGATACGAAACAGATGATACAAATAATAATGGACACTCCCAAAGAAGAAGGACCATGGATCATGGCAACTGGGGACGTATCTTCCTTATACACAATTATCCTACATCATCAAGCTTGCGAAGCTGCTAAGTGGGGACTTAGGACATATACTAAATTGCCTTGCATGCAAAGAAAGTTCATCATCAAATGTCTCGACTTTTGCCTCAAAAATAATTATTTTTGGCACAACAAGAATTATTACCATCAGCGAACCGGCGTAGCCATGGGGGCTAAGTTTGCCCCTAGTGTGGCCGGTATTTTTATGGCCCAGTGGGAAAAAGAAACAGTTTTTAAAAATAAACCAGCCGAACTCACAATATATAAACGCTATATTGATGATATTTTTATCCTTTGGAATGGAGAGCCTAATTCACTTACAACATTTTTACAAACTCTAAATATAAATGACAGAAATATTAAGCTTACATGGGAGATCAGCGAAACAAGTGTCACATTTTTAGATCTAAATATCATACAGGACACTTCTGGTTTCAAAACACAGACTCATTTTAAAAACGTTGATAGGAACAGCTATTTACCGATAGAAAGCTGTCACCATAAGAATTGGCTTTTTAATGTCCCTAAGGGTCAACTTGTACGGCTAAGGAGAAACTGCACCAACTTAGACACGTTCAAAGAACAAGCCGAAGCCATGGGTCAAAGATTTGTCGAGAAAGGATATAGTAATACATTCATAGAAAAGAATATAGTCGAAGTAACAGAGATGAACCGGGACGAACTGATAAGAGACAAAAATAAAAATCAATTACCATCTAAAAAACCATTGACATCTATCATCCTTGACTATAATGTACAACACAAGAAGATTGAAAGAATTATCAAAAGGCATTGGCACCTACTATTGGCAGACAAACAACTACAAGATTCACTACCAAGAAATCCCAGATTCATTTATAAAAGGGCACCAACCATACGGGACAAAATAGTAAAGAGCGTGCCAGATCCACCCAACAAACCATTCTCCTTCTTTACAATGAAAGGCTTTTATCCTTGTAAACGATGTTTTGCATGCAAGAAAACAAAGAAACCAAATGAGAAAAAAACTAACTTCACATCCTCCAGCACGGGAGATACCTATGAAGTTAAAGACTTTATATGCTGCAACACCGAGGGGGCGGTATACGCCCTGGAGTGTAGTTGCGGCCTGCAGTATATAGGGCGTACAAAAAGACTTCTCAGGATCCGTATCAAAGAGCACGTCCAAAATATAATAAAAGGGTTGGACAAACACAATGTATCTAAACACTTTTTATTGCATCATAACAAAGACCCCTCACAGTTAAAATTTTGGGGCATTGAGCCATATACCAGACACTGGCGGGGGGGTCATAAGGTGAGGACACTAAGCCAATTAGAATCAAAATGGATTTTCACCTTGGATACTTTTGTGCCAAAAGGACTCAATGTGGAGTTCGACCTCAATTGTTTTCTCAGTGATTTTTAGTATATATTTATTTACATGATGGGGCATAGGTTGCCCCCGGTTATAACTTCTCCTTTAATTGAATCTCCCTCATACACACCAGAATAAGTTTTTCCCTTAACACTGTCTCCTGTGCATATGTTTATATATATTTCTAGAATATGTTTATATATATATATATATAGTTTTAACAAAATCTTTATCAATATCTTTATATCACCTGGTAGGAATAAACACATCTAGTATAGCCTCTAACGCAAACGTCTGCCTGATGTCCACCAGACCTAAATAATATTATTTCTCTGACATATCCATTTTTTAATGCACTGACAAGTGTATTTTAAATAGAATATTAATATATTTATTCCCATTTTATATTTCTAATACTGTTTTATTAATTGTCTCTATATATTTTAATCATATTTTAAACATAATTTGAATGTGATGCCCCCTCAACTCTGCAACATTGTTTGCGGTCATGTCCTTGCCATGTTGTGGTTCTGTCATCACAACATATCATTGCAAGGACTCCATGAACATGGCCGCCAACCTATCTTTAATTAAATCACAAGGAAATTAGCGGCGCAAGTATTGCCACCGCCACTTCCTTGTTATTGTTTTTTTACCTCCAAAAATATGGCCGCCGCCATAACTTAGGACAGGATCTATAAGAAAATGGCCACCAATGGAGATTAACATTGGGCTCCGGGAAAATGGCCGCCGTATCAATCTCTATAGAAACAGTATTTAAAGACCATTGTATTGCCTTCCCATCATCCCCTGATGAAGTCACGTGACCGTGACGCCACGCGTAGGGACGGAGAGGCAGACAGTCAGACGGAGGCACACGAGCTCGCCGTTCGTTTGGGATAAGTGCATGTTTTTATAATTTTTTTAATGTGAGTTTATGTAAGCAACCTTGTTATATCTATGCAATATTAAAGTACATACCTTTTAAAAAAACGTACTTCACGATCGAGACCCCATTTTTTTTCCCTTCTAACCCGGCCATCGTTGGGAGATGTAAGCAACCCTTTAAGATCCACTATAAGTTATCCCATATGTGAGGAACAGCAGCATCCTGTTATAAAGGTTTCCCTATTGGACGTCAGGATCGTGGTAAAGGATTTTACTGACCCCCACTATACAAAAGCGGTTACCTCATTACCGCAAGGTAAGAGGCCACCCATTATTCTTAGTGTGACACCGGAAGTGAAGATTCAGACACCCTGTCACCACAGCACCATTCACCTATATGAAGTTGCAGGATTGTCACTTACAAGAAATTGATCTGCACGGGCACCACTTACTATTGTTCTCCTTCTCTGGATTTTTGGAGTTCAATTTGTGTTCCTTTGCTTATTGGACAATTTTCACTTTTCGTTATTTTTTCGTTACTCATTGAACTTACTGCTTCACTTTAGCACTGCACTGCACTTTGTTTATTTAGCAGTCACATTGGTGCACCTATTGTCAATTTACTGCAATTTGCAGGCGATTTCTTTCATCTATTTGCACAGTATCATTCACTTTGGTATTTATTCACAGGTTTACTTATTTATTGTTTTTACAGTTTTTATTTATTTATATTTTTACTGATCTTATGGTTTTAGTATTTATACATCACTATAATTGATCAGTTATATTTATTGTTTATTTTTTAAACCTGTTTATTGATTGATAATTTCTTAGCCATTGTGCACTATAATTTATCATATTAGAAACAGCGCAGCACCACCCCCCCCCTCGATTTAGATCCATAGCTGTGTACTGCCTCAATAATTTGCCTCTCGTCTAATTTTCTGCCCAGATCTTGCTCCCATTTTTCTATAAAGGGTAATGGTCCTTCTGTTTCTAGTTCTGTTAATATTTTATACACCTGAGATATACCATGTCTCAAAGGCTTTTTACTACATATCTTTTCCAGTGGGGTTAGTGTATTTTCATCTCTAATTGGTTGTGGAATACTGCTTACTAAGTGCGTTAATTGGAGGTATTCCCAGTCGCTCAACTGACTCCATCCCTGACTCGTAATTAAATCTTGTTTTGTTTTTATTTTACCTACTGTAATTATATCTTTTAATTGTGCAGTTCCCATTAGCTTCCCTAATCGTGTCCCGTTACCTGGTGTAAAAAACTTTGTGCCTGCTAACGCTATTAACCACTTAACGACCGCTCACTGTATATATACGTCGGCAGAATGGCACCGACAGGCACAATCACGTAGAGTGTACGTGATCGCCTTTGTACAGTTGGGGGGTCCGATCGGACCCCCCTTCTATACAGTGAGCGGCCGTTTATCGTTGGGGAGCGATCAGAGATGAGGGGGTGACCATTCGATTTCGGCCACCCCCTCGCGATCGCTCCCGGCCAATGAAAATGCTTCCTCCGCCATGTGATGTAAACACAGGCAGGAGGAAGTGATGTCATCTCCCTCGCGGCGGTCTTTTCGATTCTGGCGCCGAGGAGAGAGGAAGCAGGTTAGTGCACCAACAGTCCACTGACACGTAGGTACACATAAGCACACATTTCACCCCCCAGTCACCCCCAGATCACCCCCCAGGTCACCCCCCAGCCCCCAATCACAGTGTCACTGATTGCAGTGATCATTTATTTTACTGATCACTGCTTTTAGTGTCATCTGTGATAGTAAAAAGTTGCAGGGCAGTTAGGATTAGGCCCCTTTAGGTCCAGGGTAGCCCCCTAACCCCCCCTAATAAAGGTTTAACCCCTTTATCGCCCCCCAGGTAACCCTTTCACCCCCTAACGCCAGCGTCACTAAGCGATCGTATTTTCGATCGCTGTATTTAGTGCCGGTGGTGCCCTAGATAGCCAGTTATTTATTTTTAGTTTCACCGCAGGTTTTTAGAGCGTCAGGTACCCCCATATATTATTTTAACCCCCTGATTGCCCCTAGAGTTAACCCTTTCACCAGTGATCACCGTATAAGCGTCACTGGTGACACTGGTTACCCAGTTAATTATTTAGTTATTTAGGTAACCCGTCAGGTTTTTATATAGCGTCGGGTACCCCCATATTTAACCTAATAAAGGTTTTAACCCCCTGATTGCCCCTAGTTAACCCTTTCACCAGTGATCACCATATAAAGGTTACGGGTGACACTGGTTGGTTAGTTTGCTTTTTATAGCATCAGGGCACCCGCCGTATATAACCCAATAAAGGTTTAACCCCCTGATCGCCCGGCGGGTGAGATCAATTAGGTTTTAGCGCCAGAGAGGGTCTGCGTCGCCCCAGGCAGCGTTAGGTTAGTGCCAGTAACGCTAACACCCACGCGCAAAGCATACACCTCCCTTAGTGGTATAGTATCTGATCAGATCTATACTAGCGTCCCCAGCGGTTTAGGGTTCCCAAAAACGCAGTGTTAGCGGGATCAGCCCAGATACCTGCTAGTACCTGCGTTTAGCCCCTCCGCCCAGCCCAGCCCACCCAAGTGCAGTATCGATCGATCACTGTCACTTACCAAACACAACACACATAACTGCAGCGTTCGCAGAGACAGTCCTGATCCCTGCGACCGCTAACAGTTTTTTTTGTAGCGTTTGATATATTTGCTGACGACAGTCGGGTGCTTTTTTTCCTGTGAATCTTACTAGTGTACCCCTAAATTTAGAGCCCAAAATGGCAAGTCGAAGGTACACTAGTAAAGAGGCCTACGAGATTCTGAGCATGACAGATAGTGAAGAGGAGGTCACGTATCTGTCAGATTCAGGCTCAGAATATCTTCCCGTAGAAGACAGTGACGTCAGCGGCCCCACGTCAGATAGCTCTGACGACGAAGTTGAGGTCCCTGCTAAGGTCAGGCGTACCCGATCCCGATCTTCTGAGGTTGTTGAGGAGCAAGAACCGCAGGGCTCTCGTATCATGGAGCAGAGGAGTACTAGCGCTGCTATTCCTTCTGGTGAATTGGCAAGCACCAGCGGCCTAGTACAGCCTGGGCGTACATCCAGCACTGCAGTATCACGTGGTGACGTGGCGAGTCCCATAAGTGCAGTTCAAGCTGGCGAGGTGGCAAGCACAAGTAGTGTCCCGCTGCCACCAAGAAGACAAAGGCAGGCCCGTCGTACCCATAGTGCTCTTCCTGCAGAATTCGCCTATCCTGATTGGGTCCCCACCACTTCTGCAGAACCCGTACTTCCCCCATTCACTGCCCAACCCGGTATTCAGGTGGAAACAGCTGATTTTATGCCAATCGATTATTATTCGCTGTTTTTCACGGAAGATCTCTATAGATCTATTGTGGACCAGAGTAATTTATATGCTGGTCAATTCATTGCCGCTAATCCCCAGTTGCCTTCCATTGCCAAAGATTGGAAACCAATTACGGTTTCCGAATTTAAGACCTTTCTGGGCCTTTCCCTCAACATGGGCACACATAAATTCCCGTCATTGCGTGCTTATTGGTCCACGCACCCAATTGACCACATGCCCGTGTTCTCTGCCTCCATGCCCAGGAAACGATACGAGCAGATTTTGCGGTTCATGCACTTCAACGACAATGAACTTTGTCGTCCACGTGGGGACCCTGAATACGACCGGCTCTATAAAATTCGGCCCCTCATAAACCACTTCAACGAACGTTTTGCAGCCTTGTTTATTCCCGATCAAGCTGTCTGCGTTGATGAGTCCCTGATTAAATTTTCTGGCCGCTTGGCTTTAAAGCAGTACCTTCCCAGCAAGCGTGCCAGATACGGGGTCAAGCTCTATAAGTGCTGTGACAGGGCAACAGGCTATGTATGGAGCTTTATGGTTTATGAGGGAAAAGATAGTCAGGTTGAGCCGGTCAACTGCCCGGATTACATAGGGAGCGCTGGCAAGATAGTGTGGAACTTGGTGTCACCCTTATTCGGAAAGGGGTACCACTTGTATGTGGACAATTATTACACGAGCGTGCCACTGTTTAGTCACTTGTTTGATCATCAGATTGGAGCATGTGGCACCGTGCGACCTAATCGCCGGGGCTTTCCCCAGCGGCTTGTAGATGCCCGTCTTAGGCTGGGGGAGAGAGCCTGCGTAAAGTGTAATAACTTGCTCGCTATGAAGTGGAGGGACAATAAGAATGTTTTCCTTCTTACCTCCCTTCATGCAGACACGACAGTCCAAATTCCTACGGCGACTGGTGTTGTGGAGAAACCCCTCTGTGTCCACGAATATAACAAAAATATGGGAGGGGTGGACGTCAACGACCAGTTCATGGCGCCGTATCTAATTGACCGTAAGGCGAGACGCTGGTACAAAAAAGTGTCTCTATCCTTATTCCAATTGGCTTTGCTGAACGCTCATGTGCTATACAGAGCTTCAGGCGGGACGTTATCTCTTCTAAAATTCCAGAATGAGATTGTCACAGAACTCCTGTATCCAGGCGGTTCTGCACCTCACCATCCCCTACCAAATGCAGTAAGCCGGCTGCATGAGAGGCATTATACGCATCTCCTCCCGAGTACCCCTACCCAACGAGCCCCCCAAAAAAGATGTCGTGTCTGTAGCAAGCGCGGATTTAGGCGTGACACCCGTTATTATTGTCCACTCTGTCCTGACAAACCTGGTCTTTGCCTTGGTGAATGTTTTGAACGCTACCACTCAAAAGTGAAGTTTTAGCGTAGGGTACAGCATTTCACAGACTAGGACACACTTACACAGGGACTCCCAAGATGCCATTACATTTTGAGAGACCCGAACCATTACAGTTGTTAAAGTTTAAAAAAAAAGTGTAAAAAAGAAAAAAAAAACGTAAAAAACAAAACACAAAAAAAATATAAAAGAAAAAAACCAAAAATAGTTGTCGTTTTATTGTTCTCTCTCTCTCTCTCTATTTTCTCTCTATTGTTATGCTCTTTTTTACTGTATTTCATTCTGCAATGTTTTATCATGCTTGCTTTTCAGGTATGTAATTTTTTGTTTTCAGGTGCGCCATTCAACTGCAGCGCGGAATTATTTATCTTGACAGCAACAGCGTTTGCTCCCACGATACATAAAGCCGTGACTCCAGTGCTGTAGGAGGTGATTTCACCACCACAGTTAAAAAAAAAAGAGCATATATGCCGAAGCATGGGGGCAGCAGGGGCGGAGGAGCGATTTTGCTCCTAATGCCGCGTATATACGGTCGAAATTCCGACGGAGGCTTGCCCGTGGAAAAGTCCGACCGTGTGTACGCGGCATAACTTTTTTGCGGGAGGATGCCCCCATGCTTCGGCATATATATATTTTAGGCACAGGTTGCGTTAAAAAAATGTTTTATTTTTTACTAGGTTTTGTTTTGGTATTTGCTTTGCAGGTATGGTATGGTAAGGTCTTACTGTTGTACTGTAATGTTACTTTGTTTTAATGTTAACCATCATTTGCTTAGCAGGTACGCCATTCAGTTGCATCGCGGATTTATTTATCTTGACAGCAACAGCGTTTGCTCCCACGATACATAAAGCCGTGACTCCAACGCTGTAGGAGGTGATTTCACCACCACAGTTAAAAAAAGAGCATATATGCCGAAGCATGGGGGCAGCAGGGGCGGAGGAGCGATTTTGCTCCTAATGCCGCGTATATACGGTCGAAATTCCGACGGAGGCTTGCCCGTGGAAAAGTTCGACCGTGTGTACGCGGCATAACCTTTTATGCCGCGTACATACGGTCGAAATTCCGACGAAGGCTTGCCCGTGGAAAAGTCCGACCGTGTGTATGCGGCATAACTTTTTTGCGGGAGGATGCCCCCATGCTTCGGCATATATATATTTTAGCCACAGGTTGCGTTAAAAAAATGTTCTATTTTTTACTAGGTTTTGTTTTGGTATTTGCTTTGCAGGTATGGTATGGTAAGGTCTTACTGTTGTACTGTAATGTTACTTTGTTTTAATGTTAACCATCATTTGCTTAGCAGGTACGCCATTCAGTTGCATCGCGGATTTATTTATCTTGACAGCAACAGCGTTTGCTCCCACGATACATAAAGCCGTGACTCCAACGCTGTAGGAGGTGATTTCACCACCACAGTTAAAAAAAGAGCAAATATGCCGAACAGGGGCGGAGGAGCGATTTTGCTCCTAATGCCGCGTATATACGGTCGAAATTCCGACGGAGGCTTGCCCGTGGAAAAGTTTGACCGTGTGTACGCGGCATAACCTCTTATGCCGCGTACATACGGTCGAAATTCCGATGAAGGCTTGCCCGTGGAAAAGTCCGACCGTGTGTACGCGGCATAACTTTTTTGCGGGAGGATGCCCCCATGCTTCGGCATATATGCCCATCATTAGAAGTGGGTGGATGAAGGGAGGTATTCTAATGGTGGGCATACCCACCGATCAATCTCTTTTTTTCGTTCAGCCAACAGGCTGCATGAAAAAAAAGATTACAATACATGTCCAACAAGGACCAGCAACGTACTGGTATGTTGCTGGACTTTGAATGTTTATACCAGAATGATGCCTCCAGGTTTAGGTATCATCTTGGTATCATTCTTTTCAGCCAGTGGCCGGCTTTCATGTAAAAGCAATTCTAGCAGATAATTAGCCTCTAGACTGCTTTTACAAGCAGTGGGAGGGAATGCCCCCCCCCGGATATAAACAGCGCCATTGGGAAATCAGGAAAGCATTTTATCACACCGATCTTGGTGTGGTCAGATGCTTTGAGGGCAGAGGAAAGATCTAGGGTCTAACCCCCATTTTTTTTTCAAAAAAAGTGTACCTGTCACTACTTATTGCTATCATAGGGGATATTTACATTCCCTGAGATAACAATAAAAATGATAAAAAATAAATAAATATGGAAGGAACAGTTTAAAAATAAAATAAAAAAGCAAAATAAATAAAAAAAAAAAAAAAAAGCACCGCTGTCCCCCCCCTGCTCTTGCGCAAAGGCGAACGCAAGCGTCGGTCTAGCGTCATATGTAAACAGCAATTGCATCATGCATGTGAGGTATCACCGCGAAGGTCAGATCGAGGGCAGTAATTTTAGCAGTAGACCTCCTCTGTAAATCTAACATGGTAACCTGTAAAGGCTTTTAAATGCTTTTAAAAATGAATGTAGTTTCTCGCCGCTGCGCGTTTGTGCGCAATTTTAAAGCATGTCGTGTTTGGTATCCATGTACTCGGCCTAAGATCATCTTTTTTATTTCATCAAACATTTGGGCAATATAGTGTTTTTTAGTGCATTAAAAATAAAAAAAGTGTGTTTTTCCCCCAAAGAATGCGTTTGAAAAATCGCTGCGCAAATACTGTGTGGAAAAAAAAATGCAACACCCACTATTTTAATCTGTAGGGCCTTTGCTTTAAAAAAATATATAATGTTTGGGGGTTCAACATAATTTTCTTGCAAAAAAAAAATGTTTTCATGTAAACAAAAAGTGTCAGAAAGGGCTTTGTTCTCAAGTGGTTAGAAGAGTGGATGATGTGTGACATAAGCTTCCTAATGTTGTGCATAAAATGCCAGGACAGTTCAAAACCCCCCCAAATGACCCCATTTTGGAAAGTAGACACCTCAACTTATTTGCTGAGAGGCATGTTGAGCCCATTGAATATTTTTTTTTTTTGTCCCAAGTGATTGAATAATGACAAAAAGAAAAAAAAAAAATGTACAAAAAGTTGTCACTAAATTATATATTGCTCAAACATGCCATGGTTATATGTGGAATTGCACCCCAAAATACATTCTGTTGCTTCTCCTGAGTACGGGGATACCACATGTGTGAGACATTTTGGGAGCCTAGCCGCGTACAGGACCCCGAAAACCAAGCACCGCCATCAGGATTTCTATGGGTGTAAATTTTTGATTTCACTCCTCACTGCCTATCACAGTTTCGGAGGCCGTGGAATGCCCAGATGGCACAAAACCCCCCCAAATGACCCCATTTTGGAAAGTAGACACCCCAAGCTATTTGCTGAGAGGTATGTTGAGTATTTTGCAGATCTCGCTTTTTGTCACAATGTTTTAAAAATTGAAAAAAGAAAAAAAAATATGTCTTTCTTCATTTTCAAAAACAAATGAGAGCTGTAAAATACTCACCATGCCTCTCGGCAAATAGCTTGGGGTGTCTACTTTCCAAAATGGGGTCATTTGTGGGGGTTTTGGGCTATCTTGGCATTTTATGGCCTTCAAAACTGTGATAGGTAGTGAGGAGTGAAATCAAAAATTTGTGCCCTTAGAAATCCTGAAGGCGGTGCTTGGTTTTCGGGGGCCCGTACGCGGCTAGGCTCTCAAAAAGTCCCACACATGTGGTATCCCCGTACTCAGGAGAAGCAGCCAAATGTATTTTGGGGTGCAACTCCGCATATAACCATGGCATGTTTGAGCAGTATATCATTTAGTGACAACTTTTTGTACATTTCTTTTTTTTCTTGTCATTATTCAATCACTTGGGACAAAAAAAAAAAATATTCAATGGGCTCAACATGCCTCTCAGCAATTTCCTTGGGGTGTCTACTTTCCAAAATGGGGTCATTTTGGGGGGTTTTGTGCTATCTTGGCATTTTATGGCCTTCAAAACTGTGATAGGTAGTGAGGAGTGAAATCAAAAATTTATGCCCATAGAAACCTTGAAGGCGGTGCTTGAGTTTTGGGGTCCCGTACGCAGCTAGGCTCCCAAAAAGTCCCACACATGTGGTATCCCCGTACTCAGGAGAAGCAGCAGAATGTATTTTGGGGTGTAATTTCACATATGCCCATGGCATGTGTGAGCAATATATCATTTAGTGACATCTTTGTGCAAAAAAAACAAAGTTTGTCATATTCCCGCAACTTGTGGCAAAATATTAAATATTCCATGGACTGAACATGCCTCTCAGTAAATAGCTTGGGGTGTCTACTTTCCAAAATGGGGTAATTTGGGGGGGTTTTGTGCTATTTTGGCATTTTATGGCCTTTGAAACTGTGATAGGTAGTGAGGAGTGAAATCAAAAATTTACGCCCTTAGAAATCCTGAAGGCGGTGCTTGGATTTTGGGGCCCCGTACCCGGCTAGGCTCCCAAAAATTCCCACACATGTGGTATCCCCGTACTCAGGAGAAGCAGCAGAATGTATTTTGGGGTGCAATTCCACATATAACCATGTGTGAGCAATATATCATTTAGTGACAATTTTTTGTACATTTTTTCTTTTTTTTTTCTTTTTATTATTATTCAATCATTTGGGACAAAAAAAAAATATTCAATGGGCTCAACATGCCTCTCAGCAAATAGCTTGGGGTGTCTACTTTCCAAAATGGGGTCATTTGGGGGGGTTTTGTACCATCTTGGCATTTTATGGCCTTCAAAACTGTGATAGGTAGTGATAGGTAGTGAGGAGTGAAATCAAAAATTTATGCCCTTAGAAATCCTGAAGGCGGTGCTTGGTTTTTGGGGTCCTGTATGCGACTAGGCTCCCAAAAAGTCCCACACATGTGGTATCCCCGTACTCAGGAGAAGCAGCAGAATGTATTTTGGGGTGTAATTTCACATATGCCCATGGCATGTGTGAGCAATATATCATTTAGTGACAACTTTGTGCAAAAAAAACAAAGTTTGTCATATTCCCGCAACTTGTGGCAAAATATAAAATATTCCATGGACTAATAATGCCTCTCAGTAAATAGCTTGGGGTGTCTACTTTCCAAAATGGGGTCATTTGGGGGGGGGGGTTTTGTGCTATTTTGGCATTTTATGGCCTTCGAAACTGTGATAGGTAGTGAGGAGTGAAATCAAAAATTTGCGCCCTTAGAAATCCTGAAGGCGGTGCTTGGTTTCCGGGGTCCCGTGCGTGGCTAGGCTCCTAAAAAGTCCCACACATGTGGTATCCCCGTACTCAGGAGAAGCAGCAGAATGTATTTTGGGGTGCAATTCCACATATAACCATGGCATGTGTGAGCAATATATCATTTAGTGACAACTTTTTGTAATTTTTTTTTTTTTTTGTCATTATTCAATCACTTGGGACAAAAAATAAAAATATTCAATGGGCTCAACATGCCTCTCAGCAATTTCCTTGGGGTGTCTACTTTCCAAAATGGGGTCATTTTGGGGGGTTTTGTACTGCCCTGCCATTTTAGCACCTCAAGAAATGAGATAGGCAGTCATAAATTAAAAGCTGTGTAAATTCCAGAAAATGTACCCTAGTTTGTAGACGCTATAACTTTTGCGCAAACCAATAAATATACGCTTATTGTCATTTTTTTTACTAAAGACATGTGGCTGAATACATTTTGACCTAAATGTATGACTACAATTGAGTTTATTCGATTTTTCTTATAACAAAAAGTAGAAAATATCATTTTTTTTCAAAATTTTCGGTCTTTTTCCGTTTATATCGCAAAAAATAAAAATCGCAGAGGCAATCAAATACCATTAAAAGAAAGCTCTATTTGTGGGAAGAAAAGGACGCAAATTTCGTTTGGGTACAACATTGCATGTCCGCACAATTTACAGTTAAAGCAGCGCAGTGCAAAATTCTGAATTCACCTCTGGTCCTCTAGCTACCAAATGGTCCGGGGCTTAAGTGGTTAATGGAGAATTATATTTCCATTTTTCGTGTCGATGTAGTGTGTCCCATGTTTTAAATACCTTCTTTGTTATACTATGTGAGTCTGTGCCTAATACTCTAAATTTTGGTGGTATCCATTTATTATTTTGTAAATGTGTCATACTTAGCGCATTTTCTATTTGTGCCCATTTATTTTTTGTTTGTGGTTTTGCCCATTCTACTAATCTTGCCAAGATTATTGCTTTATGGTATCTTTCTATATCTGGTACAGCCATGCCCCCTTCTTTTTTTCCGCGGGTTAGTAATATATATTTTATTCTAGCCTTTTTGCCCTGCCATATATATTTCAAGATCATAGATCTTATCGACTTAAAGAATGGTTTGGGTATATCTATTGGCAGCATCTGCAACCTATATGTTACTTTTGGGAGGATCATCATTTTTAAGATGTTGATCCTTCCTGTCCATCCAACGGGTCTCCTTGAAATATCCTTTAATTCTGCTTTAATTTCGTTTAGTAATGGGATAAAGTTGACCGGATATAGTTCTTCTTCAGTTGTAGTTATTTTAATACCTAGATATGTTAAGGTTTTTGTCTCCCAAGTGAACGGAAATTCTTTCTGTAACAGTTTTTCTTCTTTTTTATCTATTCCTAAGTTCAGAATTACTGTCTTTACTGGGTTGATCTTGAAGTTAGCGAGTTCCCCGTATTTTTTTATTTCCTTTACTACATTAGGGAGCGACAGCCTTGGTTTCGTCAGATATAAAAGTATGTCGTCAGCGTATGCCGCCACTTTATGTTCCTCCCTGCCCATCCTCACCCCTCCTATGTCCTGATTATTCCGTATGTTCTGTAACAAAGGCTCCATTCCCAACACATACAGGAGGGGTGAAAGCGGGCATCCCTGTCTCGTTCCATTACGCATCTCGAACATCGACGACACACTCCCATTTATTTTTACCCTGGCTGTCGGGTAAGTATATAGGTTTTTGACCCATTTCATATATTTGGGTCCAATCCCGACATACCGGAGTGTGTCCATCATAAACCCCCAGTCGACTCGGTCAAACGCTTTTTCTGCGTCTATCGACATGAGTACGACTGGGGGTTTCTTCTCCTTCCTTTTCTGGATTAATAAAAGGGTTCTTATGGTATTATCTCTTCCTTCTCTCCCCATTACAAAGCCAGTTTGATCAGCGTTTATTAGTTCCGGCATTAAAGTTTTTAATCTCGTTGCCAATATTTTTGCATATAACTTAATGTCTGAATTCAATAACGCTATGGGACGGTAGTTAGAACATATTGTTCCATCTTTTCCTGTTTTGGGTATAATGGTAATATTGGCAAGGAGAGATTCTTTTCTTATTTCTTCGTCGCCCCCCAATCTATTAAAATACTTACATAGTTCTGGGACTAACTGATCTTTGAACTTCTTATAGTACTTAATCTGAAACCCGTCCGGTCCTGGGCTTTTCCCCCCTGGTGTTTCTTGGAGAGCTTTGTTTATTTCATCCTGCGTAATTGGTTTTTCTAGGAGCTTTGCACTTTCCGATGTTATCCTTGGAAGGATCGTTTTTTCTAAGTATTCCTGTATTTTGCCTTTCCTGTTTTCTTCTTCCTGTGCTGTCTCGTTCCCTCTAATATCATACAGTGCACTATAGTATGTCTTAAATGCTTCTGCGATTTCTGATGTTTTAAATTTCATCTCTCCTCTCTGATTCTTAATTTTTTCTATGTAATTTAAAGTTTTTTTCCTTTTTGCTATTCTTGCAAGGTGCTTCCCGGGTTTATTCCCCCATTTGTATCTTTCTTTACTACATTCTTGAATATTTTTCTGGTTTCCTGTTCCATCAAGTCTCTGAGTTGACCCCTCTTAATTATTATTTGTTGGTATGTTTCTTTATCTTGTTGTCTTTTATCTTTTTGCTCTAGGTCATATAATTCCTTTAACAGGTTTTCCCTCTTTTGGTCCCTCTCCTTCTTTTTTCGTGCCCCTATGGCGATCAATTTACCCCTTATACATGCCTTATGCGCTTCCCAGATTGTTGCTACACTCACTTCTGGTGTATTATTTATTCTAAAGTATTCTTCGATTTCTCTCGATATTATCTCTCCTACTTCTTTGTTATCTAGTAAGTCTTCATTTAAGCTCCACATACCCTTTCTTTGTTCTATATTATTGAATCTTATTTTTACAATAACTGGGGCATGGTCTGAGATTGATTTTACTCCTATCGAGGTGTCTACAACATATTCCAGGAGCCCGTGGTCCACCAGGATGTAATCCAATCTTGAATGCGTGTCGTGCACCGCAGAGTAGTACGTATAATCCTTTTTACTTGGATGCGCCGCTCTCGAAGCATCTGTTAATTGATGATCGAACATTTTTTTTTTGACCAGTTTTAATTGTTTATTATCTCATGTCGGTGCACCAGATGTATTGTCTAACTTTGGGTCCATTGGGAAATTGAAATCGCCGGCAAGAATTATATAGCCCTGTTTGAAACCCATCAGGATATTTAAGATTCTATTCAAATATCTTTTGGGGTGGGTGTTTGGACAATAGACGTTAGCCAGTGTGTATTTTTTCCCCTGAAGATTCCCTTTTAAGAACAAGTACCTACCCTCTGGGTCAACTCTTCTATCCTCTACTATAAAGTTTATGTTCTTTCCAATCCCTATAGCTACTCCTTTAGCTCTCTTGTTTGAGGAGTCTCCATAGTACCAAGTGGGAATCGCACGCGAATAAATTTTTGTGTTAGAATCTAGTACTAGATGTGTCTCCTGAAGAAATACAATTTCTGCGGCATACCTTTCAAGCTCCCTTAATGTCATATACATTTTTTCTGGGGAATTCAGCCCTCTTATGTTATATGTGATGAGATTTATGTCAGTCATATGTTTGTTTGTTTTTTCCCTCTCTCACTCTTCCTTGGGTGGACAGATCCTGGTTCCCCCCTCCCTCCCGCCCCACCTCCCCTCATCCACCCCCCTCCCTCCCTCCCTCCCCTCTCTCCCCCCAATAGAACTTTGACCTCATGGTCTTAGTGCAGGATTTCTCTTTCACCTCTGCACTCTTTGGCCCGAGGTGGAGTTCTGTTTGGCACCGTCGGTCCCCTTTCCCCTTCTATTTGGGAACTGGTGCCGGAGCGTCCAGACGAGTCCCGGGCTCCCCCCTCCGCCCCCTCTCCTTCTATACCTATTTTGTTCACTCCCTTAACCCCCATCCCCTCCCCCCGCCCCCTCCGTGTGTCAGGCGAGAAAATCACCGGTCATACAGAACAAGCAATTAACAGACATAGGAAGCGCCATAAACCCATGGAAAAGGGGGGGAGGAGAAAGAGAAGGGGAGGGGGAGGAGAGAGTGGAAAAAAAAAACCCCTCCTTCCTACCCCCTCCCCACTCCCCCATCTCCCCCACCTAATCCACCATCTGGCATTGGAATTTCCAGTTTTTTACAGAATTCTGGTATTTCCTCTATGAATCTCAGTCTAGCCGTGATACCATTTTTCCTTCCTATCAGGCAGGCTGGGAAACCCCAGTTGTACTGGATTTCGTGTTCCTGGAGTGTCTTAAGTAATGGTCTTAGGTTTCTTCTTCTTTGTAGCGTTTCTTGGGATAGGTCTTGAAAAATCAGAATTTGGCTCTCTTCCCATTTTATTGGTGACTTCCCTCTCAAGTTTCTCCATAGTTGATTTTTTTCCTCCCAGCTTTCAAATCGGACAATGATGTCTCTCGGTTTATCCTGAGCTATTTCTCTTGGTCTTCTTATTCTGTGTGCTCTCTCTATTTTTAGTGGGGTTGTTATTTCTCTATCCAGAAGTGGGTTACAAATTTTCATTATTAGTTCTGATAGATTCTCTAGTTGGGGTATCTCCGGTACCCCCCGGATTCTTAATTTCTTTCTTCTGTCTCTATTTTCCTGGTCCTCTCGCTTGTATGCCAGTTCCTGTTGTTCTTTCCTTATTGACTTTATCTCTCCCTCTAGTCTTCCTATGGCTGTTTCATTATGGTCTGATTTCCTTTCCACTTCCTCCACTCTTTCGCGCAAGTACCCCATATTTTCTTGTATCACCTCCATTTGTGTCTTTAACGATTTTTCCAGGGCGGCGAACATCCCCTCGATTTCTATTTTTGTTGGTAATAGCGCCCTGTTTTGTGGTTCCTCTTCTCTTCTCTGTTCCATTTCTACTTCAGTCTCCTGTTCTATTCTAGACTCTGATAATGAGTCTGCCTCTGGCTGGTTTTTATTTTGCCCTTTTTTCTTATCCTTTCTTTTCTTTTCCTCCTTACTTTCCGTCTGACTGCTCCTCGCTACCTGCTGCTTCTCCACCGCCTGTTTGTCACTATTTCCACCATAGGTTACATATTTATTCATTGGGCCCGGGCTCGGGGTCAAACTTAAGCGTGGTGATTTTGGAATTGCTCCCCCTCTTGCTCCCCTTGCTCTTGAGCTCATGTTATTTCTTTTGGGTACTCTGCTTGGGGCTTTATCCCCTTTGCAATGTTCCACCCCGCTGTTTGTTACCAAATGCTCAGATATACTCGTCCTGCACACCCTTTAGTACCTCTATGATACAATCGAGGTCAGGACTGCCTCGTTTGACGCAGCAGGGGGCAATGTCTCAGGAAGATGGATGCCTGCAAAAGCAGACAATTTTCTGTATTTATTGTATTTTCTGTATTTATTGTACTCCCCGCTCCAACACGGTATCACTTCTGTCTGACCCCGTAATGTAAAGGTTAACAGCAGTCTTAGTAACAGTTTATCAGTGTTTTCCTGCTGCCCGCACTCTTGTACACCTATACACCTATACACCTTTCATGCAACTCAAAAAAGAGAAAGGCGCTTACTACTAGTGCCGTATCGCATCAGAGGGTATCAGAGGGTATAGGTAGGTAATGAGTGACCTATTTTCAGCGTTTCTGCGTTTTAGACGCCTTTTACCCGTTTACGGTTTCTTTTGAGCACATCACAGAGGGGGTGCTTTGGCAGAGCAGGGCAGCACAAAGGAGACCAGCAAAAAAAAAAAAAAAAAAAATGACACATTTGAATGTTTCTCATTACACGTCCCCTTTCCCATTCCTCAGTTCAAGTGAGAACAAGGCAAGCAATAATAGGCATTAGTAACAATTTCCTATATTTCCAGTGTTTCTGTACTGTTCATAACTACCCCAACAGATGCGGGCAATTTTAGTCAGTTTTCCTGTATCTTTAATGTGATGCACTCACCACTTCCAAAGATGTTAAAAGGCACAGTGAGGGCACAGTGTTTTACAAAGACACGATTCCTATATCGTAAGGGGGGGTCCGTGACTTCCGCATACGTGGCGGGTTTATCGAATCTTCCTACGGCATGGAAAAATGTATCTCCAGCAGTTACAAATAAATTTAATCCAAATTAGTCCAGAATAGTAATGTAGCGGCCACCCCCACACCCCGTCCTCTTTAGCCTAGGGGTATGTCACGCGACAGGGGTGAGGTGCGCTACGGCCCATGTCCTCCCCACTACTTGCGGGTGAGGTGAAGGCCAATACCTAATGTTTCCTCGGGCCGGTGTCCTGAACATGTACCGAGTCTGTCGTGCAGAAACCACCAAACCACCCTTTGCTCCCATTAACAGAGTCCATACACCGATCACAGTCCAACGGTTAGATTTATTTCGTATCTTCAGTTACAGAGCAATGCGATGGCATGATACGGTGGAATGAGCAGGTCGAGGCACTATACTGATCTGGGTCCCTACACCCCCTATGCTATGACCAAGGGTTGTAGGAGTCTCGACATGAATACCTCCGTTGCGCTGCGGGCCTCTATCAGGGGAAGATGTCCTCCAAGGGAGTTACTGTAGGCCCATCCGTCACCGGGTTGACACTACACCGGGTCTTCGAACGAGTGACCTCCCCAGCCTCCTCACCTCAGATGCGGGTCCCCTCGCAAGGGGCGCCCTGGAGCAACTCCACCCTCGCGGGACCCAGTCGGAGTCACCGGGTCCCAGGCCTCCTCAATAGTACCTCACCCCAGGCTGAAGGTGCCTGGGATGGACTCCATCTTCGTCCCGGCCAGGCCTAGGGCGCCTGGGCCGGAACCTTGAACCGCCCGCACCCAGGCTGAAGGTGCCTGGGTGCGTGAAGAGATGATCCCCGAAGAAGACCTCGTGGCGAGGGCGTCTCCCCCTTTTATCTCCTCCCGTCGACACCACGGCGGGTTCCCCGCCCCGGCCGTACCATCTCCAGGAAGCGACAAAGAAGGGTAGCACTGCGGTAGTGATTCTACCCCGAGCCAGTAGGTACACTGACACCTACTGGTCGAAGAGAATATTACACCACCCAATCCTCCACGAATAAGAAAAAGGGGTCTGAACCCTAACATAATTACACACTTGGGTCACACTACTCCCCAAGTGTACCCCACTAAATTGAGGACCCCGCTACACACTCCCCCCTGTGATTTGACGCTGGTCCCCAACGTCAGGTGCACACCCATGTCTCCCAAAGAGTGGTGACATGAAGTGGGCCCCAGAGGCTATCCCTCAAATTTCTGGATACTAAATGTGCCAAGACCTGCTCAAAAGGAAAAGGGGAAATATAAAACGATAAGCATTTGTATAAAACATCTGTTCTGTGCACATGTACAATCCCTCCCATCGCTGTCTAAGAACCACCCCACTCTCAGTAGTCTTGACCGATGAATCTCCTGCAGAAGGGAAACAACAAAAATAAAACACATCCTAACACTCTGTGTTAACTTGGCATGAGTGGGTCCGTCAGCCGAGAGACCCGCTCACTCCAATAAGTAAGTAATGCATATGTAAAATTTTCAAACATTCGTTGCGCAACACTGCCACCTGGTGACAGAGCCGCGGTAATGACACTTGGTGAGATCTTCATTCTTCCTGCTTTCCTACTCTGACTCTACCCCAAAAGTCTCTGCCTTTGGCACATGAAGAAAAGGGAGAAAAAACACAACAGCTCCCAAGTCTCCAGTGAGTAAAAGAAAAGCCCAAATCAAAACAAAAGTAGGGCACAGTTCTAGGCGCCTGGGAATGTCTCATCCAGAAAGTTTCAACAGCAACAAGATAGGAGCTCACTCCTCCCATAAGTAGAACCTTGGATCCAGCAGAAACAGAGGCTTCAGGTGCCCGTCAAACACTTCCACTGAGTACTCGACATCCTCTCCTTCTTTCCTACAGATGAGCACCTTATCAGCATGAATATGGCACCCAAGTCTCCAATCAGCTCTGCAGTCCTTGAACTTTTTAGACACAGGCGGCGAACATGACAGGTATCGCCTGGCATGGGGTACTTTAAGCTTTTCCCATGCAAACTCGTCATACCACCTTGGTCGCAGGACCTCAACTTCATACAAAAAGTCCCGGGGCAAGTAGGGGGACTCCCACCCATATTCACGGGCGACTCTCTGGGAGAAAAGTCTCTGCAGTCCTTCCGTTGAAACAGCTCGTCTATTTCCCCGTCATCCCCACAGTCTGACAACGACTCTAGGTCGGAGGTGTCATACATCTCGGCGGGAAGGTAGTCTCTAGTAGACGGAAGGCTACCCTCCCTTTCGGGCTCCACCGGCTGTGAACTCCCGACACCTCCAACCAACACCGCAGTCCCAGCCCCTAGCTCACCTGGACCTACTGAAGAACTGGGATGTCCGGGACTCTCTTCTCTACCGGCGCCATCCAGGCCAGGCAAGCGGCGGGGTGAAGCTCGACCACGACCACAGGAGGCCTGCACCAGGCCTATCTTCCTCTTCGGGGATGGCAGCAGGGAGTCTGTGGTGACTGAAGCAGTGTCTTCAGATTTTTCTCTCTCAATCTCTGGTTGGGCAGTCACTTCGCCCTGGTCAGCGCGTACGGGGACCTCCGCAGAGGCCTGGATCTCTCCCTCCGGAGTGGCGGTTCCTGTGATGCAATTGAGGCGTAGGGCCCGGGGCCTTTCCGTGTATGGTTCAACCTCAAAAAGGAACTCCTTGCAGGCCTCACATCGCCCGAATGGCTTTAGTTGGACCACCAGTCCCGAGCATCCGGGACAGATCACACCGAGAGCCTCCGTGTCTCTGCATGAATACAGAGCCAACTGTCCTCGGGGCCTAAGTCTTATCCCCGTGTCTGTCAGGGGAGCAGCAAATGCAGTCATCTTTGTGGGGTAAGGTACCGGTATCCACGGGGAGCTTGAGGCCATCCCGACCACTTGCTGTTCCATCACGCGCTGACCATGCGCCGGAGTCTCCACGTGTATCTCCACACGTGGCCAGACTCCTCCCACAACTTGTACGTTTTCGCGGGCTTCCGCCAGCCTCCTCCCACGAATTGTACAGTCATGGGGTGCCTCGTGGCGCAGTGCATTAACAGTCCCCACATGTAGTACTTCACACGGCTGGACCTTTCCCTTTCTACGCTCCTCTGCGTGGGCCTTTCCCGACTAAGGGTCATGTCCACAACTCCGAGCAGGGATGCACTCTGGCCAATCACATGGCCGACCCGCTCGGAACTCCTCCGGGCAGCAAAGTTCAAACACAGACGCTCTCAGTTCCATCGCCAAGACACACGATATCATGGACGAGCCCCCACGTGTAGTGGCCACCCCCACACCCCGTCCTCTTTAGCCTAGGGGTATGTCACGCGACAGGGGTGAGGTGCGCTACGGCCCATGTCCTCCCCACTACTTGCGGGCGAGGTGAAGGCCAATACCTAATGTTTCCTCGGGCCGGTGTCCTGAATAGTGATGAGCCGAACACCCCCGGGTTCGGTTCGCACCAGAACCCGCGAACGGACCGAAAGTTCGTACGAACATTAGAACCCTATTAAATACAATGGATGCGAACGTTCGAATTCTAAAGTGCTAATTATAACAACTATTATGCATGTTATTGTCCTAAAAAGGGTTTGGGAACCCGGGTTCTGCACCAGGGGACATGTATCAATGCAAAAAGAAGTTTTAAAAACGGTCGTTTTTCGGGAGCAGTCATTTTAATGATGCATAAAGTGAAAAAAAAAAAGTCAAATATTCCTTTAAATATCGTACCTGGGGGGTGTCTAAAGTATGCCTGTGAAGTGCCACGTGTTTCCCGTGTTTAGAACTGTCCCTGCACAAAATGACACTTCTAAAGGAAAAAAAAGCCATTTAAAACCGCTTGCGGCTTTAATGTAATGTCTGGTCCCGGTAATATGGATGAAAATCTTTAAGAAAAATGGCATAGCTACCCCATGACCCCCCCCCCCCTACCCCAGCCCATTACCAGCCCCTTTGGGTCTTGTATGGATATTAAGGGGAACCCCGCACATAAAATAAAAAAGGCCCTATATACTCTGAACAGCCGTATACAGGCGGTGCATACAAGACAGGGACTGTAGGTTTGTTCTTATGTAGAATCTGTTTGTAATTTTGAACAGGTACATTGTTGAAGTGTAGCTCCAGCCCAAAAATCTATTTTTAAACTTTTTGGAAAACATAGGTAAGGGTTATCACCCCTGTAACATTTGTTTTGCTGTCTGTGCCCCTGTTCAGAACATTTCACCTCACTTTCCGTCCCAATGACAACTGTTTTTGAAATGTGGTGTTTTTCTTGAAACAAGGATTGCTGATAAAGCATCAGTACAGAGGAGACACCTTTCTCCCATATTTATTCTTACAGGAGAGAATTTTCCTTCCTAGTGGTAGATTTCCTCTCACTTCCTGTTGTCTTCTTGCGTTTGCAAGTAGGAGTCGTTTGTAAGTTGGATGTTTGAAAGTAGGGACCTGCCGTATATACTCTGCAGAAATAGGCCCCTTAGTTGTTGGTGTTGGCACAACACTGTAAGCACTCACAGTTACTCTTGGTTGGTGCTGGAACGCCCTGCTGTCAACTATTATATCAGGAATTTTAATTACATATAATTGTTGAACAGTGGTAGTAAAAATTGGGCCTTTGATGGTGGTGCTGGTGCCACAACACTGTAAGCCCTGACAGTTACTCTTGGTGGGTGCAGCAATGGGCCCTGCTGTGAATTATTAGATCAAGAATTGTAATTGCATGCCCCTGTTGAACAGGGGCTGAAAAATTGGGCCTTTCGTGGTGGTGGTGGTGGTGGTGGTGTTGCCACAACACTGTAAGCCCTCAGAGTTACTCTTGGTGGTTGCAGGAATGGGCCCTGCTGTGAATTATTAGATCAAGAATTGTAATTACATGCCCCTTTTGAACAGGGGCTGAAAAATTGGGCCTTTCGTGGTGGTGGTGGTGGTGGCGTTGCCACAACACTGTAAGCCCTCAGAGTTACTCTTGGTGGGTGCAGGAATGGGCCCTGCTGTGAATTATTAGATCAAGAATTGTAATTACATGCCCCTTTTGAACAGGGGCTGAAAAATTGGGCCTTTCGTGGTGGTGGTGGTGGTGGCGTTGCCACAACACTGTAAGCCCTCAGAGTTACTCTTGGTGGGTGCAGGAATGGGCCCTGCTGTGAATTATTAGATCAAGAATTGTAATTACATGCCCCTTTTGAACAGGGGCTGAAAAATTGGGCCTTTCGTGGTGGTGGTGGTGGTGGCGTTGCCACAACACTGTAAGCCCTCAGAGTTACTCTTGGTGGGTGCAGCAATGGGCCCTGCTGTGAATTATTAGATCAAGAATTGTAATTACATGCCCCTTTTGAACAGGGGCTGAAAAATTGGGCCTTTCGTGGTGGTGGTGGTGGTGGCGTTGCCACAACACTGTAAGCCCTCAGAGTTACTCTTGGTGGGTGCAGCAATGGGCCCTGCTGTGAATTATTAGATCAAGAATTGTAATTACATGCCCCTTTTGAACAGGGGCTGAAAAATTGGGCCTTTCGTGGTGGTGGTGGTGGTGGCGTTGCCACAACACTGTAAGCCCTCAGAGTTACTCTTGGTGGGTGCAGGAATGGGCCCTGCTGTGAATTATTAGATCAAGAATTGTAATTACATGCCCCTTTTGAACAGGGGCTGAAAAATTGGGCCTTTCGTGGTGGTGGTGGTGGTGGCGTTGCAACAACACTGTAAGCCCTCAGAGTTACTCTTGGTGGGTGCAGCAATGGGCCCTGCTGTGAATTATTAGATCAAGAATTGTAATTGCATGCCCCTGTTGAACAGGGGCTGAAAAATTGGGCCTTAGGCACTGGTGGCACAACACTACAACCCCTCACAGATACTGTACTTGGAGCACAGCAATGAGCCCTGTTGCAAAGTATTGCTTCAAAAATTGTAATGACACGCCCCTGTTAAACAGGGGCTGAAAAATTGGGCCTTAGGCACTGGTGGCACAACACTACAACCCCTCACAGATACTGTACTTGGAGCACAGCAATGAGCCCTGTTGCAAAGTATTGCTTCAAAAATTGTAATGACACGCCCCTGTTAAACAGGGGCTGAAAAATTGGGCCTTAGGCACTGGTGCCACAACACTCCAACCCCTCACAGATACTGTACTTGGAGCACAGCAATGAGCCCTATGGCAAATTATTGCTAAAAAAATTGTAATTACACGCCCCTGTAAAACAGGGGCTGAAAAATTGGGCCTTAGCCACTGGTGGCGGCACCCATAAACAAAAATGATCTTCCAAGCTATCATCATCAATCGTATCATTGAGGACTCGGAGGAGGAGGATAGCCAGTCAACATAACAGCACAGGCACTCAGCATCAGCATCAGTCTTGAAGGGATGTGACATGTTAAAATCAATTAGTCTGTTATATCAGCATCAGGTGTGTGGTAGCTGGTGGTGATCCAAGACTGGTTCATCTTGATGAAAGTCAGTCGATCAACCGAGTCGGTGGACAGGCGCACCCTGTGACACCCTGTGACAAATCCTCCAGCAGCACTGAATGTGCGTTCCGAAAGAACGCTGGATGCAGGACAGGCCAGTAGCTCAATTGCATACTGTGCAAGCTCTGGCCAGTGATCCATCCTCAAGACCCAGTAAGCCAGAGGATTTTCGGTGGGGAAGGTGTCCAAGTCTGACCTTGCCCCTAGATATTCCTGCACCATGTTTATCAGACGCTGGCGATGGTTGCTGGAACCGATCATACTTTGGGGCTGCGGACTAAAGAATTGTCTGAACGCATCGGTCAGACGGCCACCTTCCCCACCGCTCCTTCTTTGACTGGCCGAAGCCTCAGCAACTCGTTGTCCAGGACCAGGAGTTTGTAACCTCCCAGTCTCTGGGAACGCGTTGCACAGACCTTTCTGCAAGGCCTCCCGGAGTTGTCTCATTCTCTGCTCCCTCTGCGACGGTAACATAAGGTCCGCAACCTTACCCTTGTACCGTGGATCAAGGAGAGTGGCCAGCCAGTAATGGTCCCTCTCCTTGATCCGAAGAATACGAGGATCCTTCCGCAGACTTTGCAGGATCAGGGAGGCCATGCAGCGTAGGTTTGCTGAGGCATTCGCTCCAGAGTCCTCTGGGTCACTAAGGACGACATGATCCGCAGCCACCTCCTCCCAGCCACGTACAAGTCCACTGGTTTCTTGGGACTGTAAATCATCCCTAAAAGACTGCTGCTGATGATGCTGAGTGCCAGCCTCCACCTCCATGCTGACACAATCCTCCTCCTCCTCCTCCTCCTCTTCCTGTGCGATGGGTGGGACAGAAGGAACACTGTCTGGGTAAAGGGGGCCTTGAGAGGCAAGGAAGTCCTCCTCTTCCTGCCTCTGTTCTGCCTCAAGTGCCCTGTCCATTATTCCACGCAGCGTGTGCTCCAACAGGTGGACAAGAGGTACAGTGTCACTGATGCATGCACTGTCACTGCTCACCATCCTCGTGGCCTCCTCAAATGGTGCCAGGACAGTGCATGCATCCCTGATCATGCCCCACTGGCGTGGAGAAAAAAAACCAAGCTCCCCTGACCCTGTCCTGGTGCCGTAGTCGCACAGGTACTCATTGATGGCCCTCTGCTGCGTGTGCAGCCGCTGCAGCATGGCCAACGTTGAGTTCCACCTGGTGGGCATGTCACATATAAGGCGGTTCTTGGGCAGGTTCAACTCCTTTTGCAGCTCAGCCAGGCGAGCACTGGCATTATAAGATCTGCGGAAATGCACACAGACTTTCCTGGCCTGCCTCAGGACATCCTGTAAGCCCGGGTACCTGCCCAAGAACCGCTGCACCATCAGGTTAAGGACGTGAGCCACACAGGGCACATGGGTCAGTTGTCCCTGTCGGAGGGCGGAGAGGAGGTTGGTGCCATTGTCGCAAACCACCATTCCTGGCTTAAGCTGGCGTGGCGTCAACCACCTCTCGGCCTGGCCCTGCAGAGCAGACAGGACCTCTGCCCCAGTGTGGCTTCTGTCCCCCAAACACACCAGCGCAAGCACGGCATGGCATCTTTTTGCCTGCGTACTTGCGTAGCCCCGTGAACGGCTACGGAGCACCGCTGGTTCATAGGACAAACCACAGGAAGAGGCCATGGAGGAAGAAGAAGAGGAGGGGTGGAGGAGAGAGGTGTGTCACAACCAGTAGTAGCATTTTGGAGGCGTGGCGGTGGAACAACCTCCAACACTACTGCACCTTGTCCTGCATCCTTCCCAGCTGCCAAAAGAGTGACCCAATGGGCCGTGAAAGAAAGGTAACGTCCCTGTCCATGCTTGCTGGACCATGAGTCAGCGGTAATATGCACCTTACCGCTGACCGCCCTGTCCAGCGAGGCCAAGACATTGCCTTCCACATGCCGGTAGAGAGCCGGAATAGCCTTCCGTGAGAAAAAGTGGCGTTTGGGAACCTGCCACTGAGGAACCGCACATTGCACAAACTCACGGAAGGGGGCCGAGTCTACCAACTGAAAAGGCAGCAGTTGAAGCGCTAGCAATTTAGCCAAGCTAGCATTCAACCGCTGGGCATGTGGATGGCTGGGAGTGAACTTCTTTCGACGGTCCAGCAGCTGGGGCAGGGAAATTTGCCTGCTAGAATCGGACGTCGGTGTACTGCTAGCAGAGTGGCCGCAAGTACTTGGCTGTGACACACCTAATTCTACACCTTCATTCCTCTCAGTGCATGTTTCAGAGAGGACTGAAGTTATAGTGGGGTTGGAGATCCCAGCTGATGCGGTGCAAGGAGAGGTCCGCTTTGTTCTTTGGTGTGGGTCTTTGAGGTAGGCTTGCCAACGAGCTGCATGGCAGGTCAACATATGTCTGGTCAGGCATGTGGTACCCAAGCGGCTGATGTTTTGGCCACGCGATATACGCTTGAGACATAAGTTGCAAACAGCAGCTGTGCGATCTGATGCACTAGCCTCAAAAAAGGCCCACACCAAGGAACTTTTTGAATGACGGGCAGAGGCAGCGCCCTGCACAGGCGGAGCTCTGCGGTGTGATTCCGTCGGTGTACTGCCCTTACGCTGGCCACCAAAGGGCATCCTGCCTCGTTGGAGATGTGCCTCCTCCTCATCCTCCTCCTCCTCCTCTCTCCTATTAGGCACCCACGTGGAGTCAGTGACCTCATCATCCCCTCCCTCCTCATCACTGGAGCCAATCTGGCAGTATGCTGCAGCTGCTGGAACATGACTGCCAGATTGGTGTCCTTCTTGAGCATCCCCTCTGTCTGCTCTCACGCTACTGCCTTCCTGTAGCTGGGTTTCATCATCAGACCCTTCGAAACGCTGGGCATCCTCCTGGAGCATGTACCCAACACTGTGCTCAAACAGTTCGGGGGACTCCTCAGGAGGAGGACATGGTGGGTCTAGGGAAGGAGTGACTGATGATGAGTCTGACATTGATACCAGGGAAGAGGACGCTTTGGCAGCTGCTTTGCCAGTACCCTGAGCCTGGGTGAGAGAGGATGAGGAGGAGGAGGAGGGCTTGGTCATCCACTCTACCAAGTCTTCGGCATGATGTGCCTCAACATGTCCAGCTGCCGAAAAGAAGGACAAGCGTGTCCCATGGCCATGTGCTGATGACAATGCACCGCGTCCACGACCAGCACTGTTGCCCCCAGACACAGAGCCTGCTTGCCCTCTTTTATTGCCTCCTGACGGTCTGCCTCTCCTTGTTTGCCTTCCAGACATTCTAATAGATGGCCTGCAGGGAGATGGGAAAAAAGCAATAAGGGCTACCTTCAGGTGTCCTTCTCTGTCCCTTTACTTAAGGATTTCTAAATATGGTTGAGGATGATTGCTTTTGCACAGAATAGCACAACGACAATTTCCCTGACTGTCCAAAAAACAAGGATTTCAAAGATGGTTGATGAGGAATGCTTTAGCACACTATAGCACAAGGAGAATTCCCCTCACTTTCCTTCTTTGTCCCTAGAAACAAGGATTCGCACAGTGAAAGAAACTGACACTCTCCCTACCTAGAGTTTTCTGTCCCTAGAAAAAATGTTTTTTTAAAGCACACTATAGCACAAGGAGAATTCACTCACTGTCCTTCCCTGTCCCTAGAAACAAGGATTCGCACAGTGAAATAAACTGACACTCTCCCTACCTAGAGTTTTCTGTCCCTAGAAAAAATGTTTTTTTAAAGCACACTATAGCACAAGGAGAATTCCCCTCACTTTCCTTCTTTCTCCCTAGAAACAAGGACTCGCACAGTAAAAGACACTGACACTCTCCCTACCTAGAGTTTTCTGTCCCTAGAAAAAATGTTTTTTTAAAGCACACTATAGCACAAGGAGAATTCCCCTCACTTTTCTTCTTTGTCCCTACAAACAAGGACTCGCACAGTGAAAGAAACTGACACTCTCCCTACCTAGAGTTTTCTGTCCCTAGAAAAAATGTTTTTTTAAAGCACACTATAGCACAAGGAGAATTCCCCTCACTTTCCTTCTTTGTCCCTAGAAACAAGGATTTGCACAGTGAAAGAAACTGACACTCTCCCTACCTAGAGTTTTCTGTCCCTAGAAAAAATGTTTTTTTAAAGCACACTATAGCACAAGGAGAATTCCCCTCACTTTCCTTCTTTGTCCCTAGAAACAAGGATTCGCACAGTAAAAGACACTGACACTCTCCCTACCTAGAGTTTTCTGTCCCTAGAAAAAATGTTTTTTTAAAGCACACTATAGCACAAGGAGAATTCCCCTCACTTTCCTTCTTTGTCCCTAGAAACAAGGACTCGCACAGTAAAAGACACTGACACTCTCCCTACCTAGAGTTTTCTGTCCCTAGAAAAAATGTTTTTTTAAAGCACACTATAGCACAAGGAGAATTCCCCTCACTTTCCTTCTTTGTCACTAGAAACAAGGACTCGCACAGTAAAAGACACTGACACTCTCCCTACCTAGAGTTTTCTGTCCCTAGAAAAAATGTTTTTTTAAAGCACACTATAGCACAAGGAGAATTCACTCACTGTCCTTCCCTGTCCCTAGAAACAAGGATTCGCACAGTGAAATAAACTGACACTCTCCCTACCTAGAGTTTTCTGTCCCTAGAAAAAATGTTTTTTTAAAGCACACTATAGCACAAGGAGAATTCCCCTCACTTTCCTTCTTTGTCCCTAGAAACAAGGATTCGCACAGTGAAAGAAACTGACACTCTCCCTACCTAGAGTTTTCTGTCCCTAGAAAAAATGTTTTTTTAAAGCACACTATAGCACAAGGAGAATTCACTCACTGTCCTTCCCTGTCCCTAGAAACAAGGATTCGCACAGTGAAATAAACTGACACTCTCCCTACCTAGAGTTTTCTGTCCCTAGAAAAAATGTTTTTTTAAAGCACACTATAGCACAAGGAGAATTCCCCTCACTTTCCTTCTTTGTCCCTAGAAACAAGGATTCGCACAGTGAAAGAAACTGACACTCTCCCTACCTAGAGTTTTCTGTCCCTAGAAAAAATGTTTTTTTAAAGCACACTATAGCACAAGGAGAATTCCCCTCACTTTCCTTCTTTGTCCCTAGAAACAAGGATTCGCACAGTGAAAGAAACTGACACTCTCCCTACCTAGAGTTTTCTGTCCCTAGAAAAAATGTTTTTTTAAAGCACACTATAGCACAAGGAGAATTCCCCTCACTTTCCTTCTTTGTCCCTAGAAACAAGGATTCGCACAGTAAAAGACACTGACACTCTCCCTACCTAGAGTTTTCTGTCCCTAGAAAAAATGTTTTTTTAAAGCACACTATAGCACAAGGAGAATTCCCCTCACTTTCCTTCTTTGTCCCTAGAAACAAGGACTCGCACAGTAAAAGACACTGACACTCTCCCTACCTAGAGTTTTCTGTCCCTAGAAAAAATGTTTTTTTAAAGCACACTATAGCACAAGGAGAATTCCCCTCACTTTCCTTCTTTGTCACTAGAAACAAGGACTCGCACAGTAAAAGACACTGACACTCTCCCTACCTAGAGTTTTCTGTCCCTAGAAAAAATGTTTTTTTAAAGCACACTATAGCACAAGGAGAATTCCCCTCACTTTCCTTCTTTGTCACTAGAAACAAGGACTCGCACAGTAAAAGACACTGACACTCTCCCTACCTAGAGTTTTCTGTCCCTAGAAAAAATGTTTTTTTAAAGCACACTATAGCACAAGGAGAATTCACTCACTGTCCTTCCCTGTCCCTAGAAACAAGGATTCGCACAGTGAAATAAACTGACACTCTCCCTACCTAGAGTTTTCTGTCCCTAGAAAAAATGTTTTTTTAAAGCACACTATAGCACAAGGAGAATTCCCCTCACTTTCCTTCTTTGTCCCTAGAAACAAGGATTCGCACAGTGAAAGAAACTGACACTCTCCCTACCTAGAGTTTTCTGTCCCTAGAAAAAATGTTTTTTTAAAGCACACTATAGCACAAGGAGAATTCACTCACTGTCCTTCCCTGTCCCTAGAAACAAGGATTCGCACAGTGAAATAAACTGACACTCTCCCTACCTAGAGTTTTCTGTCCCTAGAAAAAATGTTTTTTTAAAGCACACTATAGCACAAGGAGAATTCCCCTCACTTTCCTTCTTTGTCCCTAGAAACAAGGATTCGCACAGTGAAAGAAACTGACACTCTCCCTACCTAGAGTTTTCTGTCCCTAGAAAAAATGTTTTTTTAAAGCACACTATAGCACAAGGAGAATTCCCCTCACTTTCCTTCTTTGTCCCTAGAAACAAGGATTCGCACAGTAAAAGACACTGACACTCTCCCTACCTAGAGTTTTCTGTCCCTAGAAAAAATGTTTTTTTAAAGCACACTATAGCACAAGGAGAATTCCCCTCACTTTCCTTCTTTGTCCCTAGAAACAAGGACTCGCACAGTAAAAGACACTGACACTCTCCCTACCTAGAGTTTTCTGTCCCTAGAAAAAATGTTTTTTTAAAGCACACTATAGCACAAGGAGAATTCCCCTCACTTTCCTTCTTTGTCACTAGAAACAAGGACTCGCACAGTAAAAGACACTGACACTCTCCCTACCTAGAGTTTTCTGTCCCTAGAAAAAATGTTTTTTTAAAGCACACTATAGCACAAGGAGAATTCCCCTCACTTTCCTTCTTTGTCCCTAGAAACAAGGATTCGCACAGTGAAAGAAACTGACACTCTCCCTACCTAGAGTTTTCTGTCCCTAGAAAAAATGTTTTTTTAAAGCACACTATAGCACAAGGAGAATTCCCCTCACTTTCCTTCTTTGTCCCTAGAAACAAGGATTCGCACAGTAAAACACACTGACACTCTCCCTACCTATCCTTCTCTTTCCCTAAACTAAAGGAATCCAGGTTAAGCAAGAAAGAAATAAATGTCACTGTCCCTGCCTATGCTTCTCTTTCCCTGCTCCGGAACACACTACACTAGGCCGCCGTGCTGGCGGCCTTTTATAGTGTGGGGCGTGTACTAAACACCCTCAGCAATAATTGGCCACAGGCATCCTGCCTGTGGCCAATCATTGCTCTCCTCGCTGCCGGCGCTGTGATTGGCCAAGCATGCGGGGTCACAGTGCATGCTTGGCCAATCACAGCGCCTGGATGACACTGCGATGGCGTAGTGCATTGTGGGCCGTTCGCGTCACTCGAATTTGGCGCGAACGGCCCAAATCGTTCGATCTTCGTCGAACGATCGAACAGCCGATGTTCGAGTCGAACGTATGTTCGACTCGAACACGAAGCTCATCCCTAGTCCTGAACATGTACCGAGTCTGTCGTGCAGAAACCACCAAACCACCCTTTGCTCCCATTAACAGAGTCCATACACCGATCACAGTCCAACGGTTAGATTTATTTCGTATCTTCAGTTACAGAGCAATGCGATGGCATGATACGGTGGAATGAGCAGGTCTAGGCACTATACTGATCTGGGTCCCTACACCCCCTATGCTATGACCAAGGGTTGTAGGAGTCTCGACATGAATACCTCCGTTGCGCTGCGGGCCTCTATCAGGGGAAGATGTCCTCCAAGGGAGTTACTGTAGGCCCATCCGTCACCGGGTTGACACTACACCGGGTCTTCGAACGAGTGACCTCCCCAGCCTCCTCACCTCAGATGCGGGTCCCCTCGCAAGGGGCGCCCTGGAGCAACTCCACCCTCGCGGGACCCAGTCGGAGTCACCGGGTCCCAGGCCTCCTCAATAGTACCTCACCCCAGGCTGAAGGTGCCTGGGATGGACTCCATCTTCGTCCCGGCCAGGCCTAGGGCGCCTGGGCCGGAACCTTGAACCGCCCGCACCCAGGCTGAAGGTGCCTGGGTGCGTGAAGAGATGATCCCCGAAGAAGACCTCGTGGCGAGGGCATCTCCCCCTTTTATCTCCTCCCGTCGACACCACGGCGGGTTCCCCGCCCCGGCCGTACCATCTCCAGGAAGCGACAAAGAAGGGTAGCACTGCGGTAGTGATTCTACCCCGAGCCAGTAGGTACACTGACACCTACTGGTCGAAGAGAATATTACACCACCCAATCCTCCACGAATAAGAAAAAGGGGTCTGAACCCTAACATAATTACACACTTGGGTCACACTACTCCCCAAGTGTACCCCACTAAATTGAGGACCCCGCTACAGTAAGAAAAAACAAAAAGAGGAAAAACCTTCTGGTATAATGACACGTACTCTTGGTTCTATTCAAACTCCCCACGTGCCTTATGAGTCTATTAAAGTCTATTCAAAAACCTTTCTAGTGGGTGTATACAGACCCTTTAGGCATGAAAGTATTGGTTAGTTTTCCCAATGCTCACTGTTTTATTTTCCCTCCCCCACTTCTGCCGTTTTTTTTTCACAGGCATTCAGTACAGTCAGTTTACTTAATTTCAGGCTGCTTTTTAAAGAACTAGCACTTTCACAGTTCTCACACTTTTTTTTTTCAAGAAAGTCCCCGCTGGGGGTTACTCACGTTGCTTCAGTGCTTATCAGTGCTTCCGTTTCTTCGTTTGGTGCAGCGGGGGGCCATCATACTAAAAAATGCAGGGAGCAGGACACATGGAGCTGTTTGGGAAGCAGGCAGGCACATAACCATGGGGGGGGGAGGGTCCGTGCTGTAACAAGGTCTGAGCTGTGACTCAGCCCCGGTCTCTCACTTCTCCTCTCTCACTCCTCCTTTCCGTCCACCATCCCCACCACTCTTGGTGCTCCCTGCTCTGTCCAGCTTCTCCGGATCTCTCACACCCGTTCACTGCTGGCTGTATCTCCGCACGGCGGGCTGCTTCTCTCGGGTCTCATACAGAGCCACCGCTCAGCCTCCTGTACTTTAGGTCTCTCACGCTGGCTGTATCTCCGCACACCGGACTGTTCACTCGGAGCATGTAAGGGGACAAACGTACTTCCAGGCGGGGGGGGAGCGGGCGTGCTGCAGGGTCATTAGGCTTATCTCCTCATTTCTCGTAGGGGGGGTCAGGAGACCGGCGTCTCACCTACACGCTCCTGCAGGCCTTCGGCGCCATTACTAGGCTCCTCCCTCGAGATAGCGCAGGTAATATTTACAAGTAAAAATTTATATGACTCAAGTATAAGCCGAGGGGGGGGACTTTCAGCCCCAAAAAAGGGCTGAAAATCTCGGCTTATACTCGAGTATATACGGTAATGTTTAATATTTTCTTAATGTAGCTTAATGTAGCTTAACGAGCAAAAAAGACCTTAAATGTTAACCAACTCCCCCCCAATCTTCACACAGTAGAAGACTCTATCCATGCCAACATATTCTGAAAATTTCAGCTCATTTGGTTAATAACACCAAAAGTTATTCACATTAAGCTACATTTTATAATGCTAAAACATTTAATGTGAAAATGGCTTAATGTAGCTTAATGAGCAAAAAAGTGCCTAAACCTCAATCAATTGCCCTGAAACATTGCACAGCCTAAGATCTCAAGTTCCCAAACTTATCGAAGAAGTTTCGTGTGATTCGGTGTTCCACAAGGCAAACTAGCGACATTAAGCTTCTTTTTTGGGGAGCTTAATGTAGCTTAATGTACAAAAAAGACCTTAAATGTTAACCAATTTCCCCCAAACTTCACACAATAGAAGACTCTATCCATGCCAACATATTCTGAAAATTTCAGCTCATTTGGTTAATCACACCAAAAGTTATTCACATCAAGTTATATTTTACAATGCTAAAACATTTAATGTAAAAATGGCTTAATGTAGCTTAATGTAGATTAACGAGCAAAAAGGTGCCTAAACCTCAATCAATTGCCCTGAAACTTTGCACAGCCTAAGATCTCAACTTCCCAAACTTATCCAAGAAGTTTCCTGCGATTCGGTGTTCCACAAGGCAAACTAGCGACATTAAAGGGGTTGCTCCACCGGAAAAAAAAAAATTAAAAGCCAGCAGCTACAGCTACAGCAGCTGCTGGCTTTTAATAATTGGACACTTGCCTGTCCTGGAGTCCAGCGACGTCCGCAGCAGAGGACGAGCAACCGCTCGTCGCTCTGCTGCTCCCTCCGCCATCCTCGCTGAGGGAACCAGGAAGTGAAGCCCTGCGGCTTCATGCCCGGTTCCCTACGGCGCATGCGCGAGTCGCGCTGCGCCGTTCTGATTGGTGCTCCTGTGTTCTGGGAGCCGAGTGTCTCCCAGAACACCAAGGGAAGTCTGCGGGAAGTGACGTAACTCCCGCAGATTCCCGGAGACAGGACCCCCGGATGTGGGTGAAAATACCTGTCTTAGACAGGTATCTTCACCCCCTCCCCCCTGAAAGGTGTCAATTGTGACACCGGAGGGGGGGGAGGGTTCCAAATAGCAAAAGTTGCTATTTAGGGTGGAGCTCCGCTTTAAGCTTCTTTTTTGGGGAGCTTAATGTAGCTTAACGTACAAAAAAGACCTTAAATGTTAACCAATTTCCCCCAAAATTCACACAATAGAAGACTATATCCATGCCAACATATTCTGAAAATTTCAGCTCATTTGGTTAATCACACCAAAAGTTATTTACATTAAGCTATATTTTACAATGCTAAAACATTTAATGTAAACATTTTCTTAATGTAGCTTAATGTAGCTTAACGAGCAAAAAAGTGCCTAAACCTCAATCAATTGCCCTGAAACATTGCACAGCCTAAGATCTCAACTTCCCAAACCTATCCAAGAAGTTTTGTGTGATTCGGTGTTCCACAAGGCAAACTAGCGACATTAAGCTTCTTTTTTGGGGAGCGTAATGTAGCTTAACGTACAAAAAAGACCTTAAATGTTAACCAATTCCCCCCCAATCTTCACACAGTAGAAGACTCTATCCATGCCAACATATTCTGAAAATTTCAGCTCATTTGGTTTAATCACACCAAAAGTTATTCACATTAAGCTACATTTTACAATGCTAAAACATTTAATGTGAAAATGGCTTAATGTAGCTTAACGAGCAAAAAAGTGCCTAAACCTCAATCAATTGCCCTGAAACATTGCACAGCCTAAGATCTCAACTTCCCAAACTTATCCAAGAAGTTTCGTGCAATTCGGTGTTCCACAAGGCAAACTAGCGACATTAAGCTTCTTTTTTGGGGAGCTTAATGTAGCTTAACGTACAAAAAAGACCTTAAATGTTAACCAATTTCCCCCAAACTTCACACAATAGAAGACTCTATCCATGCCAACATATTCAGCTCATTTGGTTAATCACACCAAAAGTTATTCACATCAAGCTATATTTTACAATGCTAAAACATTTAATGTAAAAATGGCTTAATGTAGCTTAATGTAGCTTAACAAGCAAAAAGGTGCCTAAACCTCAATCAATTGCCCTGAAACTTTACACAGCCTAATATCTCAACTTCCCAAACCTATCCAAGAAGTTTCGTGCGATTCGGAGTTCCACAAGGCAAACTAGCGACATTAAGCTTCTTTTTTGGGGAGCTTAATGTAGCTTAACGTACAAAAAAGACCTTAAATGTTAACCAATTCCCCCCAAACTTCACACAGTAGAAGAATCTATCCATACTAACATATAATGAAAAATTCAGCTCATTTGCTTAATCACACCAAAAGTTATTTACATTATGCTAAATTTGAAAATGCTAAAACATTTAATGTAAACATTTTCTTAATGTAGCTTAATGTAGCTTAACGAGCAAAAAAGTGCCTAAACCTCAATCAATTGCCCTGAAACATTGCATAGCCTAAGATCTCAAATTCCCAAACCTATCCAAGAAGTTTCGTGCGATCCGGTGTTCCACAAGGCAAACTAGCGACATTAAGCTTCTTTTTTGGGGAGCTTAATGTAGCTTAACGTACAAAAAAGACCTTAAATGTTAACCAATTTCCCCCAAACTTCACACAATAGAAGACTCTATCCATACCAACATATAATGAAAAATTCAGCTCATTTAGTTAATCACACCAAAAGTTATTCACATTATGCAAAATTTTACAATGCTAAAACATTTAATGTAAACATTTTCTTAATGTAGCTTAATGTAGCTTAACGAGCAAAAAAGACCTTAAATGTTAACCAACTCCCCCCCAATCTTCACACAGTAGAAGACTCTATCCATGCCAACATATTCTGAAAATTTCAGCTCATTTGGTTAATCACACCAAAAGTTATTCACATCAAGCTATATTTTACAATGCTAAAACATTTAATGTAAAAATGGCTTAATGTAGCTTAATGTAGATTAACGAGTAAAAAGGTGCCTAAACCTCAATCAATTGCCCTGAAACTTTGCACAGCCTAAGATCTCAACTTCCCAAACTTATCCAAGAAGTTTCCTGCGATTCGGTGTTCCACAAGGCAAACTAGCGACATTAAGCTTCTTTTTTGGGGAGCTTAATGTAGCTTAACGTACAAAAAAGACCTTAAATGTTAACCAATTTCCCCCAAACGTCACACAATAGAAGACTCTATCCATACCAACATATAATGAAAAATTCAGCTCATTTGGTTAATCACACCAAAAGTTATTCACATTATGCTAAATTTTACAATGCTAAAACATTTAATGTAAACATTTTCTTAATGTAGCTTAATGTAGCTTAACGAGCAAAAAAGTGCCTAAACCTCAATCAATTGCCCTGAAACATTGCACAGCCTAAGATCTCAACTTCCCAAACCTATCCAAGAAGTTTCGTGCAATTCGGTGTTCCACAACAGGGATGAGCCGAACACCCCCCTGTTCGGTTCGCACCAGAACCTGCGAACAGACAAAATGTTTGTGTAAACTTTAGAACCCTATTAAATACAATGGACTCGAACGTTCGAAATCTAAAGTGTTAATTATAAAGGCTAATATGCAAGTTATTGTCCTAAAAAGTGTTTGGGGACCCGGGTCCTGCCCCAGGGGACATGTATCAATGCAAAAAGAAGTTTTAAAAACTGCCGTTTTTTTGGGAGCAGTGATTTTAATAATGCTTAAAATGAAAAAATAAAAGTGAAATATTCCTTTAAATTTCGTACCTGGGGGGTGTGTATGATATGCATGTGAAGTGGCGCATGTTTCCCGTGCTTAGAACTGTCCCTGCAAAAAATGTCATTTTTGAAAGAAAAAAATGCATTTAAAACTGACTCGCGGCTATTAATGAATTGTCGGCTCCCGGCAATACATACAAAAGTCATTGATAAAAAAAAAAAAAAAGCGTGGGTGTTCCCCAGAATTCAATTACCAGGCCCTTCAGGTCTGGAATGGATATTAAGGGGAACCCTGCCGCAAATTAAAAAAAAAAATTTACGTGGGGTTCCCCCAAATATCCATTCCAGGCCCTTCAGATCTGGCATGGATTTTAAGGGGAACTCCACCCCAAATTTAAAAAAAAATGGCGTGGAGTCCCCCTAAAAATCCATACCAGACCCCTTATCCGAGCACGCAACCTGGCCGGCCGCAGGGGAAAAGGGGGGGGACGAGAGAGCGGCCCCCCCTCCCTCCTGAACTGTACCAGGCCACATGCCCTCAACATGGGGAGGATGTCCCCATGTTGATGGGGACAAGGGCCTCATCCCCACAACCCTTGCCCGGTGGTTGTGGGGGTCTGCGGGCGGGGGGCTTATCGGAATCTGGAAGACCCCTTTAACAAAGGGGACCCCCAGATCCCGGCCCCCCCCATGTGAATTGGTAAGGGGTACATTGTACCCCTACCATTTCACGAAGAAAGCGTAAAAAAATGTTTAAAAAACACACAAACACCTTAAAAAAGTCCTTTATTTAAAAAAAAAAACATTCCAGCGGTGAAATCCAGTGTCGCGCGGCGATCCCGATGTCCAGCGCTGTCCTTCATTGGTTGTGCCTGAGCGGACCTGATGGGGAACTCCCTCTCAGTATTTTAAATGTATAGACCCGCCCCTTCTAAAGTTCCCCATCAGGTCCGCTCAGCGGACCAGATGCGGAACATGAGAAGGGGCGGGTCTATACATGTATTACCAAAGTGAGAGCAGTCCCCCATCAGGTCCGCCCCCTCGGTATGTCAGACCCGCCTACGTCATTGGCTTGAGCGGGGAACTTCCTTCACTATGTAAATTTAAATTACACAGTGAAGGAAGTTCCCCGCTCAAGCCAATGACGTAGGCGGGTCCGACATACCAAGGGAGCGGACCTGATGGGGAACTTTAGAAGGGGCGGGTCTATATATTTAAAATACTGAGAGGGAGTTCCCCATCAGGTCCGCTCAGGCACAACCAATGAAGGACAGCGCTGGACATCGGGATCGCCGCGGGACACTGGATTTCACCGCTGGAATGTTTTGTTTTTTTTGTTTTTTTATTAAAGGACTTTTTCAAGGTGTTTGTGTGTTTTTTTAAACATTTTTTTACGCTTTCTTCGTGAAATGGTAGGGGTACAACGTACCCCTTACCAATTCACATTAGGGGGGGGGCCGGGATCTGGGGGTCCCCTTTGTTAAAGGGGTCTTCCAGATTCCGATAAGCCCCCCGCCCGCTGACCCCCACAACCACCGGGCAAGGGTTGTGGGGATGAGGCCCTTGTCCCCATCAACATGGGGACATCCTCCCCATGTTGAGGGCATGTGGCTTGGTACGGTTCAGGAGGGAGGGGGGGCCGCTCTCTCGTCCCCCCCTTTTCCCCTGCGGCCGGCCAGGTTGCGTGCTCGGATAAGGGGTCTGGTATGGATTTTTAGGGGGACTCCACGCCATTTTTTTTTTAAATTTGGGGTGGAGTTCCCCTTAAAATCCATGCCAGATCTGAAGGGCCTGGAATGGATATTTGGGGGAACCCCACGTCAATTTTTTTTAAATTTGCGGCGGGGTTCCCCTTAATATCCATTCCAGACCTGAAGGGCCTGGTAATTGAATTCTGGGGAACCCCCACGCTTTTTTTTCTTTTTTTATCAATGACTTTTGTATGTATTGCCGGGAGCCGACAATTCATTAATAGCCGCGAGTCAGTTTTAAAAGACTTTTTTTCTTTCAAAAATGACATTTTTTGCAGGGACAGTTCAAAGCACGGGAAACATGCGCCACTTCACATGCATATCATACACACCCCCCAGGTACGAAATTTAAAGGAATATTTCACTTTTATTTTTTCATTTTAAGCATTATTAAAATCACTGCTCCCGAAAAAACGGCCGTTTTTAAAACTTCTTTTTGCATTGATACATGTCCCCTGGGGCAGGACCCCGGTCCCCAAACACTTTTTAGGACAATAACTTGCATATTAGCCTTTATAATTAACACTTTAGATTTCTCCCATAGATTTTTCGAATTTGCCGCGAACACCCCAATTTGTTCGCTGTTCGGCGAACGGGCGAACAGGCAATGTTCGAGTCGAACATGAGTTCGACTCGAACTCCAAGCTCATCCCTATTCCACAAGACAAACTAGCGACATTAAGCTTCTTTTTTGGGGAGCTTAATGTAGCTTAACATAAAAAAAGACCTTAAATGTTAACCAATTCCCCCCCAATCTTCACACAGTAGAAGACTCTATCCATGCCAACATTTTCTGAAAATTTCAGCTCATTTGGTTAATCACACCAAAAGTTATTCACATTAAGCTATATTTTACAATGCTAAAACATTTAATGTAAACATTTTCTTAATGTAGCTTAATGTAGCTTAACAAGCAAAAAAGTGCCTAAACCTCAATCAATTGCCCTGAAACATTGCACAGCCTAAGATCTCAACTTCCCAAACCTATCCAAGAAGTTTCGTGCAGTTCGGTGTTCCACAACAGGGATGAGCCGAACACCCCCCTGTTCGGTTCGCACCAGAACCTGCGAACAGACAAAATGTTTGTGTAAACTTTAGAACCCTATTAAATACAATGGACTCGAACGTTCGAAATCTAAAGTGTTAATTATAAAGGCTAATATGCAAGTTATTGTCCTAAAAAGTGTTTGGGGACCCGGGTCCTGCCCCAGGGGACATGTATCAATGCAAAAATAAGTTTTAAAAACGGCCGTTTTTTTGGGAGCAGTGATTTTAATAATGCTTAAAATGAAAAAATAAAAGTGAAATATTCCTTTAAATTTCGTACCTGGGGGGTGTGTATGATATGCATGTGAAGTGGCGCATGTTTCCCGTGCTTAGAACTGTCCCTGCAAAAAATGTCATTTTTGAAAGAAAAAAATGCATTTAAAACTGACTCGCGGCTATTAATGAATTGTCGGCTCCCGGCAATACATACAAAAGTCATTGATAAAAAAAAAAAAAAGCGTGGGTGTTCCCCAGAATTCAATTACCAGGCCCTTCAGGTCTGGAATGGATATTAGGGGGAACCCTGCCGCAAATTAAAAAAAAATTTGACGTGGGGTTCCCCCAAATATCCATTCCAGGCCCTTCAGATCTGGCATGGATTTTAAGGGGAACTCCACCCCAAATTTTAAAAAAAATGGCGTGGAGTCCCCCTAAAAATCCATACCAGACCCCTTATCCGAGCACGCAACCTGGCCGGCCGCAGGGGAAAAGGGGGGGACGAGAGAGCGGCCCCCCCTCCCTCCTGAACTGTACCAGGCCACATGCCCTCAACATGGGGAGGATGTCCCCATGTTGATGGGGACAAGGGCCTCATCCCCACAACCCTTGCCCGGTGGTTGTGGGGGTCTGCGGGCGGAGGGCTTATCGGAATCTGGAAGACCCCTTTAACAAAGGGGACCCCCAGATCCCGGCCCCCCCCTATGTGAATTGGTAAGGGGTACATTGTACCCCTACCATTTCACGAAGAAAGCGTAAAAAAATGTTTAAAAAAACACACAAACACCTTGAAAAAGTCCTTTATTTAAAAAAAAAAAAAAACATTCCAGCGGTGAAATCCAGTGTCCCGCGGCGATCCCGATGTCCAGCGCTGTCCTTCATTGGTTGTGCCTGAGCGGACCTGATGGGGAACTCCCTCTCAGTATTTTAAATGTATAGACCCGCCCCTTCTAAAGTTCCCCATCAGGTCCGCTCAGCGGACCAGATGCGGAACATGAGAAGGGGCGGGTCTATACATGTATTACCAAAGTGAGAGCAGTCCCCCATCAGGTCCGCCCCCTCGGTATGTCAGACCCGCCTACGTCATTGGCTTGAGCGGGGAACTTCCTTCACTATGTAAATTTAAATTACACAGTGAAGGAAGTTCCCCGCTCAAGCCAATGACGTAGGCGGGTCCGACATACCGAGGGAGCGGACCTGATGGGGAACTTTAGAAGGGGCGGGTCTATACATTTAAAATACTGAGAGGGAGTTCCCCATCAGGTCCGCTCAGGCACAACCAATGAAGGACAGCGCTGGACATCGGGATCGCCGCGGGACACTGGATTTCACCGCTGGAATGTTTTTTTTTTTTTTTTTTTTTTTTAATAAAGGACTTTTTTTAAGGTGTTTGTGTGTTTTTTTAAACATTTTTTTACGCTTTTCTTCGTGAAATGGTAGGGGTACAACGTACCCCTTACCAATTCACATAGGGGGGGCCGGGATCTGGGGGTCCCCTTTGTTAAAGGGGTCTTCCAGATTCCGATAAGCCCCCCGCCCGCAGACCCCCACAACCACCGGGCAAGGGTTGTGGGGATGAGGCCCTTGTCCCCATCAACATGGGGACATCCTCCCCATGTTGAGGGCATGTGGCTTGGTACGGTTCAGGAGGGAGGGGGGGCCGCTCTCTCGTCCCCCCCTTTTCCCCTGCGGCCGGCCAGGTTGCGTGCTCGGATAAGGGGTCTGGTATGGGATTTTTAGGGGGACTCCACGCCATTTTTTTTTTAAATTTGGGGTGGAGTTCCCCTTAAAATCCATGCCAGATCTGAAGGGCCTGGAATGGATATTTGGGGGAACCCCACGTCAATTTTTTTTAAATTTGCGGCGGGGTTCCCCTTAATATCCATTCCAGACCTGAAGGGCCTGGTAATTGAATTCTGGGGAACCCCCACGCTTTTTTTTCTTTTTTTATCAATGACTTTTGTATGTATTGCCGGGAGCCGACACTTCATTAATAGCCGCGAGTCAGTTTAAAAGACTTTTTTTCTTTCAAAAATGACATTTTTTGCAGGGACAGTTCTAAGCACGGGAAACATGCGCCACTTCACATGCATATCATACACACCCCCCAGGTACGAAATTTAAAGGAATATTTCACTTTTATTTTTTCATTTTAAGCATTATTAAAATCACTGCTCCCGAAAAAACGGCCGTTTTTAAAACTTCTTTTTGCATTGATACATGTCCCCTGGGGCAGGACCCCGGTCCCCAAACACTTTTTAGGACAATAACTTGCATATTAGCCTTTATAATTAACACTTTAGATTTCTCCCATAGATTTTTCGAATTTGCCGCGAACACCCCAATTTGTTCGCTGTTCGGCGAACGGGCGAACAGGCAATGTTCGAGTCGAACATGAGTTCGACTCGAACTCCAAGCTCATCCCTATTCCACAAGACAAACTAGCGACATTAAGCTTCTTTTTTGGGGAGCTTAATGTAGCTTAACATAAAAAAAGACCTTAAATGTTAACCAATTCCCCCCCAATCTTCACACAGTAGAAGACTCTATCCATGCCAACATTTTCTGAAAATTTCAGCTCATTTGGTTAATCACACCAAAAGTTATTCACATTAAGCTATATTTTACAATGCTAAAACATTTAATGTAAACATTTTCTTAATGTAGCTTAATGTAGCTTAACAAGCAAAAAAGTGCCTAAACCTCAATCAATTGCCCTGAAACATTGCACAGCCTAAGATCTCAACTTCCCAAACCTATCCAAGAAGTTTCGTGCAATTCGGTGTTCCACAACAGGGATGAGCCGAACACCCCCCCTGTTCGGTTCGCACCAGAACCTGCGAACAGACAAAATGTTTGTGTAAACTTTAGAACCCTATTAAATACAATGGACTCGAACGTTCGAAATCTAAAGTGTTAATTATAAAGGCTAATATGCAAGTTATTGTCCTAAAAAGTGTTTGGGGACCCGGGTCCTGCCCCAGGGGACATGTATCAATGCAAAAATAAGTTTTAAAAACGGCCGTTTTTTTGGGAGCAGTGATTTTAATAATGCTTAAAATGAAAAAATAAAAGTGAAATATTCCTTTAAATTTCGTACCTGGGGGGTGTGTATGATATGCATGTGAAGTGGCGCATGTTTCCCGTGCTTAGAACTGTCCCTGCAAAAAATGTCATTTTTGAAAGAAAAAAATGCATTTAAAACTGACTCGCGGCTATTAATGAATTGTCGGCTCCCGGCAATACATACAAAAGTCATTGATAAAAAAAAAAAAAAGCGTGGGTGTTCCCCAGAATTCAATTACCAGGCCCTTCAGGTCTGGAATGGATATTAGGGGGAACCCTGCCGCAAATTAAAAAAAAAATTGACGTGGGGTTCCCCCAAATATCCATTCCAGGCCCTTCAGATCTGGCATGGATTTTAAGGGGAACTCCACCCCAAATTTTAAAAAAAATGGCGTGGAGTCCCCCTAAAAATCCATACCAGACCCCTTATCCGAGCACGCAACCTGGCCGGCCGCAGGGGAAAAGGGGGGGACGAGAGAGCGGCCCCCCCTCCCTCCTGAACTGTACCAGGCCACATGCCCTCAACATGGGGAGGATGTCCCCATGTTGATGGGGACAAGGGCCTCATCCCCACAACCCTTGCCCGGTGGTTGTGGGGGTCTGCGGGCGGGGGGCTTATCGGAATCTGGAAGACCCCTTTAACAAAGGGGACCCCCAGATCCCGGCCCCCCCCTATGTGAATTGGTAAGGGGTACATTGTACCCCTACCATTTCACGAAGAAAGCGTAAAAAAATGTTTAAAAAAACACACAAACACCTTGAAAAAGTCCTTTATTTAAAAAAAAAAAAAAAAACATTCCAGCGGTGAAATCCAGTGTCCCGCGGCGATCCCGATGTCCAGCGCTGTCCTTCATTGGTTGTGCCTGAGCGGACCTGATGGGGAACTCCCTCTCAGTATTTTAAATGTATAGACCCGCCCCTTCTAAAGTTCCCCATCAGGTCCGCTCAGCGGACCAGATGCGGAACATGAGAAGGGGCGGGTCTATACATGTATTACCAAAGTGAGAGCAGTCCCCCATCAGGTCCGCCCCCTCGGTATGTCAGACCCGCCTACGTCATTGGCTTGAGCGGGGAACTTCCTTCACTATGTAAATTTAAATTACACAGTGAAGGAAGTTCCCCGCTCAAGCCAATGACGTAGGCGGGTCCGACATACCGAGGGAGCGGACCTGATGGGGAACTTTAGAAGGGGCGGGTCTATACATTTAAAATACTGAGAGGGAGTTCCCCATCAGGTCCGCTCAGGCACAACCAATGAAGGACAGCGCTGGACATCGGGATCGCCGCGGGACACTGGATTTCACCGCTGGAATGTTTTTTTTTTTTTTTATTTTTTTTTAATAAAGGACTTTTTTAAGGTGTTTGTGTGTTTTTTTAAACATTTTTTTACGCTTTCTTCGTGAAATGGTAGGGGTACAACGTACCCCTTACCAATTCACATAGGGGGGGGGCCGGGATCTGGGGGTCCCCTTTGTTAAAGGGGTCTTCCAGATTCCGATAAGCCCCCCGCCCGCAGACCCCCACAACCACCGGGCAAGGGTTGTGGGGATGAGGCCCTTGTCCCCATCAACATGGGGACATCCTCCCCATGTTGAGGGCATGTGGCTTGGTACGGTTCAGGAGGGAGGGGGGGCCGCTCTCTCGTCCCCCCCTTTTCCCCTGCGGCCGGCCAGGTTGCGTGCTCGGATAAGGGGTCTGGTATGGATTTTTAGGGGGACTCCACGCCATTTTTTTTTTAAATTTGGGGTGGAGTTCCCCTTAAAATCCATGCCAGATCTGAAGGGCCTGGAATGGATATTTGGGGGAACCCCACCTCAATTTTTTTTTAATTTGCGGCGGGGTTCCCCTTAATATCCATTCCAGACCTGAAGGGCCTGGTAATTGAATTCTGGGGAACCCCCACGCTTTTTTTTTTTTTTTTTATCAATGACTTTTGTATGTATTGCCGGGAGCCGACAATTCATTAATAGCCGCGAGTCAGTTTTAAAAGACTTTTTTTCTTTCAAAAATGACATTTTTTGCAGGGACAGTTCTAAGCACGGGAAACATGCGCCACTTCACATGCATATCATACACACCCCCCAGGTACGAAATTTAAAGGAATATTTCACTTTTATTTTTTCATTTTAAGCATTATTAAAATCACTGCTCCCGAAAAAACGGCCGTTTTTAAAACTTCTTTTTGCATTGATACATGTCCCCTGGGGCAGGACCCCCGGTCCCCAAACACTTTTTAGGACAATAACTTGCATATTAGCCTTTATAATTAACACTTTAGATTTCTCCCATAGATTTTTCGAATTTGCCGCGAACACCCCAATTTGTTCGCTGTTCGGCGAACGGGCGAACAGGCAATGTTCGAGTCGAACATGAGTTCGACTCGAACTCCAAGCTCATCCCTATTCCACAAGACAAACTAGCGACATTAAGCTTCTTTTTTGGGAGCTTAATGTAGCTTAACATAAAAAAAAGACCTTAAATGTTAACCAATTCCCCCCCCCAATCTTCACACAGTAGAAGACTCTATCCATGCCAACATTTTCTGAAAATTTCAGCTCATTTGGTTAATCACACCAAAAGTTATTCACATTAAGCTATATTTTACAATGCTAAAACATTTAATGTAAACATTTTCTTAATGTAGCTTAATGTAGCTTAACAAGCAAAAAAGTGCCTAAACCTCAATCAATTGCCCTGAAACATTGCACAGCCTAAGATCTCAACTTCCCAAACCTATCCAAGAAGTTTTGTGCGATTCGGTGTTCCACAAGGCAAACTGGCGACATTTAGCTTCTTTTTTGGGGAGCGTAATGTAGCTTAACGTACAAAAAAGACCTTAAATGTTAACCAATTCCCCCCAATCTTCACACAGTAGAAGACTCTATCCATGCCAACATTTTCAGAAAATTTCAGCTCATTTGGTTAATCACACCAAAAGTTATTCACATTAAGCTATATTTTACAATGCTAAAACATATAATGTGAAAATGGCTTAATGTAGCTTAACGAGCAAAAAAGTGCCTAAACCTCAATCAATTGCCCTGAAACATTGCACAGCCTAAGATCTCAACTTCCCAAACCTATCTAAGAAGTTTCGTGCGATTCGGTGTTCCACAAGGCAAACTAGCGACATTAAGCTTCTTTTTTGGGGAGCTTAATGTAGCTTAACGTACAAAAAAGACCTTAAATTTTAACCAATTTCCCCCAAACTTCACACAATAGACGACTCTATCCATACCAACATATTCTGAAAAATTCAGCTCATTTGGTTAATCACTCCAAAAGTTATTCACATCAAGCTATATTTTACAATGCTAAAACATTTAATGTTAACATTTTCTTAATGTAGCTTAATGTAGCTTAACGAGCAAATAAGTGCCTAAACCTCAATCAATTGCCCTGAAACATTGCACAGCCTAAGATCTCAACTTCCCAAACCTATCCAAGAAGTTTTGTGCGATTCGGTGTTCCACAAGGCAAACTAACGACATTAAGCTTCTTTTTTGGGGAGCTTAATGTAGCTTAACATACAAAAAAGACCTTAAATGTTAACCAATTCCCCCCAAACTTCACACAGTAGAAGACTCTGTCTATACCAACATTTAATGAAAAATTCAGCTCATTTGGTTAATCACACCAAAAGTTATTCACATTAAGCTATATTTTACAATGCTAAAACATTTAATGTAAAAATGGCTTAATGTAGCTTAACGAGCAAAAAAGTGCCTAAACCTCAATCAATTGCCCTGAAACATTGCACAGCCTAAGATCTCAACTTCCCAGACCTATCCAAGAAGTTTCGTGTGATTCGGTGTTCCACAAGGCAAACTAGCGACATTAAGCTTCTTTTTTGGGGAGCTTAATGTAGCTTAACGTACAAAAAAGACCTTAAATGTTAACCAATTTCCCCCAAACTTCACACAATAGACGACTCTATCCATACCAACATATAATGAAAAATTCAGCTCATTTGGTTAATCACACCAAAAGTTATTCACATTATGCTATATTTTACAATGCTAAAACATTTAATGTAAACATTTTCTTAATGTAGCTTAATGTAGCTTAACGAGCAAAAAAGACCTTAAATGTTAACCAACTCCCCCCCAATCTTCACACAGTAGAAGACTCTATCCATGCCAACATATTCAGAAAATTTCAGCTCATTTGGTTAATCACACCAAAAGTTATTCACATTAAGCTACATTTTACAATGCTAAAACATTTAATGTAAAAATGGCTTAATGTAGCTTAATGTAGCTTAACGAGCAAAAAAGTGCCTAAACCTCAATCAATTGCCCTGAAACATTGCACAGCCTAAGATCTCAACTTCCCAAACCTATCCAAGAAGTTTCGTGCGATTCGGTGTTCCACAAGGCAAACTAGCGACATTAAGCTTCTTTTTTGGGGAGCGTAATGTAGCTTAACGTACAAAAAAGACCTTAAATGTTAACCAATTCCCCACCAATCTTCACACAGTAGAAGACTCTATCCATGCCAACATATTCTGAAAATTTCAGCTCATTTGGTTAATCACACCAAAAGTTATTCACATTAAGCTATATTTTACAATGCTAAAACATTTAATGTGAAAATGGCTTAATGTAGCTTAACGAGCAAAAAAGTGCCTAAACCTCAATCAATTGCCCTGAAACATTGCACAGCCTAAGATCTCAACTTCCCAAACCTATCCAAGAAGTTTTGTGCGATTCGGTGTTCCACAAGGCAAACTAGCGACATTAAGCTTCTTTTTTGGGGAGCTTAATGTAGCTTAACGTACAAAAAAGACCTTAAATGTTAACTAATTTCCACCAAACTTCACACAATAGAAAACTCTATCCATGCCAACATATTCTGAAAATTTCAGCTCATTTGGTTAATCACACCAAAAGTTATTCACATCAAGCTATATTTTACAATGCTAAAACATTTAATGTAAACATTTTCTTAATGTAGCTTAATGTAGCTTAACGAGCAAAAAAGTGCCTAAACCTCAATCAATTGCCCTGAAACATTGCACAGCCTAAGATCTCAACTTCCCAAACCTATCCAAGAAGTTTCGTGCGATTCTGTGTGCCACAAGGCAAACTAACGACATTAAGCTTCTTTTTTGGGGAGCTTAATGTAGCTTAACGTACAAAAAAGACCTTAAATGTTAACCAATTCCCCCCAAACTTCACACAGTAGAAGACTCTATACATACGAACATTTAATGAAAAATTCAGCTCATTTGATTAATCACACCAAAAGTTATTCACATTAAGCTATATTTTACAATGCTAAAACATTTAATGTAAACATTTTCTTAATGTAGCTTAATGTAGCTTAACAAGCAAAAAAGTGCCTAAACCTCAATCAATTGCCCTGAAACATTGCACAGCCTAAGATCTCAACTTCCCAAACCTATCCAAGACGTTTCGTGCGATTCGGTGTTCCGCAAGGCAAACTAGCGACATTAAGCTTCTTTTTTGGGGAGCGTAATGTAGCTTAACGTACAAAAAAGACCTTAACCACTTAACGACCGCCCACCGCCGATTTACGTCGGCAGAATGGCACGGACAGGCAGAATCACGTAGATCTACGTGATCGCCTTTGTGCAGTTGGGGGGTCCATCCGGACCCCCCTTCACTGCAGTGAGCGGCCGTTAAGTGTTCGGGAGCGATCAGGCATGAGGGGGCGGCCGCTCGATTCCGCCCCCCCCCTCGCGATCGCTCCTGGCCAATGAAAATGCTTCCTCCGCCATGTGATGTAAACAAGGCTGGAGCTAGTGATGTCATCTCCCTCGCCGCGGTCTTTTCGTTCCCGGCGCCGAGCAGAGAAGAAGCAGGTTAGTGCACCAACAGTCCACTGACACGTAGGTACACATAGGCACACAAATCACCCCCCAGTCACCCCCAGATCACCCCCCAGGTCACCCCAAAGCCCCCAATCACAGTGTCACTGATTGCAGTGATCATTTATTTTACTGATCACTGCATTTAGTGTCATCTGTGATTGTAAAAAGTTGCAGGGCAGTTAGGATTAGGCCCCTTTAGGTCCAGGGTAGCCCCCTAACCCCCCCTAATAAAGGTTTAACCCCTTGATAACCCCCCAGGTAACCCTTTCACCCCCTAACTTCAGCGTCACTAAGCGATTGTTTTTCCGATCGCTGTATTCGTGTCGCTGGTGTTTTAGATAGGCAGTTATTTTTTTTTAGGTTCGCCGCAGGTTTTTATTAGTGTCAGGTACCCCCATATATTATTTTAACCCCCTGATTGCCCCTAGAGTTAACCCTTTCACCAGTGATCGCCGTATAAGCGTCACTGGTGTCACTGGTTAGCCAGTAAGTTATTTAGTTATTTAGGTTACCCGTCAGGTTTTTATATAGTGTCAGGTACCCCCATATTTAACCTAATAAAGGTTTTAACCCCCTGATTGCCCCTAGTTAACCCTTTCACCAGTGATCACCATATAAAGGTTACGGGTGACGCTGGTTGATTAGTTTGCTTTTTATAGCATCAGGGCACCCGCCGTATATAACCCAATAAAGGTTTAACCCCCCTGATCGCCCGGCGGGTGAGATCAATTAGGTTTTAGCGCCAGAGAGGGTCTGCCTCGCCCCAGGCAGTGTTAGGTTAGTGACAGTAACGCTAACACCCACGCGCAAAGCATACACCCCCCTTAGTGGTATAGTATCTGATCAGATCTATACTAGCATCCCCAGCGGTTTAGGGTTCCCAAAAACGCAGTGTTAGCGGGATCAGCCCAGATACCTGCTAGCGCCTGCGTTTAGCCCCTCCGCCCAGCCCAGCCCAGCCCAGCCCACCCAAGTGCAGTATCGATCGATCACTGTCACTTACCAAACACAACACACATAACTGCAGCGTTCGCAGTGCTTGGTTTTTGGGGCCCTGTACGCGGCTAGGCTCCCAAAAAGTCCCACACATGTGGTATCCCCGTACTCAGGAAAAGCAGCAGAATGTATTTTGGGGTGCAATTCCACATATAACCATGGCATGTGTGAGCAATATATCATTTAGTGACAACTTTTTGTACATTTTTTTTTTCTTTTTGTCATTATTCAATCATTTGGGACAAAAAAAAAATATTCAATGGGGTCAACATGCCTCTCAGCAAATAGCTTGGGGTGTCTACTTTCCAAAATGGGGTCATTTGGGGGGTTTTGTGCCATCTTGGCATTTTATGGCCTTCAAAACTGTGATAGGTAGTGAGGAGTGAAATCAAAAATTTATGCCCTTAGAAACCTTGAAGGCGGTGCTTGGTTTTTGGGGTCCCGTACGCAGCTAGGCTCCCAAAAAGTCCCAAACATGTGGTATCCCCGTACTCAGGAGAAGCAGCAGAATGTATTTTGGGGTGTAATTTCACATATGCCCATGGCATGTGTGAGCAATATATCATTTAGTGACAACTTTTTGTATTTTTTTTTTTTTTTGTCATTATTCAATCACTTGGGACAAAAAAAAAAATATTCAATGGGCTCAACATGCCTCTCAGCAATTTCCTTGGGGTGTCTACTTTCCAAAATGGGGTCATTTGGGGGGGTTTTGTACTGCCCTGCCATTTTAGCACCTCAAGAAATGAGATAGGCAGTCATAAATTTAAAGCTGTGTAAATTTCAGAAAATGTACCCTAGTTTGTAAACGCTATAACTTTTGCGCAAACCAATAAATATACGCTTATTGACATTTTTTTTACTAAAGACATGTGGCTGAATACATTTTGGCCTAAATGTATGACTAAAATTGAGTTTATTCGATTTTTCTTATAACAAAAAGTAGAAAATATCTTTTTTTTTCAAAATTTTCGTTCTTTTTCCATTTATATCGCAAAAAATAAAAATCGCAGAGGCAATCAAATACCATTAAAAGAAAGCTCTATTTGTGGGAAGAAAAGGACGCAAATTTCATTTGGGTACAACATTGCATGTCTGCACAATTTACAGTTAAAGCAGCGCAGTGCCGAATCCCAAAAACAGGCTTGGTCCTAATGGCCCGAAATGGTCCGGGGCTTAAGTGTTTAAATGTTAAACAATTCCCCCCCCAATCTTCACACAGTAGAAGACTCTATTCATGCCAACATATTCAGAAAATTTCAGCTCATTTGGTTAATCACACCAAAAGTTATTCACATTAAGCTATATTTTACAATGCTAAAACATTTAATGTGAAAATGGCTTAATGTAGCTTAACGAGCAAAAAAGTGCCTAAACTTCAATCAATTGCCCTGAAACATTGCATAGCCTAAGATCTCAACTTCCCAGACCTATCCAAGAAGTTTCGTGCGATTCGGTGTTCCACAAGGCAAACTAGCGACATTAAGCTTCTTTTTTAGGGAGCTTAATGTAGCTTAACGTACAAAAAAGGCCTTAAATGTTAACTAATTTCCACCAAACTTCACACAATAGAAGACTCTATCCATGCCAACATATTCTGAAAATTTAAGCTCATTTGGTTAATCACACCAAAAGTTATTCACATCAAGCTATATTTTACAATGCTAAACCATTTAATGTAAAAATGGCTTAATGTAGCTTAATGTAGCTTAACGAGCAAAAAGGTGCCTAAACCTCAATCAATTGCCCTGTAACTTTGCACAGCCTAAGATCTCAACTTCCCAAACCTATCCAAGAAGTTTCCTGCGATTCGGTGTTCCACAAGGCAAACTAGCGACATTAAACTTCTTTTTTGGGGAGCTTAATGTAGCTTAACGTACAAAAAAGACCTTAAATGTTACCCAATTCCCCCCAATCTTCACACAGTAGAAGACTCTATCCATACCAACATATAATGAAAAATTCAGCTCATTTGGTTAATCACACCAAAAGTTATTCACATTAAGCTATATTTTACAATGCTAAAACATTTAATGTAAACATTTTCTTAATGTAGCTTAATGTAGCTTAACGAGCAAAAAAGTGCCTAAACCTCAATCAATTGCCCTGAAACTTTGCACAGCCTAAGATCTCAACTTCCCAAACCTATCCAAGAAGTTTCCTGCGATTCGGTGTTCCACAAGGCAAACTAGCGACATTAAGCTTCTTTTTTGGGGAGCGTAATGTAGCTTAACGTACAAAAAAGACCTTAAATGTTAACCAATTCCCCCCAATCTTCACACAGTAGAAGACTCTATCCATGCCAAGATTTTCTGAAAATTTCAGCTCATTTGGTTAATCACACCAAAAGTTATTCACATTAAGCTATATTTTACAATGCTAAAACATTTAATGTAAACATTTTCTTAATGTAGCTTAATGTAGCTTAACGAGCAAAAAAGTGCCTAAACCTCAATCAATTGCCCTGAAACATTGCACAGCCTAAGATCTCAACTTCCCAAACCTATCCAAGAAGTTTTGTGCGATTCGGTGTTCCACAAGGCAAACTAGCGACATTAAGCTTCTTTTTTGGGGAGCGTTATGTAGCTTAACGTACAAAAAAGACCTTAAATGTTAACCAATTCCCCCCAAACTTCACACAGTAGAAGACTCTATCCATACCAACATATAATGAAAAATTCAGCTCATTTGGTTAATCACACCAAAAGTTATTCACATTAAGCTATATTTTACAATGCTAAAACATTTAATGTAAACATTTTCTTAATGTAGCTTAATGTAGCTTAACGAGCAAAAAAGTGCCGAAACCTCAATCAACTGCCCTGAAACACTGCACAGCCTAAGATCTCAACTTCCCAAACCTATCCAAGAAGTTTCGTGCGATTCGGTGTTCCACAAAGCAAACTAGCGACATTAAGCTTCTTTTTTGGGGAGCTTAATGTAGCTTAACGTACAAAAAAGATCATAAATGTTAACCAATTCCCCCCAATCTTCACACAGTAGAAGACTCTATCCATGCCAAGATTTTCTGAAAATTTCAGCTCATTTGGTTAATCACACCAAAAGTTATTCACATTAGGCTATATTTTACAATGCTAAAACATTTAATGTAAACATTTTCTTAATGTAGCTTAATGTAGCTTAACGAGCAAAAAAGACCTTAAATGTTAACCAATTTCCCCCAAACTTCACACAATAGAAGACTCTATCCATGCCAACATATTCAGCTCATTTGGTTAATCACACCAAAAGTTATTCACATCAAGCTATATTTTACAATGCTAAAACATTTAATGTAAAAATGGCTTAATGTAGCTTAATGTAGCTTAACAAGCAAAAAGGTGCCTAAACCTCAATCAATTGCCCTGAAACTTTACACAGCCTAATATCTCAACTTCCCAAACCTATCCAAGAAGTTTCGTGCGATTCGGAGTTCCACAAGGCAAACTAGCGACATTAAGCTTCTTTTTTGGGGAGCTTAATGTAGCTTAACGTACAAAAAAGACCTTAAATGTTAACCAATTCCCCCCAAACTTCACACAGTAGAAGAATCTATCCATACTAACATATAATGAAAAATTCAGCTCATTTGCTTAATCACACCAAAAGTTATTTACATTATGCTAAATTTGAAAATGCTAAAACATTTAATGTAAACATTTTCTTAATGTAGCTTAATGTAGCTTAACGAGCAAAAAAGTGCCTAAACCTCAATCAATTGCCCTGAAACATTGCATAGCCTAAGATCTCAACTTCCCAAACCTATCCAAGAAGTTTCGTGCGATCCGGTGTTCCACAAGGCAAACTAGCGACATTAAGCTTCTTTTTTGGGGAGCTTAATGTAGCTTAACGTACAAAAAAGACCTTAAATGTTAACCAATTTCCCCCAAACTTCACACAATAGAAGACTCTATCCATACCAACATATAATGAAAAATTCAGCTCATTTAGTTAATCACACCAAAAGTTATTCACATTATGCAAAATTTTACAATGCTAAAACATTTAATGTAAACATTTTCTTAATGTAGCTTAATGTAGCTTAACGAGCAAAAAAGACCTTAAATGTTAACCAACTCCCCCCCAATCTTCACACAGTAGAAGACTCTATCCATGCCAACATATTCTGAAAATTTCAGCTCATTTGGTTAATCACACCAAAAGTTATTCACATCAAGCTATATTTTACAATGCTAAAACATTTAATGTAAAAATGGCTTAATGTAGCTTAATGTAGATTAACGAGCAAAAAGGTGCCTAAACCTCAATCAATTGCCCTGAAACTTTGCACAGCCTAAGATCTCAACTTCCCAAACTTATCCAAGAAGTTTCCTGCGATTCGGTGTTCCACAAGGCAAACTAGCGACATTAAGCTTCTTTTTTGGGGAGCTTAATGTAGCTTAACGTACAAAAAAGACCTTAAATGTTAACCAATTTCCCCCAAACGTCACACAATAGAAGACTCTATCCATACCAACATATAATGAAAAATTCAGCTCATTTGGTTAATCACACCAAAAGTTATTCACATTATGCTAAATTTTACAATGCTAAAACATTTAATGTAAACATTTTCTTAATGTAGCTTAATGTAGCTTAACGAGCAAAAAATACCTTAAATGTTAACCAACTCCCCCCCAATCTTCACACAGTAGAAGACTCTATCCATGCCAACATTTTCTGAAAATTTCAGCTCATTTGGTTAATCACACCAAAAGTTATTCACATTAAGCTATATTTTACAATGCTAAAACATTTAATGTAAACATTTTCTTAATGTAGCTTAATGTAGCTTAACAAGCAAAAAAGTGCCTAAACCTCAATCAATTGCCCTGAAACATTGCACAGCCTAAGATCTCAACTTCCCAAACCTATCCAAGAAGTTTTGTGCGATTCGGTGTTCCACAAGGCAAACTGGCGACATTAAGCTTCTTTTTTGGGGAGCGTAATGTAGCTTAACGTACAAAAAAGACCTTAAATGTTAACCAATTCCCCCCCCATCTTCACACAGTAGAAGACTCTATCCATGCCAACATATTCAGAAAATTTCAGCTCATTTGGTTAATCACACCAAAAGTTATTCACATTAAGCTATATTTTACAATGCTAAAACATTTAATGTGAAAATGGCTTAATGTAGCTTAACGAGCAAAAAAGTGCCTAAACCTCAATCAATTGCCCTGAAACATTGCACAGCCTAAGGTCTCAACTTCCCAGACCTATCCAAGAAGTTTCGTGCGATTTGGTGTTCCACAAGGCAAACTAGCGACATTAAGCTTCTTTTTTGGGGAGCTTAATGTAGCTTAACGTACAAAAAAGACCTTAAATGTTAACCAATTTCCCCCAAACTTCACACAATAGAAGACTCTATCCATACCAACATATAATGAAAAATTCAGCTCATTTAGTTAATCACACCAAAAGTTATTCACATTATGCTAAATTTTACAATGCTAAAACATTTAATGTAAACATTTTCTTAATGTAGCTTAATGTAGCTTAACGAGCAAAAAAGACCTTAAATGTTAACCAACTCACCCCCAATCTTCACACAGTAGAAGACTCTATCCATGCCAACATATTCTGGAAATTTCAGCTCATTTGGTTAATCACACCAAAAGTTATTCACATTAAGCTACATTTTACAATGCTAAAACATTTGTGTGAAAATGGCTTAATGTAGCTTAACGAGCAAAAAAGTGCCTAAACCTCAATCAATTGCCCTGAAACATTGCACAGCCTAAGATCTCAACTTCCCAAACCTATCCAAGAAGTTTCGTGCAATTCGGTGTTCCACAACAGGGATGAGCCGAACACCCCCCTGTTCGGTTCGCACCAGAACCTGCGAACAGACAAAATGTTTGTGTAAACTTTAGAACCCTATTAAATACAATGGACTCGAACGTTCGAAATCTAAAGTGTTAATTATAAAGGCTAATATGCAAGTTATTGTCCTAAAAAGTGTTTGGGGACCCGGGTCCTGCCCCAGGGGACATGTATCAATGCAAAAAGAAGTTTTAAAAACTGCAGTTTTTTTGGGAGCAGTGATTTTAATAATGCTTAAAATGAAAAAATAAAAGTGAAATATTCCTTTAAATTTCGTACCTGGGGGGTGTGTATGATATGCATGTGAAGTGGCGCATGTTTCCCGTGCTTAGAACTGTCCCTGCAAAAAATGTCATTTTTGAAAGAAAAAAATGCATTTAAAACTGACTCGCGGCTATTAATGAATTGTCGGCTCCCGGCAATACATACAAAAGTCATTGATAAAAAAAAAAAAAAAGCGTGGGTGTTCCCCAGAATTCAATTACCAGGCCCTTCAGGTCTGGAATGGATATTAAGGGGAACCCTGCCGCAAATTAAAAAAAAAATTGACGTGGGGTTCCCCCAAATATCCATTCCAGGCCCTTCAGATCTGGCATAGATTTTAAGGGGAACTCCACCCCAAATTAAAAAAAAAATGGCGTGGAGTCCCCCTAAAAATCCATACCAGACCCCTTATCCGAGCACGCAACCTGGCCGGCCGCAGGGGAAAAGGGGGGGGACGAGAGAGCGGCCCCCCCTCCCTCCTGAACTGTACCAGGCCACATGCCCTCAACATGGGGAGGATGTCCCCATGTTGATGGGGACAAGGGCCTCATCCCCACAACCCTTGCCCGGTGGTTGTGGGGGTCTGCGGGCGGGGGGCTTATCGGAATCTGGAAGACCCCTTTAACAAAGGGGACCCCCAGATCCCGGCCCCCCCCTATGTGAATTGGTAAGGGGTACATTGTACCCCTACCATTTCACGAAGAAAGCGTAAAAAAATGTTTAAAAAACACACAAACACCTTAAAAAAGTCCTTTATTTAAAAAAAAAAAACATTCCAGCGGTGAAATCCAGTGTCCCGCGGCGATCCCGATGTCCAGCGCTGTCCTTCATTGGTTGTGCCTGAGCGGACCTGATGGGGAACTCCCTCTCAGTATTTTAAATGTATAGACCCGCCCCTTCTAAAGTTCCCCATCAGGTCCGCTCAGCGGACCAGATGCGGAACATGAGAAGGGGCGGGTCTATACATGTATTACCAAAGTGAGAGCAGTCCCCCATCAGGTCCGCCCCCTCGGTATGTCAGACCCGCCTACGTCATTGGCTTGAGCGGGGAACTTCCTTCACTATGTAAATTTAAATTACACAGTGAAGGAAGTTCCCCGCTCAAGCCAATGACGTAGGCGGGTCCGACATACCGAGGGAGCGGACCTGATGGGGAACTTTAGAAGGGGCGGGTCTATATATTTAAAATACTGAGAGGGAGTTCCCCATCAGGTCCGCTCAGGCACAACCAATGAAGGACAGCGCTGGACATCGGGATCGCCGCGGGACACTGGATTTCACCGCTGGAATGTTGTTTTTTTTTTTGTTTTTTTATTAAAGGACTTTTTCAAGGTGTTTGTGTGTTTTTTTAAACATTTTTTTACGCTTTCTTCGTGAAATGGTAGGGGTACAACGTACCCCTTACCAATTCACATTAGGGGGGGGGCCGGGATCTGGGGGTCCCCTTTGTTAAAGGGGTCTTCCAGATTCCGATAAGCCCCCCGCCCGCTGACCCCCACAACCACCGGGCAAGGGTTGTGGGGATGAGGCCCTTGTCCCCATCAACATGGGGACATCCTCCCCATGTTGAGGGCATGTGGCTTGGTACGGTTCAGGAGGGAGGGGGGGCCGCTCTCTCGTCCCCCCCTTTTCCCCTGCGGCCGGCCAGGTTGCGTGCTCGGATAAGGGGTCTGGTATGGATTTTTAGGGGGACTCCACGCCATTTTTTTTTTAAATTTGGGGTGGAGTTCCCCTTAAAATCCATGCCAGATCTGAAGGGCCTGGAATGGATATTTGGGGGAACCCCATGTCAATTTTTTTTAATTTGCGGCGGGGTTCCCCTTAATATCCATTCCAGACCTGAAGGGCCTGGTAATTGAATTCTGGGGAACCCCCACGCTTTTTTTTCTTTTTTTATCAATGACTTTTGTATGTATTGCCGGGAGCCGACAATTCATTAATAGCCGCGAGTCAGTTTTAAAAGACTTTTTTTCTTTCAAAAATGACAATTTTTGCAGGGACAGTTCTAAGCACGGGAAACATGCGCCACTTCACATGCATATCATACACACCCCCCAGGTACGAAATTTAAAGGAATATTTCACTTTTATTTTTTCATTTTAAGCATTATTAAAATCACTGCTCCCGAAAAAACGGCCGTTTTTAAAACTTCTTTTTGCATTGATACATGTCCCCTGGGGCAGGACCCCGGTCCCCAAACACTTTTTAGGACAATAACTTGCATATTAGCCTTTATAATTAACACTTTAGATTTCTCCCATAGATTTTTCGAATTTGCCGCGAACACCCCAATTTGTTCGCTGTTCGGCGAACGGGCGAACAGGCAATGTTCGAGTCGAACATGAGTTCGACTCGAACTCCAAGCTCATCCCTATTCCACAAGACAAACTAGCGACATTAAGCTTCTTTTTTGGGGAGCTTAATGTAGCTTAACATAAAAAAAAGACCTTAAATGTTAACCAATTCCCCCCCAATCTTCACACAGTAGAAGACTCTATCCATGCCAACATTTTCTGAAAATTTCAGCTCATTTGGTTAATCACACCAAAAGTTATTCACATTAAGCTATATTTTACAATGCTAAAACATTTAATGTAAACATTTTCTTAATGTAGCTTAATGTAGCTTAACAAGCAAAAAAGTGCCTAAACCTCAATCAATTGCCCTGAAACATTGCACAGCCTAAGATCTCAACTTCCCAAACCTATCCAAGAAGTTTCGTGCAATTCGGTGTTCCACAACAGGGATGAGCCGAACACCCCCCTGTTCGGTTCGCACCAGAACCTGCGAACAGACAAAATGTTTGTGTAAACTTTAGAACCCTATTAAATACAATGGACTCGAACGTTCGAAATCTAAAGTGTTAATTATAAAGGCTAATATGCAAGTTATTGTCCTAAAAAGTGTTTGGGGACCCGGGTCCTGCCCCAGGGGACATGTATCAATGCAAAAATAAGTTTTAAAAACGGCCGTTTTTTTGGGAGCAGTGATTTTAATAATGCTTAAAATGAAAAAATAAAAGTGAAATATTCCTTTAAATTTCGTACCTGGGGGGTGTGTATGATATGCATGTGAAGTGGCGCATGTTTCCCGTGCTTAGAACTGTCCCTGCAAAAAATGTCATTTTTGAAAGAAAAAAATGCATTTAAAACTGACTCGCGGCTATTAATGAATTGTCGGCTCCCGGCAATACATACAAAAGTCATTGATATAAAAAAAAAAAAGCGTGGGTGTTCCCCAGAATTCAATTACCAGGCCCTTCAGGTCTGGAATGGATATTAGGGGGAACCCTGCCGCAAATTAAAAAAAAAAATTGACGTGGGGTTCCCCCAAATATCCATTCCAGGCCCTTCAGATCTGGCATGGATTTTAAGGGGAACTCCACCCCAAATTTTAAAAAAAATGGCGTGGAGTCCCCCTAAAAATCCATACCAGACCCCTTATCCGAGCACGCAACCTGGCCGGCCGCAGGGGAAAAGGGGGGGACGAGAGAGCGGCCCCCCTCCCTCCTGAACTGTACCAGGCCACATGCCCTCAACATGGGGAGGATGTCCCCATGTTGATGGGGACAAGGGCCTCATCCCCACAACCCTTGCCCGGTGGTTGTGGGGGTCTGCGGGCGGGGGGCTTATCGGAATCTGGAAGACCCCTTTAACAAAGGGGACCCCCAGATCCCGCCCCCCCCCCCTATGTGAATTGGTAAGGGGTACATTGTACCCCTACCATTTCACGAAGAAAGCGTAAAAAAATGTTTAAAAAAACACACAAACACCTTGAAAAAGTCCTTTATTTAAAAAAAAAAAAAACATTCCAGCGGTGAAATCCAGTGTCCCGCGGCGATCCCGATGTCCAGCGCTGTCCTTCATTGGTTGTGCCTGAGCGGACCTGATGGGGAACTCCCTCTCAGTATTTTAAATGTATAGACCCGCCCCTTCTAAAGTTCCCCATCAGGTCCGCTCAGCGGACCAGATGCGGAACATGAGAAGGGGCGGGTCTATACATGTATTACCAAAGTGAGAGCAGTCCCCCATCAGGTCCGCCCCCTCGGTATGTCAGACCCGCCTACGTCATTGGCTTGAGCGGGGAACTTCCTTCACTATGTAAATTTAAATTACACAGTGAAGGAAGTTCCCCGCTCAAGCCAATGACATAGGCGGGTCCGACATACCGAGGGAGCGGACCTGATGGGGAACTTTAGAAGGGGCGGGTCTATACATTTAAAATACTGAGAGGGAGTTCCCCATCAGGTTCGCTCAGGCACAACCAATGAAGGACAGCGCTGGACATCGGGATCGCCGCGGGACACTGGATTTCACCGCTGGAATGTTTTTTTTTTTATTTATTTTTTTAATAAAGGACTTTTTCAAGGTGTTTGTGTGTTTTTTTAAACATTTTTTTACGCTTTCTTCGTGAAATGGTAGGGGTACAACGTACCCCTTACCAATTCACATAGGGGGGGGGCCGGGATCTGGGGGTCCCCTTTGTTAAAGGGGTCTTCCAGATTCCGATAAGCCCCCCGCCCGCAGACCCCCACAACCACCGGGCAAGGGTTGTGGGGATGAGGCCCTTGTCCCCATCAACATGGGGACATCCTCCCCATGTTGAGGGCATGTGGCTTGGTACGGTTCAGGAGGGAGGGGGGGCCGCTCTCTCGTCCCCCCCTTTTCCCCTGCGGCCGGCCAGGTTGCGTGCTCGGATAAGGGGTCTGGTATGGATTTTTAGGGGGACTCCACGCCATTTTTTTTTTAAATTTGGGGTGGAGTTCCCCTTAAAATCCATGCCAGATCTGAAGGGCCTGGAATGGATATTTGGGGGAACCCCACCTCAATTTTTTTTAAATTTGCGGCGGGGTTCCCCTTAATATCCATTCCAGACCTGAAGGGCCTGGTAATTGAATTCTGGGGAACCCCCACGCTTTTTTTTTTTTTTTTATCAATGACTTTTGTATGTATTGCCGGGAGCCGACAATTCATTAATAGCCGCGAGTCAGTTTTAAAAGACTTTTTTTCTTTCAAAAATGACATTTTTTGCAGGGACAGTTCTAAGCACGGGAAACATGCGCCACTTCACATGCATATCATACACACCCCCCAGGTACGAAATTTAAAGGAATATTTCACTTTTATTTTTTCATTTTAAGCATTATTAAAATCACTGCTCCCGAAAAAACGGCCGTTTTTAAAACTTCTTTTTGCATTGATACATGTCCCCTGGGGCAGGACCCCGGTCCCCAAACACTTTTTAGGACAATAACTTGCATATTAGCCTTTATAATTAACACTTTAGATTTCTCCCATAGATTTTTCGAATTTGCCGCGAACACCCCAATTTGTTCGCTGTTCGGCGAACGGGCGAACAGGCAATGTTCGAGTCGAACATGAGTTCGACTCGAACTCCAAGCTCATCCCTATTCCACAAGACAAACTAGCGACATTAAGCTTCTTTTTTGGGGAGCTTAATGTAGCTTAACATAAAAAAAAGACCTTAAATGTTAACCAATTCCCCCCCCAATCTTCACACAGTAGAAGACTCTATCCATGCCAACATTTTCTGAAAATTTCAGCTCATTTGGTTAATCACACCAAAAGTTATTCACATTAAGCTATATTTTACAATGCTAAAACATTTAATGTAAACATTTTCTTAATGTAGCTTAATGTAGCTTAACAAGCAAAAAAGTGCCTAAACCTCAATCAATTGCCCTGAAACATTGCACAGCCTAAGATCTCAACTTCCCAAACCTATCTAAGAAGTTTCGTGCGATTCGGTGTTCCACAAGGCAAACTAGCGACATTAAGCTTCTTTTTTGGGGAGCTTAATGTAGCTTAACGTACAAAAAAGACCTTAAATTTTAACTAATTTCCACCAAACTTCACACAATAGAAGACTCTATCCATGCCAACATATTCTGAAAAATTCAGCTCATTTGGTTAATCACTCCAAAAGTTATTCACATCAAGCTATATTTTACAATGCTAAAACATTTAATGTTAACATTTTCTTAATGTAGCTTAATGTAGCTTAACGAGCAAATAAGTGCCTAAACCTCAATCAATTGCCCTGAAACATTGCACAGCCTAAGATCTCAACTTCCCAAACCTATCCAAGAAGTTTTGTGCGATTCGGTGTTCCACAAGGCAAACTAACGACATTAAGCTTCTTTTTTGGGGAGCTTAATGTAGCTTAACATACAAAAAAGACCTTAAATGTTAACCAATTCCCCCCAAACTTCACACAGTAGAAGACTCTATCCATACCAACATTTAATGAAAAATTCAGCTCATTTGGTTAATCACACCAAAAGTTATTCACATTAAGCTATATTTTACAATGCTAAAACATTTAATGTAAAAATGGCTTAATGTAGCTTAACGAGCAAAAAAGTGCCTAAACCTCAATCAATTGCCCTGAAACATTGCACAGCCTAAGATCTCAACTTCCCAAACCTATCCAAGAAGTTTTGTGCTTTTCGGTGTTCCACAAGGCAAACTAGCGACATTAAGCTTCTTTTTTGGGGAAAGTAATGTAGCTTAACGTACAAAAAAGACCTTAAATGTTAACCAATTCCCCACCAATCTTCACACAGTAGAAGACTCTATCCATGCCAACATATTCTGAAAATTTCAGCTCATTTGGTTAATCACACCAAAAGTTATTCACATTAAGCTATATTTTACAATGCTAAAACATTTAATGTGAAAATGGCTTAATGTAGCTTAACGAGCAAAAAAGTGCCTAAACCTCAATCAATTGCCCTGAAACATTGCACAGCCTAAGATCTCAACTTCCCAAACCTATCCAAGAAGTTTTGTGCGATTCGGTGTTCCACAAGGCAAACTAGCGACATTAAGCTTCTTTTTTGGGGAGCTTAATGTAGCTTAACGTACAAAAAAGACCTTAAATGTTAACTAATTTCCACCAAACTTCACACAATAGAAGACTCTATCCATGCCAACATATTCTGAAAATTTCAGCTCATTTGGTTAATCACACCAAAAGTTATTCACATCAAGCTATATTTTACAATGCTAAAACATTTAATGTAAACATTTTCTTAATGTAGCTTAATGTAGCTTAACGAGCAAAAAAGTGCCTAAACCTCAATCAATTGCCCTGAAACATTGCACAGCCTAAGATCTCAACTTCCCAAACCTATCCAAGAAGTTTCGTGCGATTCTGTGTGCCACAAGGCAAACTAACGACATTAAGCTTCTTTTTTGGGGAGCTTAATGTAGCTTAACGTACAAAAAAAACCTTAAATGTGAACCAATTCCCCCCAAACTTCACACAGTAGAAGACTCTATACATACGAACATTTAGTGAAAAATTCAGCTCATTTGGTTAATCACACCAAAAGTTATTCACATTAAGCTATATTTTACAATGCTAAAACATTTAATGTAAACATTTTCTTAATGTAGCTTAATGTAGCTTAACAAGCAAAAAAGTGCCTAAACCTCAATCAATTGCCCTGAAACATTGCACAGCCTAAGATCTCAACTTCCCAAACCTATCCAAGACGTTTCGTGCGATTCGGTGTTCCGCAAGGCAAACTAGCGACATTAAGCTTCTTTTTTGGGGAGCGTAATGTAGCTTAACGTACAAAAAAGACCTTAACCACTTAACGACCGCCCACCGCCGATTTACGTCGGCAGAATGGCACGGACAGGCAGAATCACGTAGATCTACGTGATCGCCTTTGTGCAGTTGGGGGGTCCATCCGGACCCCCCTTCACTGCAGTGAGCGGCCGTTAAGTGTTCGGGAGCGATCAGGCATGAGGGGGCGGCCGCTCGATTCCGCCCCCCCCTCGCGATCGCTCCCGGCCAATGAAAATGCTTCCTCCGCCATGTGATGTAAACAAGGCTGGAGCTAGTGATGTCATCTCCCTCGCCGCGGTCTTTTCGTTCCCGGCGCCGAGCAGAGAAGAAGCAGGTTAGTGCACCAACAGTCCACTGACACGTAGGTACACATAGGCACACAAATCACCCCCCAGTCACCCCCAGATCACCCCCCAGGTCACCCCAAAGCCCCCAATCACAGTGTCACTGATTGCAGTGATCATTTATTTTACTGATCACTGCATTTAGTGTCATCTGTGATTGTAAAAAGTTGCAGGGCAGTTAGGATTAGGCCCCTTTAGGTCCAGGGTAGCCCCCTAACCCCCCCCTAATAAAGGTTTAACCCCTTGATAACCCCCCAGGTAACCCTTTCACCCCCTAACTTCAGCGTCACTAAGCGATTGTTTTTCCGATCGCTGTATTCGTGTCGCTGGTGTTTTAGATAGGCAGTTATTTTTTTTTAGGTTCGCCGCAGGTTTTTATTAGTGTCAGGTACCCCCATATATTATTTTAACCCCCTGATTGCCCCTAGAGTTAACCCTTTCACCAGTGATCGCCGTATAAGCGTCACTGGTGTCACTGGTTAGCCAGTAAGTTATTTGGTTATTTAGGTTACCCGTCAGGTTTTTATATAGTGTCAGGTACCCCCATATTTAACCTAATAAAGGTTTTAACCCCCTGATTGCCCCTAGTTAACCCTTTCACCAGTGATCACCATATAAAGGTTACGGGTGACGCTGGTTGATTAGTTTGCTTTTTATAGCATCAGGGCACCCGCCGTATATAACCCAATAAAGGTTTAACCCCCCTGATCGCCCGGCGGGTGAGATCAATTAGGTTTTAGCGCCAGAGAGGGTCTGCGTCGCCCCAGGCAGTGTTAGGTTAGTGACAGTAACGCTAACACCCACGCGCAAAGCATACACCCCCCTTAGTGGTATAGTATCTGATCAGATCTATACTAGCATCCCCAGCGGTTTAGGGTTCCCAAAAACGCAGTGTTAGCGGGATCAGCCCAGATACCTGCTAGCGCCTGCGTTTAGCCCCTCCGCCCAGCCCAGCCCAGCCCAGCCCACCCAAGTGCAGTATCGATCGATCACTGTCACTTACCAAACACAACACACATAACTGCAGCGTTCGCAGTGCTTGGTTTTTGGGGCCCTGTACGCGGCTAGGCTCCCAAAAAGTCCCACACATGTGGTATCCCCGTACTCAGGAAAAGCAGCAGAATGTATTTTGGGGTGCAATTCCACATATAACCATGGCATGTGTGAGCAATATATCATTTAGTGACAACTTTTTGTACATTTTTTTTTCTTTTTGTCATTATTCAATCATTTGGGACAAAAAAAAATATTCAATGGGGTCAACATGCCTCTCAGCAAATAGCTTGGGGTGTCTACTTTCCAAAATGGGGTCATTTGGGGGGTTTTGTGCCATCTTGGCATTTTATGGCCTTCAAAACTGTGATAGGTAGTGAGGAGTGAAATCAAAAATTTATGCCCTTAGAAACCTTGAAGGCGGTGCTTGGTTTTTGGGGTCCCGTACGCGGCTAGGCTCCCAAAAAGTCCCACACATGTGGTATCCCCGTACTCAGGAGAAGCAGCAGAATGTATTTTGGGGTGTAATTTCACATATGCCCATGGCATGTGTGAGCAATATATCATTTAGTGACAACTTTTTGTAATTTTTTTTTTTTTTTGTCATTATTCAATCACTTGGGACAAAAAAAAAAATATTCAATGGGCTCAACATGCCTCTCAGCAATTTCCTTGGGGTGTCTACTTTCCAAAATGGGGTCATTTGGGGGGGTTTTGTACTGCCCTGCCATTTTAGCACCTCAAGAAATGAGATAGGCAGTCATAAATTTAAAGCTGTGTAAATTTCAGAAAATGTACCCTAGTTTGTAAACGCTATAACTTTTGCGCAAACCAATAAATATACGCTTATTGACATTTTTTTTACTAAAGACATGTGGCTGAATACATTTTGGCCTAAATGTATGACTAAAATTGAGTTTATTCGATTTTTCTTATAACAAAAAGTAGAAAATATCTTTTTTTTTCAAAATTTTCGTTCTTTTTCCATTTATATCGCAAAAAATAAAAATCGCAGAGGCAATCAAATACCATTAAAAGAAAGCTCTATTTGTGGGAAGAAAAGGACGCAAATTTCATTTGGGTACAACATTGCATGTCTGCACAATTTACAGTTAAAGCAGCGCAGTGCCGAATCCCAAAAACAGGCTTGGTCCTAATGGCCCGAAATGGTCCGGGGCTTAAGTGTTTAAATGTTAAACAATTCCCCCCCCAATCTTCACACAGTAGAAGACTCTATTCATGCCAACATATTCAGAAAATTTCAGCTCATTTGGTTAATCACACCAAAAGTTATTCACATTAAGCTATATTTTACAATGCTAAAACATTTAATGTGAAAATGGCTTAATGTAGCTTAACGAGCAAAAAAGTGCCTAAACCTCAATCAATTGCCCTGAAACATTGCATAGCCTAAGATCTCAACTTCCCAGACCTATCCAAGAAGTTTCGTGCGATTCGGTGTTCCACAAGGCAAACTAGCGACATTAAGCTTCTTTTTTAGGGAGCTTAATGTAGCTTAACGTACAAAAAAGGCCTTAAATGTTAACTAATTTCCACCAAACTTCACACAATAGAAGACTCTATCCATGCCAACATATTCTGAAAATTTCAGCTCATTTGGTTAATCACACCAAAAGTTATTCACATCAAGCTATATTTTACAATGCTAAACCATTTAATGTAAAAATGGCTTAATGTAGCTTAATGTAGCTTAACGAGCAAAAAGGTGCCTAAACCTCAATCAATTGCCCTGTAGCTTTGCACAGCCTAAGATCTCAACTTCCCAAACCTATCCAAGAAGTTTCCTGCGATTCGGTGTTCCACAAGGCAAACTAGCGACATTAAGCTTCTTTTTTGGGGAGCTTAATGTAGCTTAACGTACAAAAAAGACCTTAAATGTTACCCAATTCCCCCCAATCTTCACACAGTAGAAGACTCTATCCATACCAACATATAATGAAAAATTCAGCTCATTTGGTTAATCACACCAAAAGTTATTCACATTAAGCTATATTTTACAATGCTAAAACATTTAATGTAAACATTTTCTTAATGTAGCTTAATGTAGCTTAACGAGCAAAAAAGTGCCTAAACCTCAATCAATTGCCCTGAAACTTTGCACAGCCTAAGATCTCAACTTCCCAAACCTATCCAAGAAGTTTCCTGCGATTCGGTGTTCCACAAGGCAAACTAGCGACATTAAGCTTCTTTTTTGGGGAGCGTAATGTAGCTTAACGTACAAAAAAGACCTTAAATGTTAACCAATTCCCCCCAATCTTCACACAGTAGAAGACTCTATCCATGCCAAGATTTTCTGAAAATTTCAGCTCATTTGGTTAATCACACCAAAAGTTATTCACATTAAGCTATATTTTACAATGCTAAAACATTTAATGTAAACATTTTCTTAATGTAGCTTAATGTAGCTTAACGAGCAAAAAAGTGCCTAAACCTCAATCAATTGCCCTGAAACATTGCACAGCCTAAGATCTCAACTTCCCAAACCTATCCAAGAAGTTTTGTGCGATTCGGTGTTCCACAAGGCAAACTAGCGACATTAAGCTTCTTTTTTGGGGAGCGTTATGTAGCTTAACGTACAAAAAAGACCTTAAATGTTAACCAATTCCCCCCAAACTTCACACAGTAGAAGACTCTATCCATACCAACATATAATGAAAAATTCAGCTCATTTGGTTAATCACACCAAAAGTTATTCACATTAAGCTATATTTTACAATGCTAAAACATTTAATGTAAACATTTTCTTAATGTAGCTTAATGTAGCTTAACGAGCAAAAAAGTGCCGAAACCTCAATCAACTGCCCTGAAACACTGCACAGCCTAAGATCTCAACTTCCCAAACCTATCCAAGAAGTTTCGTGCGATTCGGTGTTCCACAAAGCAAACTAGCGACATTAAGCTTCTTTTTTGGGGAGCTTAATGTAGCTTAACGTACAAAAAAGATCATAAATGTTAACCAATTCCCCCCAATCTTCACACAGTAGAAGACTCTATCCATGCCAAGATTTTCTGAAAATTTCAGCTCATTTGGTTAATCACACCAAAAGTTATTCACATTAGGCTATATTTTACAATGCTAAAACATTTAATGTAAACATTTTCTTAATGTAGCTTAATGTAGCTTAACGAGCAAAAAAGTGCCTAAACCTCAATCAATTGCCCTGAAACATTGCACAGCCTAAGATCTCAACTTCCCAAACCTATCCAAGAAGTTTTGTGCGATTCGGTGTTCCACAAGGCAAACTAGCGACATTAAGCTTCTTTTTTGGGGAGCGTAATGTAGCTTAACGTACAAAAAAGACCTTAAATGTTAACCAATTCCAGCCAAACTTCACACAGTAGAAGACTCTATCCATACCAACATATAATGAAAAATTCAGCTCATTTGGTTAATCACACCAAAAGTTATTCACATTAAGCTATATTTTACAATGCTAAAACATTTAATGTAAACATTTTCTTAATGTAGCTTAATGTAGCTTAACGAGCAAAAAAGTGCCTAAACCTCAATCAATTGCCCTGAAACATTGCACAGCCTAAGATCTCAACTTCCCAAACCTATCCAAGAAGTTTTGTGCGATTCGGTGTTCCACAAGGCAAACTAGCGACATTAAGCTTCTTTTTTGGGGAGCGTAATGTAGCTTAACGTACAAAAAAGACCTTAAATGTTAACCAATTCCAGCCAAACTTCACACAGTAGAAGACTCTATCCATACCAACATATAATGAAAAATTCAGCTCATTTGGTTAATCACACCAAAATTATTCACATTAAGCTATATTTTACAATGCTAAAACATTTAATGTAAACATTTTCTTAATGTAGCTTAATGTAGCTTAACGAGCAAAAAAGTGCCTAAACCTCAACCAATTACCCTGAAACATTGCACAGCCTAAGATCTCAACTTCCCAAACCTATCCAAGAAGTTTCGTGCGATTCGGTGTTCCACAAGGCAAACTAGCGACATTAATTTTTTTTTTGGGGAGCGTAATGTAGCTTAACGTACAAAAAAGGCCTTAAATGTTAACTAATTTCCACCAAACTTCACACAATAGAAGACTCTATCCATGCCAACATATTCTGAAAATTTAAGCTCATTTGGTTAATCACACCAAAAGTTATTCACATCAAGCTATATTTTACAATGCTAAACCATTTAATGTAAAAATGGCTTAATGTAGCTTAACGAGCAAAAAGGTGCCTAAACCTCAATCAATTGCCCTGTAGCTTTGCACAGCCTAAGATCTCAACTTCCCAAACCTATCCAAGACGTTTCCTGCGATTCGGTGTTCCACAAGGCAAACTAGCGACATTAAGCTTCTTTTTTGGGGAGCTTAATGTAGCTTAACGTACAAAAAAGACCTTAAATGTTACCCAATTCCCCCCAATCTTCACACAGTAGAAGACTCTATCCATACCAACATATAATGAAAAATTCAGCTCATTTGGTTAATCACACCAAAAGTTATTCACATTAAGCTATATTTTACAATGCTAAAACATTTAATGTAAACATTTTCTTAATGTAGCTTAATGTAGCTTAACGAGCAAAAAAGTGCCTAAACCTCAATCAATTGCCCTGAAACTTTGCACAGCCTAAGATCTCAACTTCTCAAACCTATCCAAGAAGTTTCCTGCGATTCGGTGTTCCACAAGGCAAACTAGCGACATTAAACTTCTTTTTTGGGGAGCTTAATGTAGCTTAACGTACAAAAAAGACCTTAATTGTTAACCAATTCCCCCCAATCTTCACACAGTAGAAGACTCTATCCATGCCAAGATTTTCTGAAAATTTCAGCTCATTTGGTTAATCACACCAAAAGTTATTCACATTAAGCTATATTTTACAATGCTAAAACATTTAATGTAAACATTTTCTTAATGTAGCTTAATGTAGCTTAACGAGCAAAAAAGTGCCTAAACCTCAATCAATTGCCCTGAAACATTGCACAGCCTAAGATCTCAACTTCCCAAACCTATCCAAGAAGTTTTGTGCGATTCGGTGTTCCACAAGGCAAACTAGCGACATTAAGCTTCTTTTTTGGGGAGCGTAATGTAGCTTAACGTACAAAAAAGACCTTAAATGTTAACCAATTCCAGCCAAACTTCACACAGTAGAAGACTCTATCCATACCAACATTTTCTGAAAATTTCAGCTCATTTGGTTTAATCACACCAAAAGTTATTCACATTAAGCTACATTTTACAATGCTAAAACATTTAATGTGAAAATGGCTTAATGTAGCTTAACGAGCAAAAAAGTGCCTAAACCTCAATCAATTGCCCTGAAACATTGCACAGCCTAAGATCTCAACTTCCCAAACCTATCCAAGAAGTTTTGTGCGATTCGGTGTTCCACAAGGCAAACTAGCGACATTAAGCTTCTTTTTTGGGGAGCGTAATGTAGCTTAACGTACAAAAAAGACCTTAAATGTTAACCAATTCCCCCCCAATCTTCACACAGTAGAAGACTCTATCCATGCCAACATATTCTGAAAATTTCAGCTCATTTGGTTTAATCACACCAAAAGTTATTCACATTAAGCTACATTTTACAATGCTAAAACATTTAATGTGAAAATGGCTTAATGTAGCTTAACGAGCAAAAAAGTGCCTAAACCTCAATCAATTGCCCTGAAACATTGCACAGCCTAAGATCTCAACTTCCCAAACTTATCCAAGAAGTTTTGTGCAATTCGGTGTTCCACAAGGCAAACTAGCGACATTAAGCTTCTTTTTTGGGGAGCTTAATGTAGCTTAACGTACAAAAAAGACCTTAAATGTTAACCAATTTCCCCCAAACTTCACACAATAGAAGACTCTATCCATGCCAACATATTCAGCTCATTTGGTTAATCACACCAAAAGTTATTCACATCAAGCTATATTTTACAATGCTAAAACATTTAATGTAAAAATGGCTTAATGTAGCTTAATGTAGCTTAACAAGCAAAAAGGTGCCTAAACCTCAATCAATTGCCCTGAAACTTTACACAGCCTAATATCTCAACTTCCCAAACCTATCCAAGAAGTTTCGTGCGATTCGGAGTTCCACAAGGCAAACTAGCGACATTAAGCTTCTTTTTTGGGGAGCTTAATGTAGCTTAACGTACAAAAAAGACCTTAAATGTTAACCAATTCCCCCCAAACTTCACACAGTAGAAGAATCTATCCATACTAACATATAATGAAAAATTCAGCTCATTTGCTTAATCACACCAAAAGTTATTTACATTATGCTAAATTTGAAAATGCTAAAACATTTAATGTAAACATTTTCTTAATGTAGCTTAATGTAGCTTAACGAGCAAAAAAGTGCCTAAACCTCAATCAATTGCCCTGAAACATTGCATAGCCTAAGATCTCAACTTCCCAAACCTATCCAAGAAGTTTCGTGCGATCCGGTGTTCCACAAGGCAAACTAGCGACATTAAGCTTCTTTTTTGGGGAGCTTAATGTAGCTTAACGTACAAAAAAGACCTTAAATGTTAACCAATTTCCCCCAAACTTCACACAATAGAAGACTCTATCCATACCAACATATAATGAAAAATTCAGCTCATTTAGTTAATCACACCAAAAGTTATTCACATTATGCAAAATTTTACAATGCTAAAACATTTAATGTAAACATTTTCTTAATGTAGCTTAATGTAGCTTAACGAGCAAAAAAGACCTTAAATGTTAACCAACTCCCCCCCAATCTTCACACAGTAGAAGACTCTATCCATGCCAACATATTCTGAAAATTTCAGCTCATTTGGTTAATCACACCAAAAGTTATTCACATCAAGCTATATTTTACAATGCTAAAACATTTAATGTAAAAATGGCTTAATGTAGCTTAATGTAGATTAACGAGCAAAAAGGTGCCTAAACCTCAATCAATTGCCCTGAAACTTTGCACAGCCTAAGATCTCAACTTCCCAAACTTATCCAAGAAGTTTCCTGCGATTCGGTGTTCCACAAGGCAAACTAGCGACATTAAGCTTCTTTTTTGGGGAGCTTAATGTAGCTTAACGTACAAAAAAGACCTTAAATGTTAACCAATTTCCCCCAAACGTCACACAATAGAAGACTCTATCCATACCAACATATAATGAAAAATTCAGCTCATTTGGTTAATCACACCAAAAGTTATTCACATTATGCTAAATTTTACAATGCTAAAACATTTAATGTAAACATTTTCTTAATGTAGCTTAATGTAGCTTAACGAGCAAAAAATACCTTAAATGTTAACCAACTCCCCCCCAATCTTCACACAGTAGAAGACTCTATCCATGCCAACATTTTCTGAAAATTTCAGCTCATTTGGTTAATCACACCAAAAGTTATTCACATTAAGCTATATTTTACAATGCTAAAACATTTAATGTAAACATTTTCTTAATGTAGCTTAATGTAGCTTAACAAGCAAAAAAGTGCCTAAACCTCAATCAATTGCCCTGAAACATTGCACAGCCTAAGATCTCAACTTCCCAAACCTATCCAAGAAGTTTTGTGCGATTCGGTGTTCCACAAGGCAAACTGGCGACATTAAGCTTCTTTTTTGGGGAGCGTAATGTAGCTTAACGTACAAAAAAGACCTTAAATGTTAACCAATTCCCCCCCCCATCTTCACACAGTAGAAGACTCTATCCATGCCAACATATTCAGAAAATTTCAGCTCATTTGGTTAATCACACCAAAAGTTATTCACATTAAGCTATATTTTACAATGCTAAAACATTTAATGTGAAAATGGCTTAATGTAGCTTAACGAGCAAAAAAGTGCCTAAACCTCAATCAATTGCCCTGAAACATTGCACAGCCTAAGGTCTCAACTTCCCAGACCTATCCAAGAAGTTTCGTGCGATTTGGTGTTCCACAAGGCAAACTAGCGACATTAAGCTTCTTTTTTGGGGAGCTTAATGTAGCTTAACGTACAAAAAAGACCTTAAATGTTAACCAATTTCCCCCAAACTTCACACAATAGAAGACTCTATCCATACCAACATATAATGAAAAATTCAGCTCATTTAGTTAATCACACCAAAAGTTATTCACATTATGCTAAATTTTACAATGCTAAAACATTTAATGTAAACATTTTCTTAATGTAGCTTAATGTAGCTTAACGAGCAAAAAAGACCTTAAATGTTAACCAACTCACCCCCAATCTTCACACAGTAGAAGACTCTATCCATGCCAACATATTCTGGAAATTTCAGCTCATTTGGTTAATCACACCAAAAGTTATTCACATTAAGCTACATTTTACAATGCTAAAACATTTGTGTGAAAATGGCTTAATGTAGCTTAACGAGCAAAAAAGTGCCTAAACCTCAATCAATTGCCCTGAAACATTGCACAGCCTAAGATCTCAACTTCCCAAACCTATCCAAGAAGTTTCGTGCAATTCGGTGTTCCACAACAGGGATGAGCCGAACACCCCCCTGTTCGGTTCGCACCAGAACCTGCGAACAGACAAAATGTTTGTGTAAACTTTAGAACCCTATTAAATACAATGGACTCGAACGTTCGAAATCTAAAGTGTTAATTATAAAGGCTAATATGCAAGTTATTGTCCTAAAAAGTGTTTGGGGACCCGGGTCCTGCCCCAGGGGACATGTATCAATGCAAAAAGAAGTTTTAAAAACTGCAGTTTTTTTGGGAGCAGTGATTTTAATAATGCTTAAAATGAAAAAATAAAAGTGAAATATTCCTTTAAATTTCGTACCTGGGGGGTGTGTATGATATGCATGTGAAGTGGCGCATGTTTCCCGTGCTTAGAACTGTCCCTGCAAAAAATGTCATTTTTGAAAGAAAAAAATGCATTTAAAACTGACTCGCGGCTATTAATGAATTGTCGGCTCCCGGCAATACATACAAAAGTCATTGATAAAAAAAAAAAAAAAGCGTGGGTGTTCCCCAGAATTCAATTACCAGGCCCTTCAGGTCTGGAATGGATATTAAGGGGAACCCTGCCGCAAATTAAAAAAAAAATTGACGTGGGGTTCCCCCAAATATCCATTCCAGGCCCTTCAGATCTGGCATGGATTTTAAGGGGAACTCCACCCCAAATTTAAAAAAAAATGGCGTGGAGTCCCCCTAAAAATCCATACCAGACCCCTTATCCGAGCACGCAACCTGGCCGGCCGCAGGGGAAAAGGGGGGGGACGAGAGAGCGGCCCCCCCTCCCTCCTGAACTGTACCAGGCCACATGCCCTCAACATGGGGAGGATGTCCCCATGTTGATGGGGACAAGGGCCTCATCCCCACAACCCCTTGCCGGTGGTTGTGGGGGTCTGCGGGCGGGGGGCTTATCGGAATCTGGAAGACCCCTTTAACAAAGGGGACCCCCAGATCCCGGCCCCCCCCCTATGTGAATTGGTAAGGGGTACATTGTACCCCTACCATTTCACGAAGAAAGCGTAAAAAATGTTTAAAAAACACACAAACACCTTAAAAAAGTCCTTTATTTAAAAAAAAAAAACATTCCAGCGGTGAAATCCAGTGTCCCGCGGCGATCCCGATGTCCAGCGCTGTCCTTCATTGGTTGTGCCTGAGCGGACCTGATGGGGAACTCCCTCTCAGTATTTTAAATGTATAGACCCGCCCCTTCTAAAGTTCCCCATCAGGTCCGCTCAGCGGACCAGATGCGGAACATGAGAAGGGGCGGGTCTATACATGTATTACCAAAGTGAGAGCAGTCCCCCATCAGGTCCGCCCCCTCGGTATGTCAGACCCGCCTACGTCATTGGCTTGAGCGGGGACTTCCTTCACTATGTAAATTTAAATTACACAGTGAAGGAAGTTCCCCGCTCAAGCCAATGACGTAGGCGGGTCCGACATACCGAGGGAGCGGACCTGATGGGGAACTTTAGAAGGGGCGGGGTCTATATATTTAAAATACTGAGAGGGAGTTCCCCATCAGGTCCGCTCAGGCACAACCAATGAAGGACAGCGCTGGACATCGGGATCGCCGCGGGACACTGGATTTCACCGCTGGAATGTTGTTTTTTTTTTGTTTTTTATTAAAGGACTTTTTCAAGGTGTTTGTGTGTTTTTTTAAACATTTTTTTACGCTTTCTTCGTGAAATGGTTAGGGGTACAACGTACCCCTTACCAATTCACATTAGGGGGGGGGCCGGGATCTGGGGGTCCCCTTTGTTAAAGGGGTCTTCCAGATTCCGATAAGCCCCCCGCCCGCTGACCCCCACCAACCACCGGGCAAGGGTTGTGGGGATGAGGCCCTTGTCCCCATCAACATGGGGACATCCTCCCCATGTTGAGGGCATGTGGCTTGGTACGGTTCAGGAGGGAGGGGGGGCCGCTCTCTCGTCCCCCCCTTTTCCCCTGCGGCCGGCCAGGTTGCGTGCTCGGATAAGGGGTCTGGTATGGATTTTTAGGGGGACTCCACGCATTTTTTTTTAAATTTGGGGTGGAGTTCCCCTTAAAATCCATGCCAGATCTGAAGGGCCTGAATGGATATTTGGGGAACCCCATGTCAATTTTTTTTAATTTGCGGCGGGGTTCCCCTTAATATCCATTCCAGACCTGAAGGGCCTGGTAATTGAATTCTGGGGAACCCCCACGCTTTTTTTTCTTTTTTTATCAATGACTTTTGTATGTATTGCCGGAGCCGACAATTCATTAATAGCCGCGAGTCAGTTTTAAAAGACTTTTTTTCTTTCAAAAATGACAATTTTTGCAGGGACAGTTCTAAGCACGGGAAACATGCGCCACTTCACATGCATATCATACACACCCCCCAGGTACGAAATTTAAAGGAATATTTCACTTTTATTTTTTCATTTTAAGCATTATTAAAAATCACTGCTCCCGAAAAAACGGCCGTTTTTTAAAACTTCTTTTTGCATTGATACATGTCCCCTGGGGCAGGACCCCGGTCCCCAAACACTTTTTAGGACAATAACTTGCATATTAGCCTTTATAATTAACACTTTAGATTTCTCCCATAGATTTTTCGAATTTGCCGCGAACACCCCAATTTGTTCGCTGTTCGGCGAACGGGCGAACAGGCAATGTTCGAGTCGAACATGAGTTCGACTCGAACTCCAAGCTCATCCCTATTCCACAAGACAAACTAGCGACATTAAGCTTCTTTTTTGGGGAGCTTAATGTAGCTTAACATAAAAAAAAGACCTTAAATGTTAACCAATTCCCCCCAATCGTCACACAGTAGAAGACTCTATCCATGCCAACATTTTCTGAAAATTTCAGCTCATTTGGTTAATCACACCAAAAGTTATTCACATTAAGCTATATTTTACAATGCTAAAACATTTAATGTAAACATTTTCTTAATGTAGCTTAATGTAGCTTAACAAGCAAAAAAGTGCCTAAACCTCAATCAATTGCCCTGAAACATTGCACAGCCTAAGATCTCAACTTCCAAACCTATCCAAGAAGTTTCGTGCAATTCGGTGTTCCACAACAGGGATGAGCCGAACACCCCCCTGTTCGGTTCGCACCAGAACCTGCGAACAGACAAAATGTTTGTGTAAACTTTAGAACCCTATTAAATACAATGGACTCGAACGTTCGAAATCTAAAGTGTTAATTATAAAGGCTAATATGCAAGTTATTGTCCTAAAAAAGTGTTTGGGGACCCGGGTCCTGCCCCCAGGGGACATGTATCAATGCAAAAATAAGTTTTAAAAACGGCCGTTTTTTTGGGAGCAGTGATTTTAATAATGCTTAAAATGAAAAAATAAAAGTGAAATATTCCTTTAAATTTCGTACCTGGGGGGTGTGTATGATATGCATGTGAAGTGGCGCATGTTCCCGTGCTTAGAACTGTCCCTGCAAAAAATGTCATTTTTGAAAGAAAAAAATGCATTTAAAACTGACTCGCGGCTATTAATGAATTGTCGGCTCCGGCAATACATACAAAAGTCATTGATAAAAAAAAAAAAAGCGTGGGTGTTCCCCAGAATTCAATTACCAGGCCCTTCAGGTCTGGAATGGATATTAGGGGGAACCCTGCCGCAAATTAAAAAAAAAATTGACGTGGGGTTCCCCCCCAAATATCCATTCCAGGCCCTTCAGATCTGGCATGGATTTTAAGGGGAACTCCACCCCAAATTTTAAAAAAAATGGCGTGGAGTCCCCCTAAAAATCCATACCAGACCCCTTATCCGAGCACGCAACCTGGCCGGCCGCAGGGGAAAAGGGGGGGACGAGAGAGCGGCCCCCCTCCCTCCTGAACTGTACCAGGCCACATGCCCTCAACATGGGGAGGATGTCCCCATGTTGATGGGGACAAGGGCCTCATCCCCACAACCCTTGCCCGGTGGTTGTGGGGGTCTGCGGGCGGGGGGCTTATCGGAATCTGGAAGACCCCTTTAACAAAGGGGACCCCCAGATCCCGCCCCCCCCCCTATGTGAATTGGTAAGGGGTACATTGTACCCCTACCATTTCACGAAGAAAGCGTAAAAAAATGTTTAAAAAAACACACAAACACCTTGAAAAAGTCCTTTATTTAAAAAAAAAAAAAACATTCCAGCGGTGAAATCCAGTGTCCCGCGGCGATCCCGATGTCCAGCGCTGTCCTTCATTGGTTGTGCCTGAGCGGACCTGATGGGGAACTCCCTCTCAGTATTTTAAATGTATAGACCCGCCCCTTCTAAAGTTCCCCATCAGGTCCGCTCAGCGGACCAGATGCGGAACATGAGAAGGGGCGGGTCTATACATGTATTACCAAAGTGAGAGCAGTCCCCCATCAGGTCCGCCCCCTCGGTATGTCAGACCCGCCTACGTCATTGGCTTGAGCGGGGAACTTCCTTCACTATGTAAATTTAAATTACACAGTGAAGGAAGTTCCCCGCTCAAGCCAATGACATAGGCGGGTCCGACATACCGAGGGAGCGGACCTGATGGGGAACTTTAGAAGGGGCGGGTCTATACATTTAAAATACTGAGAGGGAGTTCCCCATCAGGTTCGCTCAGGCACAACCAATGAAGGACAGCGCTGGACATCGGGATCGCCGCGGGACACTGGATTTCACCGCTGGAATGTTTTTTTTTTTATTTATTTTTTTAATAAAGGACTTTTTCAAGGTGTTTGTGTGTTTTTTTAAACATTTTTTTACGCTTTCTTCGTGAAATGGTAGGGGTACAACGTACCCCTTACCAATTCACATAGGGGGGGGGGCCGGGATCTGGGGGTCCCCTTTGTTAAAGGGGTCTTCCAGATTCCGATAAGCCCCCCGCCCGCAGACCCCCACAACCACCGGGCAAGGGTTGTGGGGATGAGGCCCTTGTCCCCATCAACATGGGGACATCCTCCCCATGTTGAGGGCATGTGGCTTGGTACGGTTCAGGAGGGAGGGGGGGCCGCTCTCTCGTCCCCCCCTTTTCCCCTGCGGCCGGCCAGGTTGCGTGCTCGGATAAGGGGTCTGGTATGGATTTTTAGGGGGACTCCACGCCATTTTTTTTTTAAATTTGGGGTGGAGTTCCCCTTAAAATCCATGCCAGATCTGAAGGGCCTGGAATGGATATTTGGGGGAACCCCACCTCAATTTTTTTTTAATTTGCGGCGGGGTTCCCCTTAATATCCATTCCAGACCTGAAGGGCCTGGTAATTGAATTCTGGGGAACCCCCACGCTTTTTTTTTTTTTTTTATCAATGACTTTTGTATGTATTGCCGGGAGCCGACAATTCATTAATAGCCGCGAGTCAGTTTTAAAAGACTTTTTTTCTTTCAAAAATGACATTTTTTGCAGGGACAGTTCTAAGCACGGGAAACATGCGCCACTTCACATGCATATCATACACACCCCCCAGGTACGAAATTTAAAGGAATATTTCACTTTTATTTTTTCATTTTAAGCATTATTAAAATCACTGCTCCCGAAAAAACGGCCGTTTTTAAAACTTCTTTTTGCATTGATACATGTCCCCTGGGGCAGGACCCCGGTCCCCAAACACTTTTTAGGACAATAACTTGCATATTAGCCTTTATAATTAACACTTTAGATTTCTCCCATAGATTTTTCGAATTTGCCGCGAACACCCCAATTTGTTCGCTGTTCGGCGAACGGGCGAACAGGCAATGTTCGAGTCGAACATGAGTTCGACTCGAACTCCAAGCTCATCCCTATTCCACAAGACAAACTAGCGACATTAAGCTTCTTTTTTGGGGAGCTTAATGTAGCTTAACATAAAAAAAAGACCTTAAATGTTAACCAATTCCCCCCCCAATCTTCACACAGTAGAAGACTCTATCCATGCCAACATTTTCTGAAAATTTCAGCTCATTTGGTTAATCACACCAAAAGTTATTCACATTAAGCTATATTTTACAATGCTAAAACATTTAATGTAAACATTTTCTTAATGTAGCTTAATGTAGCTTAACAAGCAAAAAAGTGCCTAAACCTCAATCAATTGCCCTGAAACATTGCACAGCCTAAGATCTCAACTTCCCAAACCTATCTAAGAAGTTTCGTGCGATTCGGTGTTCCACAAGGCAAACTAGCGACATTAAGCTTCTTTTTTGGGGAGCTTAATGTAGCTTAACGTACAAAAAAGACCTTAAATTTTAACTAATTTCCACCAAACTTCACACAATAGAAGACTCTATCCATGCCAACATATTCTGAAAAATTCAGCTCATTTGGTTAATCACTCCAAAAGTTATTCACATCAAGCTATATTTTACAATGCTAAAACATTTAATGTTAACATTTTCTTAATGTAGCTTAATGTAGCTTAACGAGCAAATAAGTGCCTAAACCTCAATCAATTGCCCTGAAACATTGCACAGCCTAAGATCTCAACTTCCCAAACCTATCCAAGAAGTTTTGTGCGATTCGGTGTTCCACAAGGCAAACTAACGACATTAAGCTTCTTTTTTGGGGAGCTTAATGTAGCTTAACATACAAAAAAGACCTTAAATGTTAACCAATTCCCCCCAAACTTCACACAGTAGAAGACTCTATCCATACCAACATTTAATGAAAAATTCAGCTCATTTGGTTAATCACACCAAAAGTTATTCACATTAAGCTATATTTTACAATGCTAAAACATTTAATGTAAAAATGGCTTAATGTAGCTTAACGAGCAAAAAAGTGCCTAAACCTCAATCAATTGCCCTGAAACATTGCACAGCCTAAGATCTCAACTTCCCAAACCTATCCAAGAAGTTTTGTGCTTTTCGGTGTTCCACAAGGCAAACTAGCGACATTAAGCTTCTTTTTTGGGGAAAGTAATGTAGCTTAACGTACAAAAAAGACCTTAAATGTTAACCAATTCCCCACCAATCTTCACACAGTAGAAGACTCTATCCATGCCAACATATTCTGAAAATTTCAGCTCATTTGGTTAATCACACCAAAAGTTATTCACATTAAGCTATATTTTACAATGCTAAAACATTTAATGTGAAAATGGCTTAATGTAGCTTAACGAGCAAAAAAGTGCCTAAACCTCAATCAATTGCCCTGAAACATTGCACAGCCTAAGATCTCAACTTCCCAAACCTATCCAAGAAGTTTTGTGCGATTCGGTGTTCCACAAGGCAAACTAGCGACATTAAGCTTCTTTTTTGGGGAGCTTAATGTAGCTTAACGTACAAAAAAGACCTTAAATGTTAACTAATTTCCACCAAACTTCACACAATAGAAGACTCTATCCATGCCAACATATTCTGAAAATTTCAGCTCATTTGGTTAATCACACCAAAAGTTATTCACATCAAGCTATATTTTACAATGCTAAAACATTTAATGTAAACATTTTCTTAATGTAGCTTAATGTAGCTTAACGAGCAAAAAAGTGCCTAAACCTCAATCAATTGCCCTGAAACATTGCACAGCCTAAGATCTCAACTTCCCAAACCTATCCAAGAAGTTTCGTGCGATTCTGTGTGCCACAAGGCAAACTAACGACATTAAGCTTCTTTTTTGGGGAGCTTAATGTAGCTTAACGTACAAAAAAAACCTTAAATGTGAACCAATTCCCCCCAAACTTCACACAGTAGAAGACTCTATACATACGAACATTTAGTGAAAAATTCAGCTCATTTGGTTAATCACACCAAAAGTTATTCACATTAAGCTATATTTTACAATGCTAAAACATTTAATGTAAACATTTTCTTAATGTAGCTTAATGTAGCTTAACAAGCAAAAAAGTGCCTAAACCTCAATCAATTGCCCTGAAACATTGCACAGCCTAAGATCTCAACTTCCCAAACCTATCCAAGACGTTTCGTGCGATTCGGTGTTCCGCAAGGCAAACTAGCGACATTAAGCTTCTTTTTTGGGGAGCGTAATGTAGCTTAACGTACAAAAAAGACCTTAACCACTTAACGACCGCCCACCGCCGATTTACGTCGGCAGAATGGCACGGACAGGCAGAATCACGTAGATCTACGTGATCGCCTTTGTGCAGTTGGGGGGTCCATCCGGACCCCCCTTCACTGCAGTGAGCGGCCGTTAAGTGTTCGGGAGCGATCAGGCATGAGGGGGCGGCCGCTCGATTCCGCCCCCCCCTCGCGATCGCTCCCGGCCAATGAAAATGCTTCCTCCGCCATGTGATGTAAACAAGGCTGGAGCTAGTGATGTCATCTCCCTCGCCGCGGTCTTTTCGTTCCCGGCGCCGAGCAGAGAAGAAGCAGGTTAGTGCACCAACAGTCCACTGACACGTAGGTACACATAGGCACACAAATCACCCCCCAGTCACCCCCAGATCACCCCCCAGGTCACCCCAAAGCCCCCAATCACAGTGTCACTGATTGCAGTGATCATTTATTTTACTGATCACTGCATTTAGTGTCATCTGTGATTGTAAAAAGTTGCAGGGCAGTTAGGATTAGGCCCCTTTAGGTCCAGGGTAGCCCCCTAACCCCCCCCTAATAAAGGTTTAACCCCTTGATAACCCCCCAGGTAACCCTTTCACCCCCTAACTTCAGCGTCACTAAGCGATTGTTTTTCCGATCGCTGTATTCGTGTCGCTGGTGTTTTAGATAGGCAGTTATTTTTTTTTAGGTTCGCCGCAGGTTTTTATTAGTGTCAGGTACCCCCATATATTATTTTAACCCCCTGATTGCCCCTAGAGTTAACCCTTTCACCAGTGATCGCCGTATAAGCGTCACTGGTGTCACTGGTTAGCCAGTAAGTTATTTGGTTATTTAGGTTACCCGTCAGGTTTTTATATAGTGTCAGGTACCCCCATATTTAACCTAATAAAGGTTTTAACCCCCTGATTGCCCCTAGTTAACCCTTTCACCAGTGATCACCATATAAAGGTTACGGGTGACGCTGGTTGATTAGTTTGCTTTTTATAGCATCAGGGCACCCGCCGTATATAACCCAATAAAGGTTTAACCCCCCTGATCGCCCGGCGGGTGAGATCAATTAGGTTTTAGCGCCAGAGAGGGTCTGCGTCGCCCCAGGCAGTGTTAGGTTAGTGACAGTAACGCTAACACCCACGCGCAAAGCATACACCCCCCTTAGTGGTATAGTATCTGATCAGATCTATACTAGCATCCCCAGCGGTTTAGGGTTCCCAAAAACGCAGTGTTAGCGGGATCAGCCCAGATACCTGCTAGCGCCTGCGTTTAGCCCCTCCGCCCAGCCCAGCCCAGCCCAGCCCACCCAAGTGCAGTATCGATCGATCACTGTCACTTACCAAACACAACACACATAACTGCAGCGTTCGCAGTGCTTGGTTTTTGGGGCCCTGTACGCGGCTAGGCTCCCAAAAAGTCCCACACATGTGGTATCCCCGTACTCAGGAAAAGCAGCAGAATGTATTTTGGGGTGCAATTCCACATATAACCATGGCATGTGTGAGCAATATATCATTTAGTGACAACTTTTTGTACATTTTTTTTTCTTTTTGTCATTATTCAATCATTTGGGACAAAAAAAAATATTCAATGGGGTCAACATGCCTCTCAGCAAATAGCTTGGGGTGTCTACTTTCCAAAATGGGGTCATTTGGGGGGTTTTGTGCCATCTTGGCATTTTATGGCCTTCAAAACTGTGATAGGTAGTGAGGAGTGAAATCAAAAATTTATGCCCTTAGAAACCTTGAAGGCGGTGCTTGGTTTTTGGGGTCCCGTACGCGGCTAGGCTCCCAAAAAGTCCCACACATGTGGTATCCCCGTACTCAGGAGAAGCAGCAGAATGTATTTTGGGGTGTAATTTCACATATGCCCATGGCATGTGTGAGCAATATATCATTTAGTGACAACTTTTTGTAATTTTTTTTTTTTTTTGTCATTATTCAATCACTTGGGACAAAAAAAAAAATATTCAATGGGCTCAACATGCCTCTCAGCAATTTCCTTGGGGTGTCTACTTTCCAAAATGGGGTCATTTGGGGGGGTTTTGTACTGCCCTGCCATTTTAGCACCTCAAGAAATGAGATAGGCAGTCATAAATTTAAAGCTGTGTAAATTTCAGAAAATGTACCCTAGTTTGTAAACGCTATAACTTTTGCGCAAACCAATAAATATACGCTTATTGACATTTTTTTTACTAAAGACATGTGGCTGAATACATTTTGGCCTAAATGTATGACTAAAATTGAGTTTATTCGATTTTTCTTATAACAAAAAGTAGAAAATATCTTTTTTTTTCAAAATTTTCGTTCTTTTTCCATTTATATCGCAAAAAATAAAAATCGCAGAGGCAATCAAATACCATTAAAAGAAAGCTCTATTTGTGGGAAGAAAAGGACGCAAATTTCATTTGGGTACAACATTGCATGTCTGCACAATTTACAGTTAAAGCAGCGCAGTGCCGAATCCCAAAAACAGGCTTGGTCCTAATGGCCCGAAATGGTCCGGGGCTTAAGTGTTTAAATGTTAAACAATTCCCCCCCCAATCTTCACACAGTAGAAGACTCTATTCATGCCAACATATTCAGAAAATTTCAGCTCATTTGGTTAATCACACCAAAAGTTATTCACATTAAGCTATATTTTACAATGCTAAAACATTTAATGTGAAAATGGCTTAATGTAGCTTAACGAGCAAAAAAGTGCCTAAACCTCAATCAATTGCCCTGAAACATTGCATAGCCTAAGATCTCAACTTCCCAGACCTATCCAAGAAGTTTCGTGCGATTCGGTGTTCCACAAGGCAAACTAGCGACATTAAGCTTCTTTTTTAGGGAGCTTAATGTAGCTTAACGTACAAAAAAGGCCTTAAATGTTAACTAATTTCCACCAAACTTCACACAATAGAAGACTCTATCCATGCCAACATATTCTGAAAATTTCAGCTCATTTGGTTAATCACACCAAAAGTTATTCACATCAAGCTATATTTTACAATGCTAAACCATTTAATGTAAAAATGGCTTAATGTAGCTTAATGTAGCTTAACGAGCAAAAAGGTGCCTAAACCTCAATCAATTGCCCTGTAGCTTTGCACAGCCTAAGATCTCAACTTCCCAAACCTATCCAAGAAGTTTCCTGCGATTCGGTGTTCCACAAGGCAAACTAGCGACATTAAGCTTCTTTTTTGGGGAGCTTAATGTAGCTTAACGTACAAAAAAGACCTTAAATGTTACCCAATTCCCCCCAATCTTCACACAGTAGAAGACTCTATCCATACCAACATATAATGAAAAATTCAGCTCATTTGGTTAATCACACCAAAAGTTATTCACATTAAGCTATATTTTACAATGCTAAAACATTTAATGTAAACATTTTCTTAATGTAGCTTAATGTAGCTTAACGAGCAAAAAAGTGCCTAAACCTCAATCAATTGCCCTGAAACTTTGCACAGCCTAAGATCTCAACTTCCCAAACCTATCCAAGAAGTTTCCTGCGATTCGGTGTTCCACAAGGCAAACTAGCGACATTAAACTTCTTTTTTGGGGAGCTTAATGTAGCTTAACGTACAAAAAAGACCTTAATTGTTAACCAATTCCCCCCCAATCTTCACACAGTAGAAGACTCTATCCATGCCAAGATTTTCTGAAAATTTCAGCTCATTTGGTTAATCACACCAAAAGTTATTCACATTAAGCTATATTTTACAATGCTAAAACATTTAATGTAAACATTTTCTTAATGTAGCTTAATGTAGCTTAACGAGCAAAAAAGTGCCTAAACCTCAATCAATTGCCCTGAAACATTGCACAGCCTAAGATCTCAACTTCCCAAACCTATCCAAGAAGTTTTGTGCGATTCGGTGTTCCACAAGGCAAACTAGCGACATTAAGCTTCTTTTTTGGGGAGCGTAATGTAGCTTAACGTACAAAAAAGACCTTAAATGTTAACCAATTCCAGCCAAACTTCACACAGTAGAAGACTCTATCCATACCAACATATAATGAAAAATTCAGCTCATTTGGTTAATCACACCAAAAGTTATTCACATTAAGCTATATTTTACAATGCTAAAACATTTAATGTAAACATTTTCTTAATGTAGCTTAATGTAGCTTAACGAGCAAAAAAGTGCCTAAACCTCAATCAATTGCCCTGAAACATTGCACAGCCTAAGATCTCAACTTCCCAAACCTATCCAAGAAGTTTTGTGCGATTCGGTGTTCCACAAGGCAAACTAGCGATATTAAGCATCTTTTTTGGGGAGCGTAATGTAGCTTAACGTACAAAAAAGACCTTAAATGTTAACCAATTCCCCCCAAACTTCACACAGTAGAAGACTCTATCCATGCCAACATATAATGAAAAATTCAGCTCATTTGGTTAATCACACTAAAAGTTATTCACATTAAGCTATATTTTACAATGCTAAAACATTTAATGTAAAAATGGCTTAATGTAGCTTAATGTAGCTTAACGAGCAAAAAGGTGCCTAAACCTCAATCAATTGCCCTGAAACATTGCACAGCCTAAGATCTCAACTTCCCAAACCTATCCAAGAAGTTTTGTGCGATTCGGTGTTCCACAAGGCAAACTAGCGATATTAAGCTTCTTTTTTGGGGAGCGTAATGTAGCTTAACGTACAAAAAAGACCTTAAATGTTAACCAATTCCAGCCAAACTTCACACAGTAGAAGACTCTATCCATACCAACATATAATGAAAAATTCAGCTCATTTGGTTAATTACACCAAAAGTTATTCACATTAAGCTATATTTTACAATGCTAAAACATTTAATGTAAACATTTTCTTAATGTAGCTTAATGTAGCTTAACGAGCAAAAAAGTGCCTAAACCTCAATCAATTACCCTGAAACATTGCACAGCCTAAGATCTCAACTTCCCAAACCTATCCAAGAAGTTTTGTGCGATTCGGTGTTCCACAAGGCAAACTAGCGACATTAAGCTTCTTTTTTGGGGAGCGTAATGTAGCTTAACGTACAAAAAAGATCTTAAATGTTAACCAATTCCCCCCAATCTTCACACAGTAGAAGACTCTATCCATGCCAAGATTTTCTGAAAATTTCAGCTCATTTGGTTAATCACACCAAAAGTTATTCACATTAAGCTATATTTTACAATGCTAAAACATTTAATGTAAACATTTTCTTAATGTAGCTTAATGTAGCTTAACGAGCAAAAAAGTGCCTAAACCTCAATCAATTGCCCTGAAACATTGCACAGCCTAAGATCTCAACTTCCCAAACCTATCCAAGAAGTTTTGTGCGATTCGGTGTTCCACAAGGCAAACTAGCGACATTAAGCTTCTTTTTTGGGGAGCGTTATGTAGCTTAACGTACAAAAAAGACCTTAAATGTTAACCAATTCCCCCCAAACTTCACACAGTATAAGACTCTATCCATACCAACATATAATGAAAAATTCAGCTCATTTGGTTAATCACACCAAAAGTTATTCACATTAGGCTATATTTTACAATGCTAAAACATTTAATGTAAACATTTTCTTAATGTAGCTTAATGTAGCTTAACGAGCAAAAAAGTGCCTAAACCTCAATCAATTGCCCTGAAACATTGCACAGCCTAAGATCTCAACTTCCCAAACCTATCCAAGAAGTTTTGTGCGATTCGGTGTTCCACAAGGCAAACTAGCGACATTAAGCTTCTTTTTTGGGGAGCGTAATGTAGCTTAACGTACAAAAAAGACCTTAAATGTTAACCAATTCCAGCCAAACTTCACACAGTAGAAGACTCTATCCATACCAACATATAATGAAAAATTCAGCTCATTTGGTTAATCACACCAAAAGTTATTCACATTAAGCTATATTTTACAATGCTAAAACATTTAATGTAAACATTTTCTTAATGTAGCTTAATGTAGCTTAACGAGCAAAAAAGTGCCTAAACCTCAATCAATTGCCCTGAAACATTGCACAGCCTAAGATCTCAACTTCCCAAACCTATCCAAGAAGTTTTGTGCGATTCGGTGTTCCACAAGGCAAACTAGCGACATTAAGCTTCTTTTTTGGGGAGCGTAATGTAGCTTAACGTACAAAAAAGACCTTAAATGTTAACCAATTCCAGCCAAACTTCACACAGTAGAAGACTCTATCCATACCAACATATAATGAAAAATTCAGCTCATTTGGTTAATCACACCAAAATTATTCACATTAAGCTATATTTTACAATGCTAAAACATTTAATGTAAACATTTTCTTAATGTAGCTTAATGTAGCTTAACGAGCAAAAAAGTGCCTAAACCTCAACCAATTACCCTGAAACATTGCACAGCCTAAGATCTCAACTTCCCAAACCTATCCAAGAAGTTTCGTGCGATTCGGTGTTCCACAAGGCAAACTAGCGACATTAAGCTTCTTTTTTGGGGAGCGTAATGTAGCTTAACGTACAAAAAAGATCTTAAATGTTAACCAATTCCCCCCAATCTTCACACAGTAGAAGACTCTATCCATGCCAAGATTTTCTGAAAATTTCAGCTCATTTGGTTAATCACACCAAAAGTTATTCACATTAAGCTATATTTTACAATGCTAAAACATTTAATGTGAAAATGGCTTAATGTAGCTTAACGAGCAAAAAAGTGCCTAAACCTCAATCAATTGCCCTGAAACATTGCATAGCCTAAGATCTCAACTTCCCAGACCTATCCAAGAAGTTTCGTGCGATTCGGTGTTCCACAAGGCAAACTAGCGACATTAAGCTTCTTTTTTAGGGAGCTTAATGTAGCTTAACGTACAAAAAAGGCCTTAAATGTTAACTAATTTCCACCAAACTTCACACAATAGAAGACTCTATCCATGCCAACATATTCTGAAAATTTAAGCTCATTTGGTTAATCACACCAAAAGTTATTCACATCAAGCTATATTTTACAATGCTAAACCATTTAATGTAAAAATGGCTTAATGTAGCTTAATGTAGCTTAACGAGCAAAAAGGTGCCTAAACCTCAATCAATTGCCCTGTAGCTTTGCACAGCCTAAGATCTCAACTTCCCAAACCTATCCAAGAAGTTTCCTGCGATTCGGTGTTCCACAGGCAAACTAGCGACATTAAGCTTCTTTTTTGGGGAGCTTAATGTAGCTTAACGTACAAAAAAGACCTTAAATGTTACCCAATTCCCCCCAATCTTCACACAGTAGAAGACTCTATCCATACCAACATATAATGAAAAATTCAGCTCATTTGGTTAATCACACCAAAAGTTATTCACATTAAGCTATATTTTACAATGCTAAAACATTTAATGTAAACATTTTCTTAATGTAGCTTAATGTAGCTTAACGAGCAAAAAAGTGCCTAAACCTCAATCAATTGCCCTGAAACTTTGCACAGCCTAAGATCTCAACTTCCCAAACCTATCCAAGAAGTTTCCTGCGATTCGGTGTTCCACAAGGCAAACTAGCGACATTAAACTTCTTTTTTGGGGAGCTTAATGTAGCTTAACGTACAAAAAAGACCTTAATTGTTAACCAATTCCCCCCCAATCTTCACACAGTAGAAGACTCTATCCATGCCAAGATTTTCTGAAAATTTCAGCTCATTTGGTTAATCACACCAAAAGTTATTCACATTAAGCTATATTTTACAATGCTAAAACATTTAATGTAAACATTTTCTTAATGTAGCTTAATGTAGCTTAACGAGCAAAAAAGTGCCTAAACCTCAATCAATTGCCCTGAAACATTGCACAGCCTAAGATCTCAACTTCCCAAACCTATCCAAGAAGTTTTGTGCGATTCGGTGTTCCACAAGGCAAACTAGCGACATTAAGCTTCTTTTTTGGGGAGCGTAATGTAGCTTAACGTACAAAAAAGACCTTAAATGTTAACCAATTCCAGCCAAACTTCACACAGTAGAAGACTCTATCCATACCAACATATAATGAAAAATTCAGCTCATTTGGTTAATCACACCAAAAGTTATTCACATTAAGCTATATTTTACAATGCTAAAACATTTAATGTAAACATTTTCTTAATGTAGCTTAATGTAGCTTAACGAGCAAAAAAGTGCCTAAACCTCAATCAATTGCCCTGAAACATTGCACAGCCTAAGATCTCAACTTCCCAAACCTATCCAAGAAGTTTTGTGCGATTCGGTGTTCCACAAGGCAAACTAGCGATATTAAGCATCTTTTTTGGGGAGCGTAATGTAGCTTAACGTACAAAAAAGACCTTAAATGTTAACCAATTCCCCCCAAACTTCACACAGTAGAAGACTCTATCCATGCCAACATATAATGAAAAATTCAGCTCATTTGGTTAATCACACTAAAAGTTATTCACATTAAGCTATATTTTACAATGCTAAAACATTTAATGTAAAAATGGCTTAATGTAGCTTAATGTAGCTTAACGAGCAAAAAGGTGCCTAAACCTCAATCAATTGCCCTGAAACATTGCACAGCCTAAGATCTCAACTTCCCAAACCTATCCAAGAAGTTTTGTGCGATTCGGTGTTCCACAAGGCAAACTAGCGATATTAAGCTTCTTTTTTGGGGAGCGTAATGTAGCTTAACGTACAAAAAAGACCTTAAATGTTAACCAATTCCAGCCAAACTTCACACAGTAGAAGACTCTATCCATACCAACATATAATGAAAAATTCAGCTCATTTGGTTAATTACACCAAAAGTTATTCACATTAAGCTATATTTTACAATGCTAAAACATTTAATGTAAACATTTTCTTAATGTAGCTTAATGTAGCTTAACGAGCAAAAAAGTGCCTAAACCTCAATCAATTACCCTGAAACATTGCACAGCCTAAGATCTCAACTTCCCAAACCTATCCAAGAAGTTTTGTGCGATTCGGTGTTCCACAAGGCAAACTAGCGACATTAAGCTTCTTTTTTGGGGAGCGTAATGTAGCTTAACGTACAAAAAAGATCTTAAATGTTAACCAATTCCCCCCAATCTTCACACAGTAGAAGACTCTATCCATGCCAAGATTTTCTGAAAATTTCAGCTCATTTGGTTAATCACACCAAAAGTTATTCACATTAAGCTATATTTTACAATGCTAAAACATTTAATGTAAACATTTTCTTAATGTAGCTTAATGTAGCTTAACGAGCAAAAAAGTGCCTAAACCTCAATCAATTGCCCTGAAACATTGCACAGCCTAAGATCTCAACTTCCCAAACCTATCCAAGAAGTTTCGTGCGATTCGGTGTTCCACAAGGCAAACTAGCGACATTAAGCTTCTTTTTTGGGGAGCGTTATGTAGCTTAACGTACAAAAAAGACCTTAAATGTTAACCAATTCCCCCCAAACTTCACACAGTAGAAGACTCTATCCATACCAACATATAATGAAAAATTCAGCTCATTTGGTTAATCACACCAAAAGTTATTCACATTAAGCTATATTTTACAATGCTAAAACATTTAATGTAAACATTTTCTTAATGTAGCTTAATGTAGCTTAACGAGCAAAAAAGTGCCGAAACCTCAATCAACTGCCCTGAAACACTGCACAGCCTAAGATCTCAACTTCCCAAACCTATCCAAGAAGTTTCGTGCGATTCGGTGTTCCACAAAGCAAACTAGTGACATTAAGCTTCTTTTTTGGGGAGCTTAATGTAGCTTAACGTACAAAAAAGATCTTAAATGTTAACCAATTCCCCCCAATCTTCACACAGTAGAAGACTCTATCCATGCCAAGATTTTCTGAAAATTTCAGCTCATTTGGTTAATCACACCAAAAGTTATTCACATTAGGCTATATTTTACAATGCTAAAACATTTAATGTAAACATTTTCTTAATGTAGCTTAATGTAGCTTAACGAGCAAAAAAGTGCCTAAACCTCAATCAATTGCCCTGAAACATTGCACAGCCTAAGATCTCAACTTCCCAAACCTATCCAAGAAGTTTTGTGCGATTCGGTGTTCCACAAGGCAAACTAGCGACATTAAGCTTCTTTTTTGGGGAGCGTAATGTAGCTTAACGTACAAAAAAGACCTTAAATGTTAACCAATTCCAGCCAAACTTCACACAGTAGAAGACTCTATCCATACCAACATATAATGAAAAATTCAGCTCATTTGGTTAATCACACCAAAATTATTCACATTAAGCTATATTTTACAATGCTAAAACATTTAATGTAAACATTTTCTTAATGTAGCTTAATGTAGCTTAACGAGCAAAAAAGTGCCTAAACCTCAACCAATTACCCTGAAACATTGCACAGCCTAAGATCTCAACTTCCCAAACCTATCCAAGAAGTTTCGTGCGATTCGGTGTTCCACAAGGCAAACTAGCGACATTAAGCTTCTTTTTTGGGGAGCGTAATGTAGCTTAACGTACAAAAAAGATCTTAAATGTTAACCAATTCCCCCCAATCTTCACACAGTAGAAGACTCTATCCATGCCAAGATTTTCTGAAAATTTCAGCTCATTTGGTTAATCACACCAAAAGTTATTCACATTAAGCTATATTTTACAATGCTAAAACATTTAATGTAAACATTTTCTTAATGTAGCTTAATGTAGCTTAACGAGCAAAAAAGTGCCTAAACCTCAATCAATTGCCCTGAAACATTGCACAGACTAAGATCTCAACTTCCCAAACCTATCCAAGAAGTTTCGTGCGATTCGGTGTTCCACAAGGCAAACTAGCGACATTAAGCTTCTTTTTTGGGGAGCGTAATGTAGCTTAACGTACAAAAAAGACCTTAAATGTTAACCAATTCCCCCCAAACTTCACACAGTAGAAGACTCTATCCATACCAACATATAATGAAAAATTCAGCTCATTTGGTTAATCACACCAAAAGTTTTTCACATTAAGCTATATTTTACAATGCTAAAACATTTAATGTAAACATTTTCTTAATGTAGCTTAATGTAGCTTAACGAGCAAAAAAGGGCCGAAACCTCAATCAACTGCCCTGAAACACTGCACAGCCTAAGATCTCAACTTCCCAAACCTATCCAAGAAGTTTCGTGCGATTCGGTGTTCCACAAAGCAAACTAGCGACATTAAGCTTCTTTTTTGGGGAGCTTAATGTAGCTTAGCGTACAAAAAAGATCTTAAATGTTAACCAATTCCCCCCAATCTTCACACAGTAGAAGACTCTATCCATGCCAACATTTTCTGAAAATTTCAGCTCATTTGGTTAATCACACCAAAAGTTATTCACATTAGGCTATATTTTACAATGCTAAAACATTTAATGTAAACATTTTCTTAATGTAGCTTAATGTAGCTTAACAAGCAAAAAAGTGCCTAAACCTCAATCAATTGCCCTGAAACATTGCACAGCCTAAGATCTCAACTTCCCAAACCTATCCAAGAAGTTTTGTGCGATTCGGTGTTCCACAAGGCAAACTAGCGACATTAAGCTTCTTTTTTGGGGAGCGTAATGTAGCTTAACGTACAAAAAAGACATTAAATGTTAACCAATTCCAGCCAAACTTCACACAGTAGAAGACTCTATCCATGCCAACATTTTCTGAAAATTTCAGCTCATTTGGTTAATCACACCAAAAGTTATTCACATTAGGCTATATTTTACAATGCTAAAACATTTAATGTAAACATTTTCTTAATGTAGCTTAATGTAGCTTAACGAGCAAAAAAGTGCCTAAACCTCAATCAATTGCCCTGAAACATTGCACAGCCTAAGATCTCAACTTCCCAAACCTGTCCAAGAAGTTTTGTGCGATTCGGTGTTCCACAAGGCAAACTAGCGACATTAAGCTTCTTTTTTGGGGAGCGTAATGTAGCTTAACGTACAAAAAAGACCTTAAATGTTAACCAATTCCAGCCAAACTTCACACAGTAGAAGACTCTATCCATACCAACATATAATGAAAAATTCAGCTCATTTGGTTAATCACACCAAAAGTTATTCACATTAAGCTATATTTTACAATGCTAAAACATTTAATGTAAACATTTTCTTAATGTAGCTTAACGAGCAAAAAAGTGCCTAAACCTTAATCAATTGCCCTGAAACATTGCACAGCCTAAGATCTCAACTTCCCAAACCTATCCAAGAAGTTTCGTGCGATTCGGTGTTCCACAAGGCAAACTAGCGACATTAAGCTTCTTTTTTGGGGAGCGTAATGTAGCTTAACGTACAAAAAAGACCTTAAATGTTAACCAATTCCCCCCAAACTTCACACAGTAGAAGACTCTATCCATACCAACATATAATGAAAAATTCAGCTCATTTGGTTAATCACACCAAAAGTTATTCACATTAAGCTATATTTTACAATGCTAAAACATTTAATGTAAACATTTTCTTAATGTAGCTTAATGTAGCTTAACGAGCAAAAAAGTGCCGAAACCTCAATCAACTGCCCTGAAACACTGCACAGCCTAAGATCTCAACTTCCCAAACCTATCCAAGAAGTTTCGTGCGATTCGGTGTTCCACAAAGCAAACTAGCGACATTAAGCTTCTTTTTTGGGGAGCTTAATGTAGCTTAACGTACAAAAAAGATCTTAAATGTTAACCAATTCCCCCCAATCTTCACACAGTAGAAGACTCTATCCATGCCAACATTTTCTGAAAATTTCAGCTCATTTGGTTAATCACACCAAAAGTTATTCACATTAGGCTATATTTTACAATGCTAAAACATTTAATGTAAACATTTTCTTAATGTAGCTTAATGTAGCTTAACGAGCAAAAAAGTGCCTAAACCTCAATCAATTGCCCTGAAACATTGCACAGCCTAAGATCTCAACTTCCCAAACCTGTCCAAGAAGTTTTGTGCGATTCGGTGTTCCACAAGGCAAACTAGCGACATTAAGCTTCTTTTTTGGGGAGCGTAATGTAGCTTAACGTACAAAAAAGACCTTAAATGTTAACCAATTCCAGCCAAACTTCACACAGTAGAAGACTCTATCCATACCAACATATAATGAAAAATTCAGCTCATTTGGTTAATCACACCAAAAGTTATTCACATTAAGCTATATTTTACAATGCTAAAACATTTAATGTAAACATTTTCTTAATGTAGCTTAATGTAGCTTAACGAGCAAAAAAGTGCCTAAACCTTAATCAATTGCCCTGAAAACATTGCACAGCCTAAGATCTCAACTTCCCAAACCTATCCAAGAAGTTTCGTGCGATTCGGTGTTCCACAAGGCAAACTAGCGACATTAAGCTTCTTTTTTGGGGAGCGTAATGTAGCTTAACGTACAAAAAAGACCTTAAATGTTAACCAATTCCCCCCAAACTTCACACAGTAGAAGACTCTATCCATACCAACATATAATGAAAAATTCAGCTCATTTGGTTAATCACACCAAAAGTTTTTCACATTAAGCTATATTTTACAATGCTAAAACATTTAATGTAAACATTTTCTTAATGTAGCTTAATGTAGCTTAACGAGCAAAAAAGGGCCGAAACCTCAATCAACTGCCCTGAAACACTGCACAGCCTAAGATCTCAACTTCCCAAACCTATCCAAGAAGTTTCGTGCGATTCGGTGTTCCACAAAGCAAACTAGCGACATTAAGCTTCTTTTTTGGGGAGCTTAATGTAGCTTAGCGTACAAAAAAGATCTTAAATGTTAACCAATTCCCCCCAATCTTCACACAGTAGAAGACTCTATCCATGCCAACATTTTCTGAAAATTTCAGCTCATTTGGTTAATCACACCAAAAGTTATTCACATTAGGCTATATTTTACAATGCTAAAACATTTAATGTAAACATTTTCTTAATGTAGCTTAATGTAGCTTAACAAGCAAAAAAGTGCCTAAACCTCAATCAATTGCCCTGAAACATTGCACAGCCTAAGATCTCAACTTCCCAAACCTATCCAAGAAGTTTTGTGCGATTCGGTGTTCCACAAGGCAAACTAGCGACATTAAGCTTCTTTTTTGGGGAGCGTAATGTAGCTTAACGTACAAAAAAGACATTAAATGTTAACCAATTCCAGCCAAACTTCACACAGTAGAAGACTCTATCCATGCCAACATTTTCTGAAAATTTCAGCTCATTTGGTTAATCACACCAAAAGTTATTCACATTAGGCTATATTTTACAATGCTAAAACATTTAATGTAAACATTTTCTTAATGTAGCTTAATGTAGCTTAACGAGCAAAAAAGTGCCTAAACCTCAATCAATTGCCCTGAAACATTGCACAGCCTAAGATCTCAACTTCCCAAACCTGTCCAAGAAGTTTTGTGCGATTCGGTGTTCCACAAGGCAAACTAGCGACATTAAGCTTCTTTTTTGGGGAGCGTAATGTAGCTTAACGTACAAAAAAGACCTTAAATGTTAACCAATTCCAGCCAAACTTCACACAGTAGAAGACTCTATCCATACCAACATATAATGAAAAATTCAGCTCATTTGGTTAATCACACCAAAAGTTATTCACATTAAGCTATATTTTACAATGCTAAAACATTTAATGTAAACATTTTCTTAATGTAGCTTAACGAGCAAAAAAGTGCCTAAACCTTAATCAATTGCCCTGAAACATTGCACAGCCTAAGATCTCAACTTCCCAAACCTATCCAAGAAGTTTCGTGCGATTCGGTGTTCCACAAGGCAAACTAGCGACATTAAGCTTCTTTTTTGGGGAGCGTAATGTAGCTTAACGTACAAAAAAGACCTTAAATGTTAACCAATTCCCCCCAAACTTCACACAGTAGAAGACTCTATCCATACCAACATATAATGAAAAATTCAGCTCATTTGGTTAATCACACCAAAAGTTATTCACATTAAGCTATATTTTACAATGCTAAAACATTTAATGTAAACATTTTCTTAATGTAGCTTAATGTAGCTTAACGAGCAAAAAAGTGCCGAAACCTCAATCAACTGCCCTGAAACACTGCACAGCCTAAGATCTCAACTTCCCAAACCTATCCAAGAAGTTTCGTGCGATTCGGTGTTCCACAAAGCAAACTAGCGACATTAAGCTTCTTTTTTGGGGAGCTTAATGTAGCTTAACGTACAAAAAAGATCTTAAATGTTAACCAATTCCCCCCAATCTTCACACAGTAGAAGACTCTATCCATGCCAACATTTTCTGAAAATTTCAGCTCATTTGGTTAATCACACCAAAAGTTATTCACATTAGGCTATATTTTACAATGCTAAAACATTTAATGTAAACATTTTCTTAATGTAGCTTAATGTAGCTTAACGAGCAAAAAAGTGCCTAAACCTCAATCAATTGCCCTGAAACATTGCACAGCCTAAGATCTCAACTTCCCAAACCTGTCCAAGAAGTTTTGTGCGATTCGGTGTTCCACAAGGCAAACTAGCGACATTAAGCTTCTTTTTTGGGGAGCGTAATGTAGCTTAACGTACAAAAAAGACCTTAAATGTTAACCAATTCCAGCCAAACTTCACACAGTAGAAGACTCTATCCATACCAACATATAATGAAAAATTCAGCTCATTTGGTTAATCACACCAAAAGTTATTCACATTAAGCTATATTTTACAATGCTAAAACATTTAATGTAAACATTTTCTTAATGTAGCTTAATGTAGCTTAACGAGCAAAAAAGTGCCTAAACCTTAATCAATTGCCCTGAAAACATTGCACAGCCTAAGATCTCAACTTCCCAAACCTATCCAAGAAGTTTCGCGCGATTCGGTGTTCCACAAGGCAAACTAGCGACATTAAGCTTCTTTTTTGGGGAGCGTAATGTAGCTTAACGTACAAAAAAGACCTTAAATGTTAACCAATTCCAGCCAAACTTCACACAGTAGAAGACTCTATCCATACCAACATATAATGAAAAATTCAGCTCATTTGGTTAATCACACCAAAAGTTATTCACATTAAGCTATATTTTACAATACTAAAACATTTAATGTAAACATTTTCTTAATGTAGCTTAATGTAGCTTAACGAGCAAAAAAGTGCCTAAACCTCAATCAATTGCCCTGAAACATTGCACAGCCTAAGATCTCAACTTCCCAAACCTATCCAAGAAGTTTTGTGCGATTCGGTGTTCCACAAGGCAAACTAGCGACATTAAGCTTCTTTTTTGGGGAGCGTTATGTAGCTTAACGTACAAAAAAGACCTTAAATGTTAACCAATTCCCCCCAATCTTCACACAGTAGAAGACTCTGTCCATGCCAACATTTTCTGAAAATTTCAGCTCATTTGGTTAATCACACCAAAAGTTATTCACATTAGGCTATATTTTACAATGCTAAAACATTTAATGTAAACATTTTCTTAATGTAGCTTAATGTAGTGTAGCGACCACCCCCCTTCTCTCTCCACCGTGCAGCTCGCTCTGTCTCTGGTCTAGGGGTAATTGAATAATGGGGAGAGAGAGAGGGCAGGCGGGCTACGCCGAGCATCCACCACGAGGCACACCTGTGGCTTCAGCGATGTCTGTTGTTACCTTCGGGTCTGTGCGATACACCAGGCTTCCCCCTCCAAGAGTCACCATTGAAGTTCATCCGCAGGAATTGAGCCTCACACCATTAAAGTCCAAGCTTCTTTATTTAAGGGATACTCCACACATGAACTTCCTTGTAGAACAGCACAGAAAGGAGGTGTGAGTGTGAACAGGCCCCAGACACGATTCTCGATCCTCCACCTCCTCCTGGAAAGTGGGATATGGTCTCCGCACGAGGGACAGGGGATCCTTCCCAGACCGTCTCCGACGAGAGACTCACCCGTCACCGGCAGTATGCTGCACCGGGTCTTCAAGTGAGGAGCTCTCCCCGGTCCATAGCGTCACACCGGGATTCAGGCCTCCATCCCCGAAGAGCCCTAGGTCCCTTCCCTCGCGGAGCTCAGTGTTGGGCACTGAGCCCCGGACCTTCCGGCAAGTACCACATCCCAAGCTTAAGGTGCCTGGGATGGATCACGACCTCAGACGGTCCTCTAGGCCAAGGGCACCTAGAGGACCGGACGCAGCTCCCTGTCCGCAGGCTGAAGGTGCCTGGAACACGACCTCTACCGGAAGATGGCCACTCCCTTATATCCCCTCCCCCGGCATGCACAGCGGGTTCCCCGCCCCACCGCACGGCCGCCGAGAGAGAACACACAGAAAGAGTGTCCACCGACCTTTCCACTCCAGCCCAGAAACAACAGTGCCATCTCTGGGCTGAGAGGGAAATTCAAGTCACTATACTGAAACTATTATAAACCAAACCTGCGGGGTACATACCCGCTACACACTCCCCCTGGTAATTGAACACTGGTCCCCAGTGTCTGGGATGAGCTGTACTCACAACGGTGGGCACAACTCATACCAAAGACCCCCTATGCAATTTGGAAACACTAAGATGCAAACACATAACAGTCTAAGCAATCGTGTCTGGGGTCCTGCAAAGAAAGAAACAAAGTGCAGAACCAATATAAACAGCATTGCAAACACATAATGATCCATACAAACAATTTCCCTCCCTTCCTGCCTAAGACCCACCCCAGCTTGAATAATCTTGCCGCGGCGTTCTCCTGCAGAGGGAATAAAACAGTTAAACACAAAACCCTGACACATGTGTATGTGAAGAAGGAAAGAAATCTTCTCCAAGAAGAAAATCCCTTTTTTCCAGTGTGAGTGTGTAGAGTGTACATCGTTGCGCAAGACTGCCACCTGGTGACAGCCTCACGGTAACTGCAACCGTTGCCTCTCTTCTCTGGCAGCTTGAATCCCGAGTCTAACTACCCCAAAGTCTGCAAATTTTGCTGAAAACAGGAAAAGGGGAAAAAAAAACTGGAACCGTCCTCTTCCGGGTACAACAAGCACCCTCTTTGCTGCAAGAGCCACTGAACAAAGTAAAAAAAAACAACGTCTGCAGCAAAGTTCAAAGTACAACACCTTTGAAAGGTAACACAGGAGTCTTTCTCTCCTCATAGGTAGAAACGGGGATGTGGTAGAACAAGGGGATTCAATTGTCCGTCCATGGTCTCAATCCGATACACCACATCATCTCCTTCTTGGCGAACAGCTCGTCGATCACGGTGTCATCTCCCAGGTCAGAGAGGGACTCCAGATCGGACGTATCACACTCCTCCGCGGGGATGTAGGTCACCGTTGAACTTTGGCTACCCTCCCCCGCGGGACCTCCGGGCCATGCTTTCCCAGCATCTCCGCCCAGGCACCGACTCCCTTCGCCCGGCTTACCTTGGCCATTACTTGAGGTGGGACGTCCGGAACTCTGGTCGACGGATCCGTCTGGGCTTTGGGTAAGCTGGCGAGATTGTCCGCCACCACCGCTGGTCGGGGCTACCACGCTGGTTCGTTTCTTCGGTGGCGGACGCTGTGAAAGAGTGGTGACCGAGTCAGCATCCTCGGATTTCTCCCGTTGTATTTTAACGACCACCTCCTCTGCGGTCGCTGCAATGTGCGCTGGGATGGCTCTTGAAGCAGCAATTCCTCCTCCTCGAGTAGTGTTACCAGAAGCCCGGCCTGGGTAGATGGTCCTCGGTCTTTGCACTACCGGGTCCACCTCAAACAGAAACTCCCCACAGGCCTCACACTGTCCGAAGGGCTTTAGATGGCACACCAGTCCCGTACACCCGGGACAAATTACACCCAGGGCCTCCACATCCATGCAGGAATACAAAGCGAGTTGGCCCCTTGGCTTCAGCCGGATCCCGGTATCCGTGAGTGGAGCAGCAGCAGTCATTGTAGTAGTAGCAGGGTGAACTGGAATCCACGAGGTGTGTCCAAACATGGCGACCTGCTGCTGATCCATATCGCACACTGCAGAATTCGCGCCAATGTCCAAGCTTCCACGTGTAGCACACTCTTCACGTCTTGGACTCCTCCCCTCTTGCTCCGGTTCGCGGGCTTTTTTTCTTCTTTAAGCTGGCCACGCCCACGAACCAAGCGGTGGGGGTTCGTGTCTGTTGGCGCAGTGCAATTAAAGACCCCCACATGTAGTACCTCACACGGCTGGGCCTTCCCCTCTCTGCTGCTCTTCCTGCGCGGTTCCTTCCCGTCACTTGGGTCGGTTCCACGCTCCAAGCCGGGCTGCACTTTGGGCCTGTTCAGTTAACTCGTCCCGCAGACTTGTCCAATTTTTTTTTAGTGTACACACAATCCCGGACCCGAGCCCCCACGTGTAGCGACCACCCCCCTTCTCTCTCCACCGTGCAGCTCGCTCTGTCTCTGGTCTAGGGGTAATTGAATAATGGGGAGAGAGAGAGGGCAGGCGGGCTACGCCGAGCATCCACCACGAGGCACACCTGTGGCTTCAGCGATGTCTGTTGTTACCTTCGGGTCTGTGCGATACACCAGGCTTCCCCCTCCAAGAGTCACCATTGAAGTTCATCCGCAGGAATTGAGCCTCACACCATTAAAGTCCAAGCTTCTTTATTTAAGGGATACTCCACACATGAACTTCCTTGTAGAACAGCACAGAAAGGAGGTGTGAGTGTGAACAGGCCCCAGACACGATTCTCGATCCTCCACCTCCTCCTGGAAAGTGGGATATGGTCTCCGCACGAGGGACAGGGGATCCTTCCCAGACCGTCTCCGACGAGAGACTCACCCGTCACCGGCAGTATGCTGCACCGGGTCTTCAAGTGAGGAGCTCTCCCCGGTCCATAGCGTCACACCGGGATTCAGGCCTCCATCCCCGAAGAGCCCTAGGTCCCTTCCCTCGCGGAGCTCAGTGTTGGGCACTGAGCCCCGGACCTTCCGGCAAGTACCACATCCCAAGCTTAAGGTGCCTGGGATGGATCACGACCTCAGACGGTCCTCTAGGCCAAGGGCACCTAGAGGACCGGACGCAGCTCCCTGTCCGCAGGCTGAAGGTGCCTGGAACACGACCTCTACCGGAAGATGGCCACTCCCTTATATCCCCTCCCCCGGCATGCACAGCGGGTTCCCCGCCCCACCGCACGGCCGCCGAGAGAGAACACACAGAAAGAGTGTCCACCGACCTTTCCACTCCAGCCCAGAAACAACAGTGCCATCTCTGGGCTGAGAGGGAAATTCAAGTCACTATACTGAAACTATTATAAACCAAACCTGCGGGGTACATACCCGCTACAGTAGCTTAACGAGCAAAAAAGTGCATAAACCTCAATCAATTGCCCTGAAACATTGCACAGCCTAAGATCTCAACTTCCCAAACCTATCCAAGAAGTTTTGTGCGATTCGGTGTTCCACAAGGCAAACTAGCGACATTAAGCTTCTTTTTTGGGGAGCGTAATGTAGCTTAACGTACAAAAAAGACCTTAAATGTTAACCAATTCCAGCCAAACTTCACACAGTAGAAGACTCTATCCATACCAACATATAATGAAAAATTCAGCTCATTTGGTTAATCACACCAAAAGTTATTCACATTAAGCTATATTTTACAATGCTAAAACATTTAATGAAAACATTTTCTTAATGTAGCTTAATGTAGCTTAACGAGCAAAAAAGTGCCTAAACCTCAATCAATTGCCCTGAAACATTGCACAGCCTAAGATCTCAACTTCCCAAACCTATCCAAGAAGTTTTGTGCGATTCGGTGTTCCACAAGGCAAACTAGCGACATTAAGCTTCTTTTTTGGGGAGCGTAATGTAGCTTAACGTACAAAAAAGACCTTAAATGTTAACCAATTCCAGCCAAACTTCACACAGTAGAAGACTCTATCCATACCAACATATAATGAAAAATTCAGCTCATTTGGTTAATCACACCAAAAGTTATTCACATTAGGCTATATTTTACAATGCTAAAACATTTAATGTAAACATTTTCTTAATGTAGCTTAATGTAGCTTAACGAGCAAAAAAGTGCCTAAACCTCAATCAATTACCCTGAAACATTGCACAGCCTAAGATCTCAACTTCCCAAACCTATCCAAGAAGTTTCGTGCGATTCGGTGTTCCACAAGGCAAACTAGTGACATTAAGCTTCTTTTTTGGGGAGCGTAATGTAGCTTAACGTACAAAAAAGATCTTAAATGTTAACCAATTCCCCCCAATCTTCACACAGTAGAAGACTCTATCCATGCCAAGATTTTCTGAAAATTTCAGCTCATTTGGTTAATCACCAAAAGTTATTCACATTAAGCTATATTTTACAATGCTAAAACATTTAATGTAAACATTTTCTTAATGTAGCTTAATGTAGCTTAACGAGCAAAAAAGTGCCTAAACCTCAATCAATTGCCCTGAAACATTGCACAGCCTAAGATCTCAACTTCCCAAACCTATCCAAGAAGTTTCGTGTGATTCGGTGTTCCACAAGGCAAACTAGCGACATTAAGCTTCTTTTTTGGGGAGCGTAATGTAGCTTAACGTACAAAAAAGACCTTAAATGTTAACCAATTCCCCCCAAACTTCACACAGTAGAAGACTCTATCCATACCAACATATAATGAAAAATTCAGCTCATTTGGTTAATCACACCAAAAGTTATTCACAATAAGCTATATTTTACAATGCTAAAACATTTAATGTAAACATTTTCTTAATGTAGCTTAACGAGCAAAAAAGTGCCGAAACCTCAATCAACTGCCCTGAAACACTGCACAGCCTAAGATCTCAACTTCCCAAACCTATCCAAGAAGTTTTGTGCGATTCGGTGTTCCACAAAGCAAACTAGAGACATTAAGCTTCTTTTTTGGGGAGCTTAATGTAGCTTAACGTACAAAAAAGATCTTAAATGTTAACCAATTCCCCCCAAACTTCACACAGTAGAAGACTCTATCCATGCCAACATTTTCTGAAAATTTCAGCTCATTTGGTTAATCACACCAAAAGTTATTCACATTAGGCTATATTTTACAATGCTAAAACATTTAATGTAAACATTTTCTTAATGTAGCTTAATGTAGCTTAACGAGCAAAAAAGTGCCTAAACCTCAATCAATTGCCCTGAAACATTGCACAGCCTAAGATCTCAACTTCCCAAACCTATCCAAGAAGTTTTGTGCGATTCGGTGTTCCACAAGGCAAACTAGCGACATTAAGCTTCTTTTTTGGGGAGCGTAATGTAGCTTAACGTACAATAAAGACCTTAAATGTTAACCAATTCCAGCCAAACTTCACACAGTAGAAGACTCTATCCATACCAACATATAATGAAAAATTCAGCTCATTTGGTTAATCACACCAAAAGTTATTCACATTAAGCTATATTTTACAATGCTAAAACATTTAATGTAAACATTTTCTTAATGTAGCTTAATGTAGCTTAACGAGCAAAAAAGTGCCTAAACCTCAATCAATTGCCCTGAAACATTGCACAGCCTAAGATCTCAACTTCCCAAACCTATCCAAGAAGTTTCGTGCGATTCGGTGTTCCACAAGGCAAACTAGTGACATTAAGCTTCTTTTTTGGGGAGCGTAATGTAGCTTAACGTACAAAAAAGACCTTAAATGTTAACCAATTCCCCCCAAACTTCACACAGTAGAAGACTCTATCCATACCAACATATAATGAAAAATTCAGCTCATTTGGTTAATCACACCAAAAGTTATTCACATTAAGCTATATTTTACAATGCTAAAACATTTAATGTAAACATTTTCTTAATGTAGCTTAATGTAGCTTAACGAGCAAAAAAGTGCCTAAACCTCAATCAATTGCCCTGAAACATTGCACAGCCTAAGATCTCAACTTCCCAAACCTATCCAAGAAGTTTTGTGCGATTCGGTGTTCCACAAGGCAAACTAGCGACATTAAGCTTCTTTTTTGGGGAGCGTAATGTAGCTTAACGTACAAAAAAGACCTTAAATGTTAACCAATTCCAGCCAAACTTCACACAGTAGAAGACTCTATCCATACCAACATATAATGAAAAATTCAGCTCATTTGGTTAATCACACCAAAAGTTATTCACATTAAGCTATATTTTACAATGCTAAAACATTTAATGTAAACATTTTCTTAATGAAGCTTAATGTAGCTTAACGAGCAAAAAAGTGCCTAAACCTCAATCAATTGCCCTGAAACATTGCACAGCCTAAGATCTCAACTTCCCAAACCTATCCAAGAAGTTTTGTGCGATTCGGTGTTCCACAAGGCAAACTAGCGACATTAAGCTTCTTTTTTGGGGAGCGTTATGTAGCTTAACGTACAAAAAAGACCTTAAATGTTAACCAATTCCCCCCAATCTTCACACAGTAGAAGACTCTGTCCATGCCAACATTTTCTGAAAATTTCAGCTCATTTGGTTAATCACACCAAAAGTTATTCACATTAGGCTATATTTTACAATGCTAAAACATTTAATATAAATTTTTTCTTAATGTAGCTTAATGTAGCTTAACGAGCAAAAAAGTGCCTAAACCTCAATCAATTGCCCTGAAACATTGCACAGCCTAAGATCTCAACTTCCCAAACCTATCCAAGAAGTTTTGTGCGATTCGGTGTTCCACAAGGCAAACTAGCGACATTAAGCTTCTTTTTTGGGGAGCGTAATGTAGCTTAACGTACAAAAAAGACCTTAAATGTTAACCAATTCCAGCCAAACTTCACACAGTAGAAGACTCTATCCATACCAACATATAATGAAAAATTCAGCTCATTTGGTTAATCACACCAAAAGTTATTCACATTAAGCTATATTTTACAATGCTAAAACATTTAATGAAAACATTTTCTTAATGTAGCTTAATGTAGCTTAACGAGCAAAAAAGTGCCTAAACCTCAATCAATTGCCCTGAAACATTGCACAGCCTAAGATCTCAACTTCCCAAACCTATCCAAGAAGTTTTGTGCGATTCGGTGTTCCACAAGGCAAACTAGCGACATTAAGCTTCTTTTTTGGGGAGCGTAATGTAGCTTAACGTACAAAAAAGACCTTAAATGTTAACCAATTCCAGCCAAACTTCACACAGTAGAAGACTCTATCCATACCAACATATAATGAAAAATTCAGCTCATTTGGTTAATCACACCAAAAGTTATTCACATTAAGCTATATTTTACAATGCTAAAACATTTAATGTAAACATTTTCTTAATGTAGCTTAATGTAGCTTAACGAGCAAAAAAGTGCCTAAACCTCAATCAATTGCCCTGAAACATTGCACAGCCTAAGATCTCAACTTCCCAAACCTATCCAAGAAGTTTCGTGCGATTCGGTGTTCCACAAGGCAAACTAGTGACATTAAGCTTCTTTTTTGGGGAGCGTAATGTAGCTTAACGTACAAAAAAGACCTTAAATGTTAACCAATTCCCCCCAAACTTCACACAGTAGAAGACTCTATCCATACCAACATATAATGAAAAATTCAGCTCATTTGGTTAATCACACCAAAAGTTATTCACATTAAGCTATATTTTACAATGCTAAAACATTTAATGTAAACATTTTCTTAATGTAGCTTAATGTAGCTTAACGAGCAAAAAAGTGCCTAAACCTCAATCAATTGCCCTGAAACATTGCACAGCCTAAGATCTCAACTTCCCAAACCTATCCAAGAAGTTTTGTGCGATTCGGTGTTCCACAAGGCAAACTAGCGACATTAAGCTTCTTTTTTGGGGAGCGTAATGTAGCTTAACGTACAAAAAAGACCTTAAATGTTAACCAATTCCAGCCAAACTTCACACAGTAGAAGACTCTATCCATACCAACATATAATGAAAAATTCAGCTCATTTGGTTAATCACACCAAAAGTTATTCACATTAAGCTATATTTTACAATGCTAAAACATTTAATGAAAACATTTTCTTAATGTAGCTTAATGTAGCTTAACGAGCAAAAAAGTGCCTAAACCTCAATCAATTGCCCTGAAACATTGCACAGCCTAAGATCTCAACTTCCCAAACCTATCCAAGAAGTTTCGTGCGATTCGGTGTTCCACAAGGCAAACTAGCAACATTAAGCTTCTTTTTTGGGGAGCTTAATGTAGCTTAACGTACAAAAAAGACCTTAAATGTTAACCAATTTCCCCCAAACTTCACACAATAGAAGACTCTATCCATGCCAACATTTTCTGAAAATTTCAGCTCATTTGGTTAATCACACCAAAAGTTATTCACATTAGGCTATATTTTACAATGCTAAAACATTTAATGTAAACATTTTCTTAATGTAGCTTAATGTAGCTTAACGAGCAAAAAAGTGCCTAAACCTCAATCAATTGCCCTGAAACATTGCACAGCCTAAGATCTCAACTTCCCAAACCTATCCAAGAAGTTTCGTGCGATTCGGTGTTCCACAAGGCAAACTAGCGACATTAAGCTTCTTTTTTGGGGAGCGTAATGTAGCTTAACGTACAAAAAAGACCTTAAATGTTAACCAATTCCAGCCAAACTTCACACAGTAGAAGACTCTATCCATACCAACATATAATGAAAAATTCAGCTCATTTGGTTAATCACACCAAAAGTTATTCACATTAAGCTATATTTTACAATGCTAAAACATTTAATGAAAACATTTTCTTAATGTAGCTTAATGTACAGTAGAAGACTCTATCCATGCCAACATATAATGAAAAATTCAGCTCATTTGGTTAATCACATTAAAAGTTATTCACATTAAGCTATATTTTACAATGCTAAAACATTTAATGTACACATTTTCTTAATGTAGCTTAATGTAGCTTAACGAGCAAAAAAGTGCCGAAACCTCAATCAATTGCCCTGAAACACTGCACAGCCTAAGATCTCAACTTCCCAAACCTATCCAAGAAGTTTCGTGCGATTCGGTGTTCCACAAGGCAAACTAGCAACATTAAGCTTCTTTTTTGGGGAGCTTAATGTAGCTTAACGTACAAAAAAGACCTTAAATGTTAACCAATTTCCCCCAAACTTCACACAATAGAAGACTCTATCCATGCCACCATATTCTGAAAATTTCAGCTCATTTGGTTAATCACACCAAAAGTTATTCACATCAAGCTATATTTTACAATGCTAAAACATTTAATGTACACATTTTCTTAATGTAGCTTAATGTAGCTTAATGAGCAAAAAGGTGCCTAAACCTCAATCAATTGCCCTGAAACTTTGCACAGCCTAAGATCTCAACTTCCCAAACCTATCCAAGAAGTTTCGTGCGATTCGGTGTTCCACAAGGCAAACTAGCGACATTAAGCTTCTTTTTTGGGGAGCTTAATGTAGCTTAACGTACAAAAAAGACCTTAAATGTTAACCAATTCCCACCAAACTTCACACAGTAGAAGACTCTATCCATACCAACATATAATGAAACATTCAGCTCATTTGGTTAATCACACCAAAAGTGACTCACATTATGCTAAATTTTACAATGCTAAAACATTTAATGTAAACATTTTCTTAATGTAGCTTAATGTAGCTTAACGAGCAAAAAAGTGCCTAAACCTCAATCAATTGCCCTGAAACATTGCACAGCCTAAGATCTCAACTTCTCAAACCTATCCAAGAAGTTTCATGTGATTCGGTGTTCCACAAGGCAAATTAGTGACATTAAGCTTCTTTTTTGGGGAGCATAATGTAGCTTAACGTACAAAAAAAACCTTAAATGTTAACCAATTCCCCCCCAATCTTCACACAGTTGAAGACTCTATCCATGCCAACATATTCTGAAAATTTCAGCTCATTTGCTTAATCACACCAAAAGCTATTCACATTAAGCTACGTTTTACAATGCTAAAACATTTAATGTGAAAATGGCTTAATGTAGCTTAACGAGCAAAAAAGTGCCTAAACCTCAATCAATTGCCCTGAAACATTGCACAGCCTAAGATCTCAACTTCCCAAATTTATCCAAGAAGTTTCGTGAGATTCGGTGTTCCACAAGGCAAACTAGCGACATTAAGCTTCTTTTTTGGGGAGCTTAATGTAGCTTAACGTACAAAAAAGACCTTAAATGTTAACCAATTTCCCCCAAACTTCACACAATAGAAAAAACTAAACAAAAGGGAACAGCACCCTCTAAGTGCAGCAAGATAAAAACAATTTTTAACTTAAATGTTAAAATACACTCACATTTGAGTAGAGGTAGTAAGGCATGTAGAGGGTTAAAAGGGCTTCATCCGCGGATCCTCTGATGTTGTATTGATTCCCCGGACAGCTGGAGTGGGGTCCTCAATCCTATGGTTTCCTCCAGCCTGCACTAGATGTAGAGAGGCGTCGGCCTGGAGCTGGGGACTGGAGTCTGGATTGCGGAGGCTCCGTAGGGTCACTTCCGGGTCGGAGGTAAGCGGGAGGTGCTTCGCGTTCGGGACATGCGTGTCCCTTCTTCAGGCATATGTGGCGGCCATCTTTAGTGTGGTAATTTATACCACAGTCAAATGATAGGTGGGCGGGTTTTTTTAGGTGGTATGTGGTAACCATAGTAGCCGCGCAAGATGGGACGTGCTGTACGCGGTGGAGATCAATTTGGGCTGATCCAATCAGGGAAAAAGCAGTGTCATAGAACAAAACAAGATGACTGCATAGATGGTTTGGACTGTGTATTTTATATATTATAGGGAATCAGAAGTTACTGCAAACCATAGGCTATAAGCTATAAGCTATAACTAATAACTGGTAATTATTACTTAATGAACTACACAATACAAACTATATTATGGTTCTATAATGAATACTCACGGCCAGTTATTAGTTTAGTAGGAATCGTAGATATGTGAAATAGTGACAATATCTATATAAGAAATAAAAAAGTTTTATTATTTTAAAAACAATTTAAAAAGATGGGGGGGGGAATTTTTTTTAAAAAAAGGAGTATCTATAAAAATTGTTTAAGACAGGATTCTAATAAAATTAGATTTATACCAGTAATCATAATAAAGAAAAATTATATTATATATATATATAAAAAATACACATACATAAAAAAATCTATATATATATATATATATAAAAATATATAAAAAAAAATCTATATATATATATATATATATATATATATATATATAATATATATATACACATATAAAAAGGAATAAAATTGAAGTTTTTGGATAAAATTAATAACATTAAAATTGATTCTAAACGGAATTGGATAGAATTCCGTATAATATATTATACTAAAGGATCTGAAGAATGAGGATCATAAGGTGATGGGGAGAGCAATCCATCACCAAGGGTGTATACGTGATGTGTGATTGATACGTGTATATATGGATATAGAAAAAGGTGTGCAAATACTCTCGGTGTGGTCTTTGGATATGGTGTGAAGGTTGCTATGGGTATGTGGGTGAGGGGGGTACTGGGTCACAACAGGATGTTAATTTCAATGCCCTCATTTAGGCCTCCAGGTGATAAAGTATCCAAAGTAAAAATCCAATAATTTTCTCTCTCGCATAGTCTCTTGTATCGTTCAGCAGTAGGGAAGGTATGGGGTATTGATTCAACCACCCATACTTGTAATCCTTCGGAGAGTTGTTTATGACATTGCTTAAAATGTTTGGGTACGCTGTGCTTATCTGAACCCTTCTCCACTAAATTTCGGTGCTCTCCAAAGCGCTTTCGCAGTGTACGTATAGTGCGGCCTACATAAAGTAGGCCGCAGGGGCACGTGAGACAATATATTACATACTCCGATCCACAATTAAAAAAATCTGGAATGGTATATTGTTTTCCATTTTGTGTAAAGTTTTTTTGTCTATGTGTGACGTGAGAACAAGTAAGGCAAAGGCGCTTTCTACACTGGTACATGCCTATGATGTTAAAGAACATGGATGGTGCACTAGCAGTAGGACGCAATGGTTTGAGTTTGCTCGGGGCTGTTTGTGTTTTGATGTTTTTAGCCCGCCTGTATGTTACCAAGGGTTTTTCGCTGAGGGTGGACTTGAGATGTGGGTCTTCATTCAGAATAGACCAGTGCTTTGCAAATATTTTCTCCATTTTTTTGAATTTGTTGTGAAACTGGGTCACAAATCTGACTGGTTGTTTAGTGTCTCCTGTGTTTTTGTAGGTTGACTCCTCCTTAATAGTCTGCATATTAAAAGCTTGATAATGTTTAAAGGCTTCATCTACGATCTGGTCGGGATACCCCTTTTCTTTGAATTTTGTTTTGAGGATAGACCCCTGGGTGTTGTAGTCCTGTTTGCGCGTACAATTGTGTTTAAGATGGCAAAATTGGCTTTTTGGGATGTTCTTTACCCACCGGGGGTGGTGGCAACTATTATAGTGCAGGTAGGAATTTCCTGAGGTGGGTTTGGTGCAATTGGTAGCGCAAATTGTGTTGTGGTGATGGAATAGTTCCAAATCTAGAAAGGCCAGTTTATTACTATCAGATACCGAGGTGAAGGAGAGACCCATGGCATTGTTGTTGCAGTGCTGGACAAATGGGGGGATGGATGACTCAGGTCCATCCCAAATGATAACAATATAGTCAATGTATCGTCCATAATACACTATGTGGGATGTGTATGGATTATTGTTGAAAATATGACGTTGTTCCCAATAGCCCATGGTTAGATTGGCATAGCGTGGGCAAAATTGGCGCCCATAGCTGTCCCTTGTATCTGAATGTAGAAATCTCCTTGGGATTCAAAATAATTGTGAGTGAGGCAGTATTCCAGAATGTCCATTAGGAATTGTGTCTGGCGTGAATTAAGTAGGGGTTCGTTGTTGAGGTAGACTTGAATGGCCATAAGACCAATATTGTGTGGAATAGAGGTATACAGGGAAGCGACATCTAGGGAGAGCCATTGATAGGTCGGTTCCCAGGTGTAGTGTTGCAGCATATTAAGAAGTTGAATGCTGTCTTTAATATAGGAGGGAAGGTTTTGTACTATGGGTTGTAAAAAATGGTCCAAATAGATGGAAAAATAGCTGGTTACGCTTTCCATTGCTGCGACTATGGGTCTGCCAGGGGGGGTTTTTTGGTCTTTATGTACCTTCGGTAAATGATAGAAGTAAGGTCTCTTATAGAAGTCGTGTTTCAGATATGCGGCTTCATGTGCTGTAATAATACCATCTGCAGTGGCTTTATTGACAATATCATGTGCTTCAGTAGAGAAAATCGGCAAAGGGTCTCTAGGGAGTTTCCTATATGTGGAACAGTCTGATAGGAGTCGGGCATTCTCCGTTAGATAATCGGTGCGGTCCTGGACTACAATACCACCGCCCTTATCTGCAGACCTGATAACAAGTTGTCTATTTTCTGTGAGTAATTTTAGGGCTCTACGTTCTGCATTGGTGAGGTTGGATGCAGAGTTGGTTCTATTGGTGGTTTCATTGCACATTCGTAGAATGTCTGCGTAGACAACCTGATAGAAAGTTTGGATGAATGGACCTTTGGCAAATTAGCCCTTAGCTCCGGTGAACTCAAAATGGTGGTGGACGAGGAGTCGTCGGTGGAGAAGTCTTCAGTGGGACTATAGCATGTGATGTTGGCACTGTTGTCATCCAAGACAATATTGGAGGGATTGCTATGGTCCTTGGATGCTTGCATATTGTAATAACGTTTTATGGTAATGTTTCTAATAAATCTATTGAGATCAAGGAAAATGGTGAATGGATTCGGTAATGCTGAGGGCGAAAAGGTCAGGCCCCGAGCTAGCAGTGTTTGTTCTGGTGTGGATAAGGTATGGTTGGAGAGGTTGAATATTTTTACAGTCTGCGTACCTTCTCTCTCCCCCTTGTGTCTACGTCTCCCCCCTCTTCTGCCTCTGTGGAGAGCTTTCTTTTTGGGCAGGAGAGGGGGGACCACTAAAAAAGAAGAAGACAGAGAGGCCGCAGGAATGTCGGGTACTAGGGTGGATGTGGATGGTAATTGGGTGTCACCATCATTAGCTGGGGGGACAGGCTGAATATTTAGCTCATTATGAGGGTCTGAAGGTGTATCATTTACTGTTGTAACTATGTCAAACTGTATGATAGAGGTGGGGGGAGACTTAGAAGTGAGGGAACAATTTTTAGTTATATTGGTAGGTGGGATTGTGGGCTTGGTGGGGTTAGAATTCAACACCAAGCGTGGACAAGGGAGGGCGTCTAGAGACATGAGAGGCCGTGGATGGCTTGAAGATGATCGTGACCCATTATGAGTGTTATGGTTGAGTGAATGTTTTGGTTTGGTGAGAGGATGGGGGGAGCGGTTGGGTCTCAGGGCAATGGTGGGTCTGGGTTTACAGTTCATAAGCGGAATAATGGTATAGCCCTCTGACCTGGGTGGAACAGACATTTTAGTAGAAATGTTAAAATCTTCATGTGGCCTTGGTGGCTTTGTGGCGGGTGTAGGTTTTTTCCAACAAAAAATTCTATCGGTATTGTAATCATCAAAGTCTCTACGTATCTTCTGTAGTTTATTTTGGATGAGGCAATCCTCTTCATATTTAGTATTGAGTTTCAATTTTTTGTACCATGAGGTGGGTAAGGAGGGAATCTGGGACTTCAGATCCTGTATTAATTCTAATAATTTAACAATTAGGGTGTCATGTTGGATTTTTCGCTGTCTGACAATAATTTCCATCCATTTCTGTGTGCAGAACTCAGAGATGGTGGACCATTCAGAGGCCAGATCAACACTCAAAAATGAGCAAGTTTTTTGATTTCTGAGTCCTCTGGGGGATATTTTGTGGTGTAGATATATTTCTAAAAAGAACCCATCCCACCACTGCTGGTTAATGGCGTTAATGGTGTCTTCTATTTTGCGAAATTTGGCACATGTGTATCTGTAGCTTTGACGTGGTACAGATGTACAGTAGTTGGGAGAAAGTATGCATCTGGAAAGTATTCATACAGTTCATCCAGTATTGTATATTTCACTGATTCTATTTTTAGTATGATCTCCATGGTTGCCTGACCAGAAGGTGAAAGAGTACAGTTGGATGTAATTCCCCCCAAACTTCACACAGTAGAAGACTCTATCCATACCAACATATAATGAAAAATTCAGCTCATTTGGTTAATCACACCAAAAGTTATTCACATTAAGCTATATTTTACAATGCTAAAACATTTAATGTAAACATTTTCTTAATGTAGCTTAATGTAGCTTAACAAGCAAAAAAGTGCCTAAACCTCAATCAATTGCCCTGAAACATTGCACAGCCTAAGATCTCAACTTCCCAAACCTATCCAAGAAGTTTTGTGTGATTCGGTGTTCCACAAGGCAAACTAGCGACATTAAGCTTCTTTTTGGGGAGCGTAATGTAGCTTAACGTACAAAAAAGACCTTCAATTTTAACCAATTCCCCCACAATCTTCACACAGTAGAAGACTCTATCCATGCCAACATATTCTGAAAATTTCAGCTCATTTGGTTAATCACACCAAAAGTTATTCACATTAAGCTATATTTTACAATGCTAAAACATTTAATGTAAACATTTTCTTAATGTAGCTTAACAAGCAAAAAAGTGCCTAAACCTCAATCAATTGCCCTGAAACATTGCACAGCCTAAGATCTCAACTTCCCAAACCTATCCAAGAAGTTTCCTGCGATTCGGTGTTCCACAAGGCAAACTAGCGACATTAAGCTTCTTTTTTGGGGAGCTTAATGTAGCTTAACGTACAAAAAAGACCTTAAATGTTAACCAATTCCCCCCAATCTTCACACAGTAGAAGACTCTATCCATGCCAACATATTCTGAAAATGTCAGCTCATTTGGTTAATCACACCAAAAGTTATTCACATTAAGCTATATTTTACAATGCTAAAACATTTAATGTAAACATTTTCTTAATGTAGCTTATTGTAGCTTAACAAGCAAAAAAGTGCCTAAACCTCAATCAATTGGCCTGAAACTTTGCACAGCCTAAGATCTCAACTTCCCAAACCTATCCAAGAAGTTTTGTGCGATTCGGTGTTCCACAAGGCAAACTAGCGACATTAAGCTTCTTTTTTGGGGAGCTTAATGTAGCTTAACGTACAAAAAAGACCTTAAATGTTAACCAATTCCCTCCAAACTTCACACAGTAGAAGACTCTATCCATACCAACATATAATGAAAAATTCAGCTCATTTGGTTAATCACACCAAAAGTTATTCACATTAAGCTAAATTTTACAATGCTAAAACATTTAATGTAAACATTTTCTTAATGTGGCTTAACGAGCAAAAAAGTGCCTAAACCTCAATCAATTGCCCTGAAACATTGCACAGCCTAAGATCTCAACTTCCCAAACCTATCCAAGAAGTTTCGTGCGATTCGGTGTTCCACAAGGCAAACTAGCGACATTAAGCTTCTTTTTTGGGGAGCTTAATGTAGCTTAACGTACAAAAAAGACCTTAAATGTTAACCAATTTCCCCCAAACTTCACACAATAGAAGACTCTATCCATGCCAACATATTCTGAAAATTTCAGCTCATTTGGTTAATCACACCAAAAGTTATTCACATCAAGCTATATTTTACAATGCTAAAACATTTAATGTAAAAATGGCTTAATGTAGCTTAATGTAGCTTAACGAGCAAAAAGGTGCCTAAACCTCAATCAATTGCTCTGAAATTTTGCACAGCCTAAGATCTCAACTTCCCAAACCTATCCAAGAAGTTTCGTGCGATTCGGTGTTCCACAAGGCAAACTAGCGACATTAAGCTTCTTTTTTGGGGAGCTTAATGTAGCTTAACGTACAAAAAAGACCTTAAATGTTAACCAATTCCCTCCAAACTTCACACAGTAGAAGACTCTATCCATACCAACATATAATGAAAAATTCAGCTCATTTGGTTAATCACACCAAAAGTTATTCACATTAAGCTATATTTTACAATGCTAAAACATTTAATGTAAACATTTTCTTAATGTAGCTTAACAAGCAAAAAAAGTGCCTAAACCTCAATCAATTGCCCTGAAACATTGCACAGCCTAAGATCTCAACTTCCCAAACCTATCCAAGAACTTTCCTGCGATTCGGTGTTCCACAAGGCAAACTAGCGACATTAAGCTTCTTTTTTGGGGAGCTTAATGTAGCTTAACGTACAAAAAAGACCTTAAATGTTAACCAATTCCCCCCAATCTTCACACAGTAGAAGACTCTATCCATGCCAACATATTCTGAAAATGTCAGCTCATTTGGTTAATCACACCAAAAGTTATTCACATTAAGCTATATTTTACAATGCTAAAACATTTAATGTAAACATTTTCTTAATGTAGCTTATTGTAGCTTAACAAGCAAAAAAGTGCCTAAACCTCAATCAATTGGCCTGAAACTTTGCACAGCCTAAGATCTCAACTTCCCAAACCTATCCAAGAAGTTTTGTGCGATTCGGTGTTTCACAAGGCAAACTAGCGACATTAAGCTTCTTTTTTGGGGAGCTTAATGTAGCTTAACGTACAAAAAAGACCTTAAATGTTAACCAATTCCCTCCAAACTTCACACAGTAGAAGACTCTATCCATACCAACATATAATGAAAAATTCAGCTCATTTGGTTAATCACACCAAATGTTATTCACATTAAGCTAAATTTTACAATGCTAAAACATTTAATGTAAACATTTTCTTAATGTAGCTTAACGAGCAAAAAAGTGCCTAAACCTCAATCAATTGCCCTGAAACATTGCACAGCCTAAGATCTCAACTTCCCAAACCTATCCAAGAAGTTTCGTGCGATTCGGTGTTCCACAAGGCAAACTAGCGACATTAAGCTTCTTTTTTGGGGAGCTTAATGTAGCTTAACGTACAAAAAAGATCTTAAATGTTAACCAATTCCCCCCCAATCTTCACACAGTAGAAGACTCTATCCATGCCAACATTTTCTGAAAATTTCAGCTCATTTGGTTAATCACACCAAAAGTTATTCACATTAGGCTATATTTTACAATGCTAAAACATTTAATGTAAAAATGGCTTAATGTAGCTTAATGTAGCTTAACGAGCAAAAAGGTGCCTAAACCTCAATCAATTGCTCTGAAATTTTGCACAGCCTAAGATCTCAACTTCCCAAACCTATCCAAGAAGTTTCGTGCGATTCGGTGTTCCACAAGGTAAACTAGCGACATTAAGCTTCTTTTTTGGGGAGCTTAATGTACCTTAACGTACAAAAAAGACCTTAAATGTTAACCAATTCCCCCCAAACTTCACACAGTAGAAGACTCTATCCATACCAACATATAATGAAAAATTCAGCTCATTTGGTTAATCACACCAAAAGTTATTCACATTATGCTAAATTTTACAATGCTAAAACATTTAATGTAAACATTTTCTTAATGTAGCTTAATGTAGCTTAACGAGCAAATAAGTGCCTAAACCTCAATCAATTGCCCTGAAACATTGCATAGCCTAAGATCTCAAGTTCCCAAACCTATCCAAAAAGTTTTGTGCGATTTGGTGTTCCACAAGGCAAACTAGCGACATTAAGCTTCTTTTTTGGGGAGCGTAATGTAGCTTAACGTACAAAAATGACCTTAAGTGTTAACTAATTCCCCCCCAATCTCCGCACAGTAGAAGACTCTATCCATGCCAACATTTTCTGAAAATTTCAGCTCATTTGGTTAACCACTTCCCGCCCAGTCAATAGCAAATTGACGTCCGGGAAGTGGTTCTGTTATCCACACTGGACGTCATATGACGTCCTGCAGGATAACAGCCGCCGCGCGCCCGGGGGGGCGCGCATCGCGGCGATCGGTGGAGCGGTGGGTCAATCTGACCCACCGCTACACTGATCTCGGTAAAAAGCCTCCGTCGGAGGCTTTTTACCATGTGATCAGCCGTGTCGAATCACGACTGATCAGGAAGTAAACAGGAAGAGCCGTTGATCGGCTCTTCCTCACTCGCGTCTGACAGACGCGAGTAGAGGAGAGCCGATCGGCGGCTCTCCTGACAGGGGGGGTTCGCGCTGATTGTTTATCAGCGCAGCCCCCCCTCGGATACCCACACTGGACCACCAGGGAAGTCCCAAAGGACCACCAGGGAAGCCCTAAGCATGTGGATGGCCCCCATGGCCATCCACATGTAGTAAAAAAAAAATATATAAAAAAAAACATAAAAAAATATGCCAATCAGTGCCCAAAAATGGGCACTGACTGGCACTATCATGCCAAGAAAATAATGTGTGGTGGCTGGCATTGCTAGGCAGCAGTGTCACCAGTGCCACCTACTAGTGTCCATCAGTGCCACCTATCAGTGCCCATCCGTGCCCATCTGTGCCCATAAGTGCCCACCTATCAGTGCCCATCCGTGCCACCTATCAGTGCCACCCATAAGTGCCCATCAGTGCCGCCTAAAAGTGCCAATTAGTGCCGCCTATGAGTGCCCATCAGTGCCGCCTATGAGTGCCAATCAGTGCCGCCTATGAGTGCCAATCAGTGCCACCTATGAGTGCCCATCAGTGCCGCATACCAGTGCCACATATCAGTGCCCATCAGTGCCGCCTATCAGTGCCCATCATCAGTGCCCATCAGTGCCACCTCATTAGTGCCACCTCATTGGTGCCACCTCATCGGTGCCCATCAGTGTCACCTTATCAGTGCCCTTCAGTGCCGCCTTATCAGTGCCCGTCATTGAAGTAGAAAAGGTACTTATTTACAAAAAAAATTAACAGAAACAAAGAAAAACATAGTTTTTTAAAAAAAATTCGCTATTTTTTTATTTGTTGCGCAAAAAATAAAAATCGCAGAGGCGATCAAATACCACCGAAAGAAAGCTCTATTTGTGGGAACAAAATGATAAAAAAATTGTTTGGGTACAGTGTAGCATGACCGCGCAATTGTCATTCAAATTGCGACAGTGCTGAAAGCTCAAAATTGGCTTGGGCAGGAAGCTGTATAAGTGCCTGGTATTGAAGTGGTTAATCACACCAAAAGTTATTCACATTAAGCTATATTTTACTATGCTAAAACATTTAATGTAAACATTTTCTTAATGTAGCTTAACGAGCAAAAAAGTGCCTAAACCTCAATCAATTGCCCTGAAACATTGCACAGCCTAAGATCTCAACTTCCCAAACCTATCCAAGAAGTTTCGTGTGGTTCGGTGTTCCACAAGGCAAACTAGCGACATTAAGCTTCTTTTTTGGGGAGCGTAATGTAGCTTAACGTACAAAAAAGACCTTAAATGTTAACCAATTCCCCCCCAATCTTCACACAGTAGAAGACTCTATCCATGCTAACATATTCTGAAAATTTCAGCTCATTTGGTTAATCACACCAAAAGTTATTCACATTAAGCTACGTTTTACAATGCTAAAACATTTAATGTGAAAATGGTTTAATGTAGCTTAACGAGCAAAAAAGTGCCTAAACCTCAATCAATTGCCCTGAAACATTGCACAGCCTAAGATCTCAACTTCCCAAACTTATCCAAGAAGTTTCGTGCGATTCGGTGTTCCACAAGGCAAACTAGCGACATTAAGCTTCTTTTTTGGGGAGCTTAATGTAGCTTAACGTACAAAAAAGACCTTAAATGTTAACCAATTCCCCCCAAACTTCACACAATAGAAGACTATATCCATGCCAACATATTCTGAAAATTTCAGCTCTTTTGGTTAATCACACCAAAAGTTATTCACATCAAGCTATATTTTACAATGCTAAAACATTTAATGTAAAAATGGCTTAATGTAGCTTAATGTAGCTTAACAAGCAAAAAGGTGCCTAAACCTCAATCAATTGCCCTGAAACATTGCACAGCCTAAGATCTCAACTTCCCAAACCTATCCAAGAAGTTTCGTGCGATTCGGTGTTCCACAAGGCAAACTAGCGACATTAAGCTTCTTTTTTGGGGAGCTTAATGTAGCTTAACGTACAAAAAAGACCTTAAATGTTAACCAATGCCCCCCAATCTTCAAACAGTAGAAGACTCTATCCATACCAACATATAATGAAAAATTCAGCTCATTTGGTTAATCACACCAAAAGTTATTCACATTAAGCTATATTTTACAATGCTAAAACATTTAATGTAAACATTTTCTTAATGTAGCTTAACAAGCAAAAAAAGTGCCTAAACCTCAATCAATTGCCCTGAAACATTGCACAGCCTAAGATCTCAACTTCCCAAACCTATCCAAGAACTTTCCTGCGATTCGGTGTTCCACAAGGCAAACTAGCGACATTAAGCTTCTTTTTTGGGGAGCTTAATGTAGCTTAACGTACAAAAAAGACCTTAAATGTTAACCAATTCCCCCCAATCTTCACACAGTAGAAGACTCTATCCATGCCAACATATTCTGAAAATGTCAGCTCATTTGGTTAATCACACCAAAAGTTATTCACATTAAGCTATATTTTACAATGCTAAAACATTTAATGTAAACATTTTCTTAATGTAGCTTATTGTAGCTTAACAAGCAAAAAAGTGCCTAAACCTCAATCAATTGGCCTGAAACTTTGCACAGCCTAAGATCTCAACTTCCCAAACCTATCCAAGAAGTTTTGTGCGATTCGGTGTTTCACAAGGCAAACTAGCGACATTAAGCTTCTTTTTTGGGGAGCTTAATGTAGCTTAACGTACAAAAAAGACCTTAAATGTTAACCAATTCCCTCCAAACTTCACACAGTAGAAGACTCTATCCATACCAACATATAATGAAAAATTCAGCTCATTTGGTTAATCACACCAAATGTTATTCACATTAAGCTAAATTTTACAATGCTAAAACATTTAATGTAAACATTTTCTTAATGTAGCTTAACGAGCAAAAAAGTGCCTAAACCTCAATCAATTGCCCTGAAACATTGCACAGCCTAAGATCTCAACTTCCCAAACCTATCCAAGAAGTTTCGTGCGATTCGGTGTTCCACAAGGCAAACTAGCGACATTAAGCTTCTTTTTTGGGGAGCTTAATGTAGCTTAACGTACAAAAAAGATCTTAAATGTTAACCAATTCCCCCCCAATCTTCACACAGTAGAAGACTCTATCCATGCCAACATTTTCTGAAAATTTCAGCTCATTTGGTTAATCACACCAAAAGTTATTCACATTAGGCTATATTTTACAATGCTAAAACATTTAATGTAAAAATGGCTTAATGTAGCTTAATGTAGCTTAACGAGCAAAAAGGTGCCTAAACCTCAATCAATTGCTCTGAAATTTTGCACAGCCTAAGATCTCAACTTCCCAAACCTATCCAAGAAGTTTCGTGCGATTCGGTGTTCCACAAGGTAAACTAGCGACATTAAGCTTCTTTTTTGGGGAGCTTAATGTACCTTAACGTACAAAAAAGACCTTAAATGTTAACCAATTCCCCCCAAACTTCACACAGTAGAAGACTCTATCCATACCAACATATAATGAAAAATTCAGCTCATTTGGTTAATCACACCAAAAGTTATTCACATTATGCTAAATTTTACAATGCTAAAACATTTAATGTAAACATTTTCTTAATGTAGCTTAATGTAGCTTAACGAGCAAATAAGTGCCTAAACCTCAATCAATTGCCCTGAAACATTGCATAGCCTAAGATCTCAAGTTCCCAAACCTATCCAAAAAGTTTTGTGCGATTTGGTGTTCCACAAGGCAAACTAGCGACATTAAGCTTCTTTTTTGGGGAGCGTAATGTAGCTTAACGTACAAAAATGACCTTAAGTGTTAACTAATTCCCCCCCAATCTCCGCACAGTAGAAGACTCTATCCATGCCAACATTTTCTGAAAATTTCAGCTCATTTGGTTAACCACTTCCCGCCCAGTCAATAGCAAATTGACGTCCGGGAAGTGGTTCTGTTATCCACACTGGACGTCATATGACGTCCTGCAGGATAACAGCCGCCGCGCGCCCGGGGGGGCGCGCATCGCGGCGATCGGTGGAGCGGTGGGTCAATCTGACCCACCGCTACACTGATCTCGGTAAAAAGCCTCCGTCGGAGGCTTTTTACCATGTGATCAGCCGTGTCGAATCACGACTGATCAGGAAGTAAACAGGAAGAGCCGTTGATCGGCTCTTCCTCACTCGCGTCTGACAGACGCGAGTAGAGGAGAGCCGATCGGCGGCTCTCCTGACAGGGGGGGTTCGCGCTGATTGTTTATCAGCGCAGCCCCCCCTCGGATACCCACACTGGACCACCAGGGAAGTCCCAAAGGACCACCAGGGAAGCCCTAAGCATGTGGATGGCCCCCATGGCCATCCACATGTAGTAAAAAAAAAATATATAAAAAAAAACATAAAAAAATATGCCAATCAGTGCCCAAAAATGGGCACTGACTGGCACTATCATGCCAAGAAAATAATGTGTGGTGGCTGGCATTGCTAGGCAGCAGTGTCACCAGTGCCACCTACTAGTGTCCATCAGTGCCACCTATCAGTGCCCATCCGTGCCCATCTGTGCCCATAAGTGCCCACCTATCAGTGCCCATCCGTGCCACCTATCAGTGCCACCCATAAGTGCCCATCAGTGCCGCCTAAAAGTGCCAATTAGTGCCGCCTATGAGTGCCCATCAGTGCCGCCTATGAGTGCCAATCAGTGCCGCCTATGAGTGCCAATCAGTGCCACCTATGAGTGCCCATCAGTGCCGCATACCAGTGCCACATATCAGTGCCCATCAGTGCCGCCTATCAGTGCCCATCATCAGTGCCCATCAGTGCCACCTCATTAGTGCCACCTCATTGGTGCCACCTCATCGGTGCCCATCAGTGTCACCTTATCAGTGCCCTTCAGTGCCGCCTTATCAGTGCCCGTCATTGAAGTAGAAAAGGTACTTATTTACAAAAAAAATTAACAGAAACAAAGAAAAACATAGTTTTTTTAAAAAATTTCGCTATTTTTTTATTTGTTGCGCAAAAAATAAAAATCGCAGAGGCGATCAAATACCACCGAAAGAAAGCTCTATTTGTGGGAACAAAATGATAAAAAAATTTGGGTACAGTGTAGCATGACCGCATGCCAACATATTCTGAAAATTTCAGCTCTTTTGGTTAATCACACCAAAAGTTATTCACATCAAGCTATATTTTACAATGCTAAAACATTTAATGTAAAAATGGCTTAATGTAGCTTAATGTAGCTTAACAAGCAAAAAGGTGCCTAAACCTCAATCAATTGCCCTGAAACATTGCACAGCCTAAGATCTCAACTTCCCAAACCTATCCAAGAAGTTTCGTGCGATTCGGTGTTCCACAAGGCAAACTAGCGACATTAAGCTTCTTTTTTGGGGAGCTTAATGTAGCTTAACGTACAAAAAAGACCTTAAATGTTAACCAATGCCCCCCAATCTTCAAACAGTAGAAGACTCTATCCATACCAACATATAATGAAAAATTCAGCTCATTTGGTTAATCACACCAAAAGTTATTCACATTAAGCTATATTTTACAATGCTAAAACATTTAATGTAAACATTTTCTTAATGTAGTTTAATGTAGCTTAACGAGCAAAAAAGTGCCTAAACCTCAATCAATTGCCCTGAAACATTGCACAGCCTAAGATCTCAACTTCCCAAACCTATCCAAGAAGTTTCGTGCGATTCGGTGTTCCACAAGGCAAACTAGCAACATTAAGCTTCTTTTTTGGGGAGCGTAATGTAGCTTAACGTACAAAAAATACCTTAATTGTTAACAAATTCCCCCCCAATCTTTACACAGTAGAAGACTCTATTCATGCCAAGATTTTCTGAAAATTTCAGCTCATTTGGTTAATCACACCAAAAGTTATTCACATTAAGCTATATTTTACAATGCTAAAACATTTAACCACTTAAGCCCCGGACCATTTGGTAGCTAGAGGACCAGAGGTGATTTCAGAATTTTGCACTGCGCTGCTTTAACTGTAAATTGTGCGGACATGCAATGTTGTACCCAAACAAAATTTGCGTCCTTTTCTTCCCACAAATAGAGCTTTCTTTTAATGGTATTTGATTGCCTCTGTGATTTTTATTTTTTGCGATATAAACGGAAATAGACCGAAAATTTTGGAAAAAAAATGATATTTTCTACTTTTTGTTATAAGAAAAATCGAATAAACTCAATTTTAGTCATACATTTAGGCCAAAATGTATTCAGCCACATGTCTTTAGTAAAAAAAATGTCAATAAGTGTATATTTATTGGTTTGCGCAAAAGTTATAGCGTCTACAAACTAGGGTACATTTTCTGGAATTTACACAGCTTTTAGTTTATGACTGCCCATCTCATTTCTTGAGGTGCTAAAATGGCAGGGCAGTACAAAACCCCCCCAAATGACCCCATTTTGGAAAGTAGACATCCCAAGGAAATTGCTGAGAGGCATGTTGAGCCCATTGAATATTTTTTTTTTGTCTCAAGTGATTGAATAATGACAAAAAAAAAAAAAAAATTACAAAAAGTTGTCACTAAATGATATATTGCTCACACATGCCATGGTTATATGTGGAATTGCACCCCAAAATACATTTTGCTGCTTCTCCTGAGTACGGGGTTACCACATGTGTGGGACTTTTTGGGGGCCTAGCCACGTACGGGCCCCTGGAAACCAAGCACCGCCTTCAGGATTTCTAAGGGCGCAAATTTTTGATTTCACTCCTCACTACCTATCACAGTTTTGAAGGCCATAAAATGCCAAAATAGCACAAAACCCCCCCAAATGACCCCATTTTAGAAAGTAGACACCCCAATGAAATTGCTAAGAGGCCTGTTGAGCCCATTGAATATTTTATTTTTTTGTCCCAAGTTATTGAATAATAAAAAAATAAAAAAAAATTAAAAAAAGTTGTCACTAAATGATATATTGCTCACACATGCCATGGTTATATGTGGAATTACACCCCAAAATACATTTTGCTGCTTCTCCTGAGAACGGGAATACCACATGTGTGGGACTTTTTAGGAGCCTAGCCGCGTACGGGACCCCGAAAACCAAGCACCGCCTTCAGGATTTCTAGGCACAAATTTTTGATTTCACTCCTCACTACCTATCACAGTTTCGAAGGCCATAAAATGCCAAAATAGCACAAAACCCCCCCAAATGACCCCATTTTGGAAAGTAGACACCCCAAGCTATTTGCTGAGAGGCATGGTGAGTATTTTACAGCTCTCATTTGTTTTTGAAAATGAAGAAAGACATTTTTTATTTTTTTCAATTTTCAAAACTTTGTGACAAAAAGCGAGATCTGCAAAATACTCACAATACCTCTCAGCAAATAGCTTGGGGTGTCTACTTTCCAAAATGGGGTCATTTGGGGGGGGGGGGGTTTTGTGCCATCTGGGCATTCCATGGCCTCCGAAACTGTGATAGGCAGTGAGAAGTGAAATCAAAAATTTACACCCTTAGAAAGCCTGAAGGCGGTGCTTGGTTTTTGGTGTCCCGTACGCGGCTAGGCTCCCAAAAAGTCTCACACATGTGGTATCCCCGTACTCAGGAGAAGCAACAGAATGTATTTTGGGGTGTAATTCCACATATACCCATGGTATGTTTGAGCAATATATAATTTAGTGACAACTTTGTGCAAAAAAAAATAAAAAAATAGTATTTTTTCCGCAACTTGTGTCAACATATAAAAAATTCCATGGACTCGACATGCCTCTCAGTATATAGCTTGGCGTGTCTACTTTCCAAAATGGGGTCATTTGGGGGGGGTTTGAACTGTTCTGGCATTTTATACACAACATTAGGAAGCTTACATCCACTCTTCTAACCACTTGAAGACAAAGCCCTTTTTGACACTTTTTGTTTACATGAAAACATTATTTTTTTTGCAAGAAAATTATGTTGAACCCCCAAACATTATATATATTTTTAAAGCAAAGGCCCTACAGATTAAAATGGTGGGTGTTGCATTTTTTTTTCTACACAGTATTTGCGCAGCGATTTTTCAAACGCATTTTTTGGGGAAAAAATACACTTTTTTAAATTTTAATGCACTAAAACACACTATATTGCCCAAATGTTTGATGAAATAAAAAAGATGATCTTAGGCCGAGTACATAGATACCAAACACGACATGCTTTAAAATTTCGCACAAACGGCATTGGCGACAAACTACATACATTTTTAAAAGCCTTTAAAAGCCTTTACAGGTTACCCGTTAGATTTACAGAGGAGGTCTACTGCTAAAATTACTGCCCTCGATCTGACCTTCGCGGTGATACCTCACATGCATGGTGCAATTGCTGTTTACATATGACGCAAGACCGACGCTTGCGTTCGCCATTGGGCAAGAGCAGGGCAGGACAGGGGTGCTTTTTTTTTTATTATTATTAATTTTGCTTTTTTATTTTATTTTTAAGTTGTTCCTTCCATATTTTTTTTTTTTTTTATCATTTTTATTGTTATCTCAGGGAATGTAAATATCCCCTATGATAGCAATAGGTAGTGACAGGTACTCTTTTTTGAAAAAACTGGGGTCTTCAAGACCCTAGATCTTTCCTCTGCCCTCAAAGCATCTGACCACACCAAGATCGGTGTGATAAAATGCTTTCCCAATGGCGCTTTTTATATCCGGGCGGGGGACATTCCCTCCCACTGCTTGTAAAAGCAGTCCAGAGGCTAATTAGCCACTAGGATTGCTTTTACATGAAAGCCGGCCGCTGGCTGAAAAGAATGATACCAAGATGATACCTAAACCCGCAGGCATTATTCTGGTATAAACATTCAAAGTCCAGCAACATACCAGAACGTTGCTGGTCCTTGTTGGACATGTATTGTAATCTTTTTTTTTTCATGCAGCCAGTTGGCTGAATGAAAAAAGAGATTGATCGGTGGGTATGCCCACCATTAGAATACCGCCCTTCATCCACCCACTTCTAATGATGGGCATACATGCACCATTTATATATGCCGAAGCATGGGGGCATCCTCCCGCAAAAAAGTTATGCCGCACACACATGGTCGGACTTTTCCACGGGCAAGCCTCCATCAGGATTTCGACCGTATGTACGCAGCATTAGGAGCAAAATCGCTCCTCTGCTCCTCCGCCCCTGCTGCCCCAATGCTTCGGCATATATGCTTTTTTTTTTTAACTGTGGTGGTGAAATCACCTCCTACAGCACTGGAGTCGCAGGGATCAGGCCTGTCTCTGCAAACGCTGCAGTTATGTGTGTTGTGTTTTGTAAGTGACAGTGATCGATCGATACTGCACTTGGGTGGCCTGGGCTGGACGAAGGGGCAAAACGCAGGTGCTAGCAGGTATCTGGGCTGATCCCGCTAACACTGCGTTTTTGGGAACCCTAAACTGCTGGGGACGCTAGTATAGATCTGATCAGATCAGATATTGATCTGTTCAGATACTATACCACTAAGGGGGGTGTATGCTTCACGCGTGGGTGTTAGCGTTACTGGCACTAACCTTATGCTGCCCGGGGTGTGACGCAGACCCTCTCTGACGCTAAAACCTAATTGATATCACCTGCCGGGCGATCAGGGGGTTAAACCTTTATTGGGTTATATATACGGCGGGTGCCCTGACACTATAAAAAGCAAACTAACTAACCAGCGTCACCCGTAACACTTATATGGTGATCACTGGTGAAAGGGTTAACTAGGGGCAATTAGGGGGTTAAACCTTTATTAGATAATTTATGGGGGTACCTGACGCTATAAAAACCTGCGGCGAACCTAAAAAAAGTTACTGGCTACCGATCTGCATCACCGACACTAAGACAGCGATCAGAAAAACGATCGCTTAGCGACAGTGGTGATAGGGGGTGAAAGGGTTACCTGGGGGGTGATCAAGGGGGTTAAACCTTTATTAGGTAATATATGGGGGTACCTGACGCTATAAAAACCTGCAGCGAACCTAAAAAAAAATAACTGGCGACCTATCGGCATCACCGACAATAAGACAGCGATCAGAAAAACGACCGCTTAACGACAGTGGTGATAGGGGGTGAAAGGGTTACCTGGGGGGCAATCAAGGGGTTAAACCTTTATTAGGTAATATATTGGGGTACCTGACACTATAAAAACCTGCGGCGAACCTAAAAAATATAACTGGCTACCGATCGGCATCACCGACAATAAGACAGCAATCAGAAAAACGATCGCTTAGCGACAGTGGTGATAGGGGGTGAAAGGGTTACCTGGGGGGCGATCAAGGGGGTTAAACCTTTATTAGGTAATATATGGGGGTACCTGACGCTATAAAAACCTGCGGCGAACCTAAAAAAAATAACTGGCTACCGATCGGCATCACCGACAATAAGACAGCAATCAGAAAAACGATCGCTTAGCGACAGTGGTGATAGGGGGTGAAAGGGTTACCTGGGGGGCGATCAAGGGGGTTAAACCTTTATTAGGTAATATATGGGGGTACTCGATGCTATAAAAACCTGCGGCGGACCTAAAAAAAATTACTGGCTACCGATCGGATCACCGACGCTAAGACGGCGATCAGAAAAATGATTGCTTAGCGACAGTGGTGATAGGGGGTGAAAGGGTTATCTGGGGGGCGATCAGGGGATTAAACCTTTATTAGGGGGGTTAGGGGGCTACACTGGACCTAAAACTAAACTTTGGTCACACTTTTACAGTCACAAATGTCACTGATTGCAGTGATCAGTAAATAAATGGTCACTGCAATCAGTGACACTGTGGCTGGGGGGTGATCTGGGGGGTGATCTGGGATGTCTGGGGGGGCCTGGGGAGGCGATTTATGTACCTATGTGTCCTGGTGTCAGTGTAGTGTTTTGTGCACTAACCTGGCATCTTCTCCTGTACGGTGCTCGGTATATGTGAGCGCCGCAGGAGAGATGACATCACTTCCTCTGCCTGTGTAAACATTACACAGGCAGGGGAAGCTCTCTCATTCGCCGGGAGCGACCGAGAGGGGGTGGCCGGAATCGAACGGCCGTCCCCTCATGCCTGATTGCTCCCCCAACTATACAAAGGCAGTCACGTAGATATACGTGATTCTGCCTGTCGGTGCCATTCTGCTGACGTATATTTACAGTGGGCGGTCGTTAAGTGGTTAATGTAAACATTTTCTTAATGTAGCTTAATGTAGCTTAACGAGCAAAAAAGTGCCTAAACCTTGCACAACCTAAGATCTCAACTTCCCAAACCTATCCAAGAAGTTTTGTGCGATTCGGTGTTCCACAAGGCAAACTAGCGACATTAAGCTTCTTTTTTGGGGAGCGTAATGTAGCTTAACGTACAAAAGAGACCTTAAATGTTAACCAATTCCCCCCAAACTTCACACAGTAAAAGACTCTATCCATACCAACATATAATGAAAAAATCAGCTCATTTGGTTAATCACACCAAAAGTTATTCACATTAAGCTATATTTTACAATGCTAAAACATTTAATGTAAACATTTTCTTAATGTAGCTTAATGTAGCTTAACGAGCAAAAAAGTGCCGAAACCTCAATCAATTGCCCTGAAACACTGCACAGCCTAAGATATCAACTTCCCAAACCTATCCAAGAAGTTTCGAGCGATTCGGTGTTCCACAAGGCAAACTAGCGACATTAAGCTTCTTTTTTGGGGAGCTTAATGTAGCTTAACGTTCAAAAAAGATCTTAAATGTTAACCAATTCCCCCCAATCTTCACACAGTAGAAGACTCTATCCATGCCAACATTTTCTGAAAATTTCAGCTCATTTGGTTAATCACACCAAAAGTTATTCACATTAAGCTATATTTTACAATGCTAAAACATTTAATGTAAACATTTTCTTAATGTAGCTTAATGTAGCTTAACGAGCAAAAAAGTGCCGAAACCTCAATCAACTGCCCTGAAACACTGCACAGCCTAAGATCTCAACTTCCCAAACCTATCCAAGAAGTATCGTGCGATTCGGTGTTCCACAAGGCAAACTAGCGACATTAAGCTTCTTTTTTGGGGAGCTTAATGTAGCTTAACGTACAAAAAAGACCTTAAATGTTAACCAATTCCCCCCCAAACTTCACACAGTAGAAGACTCTATCCATACCAACATATAATGAAAAATTCAGCTCATTTGGTTAATCACACCAAAAGTTATTCACATCAAGCTATATTTTACAATGCTAAAACATTTACTGTATATACTCCTAATTTTACCACAAAAAAATGGGAAAACTTATTGACTCGAGTATAAGCCTAGGGTGTCCATCTGCATGCCTCACTTTGCCTCACTGTGTCCATATGCATGCCTCACTGTGCCCATGCCTCACTGTGTCCATGGCTCACTGTGCCCATGCCTCACTGTGTCCATAACTAGACTGACATTTAACATGGTAGTCTATGGAAGGGGTGCCCGGGTTTGAAAAATCTGTGCTCTCCGGCCGTAGGTCCCCCAGTCAAAAAACTTTGCACACTTATAGAGGACAAATGGGGCTACATGTGTGCCATGTTTAGGGTCCAGGGGACCTATGACCGGCCGGTACCGGGTCCCCAAAGTCACCAGAGAAATTACCGTTTAACATGGGAGACTATGGAAGGGGTGCCCGAGTTTGAAAAATCGGTGCTCCCCGGCCGTAGGTCCCCCGGACAAAAAACTTTGCACACTTGTAGAGGAAGAGTGTGGGTACCTGGGTTCCAAGTTTGGGGGCCAGGGGACCTACAGAAGGCCGGTACCGGGTCCCAAAAATGTGGGAGATTAGGCGCAAAAAGGTGACTCGAGTATAAGCCGAGGGGGGCATTTTCAGCACAAAAAAATGTACTGAAAAACTCGGGTTATACTCGAGTATATACGGTAATGTAAAAATGGCTTAATGTAGCTTAACGAGCAAAAAGGTGCCTAAACCTCAATCAATTGCCCTGAAACTTTGCACAGCCTAAGATCTCAACTTCCCAAACCTATCCAAGAAGTTTCCTGCGATTCGGTGTTCCACAAGGCAAACTAGCGACATTAAGCTTCTTTTTTGGGGAGCTTAATGTAGCTTAACGTACAAAAAAGACCTTAAATGTTAACCAATTCCCCCCAATCTTCACACAGTAGAAGACTCTATCCATACCAACATATAATGAAAAATTCAGCTCATTTGGTTAATCACACCAAAAGTTATTCACATTAACCACTTAAGCCCCGGACCATTTGGTAGCTAAAGGACCAGAGGTGAATTCAGAATTTTGCACTGCGCTGCTTTAACTGTAAATTGTGCGGACATGCAATGTTGTACCCAAACTAAATTTGCGTCCTTTTCTTCCCACAAATAGAGCTTTCTTTTAATGGTATTTGATTGCCTCTGCAATTTTTATTTTTTGCGATATAAACGGAAAAAGACCGAAAATTTAGAAAAAAAATGATATTTTCTACTTTTTGTTATAAGAAAAATCGAATAAACTCAATTTTAGTCATACATTTAGGCCAAAATGTATTCAGCCACATGTCTTTAGTAAAAAAAATGTCAATAAGTGTATATTTATTGGTTTGCGCAAAAGTTATAGCGTTTACAAACTAGGGTACATTTTCTGGAATTTACACAGCTTTAAATTTATGACTGCCTATCTCATTTCTTGAGGTGCTAAAATGGCAGGGCAGTACAAAACCCCCCCAAATGACCCCATTTTGGAAAGTAGACACCCCAAGGAAATTTTTGGTATCTACATTGGAGGTCTGTTGGTTCTTTTTAAACAATTGGAGCACACCAGCCACCAGTGGAGGAGACAGAGCAACGAGAGGTAGAGGGAACGTAAGGACTCTGGAGCCGTGACACCCCCAGGACCAGTACTAATACCCCACAGAGGGTGATATCTGCAGGCTCTTCTGACCTTGCCACAGTGGAGGTCCAACTTTTGCGGTAAGGTACCCATCTTGATTCCCTACACACCGTGGTGGATGTAATTCTCCTGTGACTTCTGTGGATTTACCCTGGGTTCTACCTTTTTCCAGCATTTCCTCACAACCCCTTGCCCTTTCATTTGAAGCAACTTTTTGCCGTATGGGAACTGTGTGTTACATTGGACCTCTTTTGAACTAATAAGGAATAGACTCTTTCTATCTCCACCTTTTAATATTTAGAGCATTACTGCATTTACTATTAATAATAGCATCGAGCTGTATATGTTTTATTTAATATTACCTTATCAGCTTCATATGCTGTCAATAACTGGCGTGTTTTAATATCACAGATTGGTTTAGTACACTGTTTAGATATACTTATGAATATTTCAATTCTCATTTTTTGAACACTGTCTCAGTATTTTGAGGAGGGGTTGTTTTCCCGTTATTTACACGTTTTGGTGTTTATGTATACATATATATACATCACTGTATTTATATTTTTTCACTAATTTGAGTAATTTTCACCAGTATTCTACTTTTTTCACTTACCTGTGCGCGACATTTTTTAATTTACTACTTTACTGGATATGGTTTCACATATTTTATTAGTCGCAGCCTAGCTGCCAATTAGCACAATATTTTCACTTGTTCACATTAGCGCAGTATTATTTTTATTATTGAGAACCCCAAGGAAATTGCTGAGAGGCATGTTGAGCCCATTGAATATTTTTTTTTTGTCCCAAGTGATTGAATAATGACAAAAAGAAAAAAAAAATACAAAAAGTTGTCACTAAATGATATATTGCTCACACATGCCATGGTTATATGTGGAATTGCACCCCAAAATACATTCTGCTGCTTCTCCTGAGTACGGGGATACCACATGTGTGGGACTTTTTAGGAGCCTAGCCACGTACGGGACCCCGGAAACCAAGCACCGCCTTCAGGATTTCTAAGGGCGCAAATTTTTGATTTCACTCCTCACTACCTATCACAGTTTTGAAGGCCATAAAATGCCAAAATAGCACAAAACCCCCCCAAATGACCCCATTTTAGAAAGTAGACACCCCAAGGAAATTTCTGAGAGGCCTGTTGAGCCCATTGAATATTTTTTTTTGTCCCAAGTGATTGAATAATGACAAAAAGAAAAAAAAAAAATACAAAAAGTTGTCACTAAATGATATATTGGTCACACATGCCATGGTTATATGTGGAATTGCACCCCAAAATACATTTCGCTGCTTCTCCTGAGTACGGGGATACCACATGTGTGGGACTTTTTAGGAGCCTAGCCGCGTACGGGACCCCGAAAACCAATCACCACTTTCAGGATTTCTAGGCACAAATTTTTGATTTGACTCCTCACTACCTATCACAGTTTCGAAGGCCATAAAATGCCAAAATAGCACAAAACCCCCCCAAATGACCCCATTTTGGAAAGTAGACACCCCAAGCTATTTGCTGAGAGGCATGGTGAGTATTTTACAGCTCTCATTTGTTTTTGGAAATCAAGAAAGTAAATATATATATATTTTTTTTTCAATTTTCAATTTTCAAAACTTTGTGACAAAAAGCGAGATCTGCAAAATACTCACAATACCTCTCAGCAAATAGCTTGGGGTGTCTACTTTCCAAAATGGGGTCATTTGGGGGGGTTTTGTGCCATCTGGGCATTCCATGGCCTCCGAAACTGTGATAGGCAGTGAGGAGTGAAATCAAAAATTTACACCCTTAGAAAGCCTGAAGGCGGTGCTTGGATTTTGGGGTCCCGTACGTGGCTAGGCTCCCAAAAAGTCTCACACATGTGGTATCCCCGTACTCAGGAGAAGCAACAGAATGTATTTTGGGGTGTAATTCCACATATGCCCATGGCATGTTTGAGCAATATATCATTTAGTGACAACTTTGTGCAAAAAATAAAAATAAAAAAAATAAATTGTCTTTTTTCCGCAACTTGTGTCAACATATAAAATATTCCATGGACTCGACATGCCTCTCAGTATATAGCTTGGGGTGTCTACTTTCCAAAATGGGGTCATTTGGTGGGGTTTTGAACTGTTCTGGCATTTTATACACAACATTAGGAAGCTTACATCCACTCTTCTAACCACTTGAAGACAAAGCCCCTTTTGACACTTTTTGTTTACATGAAAACATTTTTTTTTGCAAGAAAATAATGTTGAACCCCTAAACATTATATATATTTTTAAAGCAAAGGCCCTACAGAATAAAATGGTGGGTGTTGCATTTTTTTTTCTACACAGTATTTGCGCAGCGATTTTTTAAACACATTTTTTGGGGAAAAAAATACACTTTTTTTAATTTTAATGCACTAAAACACACTATATTGCCCAAATGTTTGATGAAAAAAAAAGATGATCTTAGGCCGAGTACATAGATACCAAACACGACATGCTTTAAAATTTCGCACAAACGCGCATTGGCGACAAACTATATACATTTTTAAAAGCCTTTAAAAGCCTTTACAGGTTACCCCGTTAGATTTACAGAGGAGGTCTACTGCTAAAATTACTGCCCTCGATCTGACCTTCGCGTTGATACCTCACATGCATGGTGCAATTGCTGTTTACATATGACGCCAGACCGACGATTGCGTTCGCCATTGGGCAAGAGCAGGGCAGGATAGGGGTGCTTTTTTTTTATTATTAATTTTGCTTTTTTATTTTATTTTTAAACTGTTCCTTCCATATATTTTTTTTTTATCATTTTTATTGTTATCTCAGGGAATGTAAATATCCCCTATGATAGCAATAGGTAGTGACAGGTACTCTTTTTAAAAAAAAACTGGGGTCTTCTAGACCCTAGATCTTTCCTCTGCCCTCAAAGCATCTGACCACACCAAGATCGGTGTGATAAAATGCTTTCCCAATTTCCCAATGGCGCTTTTTATATCCGGGGGGGGACATTCCCTCCCACTGCTTGTAAAAGCAGTCCAGAGGCTAATTAGCCACTAGGATTGCTTTTACATGAAAGCCGGCCGCTGGCTGAAAAGAATGATACCAAGATGATACCTAAACCCGCAGGAATCAATCTGGTATAACCATTCAAAGTCCAGCAACATGCCAGTACGTTGCTGGTCCTTGTTGGACATGTATTGTAATCTTTTTTTTTTCATGCAGCCTGTTGGCTGAACGAAAAAAGAGATTGATCGGTGGGTATGCCCACCATTAGAACACCGCCCTTCATCCACCCACTTCTAATGATAGGCATACACGCACCATTTATATATGCCGAAGCATTGGGGCATCCTCCCGCAAAAATTATGCCGCACACACATGGTCGGACTTTTCCACGGGCAAGCCTCCGTCGGAATTTCGACCGTATGTACGCGGCATTAGGAGCAAAATCGCTCCTCCGCCCCTGCTGCCCCCATGCTTCGGCATATATGCTTTTTTTTTTAACTGTGGTGGTGAAATCACCTCCTACAGCACTGGAGTCGCAGGGATCAGGCCTGTCTCTGCGAACGCTGCAGTTATGTCTGTTGTGTTTTGTAAGTGACAGTGATCGATCGATACTGCACTTGGGTGGCCTGGGCTGGACGGAGGGGCAAAATGCAGGTGCCAGCAGGTATCTGGGCTGATCCCGCTAACACTGCGTTTTTGGGAATCCTAAACTGCTGGGGACGCTAGTATAGATCTGATCAGATACTATACCACTAAGGGAGGCGTATGCTTCACGCGTGGGTGTTGGCATTACTGGCACTAACCTGACGCTGCCTGGGGTGTGACGCAGGGTTAACTAGGGGCAATTAGGGGGTTAAAACCTTTATTAGATAATATATAGGGGTACCTAACGCTATAAAAACCTGCGGCGAACCTAAAAAAAATAACTGGCTATCTATCGGCACCAGCATAACTAATACAGCGTTTAGAAAAACGATCGCTTAGTGACACTGGCAAAAGGGGGTGAAAGGGTTACCTGGGGGTACCCGACGCTATAAAAACCTGCGGCGAACCTAAAAAAAATAACTGGCTACCGGTTGGCATCACCAACACTAAGACAGCGATCAGAAAAACGATTGCTTAGCGACAGTGGTGATAGGGGGTGAAAGGGTTACCTGGGGGGCGATCAAGGGGGTTAAACCTTTATTAGGTAATATATGGGGGTACCTGACGCTATAAAAACCTGCGGCGAACCTAAAAAAAATACCTGGCTACCGATCGCCATCACCGGTGTTCCACAAGGCAAACTAGCGACATTAAGCTTCTTTTTTGGGGAGCGTAATGTAGCTTAACGTACAATAAAGACCTTAAATGTTAACCAATTCCCCCCCAATCTTCACACAGTAGAAGACTCTATCCATGCCAAGATTTTCTGAAAATTTCAGCTGATTTGGTTAATCACAGCAAAAGTTATTCACATTAAGCTATATTTTACAATGTTAAAACATTTAACCACTTAAGCCCCGGACCATTTGGTAGCTAAAGGACCAGAGGTGATTTCAGAATTTTGCACTGCGCTGCTTTAACTGTAAATTGTGCGGACATGCCATGTTGTACCCAAACGAAATTTGCGTCCTTTTCTTCCCACAAATAGAGCTTTCTTTTAATGGTATTTGATTGCCTCTGCGATTTTAATTTTTTGCGATATAAACAGAGAAATTTTTTTGAAAAAAATGATATTTTCTACATTTTGTTATAAGGAAAATCGAATAAACTCAATTTTAGTCATACATTTTTGCCAAAATGTATTCAGCCACATGTCTTTAGTAAAAAAAATGTCAAAAAGCGTATATTTATTGGTTTGCGCAAAAGTTATAGCGTCTACAAACTAGGGTACATTTTCTGGAATTTACACAGCTTTTAATTTATGACTGCCTATCTCATTTCTTGAGGTGCTAAAATGGCAGGGCAGTACAAACCCCCCCCCAAATGACCCCATTTTGGAAAGTAGACATCCCAAGGAAATTGATGAGAGGCATGTTGAGCCCATTGAATATTTTTTTTGTCTCAAGTGATTGAATAATGACCAAAAAAATAAAAAATTACAAAAAGTTGTCACTAAATGATATATTGCTCACACATGCCATGGTTATATGTGGAATTGCACCCCAAAATACATTTTGCTGCTTCTGCTGAGTACGGGGATACCACATGTGTGGGACTTTTTGGGAGCCTAGCCGCGTACGGGCCCCCGGAAACCAAGCACCGCCTTCAGGATTTCTAAGGGCGCAAATTTTTGATTTCACCCCTCACTACCTATCACAGTTTCGAAGGTCATAAAATGCCAAAATAGCACAAAACCCCCCCAAATGACCCCATTTTAGAAAGTAGACACCCCAAGGTAATTGCTGAGAGGCCTGTTGAGCCCATTGAATATTTTTTTTTGTCCCAAGTGATTGAATAATGACAAAAAAAAAAATTACAAAAAGTTGTCACTAAATTATATATTGCTCACACATGCCATGGTTATATGTGGAATTGCACCCCAAAATACATTTTGCTGCTTCTCCTGAGTACGGGGATACCACATGTGTGGGACTTTTTAGGAGCCTAGCCGCGTACGGGACCCCGAAAACCAAGCACCGCCTTCAGGATTTCTAGGCACAAATTTTTGATTTCACTCCTCACTACCTATCACAGTTTCGAAGGCCATAAAATGCCAAAATAGCACAACACCCCCCCAAATGACCCCATTTTGGAAAGTAGACACCCCAAGCTATTTGCTGAGAGGCATGGTGAGTATTTTACAGCTCTCATTTGTTTTTGGAAATCAAGAAAGTAAATATATATATATATTTTTTTCAATTTTCAATTTTCAAAACTTTGTGACAAAAAGCGAGATCTGCAAAATACTCACAATACCTCTCAGCAAATAGCTTGGGGTGTCTACTTTCCAAAATGGGGTCATTTGGGGGGGTTTTGTGCCATCTGGGCATTCCATGGCCTCCGAAACTGTGATAGGCAGTGAGGAGTGAAATCAAAAATTTACACCCTTAGAAAGCCTGAAGGCGGTGCTTGGATTTTGGGGTCCCGTACGCGGCTAGGCTCCCAAAAAGTCTCACACATGTGGTATCCCCGTACTCAGGAGAAGCAACAGAATGTATTTTGGGGTGTAATTCCACATATGCCCATGGCATGTTTGAGCAATATATCATTTAGTGACAACTTTGTGCAAAAAATAAAAATAAAAAAAATAAATTGCCTTTTTTCCGCAACTTGTGTCAACATATAAAATATTCCATGGACTCGACATGCCTCTCAGTATATAGCTTGGGGTGTCTACTTTCCAAAATGGGGTCATTTGGTGGGGTTTTGAACTGTTCTGGCATTTTATACACAACATTAGGAAGCTTACATCCACTCTTCTAACCACTTGAAGACAAAGCCCCTTTTGACACTTTTTGTTTACATGAAAACATTTTTTTTTTGCAAGAAAATAATGTTGAACCCCTAAACATTATATATATTTTTAAAGCAAAGGCCCTACAGATTAAAATGGTGGGTGTTGCATTTTTTTTCTACACAGTATTTGCGCAGCGATTTTTTAAACGCATTTTTTGGGGAAAAAAATACACTTTTTTTTAATTTTAATGCACTAAAACACACTATATTGCCCAAATGTTTGATGAAATAAAAAAGATGATCTTAGGCCGAGTACATAGATACCAAACACGACATGCTTTAAAATTTCGCACAAACGCGCATTGGCGACAAACTACATACATTTTTAAAAGCCTTTAAAAGCCTTTACAGGTTACCCCGTTAGATTTACAGAGGAGGTCTACTGCTAAAATTACTGCCCTCGATCTGACCTTCGCGTTGATACCTCACATGCATGGTGCAATTGCTGTTTACATATGACGCCAGACCGACGATTGCGTTCGCCATTGGGCAAGAGCAGGGCAGGATAGGGGTGCTTTTTTTTTATTATTAATTTTGCTTTTTTATTTTATTTTTAAACTGTTCCTTCCATATATTTTTTTAATCATTTTTATTGTTATCTCAGGGAATGTAAATATCCCCTATGATAACAATAGGTAGTGACAGGTCCTCTTTTTTTTAAAAAAAACTGGGGTCTTCTAGACCCTAGATCTTTCCTCTGCCCTCAAAGCATCTGACCACACCAAGATCGGTGTGATAAAATGCTTTCCCAATTTCCCAATGGCGCTTTTTATATCCGGGGGGGGACATTCCCTCCCACTGCTTGTAAAAGCAGTCCAGAGGCTAATTAGCCACTAGGATTGCTTTTACATGAAAGCCGGCCGCTGGCTGAAAAGAATGATACCAAGATGATACCTAAACCCGCAGGCATCAATCTGGTATAACCATTCAAAGTCCAGCAACATGCCAGTACGTTGCTGGTCCTTGTTGGACATGTATTGTAATCTTTTTTTTTTCATGCAGCCTGTTGGCTGAACGAAAAAAGAGATTGATCGGTGGGTATGCCCACCATTAGAACACCGCCCTTCATCCACCCACTTCTAATGATAGGCATACACGCACCATTTATATATGCCGAAGCATTGGGGCATCCTCCCGCAAAAATTATGCCGCACACACATGGTCGGACTTTTCCACGGGCAAGCCTCCGTCGGAATTTCGACCGTATGTACGCGGCATTAGGAGCAAAATCGCTCCTCCGCCCCTGCTGCCCCCATGCTTCGGCATATATGCTTTTTTTTTTTAACTGTGGTGGTGAAATCACCTCCTACAGCACTGGAGTCGCAGGGATCAGGCCTGTCTCTGCGAACGCTGCAGTTATGTCTGTTGTGTTTTGTAAGTGACAGTGATCGATCGATACTGCACTTGGGTGGCCTGGGCTGGACGGAGGGGCAAAATGCAGGTGCCAGCAGGTATCTGGGCTGATCCCGCTAACACTGCGTTTTTGGGAATCCTAAACTGCTGGGGACGCTAGTATAGATCTGATCAGATACTATACCACTAAGGGAGGCGTATGCTTCACGCGTGGGTGTTGGCATTACTGGCACTAACCTGACGCTGCCTGGGGTGTGACGCAGGGTTAACTAGGGGCAATTAGGGGGTTAAAACCTTTATTAGATAATATATAGGGGTACCTAACGCTATAAAAACCTGCGGCGAACCTAAAAAAAATAACTGGCTATCTATCGGCACCAGCATAACTAATACAGCGTTTAGAAAAACGATCGCTTAGTGACACTGGCAAAAGGGGGTGAAAGGGTTACCTGGGGGTACCCGACGCTATAAAAACCTGCGGCGAACCTAAAAAAAATAACTGGCTACCGATTGGCATCACCGACACTAAGACAGCGATCAGAAAAACGATTGCTTAGCGACAGTGGTGATAGGGGGTGAAAGGGTTACCTGGGGGGCGATCAAGGGGGTTAAACCTTTATTAGGTAATATATGGGGGTACCTGACGCTATAAAAACCTGCGGCGAACCTAAAAAAAATACCTGGCTACCGATCGCCATCACCGACAATAAAACAGCGATCAGAAAAACGATTGCTTAGTGACAGCGGTGCTAGGGGGTGAAAGGGTTACCTGGGGGCGATCAAGGGGGTTAAACCTTTATTAGGTAATATATGGGGGTACTCGACGCTATAAAAACCTGCGGCGAACCTAAAAAAAATTACTGGCTACGCTAAGACGGCGATCAGAAAAATGATCGCTTAGCAACAGTGGTGATAGGGGGTGAAAGGGTTATCTGGGGGGCGATCAGGGGGTTAAACCTTTATTAGGGGGGGTTAGGGGGCTACACTGGACCTAAAACTAAACTGTAGTGACACTTTTACAGTCACAAATGTCACTGATTGCAGTGATCAGTAAATAAATGGTCACTGCAATCAGTGACACTGTGGCTGGGGGCTGGGGGGTGATCTGGGGGGTGATCTGGGGGTGTCTGGGGGAGCCTGGGGGGGCGATTTATGTACCTATGTGTCCTGGTGTCAGTGCAGTGTTTTGTGCACTAACCTGGCATCTTCTCCTGTACGACGCTCGGTATATGTGAGCGCCGCAGGAGAGATGACATCACTTCCTCTGCCTGTGTAAACATTACACAGGCAGGGGAAGCTCTCTCATTCGCCGGGAGCGATCGAGAGGGGGTGGCCGGAATTGAACGGCCGTCCCCTCATGCCTGATCGCTCCCGATCAGTTAACCACCGCTCACTGTAAAGAAGGGGGGTCCGATCGGACCCCCCAACTATACAAAGCAGTCGCGTAGATATACGTGATTCTGCCTGTCGGTGCCATTCTGCCGACGTATATTTACAGTGGGCGGTCGTTAAGTGGTTAATGTAAACATTTTCTTAATGTAGCTTAATGTAGCTTAACGAGCAAAAAAGTGCCTAAACCTCAATCAATTGCCCTGAAACATTGCACAGCCTAAGATCTCAACTTCCCAAACCTATACAAGAAGTTTCGTGCAATTCGGTGTTCCACAAGGCAAACTAGCGACATTAAGCTTCATTTTTGGGGAGCGTAATGTAGCTTAACGTACAAAAAAGACCTTAAATGTTAACCAATTCCCCCCAAACTTCACACAGTAGAAGACTCTATCCATACCAACACATAATGAAAAATTCAGCTCATTTGGTTAATCACATTAAGCTATATTTTACAATGCTAAAACATTTAATGCAAACATTTTCTTAATGTAGCTTAATGTAGCTTAACGAGCAAAAAAGTGCCGAAACCTCAATCAATTACCCTGAAACACTGCACAGCCTAAGATCTCAACTTCCCAAACCTATCCAAGAAGTTTCGTGCGATTCGGTGTTCCACAAGGCAAACTAGCGACATTAAGCTTCTTTTTTGGGGAGCTTAATGTAGCTTAACGTACAAAAAAGACCTTAAATGTTAACCAATTCCCCCCAATCTTCACACAGTAGAAGACTCTATCCATGCCAACATTTTCTAATAATTTCAGCTCATTTGGTTAATCACACCAAAAGTTATTCACATTAAGCTAGATTTTACAATGCTAAAACATTTAATGTAAACATTTTCTTAATGTAGCTTAATGTAGCTTAACGAGCAAAAAGGTGCCTAAACCTCAATCAATTGCCCTGAAACATTGCACAGCCTAAGATCTCAACTTCCCAAACCTATCCAAGAAGTTTCGTGTGCTTCGGTGCTCCACAAGGCAAACTAGCGACATTAAGCTTCTTTTTTGGGGAGCGTAATGTAGCTTAACGTACAATAAAGACCTTAAATGTTAACCAATTCCCCCCCAATCTTCACACAGTAGAAGACTCTATCCATGCCAACATAATCTGAAAATTTCAGCTCATTTGGTTAATCACACCAAAAGTTATTCACATTAAGCTATATTTTACAATGCTAAAACATTTAATGTAAAAATGGCTTAATGTAGCTTAACGAGCAAAAAAGTGCCTAAACCTCAATCAATTGCCCTGAAACATTGCACAGCCTAAGATCTCAACTTCCCAAACCTATCTAAGAAGTTTTGTGCGATTCGGTGTTCCACAAGGCAAACTAGCGACATTAAGCTTCTTTTTTGGGGAGCGTAATGTAGCTTAACGTACAAAAAAGACCTTAAATATTAACCAATTCCCCCCCAATCTTCACACAGTAGAAGACTCTATGCATGCCAACATTTTCTGAAAATTTCAGCTCATTTGGTTAATCACACCAAAAGTTATTCACATTAAGCTATATTTTACAATGCTAAAACATTTAATACAAACATTTTCTTAATGTAGCTTATTGTAGCTTAACGAGCAAAAAAGTGCCTAAACCTCAATCAATTGCCCTGAAACATTGCACAGCCTAAGATCTCAACTTCCCAAACCTATCCAAGAAGTTTCATGTGATTCAGTGTTCCACAATGCAAACTAGCGACATTAAGCTTCTTTTTTTGGGGAGCGTAATGTAGCTTAACGTACAAAAAAGACCTTAAATGATAACCAATTCCCCCCAATCTTCACACAGTAGAAGACTCTATCCATGCCATCATAATCTGAAAATTTCAGCTCATTTGGTTAATCACACCAAAAGTTATTCACATTAAGCTATATTTTACAATGCTAAAACATTTAATGTGAAAATGGCTTAATGTAGCTTAACGAGCAAAAAAGTACCTAAACCTCAATCAATTGCCCTGAAACATTGCACAGCCTAAGATCTCAACTTCCCAAACCTATCTAAGAAGTTTCGGGCGATTCAGTGTTCCACAAGGCAAACTAGCGACATTAAGCTTCTTTTTTGGGGAGCGTAATGTAGCTTAACATACAAAAAAGACTGTTAACCAATTCCCCCCCAATCTTCACACAGTAGAAGACTCTATCCATGCCAACATTTTCTGAAAATTTCAGCTCATTTGGCTAATCACAACAAAAGTTATTCACATCAAGCTATATTTTACAATGCTAAAACATTTAATGTAAAAATGGCTTAATGTAGCTTAATGTAGCTTAACAAGCAAAAAGGTGCCTAAACCTTAATCAATTGCCCTGAAACTTTGCACAGCCTAAGATCTCAACTTCCCAAACCTATCCAAGAAGTTTCAAACGGAGAAGAAAGAAGAAGCCGGAGCAAGATGCGGACGAGAAGACCGAAGGAAGATGAAGATGAAGATAAAGAGGAAGAGGAAGAGGAAGAGGAAGATGAAGATGAAGAACAAGATGGAGGAAGAAACCCGAATGGAGAAAAGAAGAAGATGGAAGAAGATGGAAGAAAAGAGAAGACATTAATAAAGGAATTGTCAAAAACCGGCTCTTGTCATTTTTAAATTTTTTTACACTTTCTTTGTGAAATGGTAGGGGTACATTTGTACCCCATTACCATTTCATACAGGGGGGGCCGGGATCTGGGGGTCCCCTTTGTTAAAGGGGTCTTCCAGATTCCGATAAGCCCCCCGCCCGCAGACCCCCACAACCACCGGGCAAGGGTTGTGGGGATGAGGCCCTTGTCCCCATCAACATGGGGACATCCTCCCCATGTTGAGGGCATGTGGCCTGGTACGGTTCAGGAGGGAGGGGGTGCCGCTCTCTCGTCCCCCCTCTTTTCCTGCGGCCTGCCAGGTTGTGTGCTCGGATAAGGGTCTGGTGTGGATTTTTGGGGGGACTCCACGCCATTTTTTTAAAAATTTGGGGTGGAGTTCCCCTTAAAATCCATACCAGATCTGAAGGGCCTGGTATGGATATTTGGGGGAACCGCACGCATTTTTTTTAAAATTTGCGGCAGAGTTCCCCTTAATATCCATTCCAAACCTGAAGGGCCTGGTAATGGAATTTGGGGGAACCCCCACACTTTTTTTTTTTGTTATCAAAGACTTTCAATGACTTTTATCTGTACTGACGGGAACCAGCAGTTCATTACAGCCGCGAGTACTTTTAAATGACTATTATTTTACTTTAGAAATGTAATTTTGCCCTGGAACTGTTATAAACATGGAAAACATGCGCTACTTTACAGGCATACTATAGACACCCCCCCCCCGGGTATGATATTTAGGGCCAGTTCACACCGGATGCAGTGCAGTGCGTTTTTTTGATGCATGAAAAACGCAAAGAAAGTTGATCACATTAATGCCAATGGCATAGTTCACACCACTGCAGTCCGTTCCAGTGCGTTTCAGAAAGGCAAAAAAAAATTGGTCAGGCTGCATTTTTTAGGTACAGAACTGTACTGGACCGCAGTAAAACACATCAAAAACGCAACGGAACGTACCAAAAACACACTGGAATGCACCGGAACGCACCTAAATGCACCAAAGACGCACTGCAACACACTTGTCCTAAGTGAAAAGAGGGGGAAAAAAACACTGGACTGCATCAAACACGCATCAAAAATGCACTGGAACGTGTCAAAAAAGCGCATGCAGAAAAGCACCTGGAACGCATCCAGACTGCGTTTCTATGGTGTGAACTAGGGCCAGTTCACACCATAGAAACGCAATCCGGATGCGTTCCAGGTGCTTTTCTGCATGCACGTTTTTGATGCGTTCCAGTGCATTTTTGTTACGTTTTTGATGCAGTCTAGTGTTTTTTTTCACCCCTCTTTTTTATTAACCATAGATAAGAACAAGTGTGTTCCAGTGCGTTTTTGGTGCATTTAGGTGTGTTCCTGTGCGTTTCAGTGCGTTTATGATGCGTTTTGCTGCGTTCCAGTACAGTCCAGTGCAGGTAAAATGCAGCATGTTCTACTTTTTTTGTGGAACTGGACCGCACTGGAACAAACACTGCCATTTAGAACCATATAACCAACTTTCCATGCATTTTTGATGCATAAAAAACGCAATGGACTGCATGTGGTGTGAAATGGCCCTTAAGCAATTTGGCATATTTAAAGGTACTTCTCCTTGTTTTGTTTTTGGTGTTGTCCAAATTGGTGACATTGATATATGTCCCTTAGGGTGGGACCTGGGTCCCCATTTTAAGGCCAATAACTAGTAGATAAGCCAGCCAAGTGGGGACTAGCAAGATTAACATGTCAGTTCCCATAGACTGCAATGGTATTTGTTGGTAGGGGGGGGGGGGGGGGTGATTGTCCCATCCCTAATTTTGTAGCATGCTGGATGATGTGCTTAATTTTGGACAGGGGGGGTTATTTTCTGCTAGCTGCATTTGAGTTCTTCTGAGCATGCCCAGACAGTTAGATTTTTTTTTTGGTGCTTTTTGTGTGTGAACAGCACCTGGACATTTCTGGGCATGCACAGAGAGTGTTTTTATGGGTTAGTAATTGAAGGACATCCTTAACAGGTGTAGCCACTTTGAAGTTCAGTCTCTACATTGGGTGAACTTGCATTTTGGGTGTTCCATGGACTGTGCATGTGTTTTCAATTGCCTCATTAGCACACAAACCTATGTTATATAAAGCTCACAGATAACATTCTCTACCTTGCCCTGAAAAGAGGCAAGCGTGTGTGTGTCCGTCCGTCCGGCCGGCAAAATGTACATTTTGGTGTCCTTATCGAGTTTGTAACACATGTATTTTATTTGTTATGTCTTTGCAAAACAGATGTTTGGTTTACTTTTGTGGATTGTATTTTTTTGTGTTTGTGTGGGGGAAATGTTCCCCTGAAATAATTTTGATGTTGTTAATGTTTGTCGTTTGTTCACTTTGATTTAATTGTCTGTGCTGCATTATTTAGCCAAATCTTTCTCAAGATGTTGCGAGTCTGTAACTGTTTAAAATTGACCCTGTTTTTTATTTTTTTATTTATTTATTTTTATTATTCTTTGTTTTGTTGACCAATAAAATTTGATGCAAAGTTTTGAGGTTTGTTTTGCGTTTTCTTTGCAACAAATGTGACAGCTGATTGGCATGTCAAAACAGGTGTGATTTGTCTACCCTGGTGCCTTCATGCTAGCATATTCATGTATTGTATTGTGTGCTGCCATGGAAAATCACCAGGAAATGAAAAATACAGAGCGGTAAGTATTCAATTTTCCTTTTTTACTGCAGTGGTTCTCAGCCTCAGTCCTCAAGTACCCCCAACAGGACATGTTTTGTGAATTTATCTTATGGAGAATTTCTGTCCAAAATACCAAACTATTGACTGTGATTTAAAGCATATGTGCAAGATGAAGGAAAACCTGCAAGCGTGGCCTGTTGAGGGTACTTGAGAAGCACTGATTTAGAGCACTGCACTTAAAAATAGCTCAAGGCAATACAATTCTAATTGTGGGCATTTTGAGGGAAACAAAGTAAGTGTTAGAACCCCTACTTGTGTTTTTTTTGTAGGTTGGGCTTTGTGTCCCCTTTTAGTAAAATTGGCTTCACTTCCTGTCACACAGCTAAACAGGAAGTGAAGGTAAAACCCTACCAATGTCTTTTCTTGGGGACACACAGATCAATCTAACTAGTGTCCCCATTAAGCAAATTGCACTATAGCACTTTGTTGTGTACACCCCAAATCATTGGGTAGTTTGGGGTTTAGTAAAGACAAATCCACTCTGCAGTAAAAGTGTAGCTGCTGAAAATCTGAGGGATCACTGGTGATTGTAACATCCAATCATGTAAAAGCAAAGATGGTGTTTTTTTTGTTTGCTTGCATGTCCCCCTCGGATATCCAGCAAGTGTACTTGTAGTGCAAAGTAGATTTGCCTTTAGTAAATAAACCCCAAAATCCCAAAAAACTAATAATTTGGGGTATAACCCGCAAAATGCTAGAGTGCACTGTACATAATGGGGAAAGTATTTAGATTGACCTGTGTGTCTCCAAGGAAAGACATTGGTAGGGATTTCCCTTCACTTCCTGTGTGGCTATGTGACAGGAAGTGAATTATTTGGAAGGATAAAGTGGCCAAATTTGGGAGTTGTCTTCACCCTATCAGGGGTGCAGACATCCCCAAAACTGTCTAGACTTGTAATCCCTCTGCACTCTATCCCCACGCAAAAATAAGAAAGGATTTCATTTAGTTTAACTTTGCAAAGACACATTCCTAAGTTGAATTGTGATGCATGTCTATGGCCCATTTAGACCCTCTTTAATCACTTGAGATCAGCGCTATAACTGATTGACGGCCACAGCATGGTCCTCAATTGCCGGGAGTCCGTCAATAAACTTCCTCCCCTTCGCGCACGCGCTGTGGTCACCGAGTCACCGAGACTCGGGTGATGACAGATCCAAGTAAGGGGCCGATACCTGCCCTTTGCCATGTGATCAGCTGTCAGCCTATGACAGCTGATCACGTGATGTAAACATAAGCTGGGTAATGGTTTTTGTTTTCTCCTTGTGATGACAGCGTGAGCATAAAAAAAGCAATCACCGGCTTATGTGCAAGGGACATCGGGCCCGAAGAGGAAGAGGCAATTCCTCATCATCTGTGACAATCAGTAGCCCCTGCCGGTGCCACCTATTAATGCCCACCACTGGTGCCAATCAGTGCCACCTAGCAGTGCTGCCTATCAGTGCCCATCACTGCCAACTATCATTGCCACCTAGCAGTGCCACTTCTCAATGCCCACCACTGCCAACTAGCAATGCCATCTCTCAGTGCCCACCCTTGCCACCTTATCAGTGCCCATCAGTGCAGCCCATCAGTGCAGTCTCATCAGTGTGCAGGCATCATTCAGATATCATTCTTTTCAGCCAGCAATTCTGTGAACGCTAAAAATGATCATAACGGCAGTTTCGCCGCTTGATTGTTCTTATAGGCGGCGGGAGGGGACGTCCCCCCCCCTCCCGCCGCCATTCGGTGCTTCTCCGGACTCTCCCGTGCCATCTTGGACTCAGAGAACGATTTGGCCGGCGCCGGATGGGAAGCATAGAGATGACTGGTGACCAGATGGTCACCAGTCATCTCTATGACCGTCGGAGGCCCGGGCGCGACGTTATGACATCACGCCGGGTTCCCATATGTAAACCAAGCCATGATCTCAGCTGTCAGCATGAGATTGGTGAATTTTTTTGACCCTGCATCTCTCCATAAAGAGGACCTGTCACAATAGATTCCTATTACAAGGGATGTTTACATTCCTTGTAATAGGAATAAAAGTGATCCAAAATACAAAAAAGTAAAAAAAAAAATAAGAAATACAAAATAGTAAAAAAATAAAAAAATAAAGAAAAAACGCCCATGTGCCCGGTAGCTCGCACCCAGAAGCGAACACACACGTACGTCCCGCCCACATATGTAAACGCCGTTCAAACCACACATGTGAGGTATTGCTGCGTGCGTTAGAACGAGTGCAACAATTCTACCACTAGACCTCCTCTGTAATGAGAAAATGGTAACGTGTAAAAAAATGTAAAGCATCGCCTAGGGAGATTTTTAAGTACTGAAGTTTGGTGTCATTCCATGAGTGTGCGCAATTTTAAAGCATGACATGATAGGTATCTATTTACTCAGCATAACAACATCTTTCACATTATCCCCAAAAATTGGGCTAACTTTACTGTTTTGTAATTTTTTTACATTCATGAAACCATTTTTTTACCAAAAAAAAGACGTTTGAAAATTTATTGCGCAAATACAGAGCGAGATAAAATTTTCAATGACCGCCATCTTCGTCCCTAGGGTGTCTGCTAAAAAACATATATAATGTTTAGGGTTTTGAAGTAATTTTATAGCCATAAATGTATGATTTTTACTTGAAGGAGAGAAGTGCCAGAATAGGCCCAGTGCTGAAGTGATAAAAATATTCTTTTTTTTTTTTAACTCCGTCTTTTGTATTTATAGAAAACAAAAAACCACAGAGGTGATCAAATAGCACCAAAAGAAAGCTCTATTTGTGTGCCAAAAAATAATACATTTTCATTGGTTTACAGTGTTGTATGAGTGCGCAATTGTCATTCAAAGTGCATCAGCGCTGAAATGTGAAAATTGGTCTGGGCAGGAAGGGGGTTTAAGTGGCCAGTGCGCCAGTGGTTAATATAAGGCTACATGCACACGGACGTTTTTCCAGCCGCTTGTTTGAGCCTTTTTTGCAGCTTAAAAACGCCTCTCCATGTTAGCCTATGGCCTCATGCCCACCATGGCGTTTTTGAGCTGTAAATGGCATAGCCATTTTTAGGCCCCATGTACACGGGACGCTGGTGCAAAGTCTTCAGAACTAAGGTTGAAAGCGGCGTTTAGAAAGGCGCGTTTTGTCGCGTTTGCATGCCCCGTTTTACCACATTTGCGTCTATATGCGTTTAGTTAGGAAACATGATAAGGAGCCGCCCTAAGCTCCAAAAACAGTATTATTAATGATTTCAGCTATTTTGTGAGACCAGAGTGAGTATCAGCAGCTGAGAGAGCAGCAGTGTTGTTGTATTTAGCGTGTCACTTGCCACATCACTTGCCCCAAATTGTGGATTGTCCACTTGCCACGTCAGCTGCCCCAAGTTGTGGATTGTTCACTTGCCATGTCAGCTGCCCCAAGTTGTGGATTGTCCACTTGCCACGTCAGCTGCCCCAAGTTGTGGATTGTCCACAATGCAATGGAAGCAATTTCATTTATTTTTTGATAGATATATATATTTTTATGGTTTTTCCTAAATTGCCATAATTTTGGAGTTTATCAATGTAAAAAAATAGGTCACCTTTAAAAACGCTTCTAAACTTAAATAGGCTAAACGCCGGGACCTCGTCTGAAACGTGGAAATCGTTGGCGTCTGAAGGCATTTTTAGGCTTTGTGAAAAACGAGTTTAAACGCAACTGCAGATTTTTTTTGCCAGGCCAAAAACAGTGTTTTGGATGTAAAAGAATTCAATGGACCCGCATCCAAAACGCAAGTACCGCGAATTTGCGGCAATTTTTTATTTTTTTATCCTGTTTATAGCTGGTTGTTAAAGGAAATGTAAAACAATAAACATTGCCGGCTCTATAAAAAAAAAACGAGAAAAAAAACAGCGTGGGGTCCCCCCCCCAGGTCCATACCAGGCCCTTGGGTCTAGTATGGATTCAAAGGGGACCCCCCCACCAAAATGAAAAAAAAATGGCGTGGGGGAGCCCCCAAAATTCATACCAGGCCCTTCAGGTCTGGTATGGATTTTAAGGGGAACCCCGCGCCAAACTTAAAAAAATAATAGCGTGGGGGTCCCCCTAAAAATCCATACCAGGCCCTTCAGGTCTGGTATGGATTTTAAAGGGAACCCCATGCCAAACTTAAAAAAAAAATAGCGTGGGGGTCCCCCTAAAAATCCATACCAGGCCCTTCAGGTCTGGTATGGATTTTAAGGGGAACCCCGCTCCAAACGAAAAAAAAAAAGCGTGGGGTTCCCTAAAAATCCACACCAGACCCTTTATCCGAGCACGCAACCTGGCAGGCCGCAGGGGAAGAGGGGGGGGGTCGAGAGAGCGGCCCCACCTCCCTCCTGAACCGTACCAGGCCACATGCCCTCAACATGGGGAGGATGTCCCCATGTTGATGGGGACAAGGGCCTCTTCCCGACAACCCTGGCCGTTGGTTGTCAGGGTCTGCGGGCGGGGGGCTTATCGGAATCCGGGAGCCCCATTTAATAAGGGGGCCCCCAGATACCAGCTCCCCACCCTATGTGAATGAGTATGGGGTACATCGTACCCATTCACCTGGTGGCAAAAAAAGTTAATAAAAAACACAACACAGGTTTTTAAAGTAATTTATTAGGCAGCTCCGGGGGTCTTCCTGCCGGGCGCCCCGCTATCTTCTTTCAGCTCTTTTGCTAGCGGGGTCCCGGGCTTCCTCGTCGTCTTCTTCCGACTTCGGGGGTCTCTTGTTCTGTTCTCCGGTGTCATCTCTGCGCTCTCCGGTTCTTCTCCCGCTCTCTGGTGCCTTCTCCACGATCTCCGGTTCTTTCTGCCTTCTGCCGGGCGCCCCGCTATCTTCTTCCAGCTCTTTTGCTAGCGGGGTCCCGGGCTTCCTCGTCATCTTCTTCCGACTTCGGGGGTCTTCTTTCCGGGCGCCCCGCTATCTTCTTCCAGCTCTTTTGCTAGCGGGGGTCCTGGGCTTCCTCGTCGTCTTCTTCCGACTTCGGGGGTCTCTTGTTCTGTTCTCCGGTGTCGTCTCCGCACTCTCCGGTTCTTCTCCCGCTCTCCGGTGCCTTCTCCACGATCTCCGGTTCTTTCTGCCTTCTGCCGGGCACCCCGCTATCTTCTTCAAGCTCTTTTGCTAGCGGGATCGCGCTGGAGACATTCTCGGCCAGCTAGTCGCCTCTAGGACACGACTTGAGCGGCTGCTTCACGCTCAGGTCGTGTCCAAGTTGCCTTGCAAAGTCGTGCTGTCCCTGTGTCAGCCGGCACACGAGTCGCCCCGCGAGTCGGATCGGCTTCATCCGACTTCCCGGGTGACCTCTATTCAAATCAATGGGCTCCCATAGGGAACCATTCATTTTCAATAGAGCGCCGCTAACATTTGTATTTACTATAACAGTGCGCCGCTGGTTCCTGCGCCCAATGAAGGAGTTATCCGGTGCACCAATTAAGGAATCAACCAGCGCAGCGCACTGTTATTAGTAAATCAGCCCCAATGTGTCACAACGTGTGATTGCGGGGCTCCAGGTCACCTGGGGTATGGGGAGGGGGTCCAGTGTAAGTTTACTTTACATATTTTCTGTAAAGGTGAACTTACCCTTTAAGCTATTCCAATTAAATATTTCAGGACTATAATAAAATAGTTAAAAGTGAACCTTTGGTCTGTTTTACCAAACAATCTGATATTTTTAGAATATGCTGACATAGATACAGTCTTCTATTGTGTGAATTTTGGGGAAATTGGATAACATCCAAGTTGTTTTTTGTACAATAAATTTCCAAAATAACAAGTACAGCACCCCCTGACCCCCAGAGGCATAGCATGGACACCCAAAGTCAGGGAAGGCTGACATTTTGATCTCTGACAGATCCTAGGCTAGTGAAGGGCTGTGCGATCAAAGAAAGTTTTGGCGCCAGTCGTTTTAAGTACATTTTTGAATGCTTTATTGGAGAACTCAGTAACTGCCAGAAGGTATAGGGCTGAAAACATCCATGGCAAAACTAGATTAGAACAGAACTCCAGACTCACCAGTGCCTTTCAGTATTCCACAGTGCAGAATCAATAGGAGCACAGGCTGTCACTGGGTATTAGAGCAACAGCTGAATAGGGATAGACATAAGATCTTCAGTAGGAGGGACACCAGACTTGCTCCTTAGGTCCTTTCTAGTAACAGGTATCTCCAGTAGCCACCCAGCGTCTCTGGTTCCCCTCCCCAATCAGCATGTGAGGCCTCTTCTAGGCCTAAGGCCTAGTCAAACCTTTCCCACACTTGAGCATTCCCAACTCCAGGACAAGCCTGGATGTAGGCCAGAGGTGTAACTAGAAACTTTTGGGCCCCGGTGCAAGAAATCACAAAGGCCCCCCCCCCGAAAAAGCATGATTTTGATACTTTTTTTTTTTCAATTATCTTATTTTATTTTCTCAATACACGGAAATACAGGATATCCATACATACATACTATTTCAAATTTCCCATCAATACTTCCACTAACCTAACAACAAAATACCTCTAAAACGTGACCTCCTCTTCCAGGAGGAAAAAAAAAAGGTCGATAAAAAAAAAAAAAAGAAAAGAGTAAAAATGGGAACAAACAAACAAACAAACACCCCCTTCCTCCCCTTCTCTCTCCCTCCACGACCACCATAAAACCATAAGTACTTAGGGCTCCTCAAGTCTCTTCCTCCCTTCCTCCATTCTCAAGGAGGATTTTCCCCTCATCCGAGGCCAGGAAAGCACTCCAAGCAGACCAGGTCTCGGAATACCTTCCCTGCTGTTGGTGTGCGGAGAGGACTAAATCTTCTAGTTTATTAACCTCCTTCACCTTACGAATCCACATCTCAATTGTCGGTGGTGATGATGATTTCCATTTTTACGGAATACATGCCTTTGCGGCATCTAGAAGATGAGAGATACATGATTCGTTATATATCCTCTCGGGTATCTGATTAGCATGTAGAAGGAAGAACGCTGGGTCCTCTGGTATTGTTAGTTCCGTACAGCATTGGAGGATCTGTTTGATCCCCAGCCAATAACGCCTTAGCCTGGGGCAGTCCCAGAAGATGTGCAACATAGTGCCTTTGTCTTCTTGACATCTCCAACACCGATCCGAGACCTCCGGAAACATTTTCCTAAGCTTCTCTGGTGTTCTATACCACCTAGAAAGAATCTTAAAATTGGTTTCTTGTATTTTAACGCATATTGATGTCTCATGTGTCAACCTAAACATCTACTGTCGCTGTTCCAGGCTAAAGGTCCTCCCCATTTCCTTTTCCCATTCCTGCACACATTTCAGGGGGTGGGTTTCCAGGTGTGTGACCAAGAGTCCATAGCATATAGATAGTGTATGCAATATTGCTCCCTTCTCATTACAAAGTTTCTCAAATATAGTTAGGGGTCTGTCAAACTGTCCCGGGGTCGGTAGCGTGCCAAGAAAATGAGTGATCTGTAGGGCGTTCCAAAATTTTAGTCTAAAAGTGTTTCCTTGTTCCATCAGCTCCTTTATTGTAAACCATGTTTCATTATGTATACATTTAAGTGCTCGGGTATATCCTTTTCTCATTAAATATTGAAATGCGCTCTCTTCACAACCTGGCTGGAAGAGAGGGTTACCTAATATTGGATATAGGGGAGAGGACATAGGTGTTACTCTAATAGTGGGAAGCAAGGTCGAGCATAGCCTGACCGTGTTACCCACCACCGGGCTGGCAGTCACCTCTCTTGGTAATGCAGCGTAACACCATGGTGCTCCACTTAAAGGTACTGAAGACTGCGCATTTTCAATTTGTACCCATAGTTTAGTGTCTACATGCCTGTTCCAGTCAACAATAGGGATGAGCTTCGAGTTCGAGTCGAACTCATGTTCGACTCGAACATTGCCTGTTCGCCCGTTCGCCGAACAGCGAACAAATTGGGGTGTTCGTGGCAAATTCGAAAAATCTATGGGAGAAATCTAAAGTGCTAATTATAAAGGCTTATATGCAAGTTATTGTCCTAAAAAGTGTTTGGGGACCCGGGTCCTGTCCCAGGGGACATGTATCAATGCAAAAATAAGTTTTAAAAACGGCCGTTTTTTCGGGAGCAGTGATTTTAATAATGCTTAAAATGAAAAAAATAAAAGTGAAATATTCCTTTAAATTTCGTACCTGGGGGGTGTGTATGATATGCATGTAAAGTGGCGCATGTTTCCCGTGCTTAGAACTGTCCCTGCAAAAAATGTCATTTTTGAAAGAAAAAAAGGCATTTAAAACTCACTCGCGGCTATTAATGAATTGTCGGCTCCCGGCAATACATACAAAAGTCATTGATAAAAAAAAAAAAAAAAGCGTGGGGGTTCCCCAGAATTCAATTACCAGGCCCTTCAGGTCTGGAATGGATATTAAGGGGAACCCCGCCGCAAATTTTAAAAAAAATTGACGTGGGGTTCCCCCAAATATCCATTCCAGGCCCTTCAGATCTGGCATGGATTTTAAGGGGAACTCCACCCCAAATTTAAAAAAAAATGGCGTGGAGTCCCCCTAAAAATCCATACCAGACCCCTTATCCGAGCACGCAACCTGGCCGGCCGCAGGGGAAAAGGGGGGGACGAGAGAGCGGCCCCCCCTCCCTCCTGAACCGTACCAGGCCACATGCCCTCAACATGGGGAGGATGTCCCCATGTTGATGGGGACAAGGGCCTCATCCCCACAACCCTTGCCCGGTGGTTGTGGGGGTCTGCGGACGGGGGGCTTATCAGAATCTGGAAGACCCCTTTAACAAAGGGGACCCCCAGATCCCGCCCCCCCCCTATGTGAATTGGTAAGGGGTACATTGTACCCCTACCATTTCACGAAGAAAGCGTAAAAAAATGTGAAAGCGGGGAACTTTCTTCACTGTGTAATTTAAATTTACATAGTGAAGGAAGTTCCCCACTCAAGCCAATGACGTAGGCGGGTCCGACATACCGAGGGGGCCGACCTGATGGGGAACTGCTCTCACTTTGGTAATACATGTATAGACCCGCCCCTTCTCATGTTCCGCATCTGGTCCGCTGAGCGGACCTGATGGGGAACTTTAGAAGGGGTGGGTCTATACATTTAAAACACTGAGAGGGAGTTCCCCATCAGGTCCGCTCAGGCACAACCAATGAAGGACAGCGCTGGACATCGGGATCACCGTGGGACACTGGATTTCACCGCTGGAATGTTTTTTTTTTTAAATAAAGGACTTTTTCAAGGTGTTTGTGTGTTTTTTTTAAACATTTTTTTTACGCTTTCTTCGTGAAATGGTAGGGGTACAATGTACCCCTTACCAATTCACATAGGGGGGGCCGGTATCTGGGGGTCCCTTTTATTAAAGGGGACTTCCAGATTCCGATAAGCCCACCCGCCCGCAGACCCCCACAACCACCGGGCAAGGGTTGTGGGGATGAGGCCCTTGTCCCCATCAACATGGGGACATCCTCCCCATGTTGAGGGCATGTGGCTTGGTACGGTTCAGGAGGGGGGGGGGGGCGCTCTCTCGTCCCCCCTTTTCCCCTGCGGCCGGCCAGGTTGCGTACTCGGATAAGGGGTCTGGTATGGATTTTTAGGGGGACTCCACGCCATTTTTTTTTTAATTTGGGGTGGAGTTCCCCTTAAAATCCATGCCAGATCTGAAGGGCCTGGAATAGATATTTGGGGGAACCCCACGTCAATTTTTTTTTAAATTTGCGGCGGGGTTCCCCTTAATATCCATTCCAGACCTGAAGGGCCTGGTAATTGAATTCTGGGGAACCCCCATGCTTTTTTTTTTTTTTTTTATCAATGACTTTTGAATGTATTGATAAAAGCAGACAATTCATTAATAGCCGCGAGTGAGTTTTAAATGACTTTTTTTCTTTCAAAAATGAAATTTTTTGCAGGGACAGTTCTAAGCACGGGAAACATGCGCCACTTTACATGCATATCATACACACCCCCCAGGTACGAAATTTAAAGGAATATTTCACTTTTATTTTTTCATTTTAAGCATTATTAAAATCACTGCTCCCGAAAAAACGGCCGTTTTTAAAACTTTTTTTTGCATTGATACATGTCCCCTGGGGCAGGACCCGGGTCCCCAAACATGTTTTAGGACAATAACTTGCATATTAGCCTTTATAATCAACACTTTAGATTTCGAACGTTCGAGTCCATTGTATTTAATAGGGTTCTAAAGTTCACACGAACATTTTGTCTGTTCGCAGTTTCTGGTGCGAACCGAACAGGGGGGTGTTCGGCTCATCCCTGGTCAACAACTCTATTCAAATGTGCTGCTTGGTAATACTTCCGTATATCCGGTACAGCCAGGCCTCCCTGTCTCTTAATGTACATTAATTGTTTCCGTTGCATCCTTGGCTGTTTATGTGCCCATATATATTCAAATATTATCTTCTGAGTTTGTTTAAAAAAACTCAACGGGATATTTATTGGTAGTCCCTGTAGTAGATATAGGAATTTAGGAAGTATACTCATCTTAATGACATTACAACGTCCTATCCAGGTATGTAAGCCCGAACTCCATTTGTCTAGGAGGCTCTTGACCTTTTGCAATAGCGGGGGGAAATTTAACTCATAGATCTTGGCTATATTTCTTGGAATTAATGTTCCTAAATAAGTTAAGGCTCTGTCTGTCCATTTAAACGTATAAATTTGTTTCATCTGTGTTAGCGATGTAGGTATTAGATTAACCCCCATTGCTTCAGATTTTTTTAAATTAATACGTAGATTAGAGAGTGCCCCATATTTCTGAAATTCCCTCATCAGGTTCTGGATCGTATACAGGGGGTTAGTAAGGGTGAACAACATGTCGTCCGCGTAAGCCGAAATTTTACATTGAATATTCCCTATTTGAGTCCCTAAAATATCCTGGTTCAATCGCACTGTGCAGAGAAACGGTTCCAATGACAGGGCAAAGAGGAGTGGGGACAGGGGGCATCCCTGTCTTGTCCCATTTGTAACAGGAAAGGGTTCTGATAATATTCCATTCGCCCGGACCCGAGCCGTTGGGCAGGAATATATAGCAGCAATCCAACGTAGTATCTTACTTCCGAACCCTCCGTGTTGAAGGACTGCCCTCATCCACTTCCAATTCACCCTGTCAAAAGCCTTCTCTGCGTCTGTATTCAGAAATACACATTGCGTCTGCGTTTTATTGGCTATCTGTAGAAGATTAATGACTTTCGTTGTATTGTCGCAAGCCTCTCTTTTTTTTGAGGGGGTGGCAACGGCGGTAGTTGAGGTGGGGTGGCAGCAGTGGTACTTGAGGGGGGTGCAGCGGTGATGTTTAAGGGGGTGGCAGCGGTGTTACTTGAGGGGGAGGTGGCAGTGGTGGTGTTAAGGGGGTTGGCAGTGGTGGTGTTGAGGGGGGGTTGCTGCGGTGGTACTTGAGGGGGGGTGGCTGAGGTGGTACTTGAGGGGGGGTGGCGGAAGTGGTGGTGCCATCCTCTCCCACCACCACCTGTGCCTCTTACTGATCCCATCCTCCCACCACTCATCTCACCCCTATCCCCCCCATCACCTCTGTTGTATAAGTAATGGGGGGATAGGGATGAGATCAGTGGTGGGGGGATGGGATCAGTAAGAGGCACAGGTGGTGGAGGTTGGCATCGATTGCTAAGCTCTGCAAAATGTCACTTACCATCAATCAATCGATTCCCCGGGAATTCCGTTCGATCGGTCACGGTCACCGTGCCTTCTAATCTCCCGCCAGGATGCCTTCTTGCCTCATGGGTAGACGGTACAGGTACTCCACGCAGAGAGGAAAGCTCCTCCGCCGCCTTCTCTCATTGGTGTCAGCAAGTCTGCTGACTTAATTTTTCAGTGTCTGCCCCTAGTCTCAGCGCTGCCTCTGCCCAGGCCCGGATTTACTCCCTTTGCCGCCCCAAGGCCTGGTCCTTCAATGCCGCCCCCCCACACACACACACACCATCACATAGGGGGACTCCCCAGAGAGCCCCCTTACATCAGGGTCCCCATAGAGCCTCCCCTTACATCAGGGTCCCCAGAGAGCCTCCCTACTTACATCAGGGTCCCTAGAGAGCCTCCCTCTACATTAGGGTCCCCAGAGAACCTCCCTATACATCAGGGTCCCCAGAGAGCCTCCCCTTACATCAGGGTCCCCAGAGATCCTCCCTACTTACATCAGGGTCCCCAGAAAGCCCCCCCTTACATTAGTGTCCCCAGAGAGCCTCCCCTCTTACATTAGTGTCCCCAGAGAGCCCCTCCTTACATCAGGGTCCCCAGAGAGCCCCCCTTACACCAGGGTCCCCAGAGAGCCCCCCTTACACCAGGGTCCCCAGAGAGCCCCCCCTTACACCAGGGTCCCTAGAGAGCCCCCCTTACACCAGGATCCCCAGAGAGCCCCCCTAACATTAGTGTCCCCAGAGAGCCCCCCCTCTTACATTAGTGTTCCCAGAGGCCCCACTCCTTACATTAGTGTCCCCAGAAAGCCCCCCTCTTACATCAGGGTCCCCAAACAGCTGACTCCACCCTAGCAGAGGTTTCCCTGTTCCTGGCTGGTGGAGGTGGGAGGCGGCGATCGGCAGCTCTATGGTATCCACAGGCAGAGGGATCTCGCTGGTGCTAGTAGTTCTATATCCGAATGTATACAGCAGAGGGGGGAGGGGCCTCTGACCTGGGCATCAGCAACAGTGTTCAAGCAGAGTGAAAGTGAAACTGATACCTGCCCGGGTCAGAGGCCCCTCCCCTCTCCTCTCTACTGTATACACTAACACTCAAGAGAGTACTACAAGCCTCAGGGAGATCCCGCTGCCCACACAGGCACCATAGAGCTGCCGATCACCGCCTTCCACCTCCTACCACATCTCCCCACTGCACTCTAAACGGCCAGCCAGAGGTGCAGGGGGAGATGCCGGGTGGGGTTGCCGCGGTGCCGCCCCTGCATCCACTGCCTTGTCAGGAATCTGGCCCTGCCTCTGCCTTCTCTGTCCCTCAGCGGGTGAAAGCACCCGATCCCCGCGGCGGAACGACTCCTCACACTGGCGGGCAGTGGGCAGGCCCCTCACACGGGCGGCGGGTGGGCCCCCCGGACTTGGCGGAACTACAGGGCCCAGTCGCAACGGCGGCTGTTGCGACCCTGATAATTCCGCCACTGATGTAGGCTGTGCATTGCACATGGCAATTCTCCTAAGTATACTGTATTTGCACTTCCCCAGCATGCACCACTGGCCAAGAAACCCCTAGTAAATGGCTGGTGAGTCACACACACACACACACATAATATTCCCCCATTGGCTGTCCCACACTACAGCCACTACACAAAAGGTGGTAGGGGCTTCACAAGCTTAATGTAACTCACTTGTTTTGTCGAAAACAAAAATCCATGAAACATTTAGGATTGGTTTGGGGAAGCTGAAAGCTTGGGTTGCACAAAGTTTCAAGGCAATTGATTAAGGTTTAGGCACTTTATAGTGTTATGGAAATATTTCTGATTGGGACTCTAAAAACAGAAGGTAATACTGCAGCTGCAGAAACAGATACACCGGAGTCAATCACTGTGTGTAAAATGTCCGTATCCAAAATTTATTATTATATGTTATTTTATACATAGATAAGAAAGGGGTGGTTAAAAACTAACAAATAAAAACCCTTTTTTTTCTCTCTCTTCTTATCTATCTTTATTCCTTTTTTTATTATTATTTAATAAAGTCTCCCGGAGAAGTGTTAAAGGATCCTATTTACGGGTTAACTTTTTTTTTATTATTAAACCAATGCGCAATAACTTAGGAGATGTATCATTCAGTTCTATTAGATACAATATTTTATCTTTTTATTTACCTTTTAAATTTTTTCAAAAAAGAGGCTAGGAGGGATTTTATTTGAGTCCTTCTAGGAGATTGTGCCCTTCGGGCACAGCAAGACCCTTTTTGGGGTGCCGTGGAGGGTCAGGGGCTCCCGTTGCTCCAGGGGACATTTCCACTGAGGCCTCTTGGTGTAGATTAGCCGCTACATTCATTTTTAAGATATCCTAATCAAATTATTACATACCTAATGTTTCTCTTTCTATATTAATTATCCTTTTTATCTTTTTTTAATTTTTCTCCAGGAAGACACTGGTTAATACTGATTTGTATTTTAAACTATTGTGTGTAACTTATTTTATGTACAATGTTTCTTATTTCTTGTAAAATAAAATACTTTGAAAGTAAAAACTAACAAATAGGAATATATTATTAAACGCTAGCGAATAGAACAATTGCAAAAGTAAAACCTTGAGAGGGGGGGGGCGGGGAGTAGAGACAGAGAGAGCAGATGTGTCTGTGTGTTAGGTGAAGGTTACAGAACACATTTCAACAGCGTGAACAAGATGGAGTCTCTTGTGCTTAAATGAACAACACAGTGAATATCCATGTCAATAATAAGTTAAACCCCATTAAGCTCCCCAAAAAAACAAGTTTAAAGCGGAGGTGCAGCCACAAAAAAAAAAAAAAAAGTCAGGAGCTACTAACAGTGTAGCTGCTGATTTTTAACAAGGACACTTACCTGTCCTACTCGCCCGCGATGTCAGTCCTGCCACGGCAATCGATCGCTGCTGGCAGGTCCCGGCTCCTCCATCCTGAGTAAGGGAAACAGGCAGTGAAGCCGTAAGGCTTCACTGCCCGTTTCCTACTGCGCATGCGCCACTCGCACGGCGCTTTGTGAATGGGCGGCTTGCCTCCTGGGATACACACAGTTCCCAGAAGGCAGCACGGGCCATTCACAAGAAGAGGAAGCGGAAGGAGACCCACCGCGGACGAGAAGAGGAACATTAGAGGCAGATTAGGGGACTTCCGCATAGCAACAGGCATTTAGGGTGAGTATAAAAAAAAAATTCTATAAATTTTTTACTTTTTTTAGGACTTTTAATGTAAAGATTTTTTCAGGGTGGACCTCCGCTTTAACACCCTCATTTTCTTTGTGGGAGACCAAAATCCAGGACTCTTCTAGTATAGGTTTGTGAAGTTGAAAACTTAGGTTATGCAAAGTTTCAAGACAATTTATGAAAGTTTAAGCACATTTTGGTACATTAGGCTCTTTTTACACTAAGCCACATGTTTTGGGATTGTAAAATATAACTTAAGCCCCGTACACACGGTCGGACTTTTGCCCAACAAACTTCGTTTTGAGCAAGTTGGAGCAACAATCCGACCGTGTGTACGCTCCATCGGACAAACTTTTTTCGTTTGGTTTTGGATTTCATCGGACAAAAGTTGGGTCTGCAAACGGACAAACTTTTGCCCAACAAAAGTCCGATGGAGCAAAGTCCGACCGCGTGTACAGGTAACCATCGGACTTTAGTCCGATGGACAAAACAACTAATGTTAAAATCAACCAACAATAGCAGAAGTTGACCAAAGGGTGGCAGTAAAGAGAAGAAAAGAGCAGAAAAAACCCGCGATGTTGTAAGAAGTTTTAAGAAAGTTTGCAGAAAAGTCCGAGCGTGTGTATGCTATGGGTGTTCCCAACCAACTCTGTTCGGACAAAAATCCACGGAAAAGTCCGATGGAAGTCCGACCGTGTGTACGAGGCTTTAATGTGACTAACTTTTGGTGTGATTTACCAAATGAGCTGAAATTTTCTGAGTATCTTAACCACTTCAGCCCCAGGCCACTTGGCTGGCCAAAGACCAGCCACTTTTTGCGATTCGGCAATGCGTCGCTTTAACTGACAATTGCGCGGTCGTGCAACGTAATTCCCAAACAAAAGTGATGTCCTTTTATTCCCACAAATAGAGCTTTCTTTTGGTGGTATTTGATCACCTCTGTGGTTTTTATTTTTTGCGCTATAAACAAAAATAGAGCGACAATTTTGAAAAAAAAGCTATATTTTGTACTTTGTTCTATAATAAATATCCTCAATTTAAAAAAAAAAGAAGCTATTTTTTTCCTCAGTTTAGGTCAATATGTATTCTTCTACATATTTTTGCTAAAAAAAATCGCAATGAGCGTATATTGATTGGTTTGCGCAAAAGTTATAGCATCTACAAAATACGGGATAGTTTTATGGACTTTTTATTATTATTTTTTTTACTAGTAATGGCGGCTATCTGTGATTTTTATCGTGACTACGACTTTATTTCGGACACATCGGACACTTTTAACACATTTTTGGGACCATTGTCATTTTTACAGCGATCAGTGCTATAAAAATACACTGATTACTGTGAAAATTACACTGGCCGTGAAGGGGTTAACCACTAGGTGGCACTGAAGGGGTTAAGTGTGTCCTAGGGAGTGATTCTAACTGTTAGGGGGAGGAGCTATCGGTGACACGTCACTGATCACTGTTCCCGATCACAGGGAACATTCGATCAGTGACATGTCACTAGGCAGAACAGGGGAATGCCTTGTTTACAAAGGCATCCCCCTGTTCTGCCTTTGCCGACCGTAATTGCGGGCCGCCCGGGAACATTGAGTCCCCGGGACCCACGAGCGCACTCACGAGGCACGCGGTAGGAACCAAATTTAAAGGGACATATAGGTACGCCTATTTGCCTGCCCGTGCCATTGTGCAGACGTCTATCTGCATGCGGCTGTCTCTATATGGTTAACATAAACATAGTCAAAGTTTCGGGGGAAATTGGTTAACATCTAAGCTCTTTTTTGTACGTTAAGCCACATTAAGCTCCCCAAAAAACAAGCTTAATGTACCTAGTTTGCCTTGTGGAACACTGAATTGCACGAAACTTATTGAATAGGTTTGGAAGGTCGAGATCTTAGGCTGTGCAAAGTTTCAGGGCAATTGATTGAGGTTTAGGCACTTTTTTGCTCGTTAAGCTACATTAAGTTACATTAAGCCATTTTCACATTAAGGGGGTAATTTACTATAGCGCCGCTGCGCTAATTAGCGCAAATTGCCGCGAATTTGCGCTAAATATCGCTATTCGCTGCAATTTGCGCTAATTAGCGCGAAAACGGTATTCACTATAGTGCTGGAGAGAAAATACTCCGAAAATCAAATTTACTATAGCTCCCAGAATCCAAATATTGCCCAAATCCTTACTCTACTAAAAGCTGGAGAATCGCACATGGAAATAATGTTTAGAGCATGATATAATTGCCTAAATGGTACTGAAATATGCGGTATATTATTTAAAGATAATCTGCTTTTAAACTGTGTGAAAAAGTGATTTCTACACTGAAATATCTTTAAAAGTCTCAAGCCTCGTACACACGACCGAGTTTCTTGTCCAAAACCGACAAGAAAAGTGCCGAGAGAGCTTTATTGTCGAGAAAACCGTTCGTGTGTATGGTTTTACGACGAGAAAACTGCCGTGAATCTCGACGAGAAAAATAGAGAACCTGCTCTCTATTTTCTCGTCCGGATTCTAGATTTTCTCGTTGCGTTTCTCGTCGGCCTGTTTTGCAACGAGAAAATGGTTCGTGTGTATGCTTTTACGACTCTTCAAAAAGCATGCATGCTCAGAATCAAGTATGAGACGGGAGCGCATCTTCTGGTAAAACAAGCCTTCGTAGTGGAGATAGCACATTCGTCCAGCTGTAAATTATTGCATCGTTTAAATGTTGTGCATTTAAATCTTCTTTAGAATGTTACAATAATGAAAAGTAATGAACTTGTTTTTCTGCTGATATTCACACAGTTCTGACTATCTATTTTAAACCCTTTTCATGCTGCTCTTAAGAAGATTTAGCTGTATTATATCGTGCAAGATCTTCTGAATATTTTAATGTTTTAAATTTTTTAGACAGATGTTAATTTTAATTTGTCTATGTTTTGATAGTGATCTCCAAATGATTTTTTAACATTTTGTTGTGTCAAGTTTACCCCCTATTTTTTTTTAAAGAACACCTTTAATGATATTTTGTTGTGTTATCTGTCCCTTTTATTTTTGTGTTCAAATGTATCTGCTTACTCCAAAGGGAAATAAACAATTATTATAAAAACACATAGTCAAGTGTAGCGATACCTTCAACTAAGAAGGCCGCAGATTTAGTTTGGGCCCTGAAAACAGCTCCGCCAACCCCCCGGCAATGTACTCGACCCCCTACTGGCACAGTTAGTTATGGCAGCAATAAAATTCTTATACTGTATGAGTAAACTCAGACACCAAGGCAATAATGAAAGGGGTATCAAATTTACTTTAAGCTTATGGTGAAGAAAGATTAACAATGGTAACAGTTTACAGGTAATAGGTTGCAGAGCCCTGCAGCAATAAACATACTATGCATTAAATGAACAGTAAAGGTGCGCCGCGTGGGCAACCGTTAACGAGGCGCCCTGTGGCGCAGTACCTAAATGAACTAACTAGCTGGCCAGGCCTGGCTCAGATATCTAAAACTCGGTCTATACGGGATGATGGTTTCTTCACCGGCAATTCTTTAAAGGTGGTGCACATTAACAGAATGCCATTTGTAATCCAGTGGGAAGATTGTGATGAAATAAACACTTTACTGAATGAACTGAGTTCAGCTCTGATATGGATCTCCAGTGAGAGTATCAGATATAAACTTGTGGGCCACGGCAGTCTATAGGCACATTAGCAACAACAGTATATGGTCTGAGCATACGCTCGCTCACCCCTCCGGACGCGATCCCAGTCCGGGAACTTCCACCGACTGTGTCCTCACACACACAGTGTCTCCAGTGATTGGGTCCCCGATCCAACCAAGGCTGTAGATAGGCGAAGTCAGATGCCACCCAGGCTCGCAGTGGGGTGGAAGGCTCTTTGGTGCTGCGCAAGGCCTCAGGCTTCAGGCCTTGCACTCCGGCACATCCGCACAGGAGGATCAGTCACTGAAGTCTCGTGTCCCAAAGAGGCCGAGCCCAGCCTCGCCTCCTCCTTTTATAACCCCTCCTATGAGTCTCTGGGGTGGAAACATGCCGAAAGGGATTCTGGGCAAGGTAGTCCCGAGAGTCTTAAAGGGGACCCCGCTACACACTCCCCCCACTTAAATTCTTTGGTCCCCAAAGAAACCTTAGCATACACTGCGTACAACCCCAGACAACATTGCATAAGAGGTTGGCATAGGGAATTCCCACCAAAACCGAGGGGTTGGATTCCCTTTGCCACAGGTCATACTATCCTGAGTGACCTGCCTAACTGTGCCAGAGAGTGAGTGGGGGTTGCCCTCTACCAAATGTACAGTGGAGGGGTCCGGATTCTCTACACTCCTCCTAGCAGTGATCACAGAATCTTCTGAGCTCTTCCCCATTTGTGGGTAGGTCAACTTTCTGGGAGGCCTTATGACTCTACGGGCCCTTTGTTCCCTTGGGGTTTCTGGCTCTGGCGCCACATGCTCTTCTTCTGTAACAGGCTCAGACAACACGGCAGGCTCTGTAACATCTGCTTCAGAAGCCGAGGGATACATAGAGTCTCTAGGGACCTGTTCAGGGTAAACATCACGGGCATCTTCCCAGTAAACAAATGAAGGACTATATGGGATGAATTCAACGGCTTCTGCATTCAGTTGTGTATCTGTAGTGTCTTCAGTAGTTGGAAGATCTATAGCAGAAGTCCCTTGAGTTGGGGAAGGCCACAGCCAGTCAAGCTCTCTTTCTTCATCTCCACTGAGTTCAGAAGCTTCTATATCTTCAGTCCGAGAGGTCTGGGACCGAGTGTTTGGCCTGGGGGTATCCAGAATAGAAACTGGTTCAGGGGAGTCTCTCACTGGAGGTATCCTGACTGCTTCAGCAAGTGGGAGCAGGTGGTTTCGATGCCACGTCTTCAGTGGGCCTACCTTTCCTTCTGGCTTCAACTTGTAGACAGGTAGGCCCGGCAACTTCCTACAGATGACATAGGGTTCAGATCTCCATCTGTCTGTAAGTTTGTGTTTTCCAGGGACCCCCAGATTGCGTAGCAGTACTCGGTCCCCGGGCTTTAGGTCTTGTACCCGGACCTTCAAGTCAAAGTTTTTTGTTTCGAGCTCCCCTTTGATCTGAGGCCGCTTGAGCTTGTTCATAGGCTACTTTCAGGCTGTATCTGAGCCTGTCCACATATCCTTTGTGGGATGTGGCTGAGGAATGGTCTAAAGAGGTGCCAAAGGCCAAGTCTACAGGTAGTCTCGCTTCTCTCCCAAACATGAGTCGATATGGGGAGTAGCCTGTAGCATCACTGGTGGTGCAGTTGTAAGCATGTGCTATAGCTGCTATGTGTTTGCTCCAATGTTGTTTCTTCTCACTTTCCAGAGTCCCCAAAATGTTGAGCAAGGTTCGGTTAAACCTCTCCGGCTGAGCATCTCCCTGTGGGTGGTAAGGTGTAGTTCGAGTCTTCTTGATTCCCAACGAATCCAGGAGTTTCCGGATCAGTCGACTCTCAAAGTCCCTTCCTTGATCTGAATTAAGTCGCTGGGGCAGCCCATAATGGACAAAATACTTCTCCATAAGTACCTTGGCTACTGTGGAAGCCTTCTGGTCTTTGGTTGGGAAAGCTTGGGCATACCGGGTGAAATGATCTGTTATCACCAGAACATTTCCTAGTCCACTCAGATCGGGTTCGAGGCAGAGGAAATCAATGCATACCAGATCCATTGGGCCTTGACTCTGTAGATGGCCCATTGGGGCAGCTTGATGGGGTAAAGTCTTCCTCTGGATGCAGCGTGCAAACGAATGGCAGTACTCTTCTACTTCTGCCCTCATACAGGGCCAATAGAACCGACTTTTGACAAGTTGAAAGGTCCTTTCCGCCCCTAAGTGGCCGTGATTGTCATGTAGGGCCATCAGAACAGTCTCTCTGTGTTTTTCCGGAAGAAACAATTGCCATTTATCTTCCAGGTCATCAGAGGGGCCCCTTCGGTAGACCACTCCCTGATGCACCTGTAACCTGTCCCACTCTTTCCTCAACAGGCGAGCTTCCTTTGAGGAGTGACTCAGAAGTCTGTTTGGATCCTGATTCTCCAGGGCTTCCAGAACTAATTTCCCCATGGGGTCTTCTAATTGGTCACATCTTAGCTCCTTCTTGGACAGTTTTGGCAGATGGTCTTCCTCTAGTTGAGTTACCCCACAGTATTGTTTGGGGACTCCTACCATGGTAACTCCTATTTCTTCCGCCCTTGAGCCCCCTCTGGCTTGCAATTCAGCCCCTTGACAAAGGGCCCGCACCCCGTCAGGTGCCACTTGAGTCCAGTCTTCCATGTCATGGGTGGGACCATGAGATCTTCTGGACAAAGCGTCTGCATCTCGATTTCCAATCCCTGGCCTGTACTTCAAGCTGAAATTGAATCCAGACAATGCGGCCAGCCACCTGTGTCCAGTGGCGTCCAGCTTTGCTGTAGTGAATAGGTAGGTCAGGGGGTTGTTGTCGGTCTTCACAGTGAACTCCGCCCCATACAGGTAGTCTTTGAGCTTGTCTGCTACCGCCCACTTGAGGGCCAGGAACTCCAGTTTGTGAGTGGGGTAGTTTTTCTCAGAGGGGGTCAGGCTCCTGCTCACGTAGGCAACAGGCCGTTGTTGCCCTTCGTGTTCTTGATAAAGTACTCCTCCCAAACCGTCATGACTAGCATCTACGTGTAGCTCATAGGGTTTGGTTGGGTCTGCGTAGGCCAAGACTGGAGCAGTGGTCAGGCTCTTCTTCAACGCCTGGAAGGCCTCTTCACACTTCTGATTCCACTGATCTCTGATGGACTCTCCTGGCTTCCTGGGCCCTGAGTCATCCTCCTCTCCCTCAGTCTTGAGCAGTTCATTCAATGGTCTAGCAATTCGGGCGAATCCCTCCACAAACCTCCTGTAAATGGAGCAGAACCCTAAGAAGGATCTAAGTCCTGTTACTGTGGTGGGTCGTGGCCAGGAGGTAACTTCCTCCAATTTCTCAGGGTCTGTGGCCACCCCTTCTTCAGACACTATGTGCCCCAGGTAGTTCACAGAAGACTGGTAGAACCGACACTTCTCAGGCGAAAGTTTGAGTCCCTCCTCACTGAGTCTCCTCAAGACTTTTTCCAGCCTCTCCTCGTGTTCCTCCAGGGTTCTTCCAAAGACAATGACATCGTCCAGGTATACAAGGACTTCAATAAGGTTCATGTCTCCTACAGTCTTCTCCATGAGACGTTGGAAAGTAGCTGGGGCTCCAGACAGACCTTGGGGCATCCGGTCAAATTCAAAGAACCCCACTGGGGTTATGAAAGCTGTCTTCTCCTTGTCTTCTGGGTGCATAGGGATCTGATAGTACCCACTCTTGAGATCCATAACGCTGAACCACTTGGCTCCAGACAAGCTCTGTAGGGCATCCTCTATCCTCGGAGTGGTGTACTGGTCGGGTATGGTTCTCCTGTTAAGAGTCCTGTAGTCAATACAGAGCCTCAACGATCCATTCTTCTTCCTGACCACCACTATTGGGGAGGCATAGGGGCTTCTAGACTCCCGTATCACACCAGTCCTTTTGAGTTCTGCAAGTTGTTCCCTTAGATCCTCCAGATCCGCTAGTGGGACCCGCCTGACTCTCTCTCTGAAGGGCTTATCTTCTTGGAGGTGGATCCGATGGGTGGCACTCCTTGCACACCCCACATCGAACTCATCTTTGGAGAAGATCTTCTCCCATCTGGTCAACTGGGCCTTGGCTCTCTCCTTCCAAGCCCTGGGCAGATTTGGGTTTTCCATGGATAGCTTCTCCCAAGCATCTCCTCCTTCACCCGTCCCCTTTACTTCTGACAAGTTGACAGGGGCAGCAGGGCTCACCTGGCCCAGCAGCATCCTGGCTGGGATTTCCATGGGGCCATCTGTATTGTTCCTAACACTCACTGGAACTCTACAATGGGCCTTCTTCAGGGCCTTCAGCGGAATCACTTCTGGTATCACTTCCAGACCGGGGGACTCTTCCCTTGGGTCGGACTCCAACATGACAAAGGGTCCAGGCTGCTCCCAAGTTAGCTTCACAGTGGCTCTGAGACAGGTTACTTTGCGGGCTGCAACACTACCCCTTCTCTTCCAAGTCTCCACACCTTCCCTATCCCCTCTCCAGGGGTCTTCTGCTCTAGGACCAGCCGTTGGTAGGCCATCTTCAGCATGGGGTGGATCTTGGTGGCCGCTGGCCCCTTCTCTTTCACTAGAGGGGTCAGAAGTCTTCAGACCAGATCCGTGTTTGTCCCTATTATAAGGGAACTCTTGTTGGCTCCTGGCGGCCGAGGGCACACAACCGCCAGGGTGTTAAACACTCCGGCTTTTCCAGCCACAGATGGGTCAAAGATCACCTTGACGGGCAGATAGCCATCGTAGGGGAAATTCTGGGTTCCAATCCCACATATTTCTAGTCCCTCTATCTTCTGGATGGGCAGGTGACTCAAGTGCTTATTGTAGAAATCTCGGTATAACCGAGTCACTTGTGCCCCAGTATCCAAGATGGCTCTGGTGTAGACTCCCTCCACTTGAATGGGCACTATAGGAGATGGGCCTACCAGCTTCTCCGGATATGGCCTGGCAGGGGTCGCCTTCTTCAGACCTTTTCCTTTTGGACTCTCTCTCGTCCAATTCCCTTTGGACTTTAATCTTTCTTGAGCCTGGTATGCATTGACTTCCCTCCTTTCAATGGGTGTACGGACCCGCTGAGGGATACTATTATTCTTCTTAGGTGTGCACCCCCTCTGGGGAGTGCTGTGCCCCTTCTGAGGGGTCTTGCCCCCTTTTTCTGGGGTGTATCTCTGTTGAGGAATGTTGCGTTTCCTCTGAGGTGTTTTATCTCCTCTTTTCTTCTGCTTCGCATTCAGCTTGGAGCTCACTGAAAGTGATGGGCACCCGGTTGAGTCCTTCACCGGGGCCCTCTGGAGTTTCCCGCCGGCTTGCGGTTGTCTGGTTTCTTCTTCTTGGGACTGGAACATGTAGCTGCAATATGGCCAATTCCTCCACAGTTAAAGCAGACTATATCTCCCCATTCTTGCAAAGATGCGGGTGCTGAGGCAATTGGGAATAATTCCTTCCTTGGTACTTCTCTCTTGGGACCCTCTGTGTCTTTTGCCATCAGAGAGGTCAACATCTCTAACACCTTGGACATTTGAGCTTTTAGAGTGTCTACCTCTGAGTCTCTTTCAGGGGTCATCACTGGATTGACTAGCACCTGTGCGGGTACAACATTAGCCTTAATCATTTGCTGGTCCTGATGTAGCGCCTCCTCATCTCTGATGATTTTTATCAAGTCAGCATAAGTCAGTAACGTTCCTCCTCCTGAGGTCTTCAGGTGCAGCCAGACTGGATCCGAGCGTAATGCTCCCTTTAAAACTTGTTTCATTCTTGTCGCATCTGTATCTTGGGGCTTCAACTTGCAATCTGCATTCCCAAACCGAAAAAACTTTTCACTGCTTCTGCTGCTGCGACTTTAAGGCTTTCTATCACTCGTTGCCTCTTCTGCGCTTCAGGCACCTCCCATGCCTCTACTGCTTGTAATGCCTGCTCCACCCAGGTGTCAAAATCTTCTTCCCCTGCAGGGACAGGGAGCTTCCCCGAGAATGTCTTTAGTCTCCGGTAGCTAGTCTCTACTTGCACCGTGCTTGTCTTCTGACACTTGGTTAGCAGATCCCCTATTGCATTTATCAGTTCTGGTGATATAGCAGTGACAGTTGCAGGCGCCACCGGAGGTGTCGCCCTGTCTCCTCTTTCAGGTGGGGTACGGGCCGCAGCCTGCGGTGATCCCGTTGGTGATGGCTCCTTCTTAATTGCGTGCGCCAACCTATAGGATCTATTATCTGGCGTCTGTATACAGTTGCGCTTACAAGCCTCTGGCATCCCATCCAAGTATTCCACTAGTGCACACTGGTATGAGATGTCTGGGTCTGACTTTATTCCCATCACCCACGGTGTGTAATCTGGGGTCACTGACTTCATTAACTCCTCTATCAGTTCAATTGACCATTCCTCCCCTGGTAGGTTGATGACCACTGACTGGCTTGGGTCTGTCTTAGCCACTTCGCACCACGCTCTTATTCCTTGCAGGTCCATGACGGCACCTCTGGCGTTTAATTGCTGTATCAGGATCCCGGAGGAGAACCCCCACGTGTAGCGATACCTTCAACTAAGAAGGCCGCAGATTTAGTTTGAGCCCTGAAAACAGCTCCGCCAACCCCCCGGCAATGTACTCGACCCCCTACTGGCACAGTTAGTTATGGCAGCAATAAAATTCTTATACTGTATGAGTAAACTCAGACACCAAGGCAATAATGAAAGGGGTATCAAATTTACTTTAAGCTTATGGTGAAGAAAGATTAACAATGGTAACAGTTTACAGGTAATAGGTTGCAGAGCCCTGCAGCAATAAACATACTATGCATTAAATGAACAGTAAAGGTGCGCCGCGTGGGCGACCGTTAACGAGGCGCCCTGTGGCGCAGTACCTAAATGAACTAACTAGCTGGCCAGGCCTGGCTCAGATATCTAAAACTCGGTCTATACGGGATGATGGTTTCTTCACCGGCAATTCTTTAAAGGTGGTGCACATTAACAGAATGCCATTTGTAATCCAGTGGGAAGATTGTGATGAAATAAACACTTTACTGAATGAACTGAGTTCAGCTCTGATATGGATCTCCAGTGAGAGTATCAGATATAAACTTGTGGGCCACGGCAGTCTATAGGCACATTAGCAACAACAGTATATGGTCTGAGCATACGCTCGCTCACCCCTCCGGACGCGATCCCAGTCCGGGAACTTCCACCGACTGTGTCCTCACACACACAGTGTCTCCAGTGATTGGGTCCCCGATCCAACCAAGGCTGTAGATAGGCGAAGTCAGATGCCACCCAGGCTCGCAGTGGGGTGGAAGGCTCTTTGGTGCTGCGCAAGGCCTCAGGCTTCAGGCCTTGCACTCCGGCACATCCGCACAGGAGGATCAGTCACTGAAGTCTCGTGTCCCAAAGAGGCCGAGCCCAGCCTCGCCTCCTCCTTTTATAACCCCTCCCATGAGTCTCTGGGGTGGAAACATGCCGAAAGGGATTCTGGGCAAGGTAGTCCCGAGAGTCTTAAAGGGGACCCCGCTACACACTCCCCCCACTTAAATTCTTTGGTCCCCAAAGAAACCTTAGCATACACTGCGTACAACCCCAGACAACATTGCATAAGAGGTTGGCATAGGGAATTCCCACCAAAACCGAGGGGTTGGATTCCCTTTGCCACAGGTCATACTATCCTGAGTGACCTGCCTAACTGTGCCAGAGAGTGAGTGGGGGTTGCCCTCTACCAAATGTACAGTGGAGGGGTCCGGATTCTCTACACTCCTCCTAGCAGTGATCACAGAATCTTCTGAGCTCTTCCCCATTTGTGGGTAGGTCAACTTTCTGGGAGGCCTTATGACTCTACGGGCCCTTTGTTCCCTTGGGGTTTCTGGCTCTGGCACCACATGCTCTTCTTCTGTAACAGGCTCAGACAACACGGCAGGCTCTGTAACATCTGCTTCAGAAGCCGAGGGATACATAGAGTCTCTAGGGACCTGTTCAGGGTAAACATCACGGGCATCTTCCCAGTAAACAAATGAAGGACTATATGGGATGAATTCAACGGCTTCTGCATTCAGTTGTGTATCTGTAGTGTCTTCAGTAGTTGGAAGATCTATAGCAGAAGTCCCTTGAGTTGGGGAAGGCCACAGCCAGTCAAGCTCTCTTTCTTCATCTCCACTGAGTTCAGAAGCTTCTATATCTTCAGTCCGAGAGGTCTGGGACCGAGTGTTTGGCCTGGGGGTATCCAGAATAGAAACTGGTTCAGGGGAGTCTCTCACTGGAGGTATCCTGACTGCTTCAGCAAGTGGGAGCAGGTGGTTTCGATGCCACGTCTTCAGTGGGCCTACCTTTCCTTCTGGCTTCAACTTGTAGACAGGTAGGCCCGGCAACTTCCTACAGATGACATAGGGTTCAGATCTCCATCTGTCTGTAAGTTTGTGTTTTCCAGGGACCCCCAGATTGCGTAGCAGTACTCGGTCCCCGGGCTTTAGGTCTTGTACCCGGACCTTCAAGTCAAAGTTTTTTGTTTCGAGCTCCCCTTTGATCTGAGGCCGCTTGAGCTTGTTCATAGGCTACTTTCAGGCTGTATCTGAGCCTGTCCACATATCCTTTGTGGGATGTGGCTGAGGAATGGTCTAAAGAGGTGCCAAAGGCCAAGTCTACAGGTAGTCTCGCTTCTCTCCCAAACATGAGTCGATATGGGGAGTAGCCTGTAGCATCACTGGTGGTGCAGTTGTAAGCATGTGCTATAGCTGCTATGTGTTTGCTCCAATGTTGTTTCTTCTCACTTTCCAGAGTCCCCAAAATGTTGAGCAAGGTTCGGTTAAACCTCTCCGGCTGAGCATCTCCCTGTGGGTGGTAAGGTGTAGTTCGAGTCTTCTTGATTCCCAACGAATCCAGGAGTTTCCGGATCAGTCGACTCTCAAAGTCCCTTCCTTGATCTGAATTAAGTCGCTGGGGCAGCCCATAATGGACAAAATACTTCTCCATAAGTACCTTGGCTACTGTGGAAGCCTTCTGGTCTTTGGTTGGGAAAGCTTGGGCATACCGGGTGAAATGATCTGTTATCACCAGAACATTTCCTAGTCCACTCAGATCGGGTTCGAGGCAGAGGAAATCAATGCATACCAGATCCATTGGGCCTTGACTCTGTAGATGGCCCATTGGGGCAGCTTGATGGGGTAAAGTCTTCCTCTGGATGCAGCGTGCAAACGAATGGCAGTACTCTTCTACTTCTGCCCTCATACAGGGCCAATAGAACCGACTTTTGACAAGTTGAAAGGTCCTTTCCGCCCCTAAGTGGCCGTGATTGTCATGTAGGGCCATCAGAACAGTCTCTCTGTGTTTTTCCGGAAGAAACAATTGCCATTTATCTTCCAGGTCATCAGAGGGGCCCCTTCGGTAGACCACTCCCTGATGCACCTGTAACCTGTCCCACTCTTTCCTCAACAGGCGAGCTTCCTTTGAGGAGTGACTCAGAAGTCTGTTTGGATCCTGATTCTCCAGGGCTTCCAGAACTAATTTCCCCATGGGGTCTTCTAATTGGTCACATCTTAGCTCCTTCTTGGACAGTTTTGGCAGATGGTCTTCCTCTAGTTGAGTTACCCCACAGTATTGTTTGGGGACTCCTACCATGGTAACTCCTATTTCTTCCGCCCTTGAGCCCCCTCTGGCTTGCAATTCAGCCCCTTGACAAAGGGCCCGCACCCCGTCAGGTGCCACTTGAGTCCAGTCTTCCATGTCATGGGTGGGACCATGAGATCTTCTGGACAAAGCGTCTGCATCTCGATTTCCAATCCCTGGCCTGTACTTCAAGCTGAAATTGAATCCAGACAATGCGGCCAGCCACCTGTGTCCAGTGGCGTCCAGCTTTGCTGTAGTGAATAGGTAGGTCAGGGGGTTGTTGTCGGTCTTCACAGTGAACTCCGCCCCATACAGGTAGTCTTTGAGCTTGTCTGCTACCGCCCACTTGAGGGCCAGGAACTCCAGTTTGTGAGTGGGGTAGTTTTTCTCAGAGGGGGTCAGGCTCCTGCTCACGTAGGCAACAGGCCGTTGTTGCCCTTCGTGTTCTTGATAAAGTACTCCTCCCAAACCGTCATGACTAGCATCTACGTGTAGCTCATAGGGTTTGGTTGGGTCTGCGTAGGCCAAGACTGGAGCAGTGGTCAGGCTCTTCTTCAACGCCTGGAAGGCCTCTTCACACTTCTGATTCCACTGATCTCTGATGGACTCTCCTGGCTTCCTGGGCCCTGAGTCATCCTCCTCTCCCTCAGTCTTGAGCAGTTCATTCAATGGTCTAGCAATTCGGGCGAATCCCTCCACAAACCTCCTGTAAATGGAGCAGAACCCTAAGAAGGATCTAAGTCCTGTTACTGTGGTGGGTCGTGGCCAGGAGGTAACTTCCTCCAATTTCTCAGGGTCTGTGGCCACCCCTTCTTCAGACACTATGTGCCCCAGGTAGTTCACAGAAGACTGGTAGAACCGACACTTCTCAGGCGAAAGTTTGAGTCCCTCCTCACTGAGTCTCCTCAAGACTTTTTCCAGCCTCTCCTCGTGTTCCTCCAGGGTTCTTCCAAAGACAATGACATCGTCCAGGTATACAAGGACTTCAATAAGGTTCATGTCTCCTACAGTCTTCTCCATGAGACGTTGGAAAGTAGCTGGGGCTCCAGACAGACCTTGGGGCATCCGGTCAAATTCAAAGAACCCCACTGGGGTTATGAAAGCTGTCTTCTCCTTGTCTTCTGGGTGCATAGGGATCTGATAGTACCCACTCTTGAGATCCATAACGCTGAACCACTTGGCTCCAGACAAGCTCTGTAGGGCATCCTCTATCCTCGGAGTGGTGTACTGGTCGGGTATGGTTCTCCTGTTAAGAGTCCTGTAGTCAATACAGAGCCTCAACGATCCATTCTTCTTCCTGACCACCACTATTGGGGAGGCATAGGGGCTTCTAGACTCCCGTATCACACCAGTCCTTTTGAGTTCTGCAAGTTGTTCCCTTAGATCCTCCAGATCCGCTAGTGGGACCCGCCTGACTCTCTCTCTGAAGGGCTTATCTTCTTGGAGGTGGATCCGATGGGTGGCACTCCTTGCACACCCCACATCGAACTCATCTTTGGAGAAGATCTTCTCCCATCTGGTCAACTGGGCCTTGGCTCTCTCCTTCCAAGCCCTGGGCAGATTTGGGTTTTCCATGGATAGCTTCTCCCAAGCATCTCCTCCTTCACCCGTCCCCTTTACTTCTGACAAGTTGACAGGGGCAGCAGGGCTCACCTGGCCCAGCAGCATCCTGGCTGGGATTTCCATGGGGCCATCTGTATTGTTCCTAACACTCACTGGAACTCTACAATGGGCCTTCTTCAGGGCCTTCAGCGGAATCACTTCTGGTATCACTTCCAGACCGGGGGACTCTTCCCTTGGGTCGGACTCCAACATGACAAAGGGTCCAGGCTGCTCCCAAGTTAGCTTCACAGTGGCTCTGAGACAGGTTACTTTGCGGGCTGCAACACTACCCCTTCTCTTCCAAGTCTCCACACCTTCCCTATCCCCTCTCCAGGGGTCTTCTGCTCTAGGACCAGCCGTTGGTAGGCCATCTTCAGCATGGGGTGGATCTTGGTGGCCGCTGGCCCCTTCTCTTTCACTAGAGGGGTCAGAAGTCTTCAGACCAGATCCGTGTTTGTCCCTATTATAAGGGAACTCTTGTTGGCTCCTGGCGGCCGAGGGCACACAACCGCCAGGGTGTTAAACACTCCGGCTTTTCCAGCCACAGATGGGTCAAAGATCACCTTGACGGGCAGATAGCCATCGTAGGGGAAATTCTGGGTTCCAATCCCACATATTTCTAGTCCCTCTATCTTCTGGATGGGCAGGTGACTCAAGTGCTTATCGTAGAAATCTCGGTATAACCGAGTCACTTGTGCCCCAGTATCCAAGATGGCTCTGGTGTAGACTCCCTCCACTTGAATGGGCACTATAGGAGATGGGCCTACCAGCTTCTCCGGATATGGCCTGGCAGGGGTCGCCTTCTTCAGACCTTTTCCTTTTGGACTCTCTCTCGTCCAATTCCCTTTGGACTTTAATCTTTCTTGAGCCTGGTATGCATTGACTTCCCTCCTTTCAATGGGTGTACGGACCCGCTGAGGGATACTATTATTCTTCTTAGGTGTGCACCCCCTCTGGGGAGTGCTGTGCCCCTTCTGAGGGGTCTTGCCCCCTTTTTCTGGGGTGTATCTCTGTTGAGGAATGTTGCGTTTCCTCTGAGGTGTTTTATCTCCTCTTTTCTTCTGCTTCGCATTCAGCTTGGAGCTCACTGAAAGTGATGGGCACCCGGTTGAGTCCTTCACCGGGGCCCTCTGGAGTTTCCCGCCGGCTTGCGGTTGTCTGGTTTCTTCTTCTTGGGACTGGAACATGTAGCTGCAATATGGCCAATTCCTCCACAGTTAAAGCAGACTATATCTCCCCATTCTTGCAAAGATGCGGGTGCTGAGGCAATTGGGAATAATTCCTTCCTTGGTACTTCTCTCTTGGGACCCTCTGTGTCTTTTGCCATCAGAGAGGTCAACATCTCTAACACCTTGGACATTTGAGCTTTTAGAGTGTCTACCTCTGAGTCTCTTTCAGGGGTCATCACTGGATTGACTAGCACCTGTGCGGGTACAACATTAGCCTTAATCATTTGCTGGTCCTGATGTAGCGCCTCCTCATCTCTGATGATTTTTATCAAGTCAGCATAAGTCAGTAACGTTCCTCCTCCTGAGGTCTTCAGGTGCAGCCAGACTGGATCCGAGCGTAATGCTCCCTTTAAAACTTGTTTCATTCTTGCCGCATCTGTATCTTGGGGCTTCAACTTGCAATCTGCATTCCCAAACCGAAAAAACTTTTCACTGCTTCTGCTGCTGCGACTTTAAGGCTTTCTATCACTCGTTGCCTCTTCTGCGCTTCAGGCACCTCCCATGCCTCTACTGCTTGTAATGCCTGCTCCACCCAGGTGTCAAAATCTTCTTCCCCTGCAGGGACAGGGAGCTTCCCCGAGAATGTCTTTAGTCTCCGGTAGCTAGTCTCTACTTGCACCGTGCTTGTCTTCTGACACTTGGTTAGCAGATCCCCTATTGCATTTATCAGTTCTGGTGATATAGCAGTGACAGTTGCAGGCGCCACCGGAGGTGTCGCCCTGTCTCCTCTTTCAGGTGGGGTACGGGCCGCAGCCTGCGGTGATCCCGTTGGTGATGGCTCCTTCTTAATTGCGTGCGCCAACCTATAGGATCTATTATCTGGCGTCTGTATACAGTTGCGCTTACAAGCCTCTGGCATCCCATCCAAGTATTCCACTAGTGCACACTGGTATGAGATGTCTGGGTCTGACTTTATTCCCATCACCCACGGTGTGTAATCTGGGGTCACTGACTTCATTAACTCCTCTATCAGTTCAATTGACCATTCCTCCCCTGGTAGGTTGATGACCACTGACTGGCTTGGGTCTGTCTTAGCCACTTCGCACCACGCTCTTATTCCTTGCAGGTCCATGACGGCACCTCTGGCGTTTAATTGCTGTATCAGGATCCCGGAGGAGAACCCCCACGTGTAGCGATACCTTCAACTAAGAAGGCCGCAGATTTAGTTTGAGCCCTGAAAACAGCTCCGCCAACCCCCCGGCAATGTACTCGACCCCCTACTGGCACAGTTAGTTATGGCAGCAATAAAATTCTTATACTGTATGAGTAAACTCAGACACCAAGGCAATAATGAAAGGGGTATCAAATTTACTTTAAGCTTATGGTGAAGAAAGATTAACAATGGTAACAGTTTACAGGTAATAGGTTGCAGAGCCCTGCAGCAATAAACATACTATGCATTAAATGAACAGTAAAGGTGCGCCGCGTGGGCGACCGTTAACGAGGCGCCCTGTGGCGCAGTACCTAAATGAACTAACTAGCTGGCCAGGCCTGGCTCAGATATCTAAAACTCAGTCTATAGGGGATGATGGTTTCTTCACCGGCAATTCTTTAAAGGTGGTGCACATTAACAGAATACCATTTGTAATCCAGTGGGAAGATTGTGATGAAATAAACACTTTACTGAATGAACTGAGTTCAGCTCTGATATGGATCTCCAGTGAGAGTATCAGATATAAACTTGTGGGCCACGGCAGTCTATAGGCACATTAGCAACAACAGTATATGGTCTGAGCATACGCTCGCTCACCCCTCCGGACGTGATCCCAGTCCGGGAACTTCCACCGACTGTGTCCTCACACACACAGTGTCTCCAGCGATCGGGTCCCCGATCCAACCAAGGCTGTAGATAGGCGAAGTCAGATTCCACCCAGGCTCGCAGTGGGGTGGAAGGCTCTTTGGTGCTGCGCAAGGCCTCAGGCTTCAGGCCTTGCACTCCGGCACATCCGCACAGGAGGATCAGTCACTGAAGTCTCGTGTCCCAAAGAGGCCGAGCCCAGCCTCGCCTCCTCCTTTTATAACCCCTCCCATGAGTCCCTGGGGTGGAAACATGCCGAAAGGGATTCTGGGCAAGGTAGTCCCGAGAGTCTTAAAGGGGACCCCGCTACACAAGTATGAACTTAAACAAAAAAAACATTTATTCATGTCTAGAACAAAATAAATAGAAGGCAGCGCTGGAGAACCTGCTGCCATTTGTGCATCCATGGGACCCCAGAGCACACATCAACCCTGTGTGGACACTAAAATTGGGAGCTTGAGAAGCACAACAGTTGTGAGCACAATCTGATGCTGGCCTCCCAGAGGTCAGGAACAGCAGCAGGTGATATACATGTCCCAAGTCTGTGGTACTACAACAGGCTGCCTTCTGTCTGACCACAATGAAGCAAGGCCATCACTTCCTTGTCTTCTTGGCAGCATTCCCTGCAGCCTTCCCTGAAGCCTTCTCTGCAGCCTTCCTTCTGCGTGTGGCTGGAGGCTGGGCCACTGGAGGGGTACTCCTGTCAGGAGGAGGAGAAGGAGGTGGAGGAGAAGGGGGTGGCGGAGAAGAAGATGGTGGTGGAGGAGGAGGAGGAGGAGGAGGTTGAGGTTGTGAAAGCTGGGCCACCTCACATATGGCCGTATTGGGGGTAATTCTCTCCATCACCCCCTTGTTCAGCAAGGTGATGAGCAGGGGCTCGCATAGGAGGCGTTGCTCCATGCTCATCACCTTCAACTTGGCCTCAACTAGACCGGCAATGGCCTCTTCAGGGGATGTGGGCTCCTGGAGGGTGGCATGTGCCTCTCTAATAAGGGCCATTGCTGCCTCACTTGTGGTCCTGTCCCTCCTGCTTCTTTTAAGAAGGCGGATGGGAGGCACCTGAGATCTTGTGCTTCTACTCGTGCCGGCCACCTCCTGTCTGCCACTGGGCCCAGCCACCTCCTGTCTGCCACTGGGCCCAGGCACCTCCTGGCTGACACTGGGCCCAGGCACCTCCTGGCTGACAATGGGCCCTGCCACCTCCTGGCTCACAGTGGGCCCTGCCTCCTCCTGCCTGACAGTTTGCAGACCCTCCTCCTGGCTGATTTCATCCTGTGTATGAAAAAGGGACATAGTTCAATATTTTGGTTTATTGTTTTCACACAAATTTGAGATCATGAATGTAGCAATTTGAATGTAAATCAAGAGAAAAGACAAATAATTTTAGGAACACATCAGATTTCCTTTTTTGCACCCAATTTATGGCAGACTAATGTCTAGAGATATTGATTTCACTTTTGTATCCCAAATTGTTTTAGGATTTTCATTTTGGCTTATTTTTCCTGCTTTAATTTTCTCAGAATACCTTTTCATTAATTACTATACCTGGCTCCAGATGTCCAAATCAGCTTCTTCCAGGATGGCTGCCTCCTCTTGCTCCAGAGAAGGCTCAGGTTGGGTGCAGGGAAGTCTGGGGGGAAGAGTGGACAGTGATGGCCTTGCCTCAATGTGGTCATCCAGAAAGGACATCCTGCTATAGTACCACAAATTCGGGACATACACATCATCTGCTGCTGCTCCTGACCTCTGAGAAGCCAGGACCTTAGAGCGTTCAGTCCTGTATCTGCCTCTCAAGCTCCCAATTTTAGTGTCCACCTGTTTTGCTGTTGCTGTGGGCACCTTGGTATGCACAAATGGGAGCAGGGTCTCCAGCGCTGCTTTTCTTACACCTTTTATTTGATGTATGGGGTTTTTTGTTTCCCACAGAGCGGGCAGCTCCCTTACCCGGTCTATAAATTCCGAAAGGAATTCCTTATCACTGATAAAGACATTCATTTTGGGTCTGCAAGTCAAAAAAAAACAACAAAAATTAATGTCAGTCACACAGTCTAACCTCCTGTAAATCGTATTCACCATATATATCCTCCAACATTCTCTAGACCAGGGGTCACAAACTGGCGGCCCTCCAGCTGTTGTGAAACTACAAGTCCCATGAGGCATTGCAAGGCTGACAGTTCCAAGCATGACTCCCACAGGCAGAGGCATGATGGGACATGTAGTTTTGCAACAGCTGGAGGGCCACTGGTTTGAGACCCTTGCTCTAGACAGTATAGGCCACCAATTTCCCCAAGTCTCAAAATCACATACCTTCGTTCACACGTCCGTCACTTTTACTCCTCTCTCCGCACACCGAACGTAGTCTAGTCACATGTGTGTTTGCTATATATACACCACGCATGCGTAACACTACTCACACGTCGCTCCGCACACGTTGCCCGCCCATGACGTTCTAAGTAACATCTTTTCCCCGCCCCTTCTCTTTCGGCGCGCAGACAGATATGGCGGATTCACAGCAGGTGTCTGCTAATTCCTCAAATAATGAGGAGGAGACAAGCCCGGAGACTGAGGAAACGTCACGACCAGGGAGGAGATTCAAGGCATCTAATATGTCTTACGCGGAGATGGCGGAGATGGTGGACATATTGCTAAAGTCGGATTATGACGCAAAGCAAACCTAATTGAAGGAAGGCCAAAATCATGAAGAAAGTCGTGAAGAGTCTGAAGAAGAATTTCGGGGTGAAACGCTCAAATGAGCAGCTCAGAAAGAGGTGGTCTGACCTCAAACTGAGGGAGTCGGAGCAGTTAAGGAGCATTAAGAGAATGTTTGAAAAAAGTAAGTACTTTTTCCCCATTTTTCCTATTATTGTATTTCACAACTTGCATGTTGCTCCATGTTATTGCATTTTCCTAGTGTACCTTACAAAATGTCATAGTTTGAACTTGGTTTGGCACAGTAATCGTTCGTTACAGACACATCGTTCGGCCACTATGCACGATTTTTATAGATTTTACAGGGTTAAAATAATTTACACAGCTGCCTGTTTTTATTCAATAGTTGTTATAACATTGTTGGCTAGATGATGTGTTTGTAAAGATAATGAAATGCAAACTTTAATCAGTGTAAAGGAGAGGACACTCAGCAGCTGGTTCCACATCTGTACTTTTGAGCACTATAGTGTGGGCCACCAGAACCGCCTTTTTTGGGTGTCCCACACAGGTGCATCAGTGAATTTTTGTGGTGCCTCCATGTATAAAAATTGACAGCAAAAGGTGAATATTAAAGAATATAGTTTTTTTTTTTTTTTTTAATTCTTTATTTAAAGATGTGTCACAGGTACAATAAAAAGGCAACTTCTCAGAACAAGCAATCAATGCAGAGCTTTTTCAGTACTACCATTACTACGTACTATATTATGAAATATCAAAACAAATAATGGCAATAAGAAATACAAAACAGTCTTATCTTCATGTAGGAAACCCCTCAGGCAGGTCATACCAAAGGCAAGCCCGCCTGAGGGGGGGATTCTCTAGATTGCTATGGAAATCTGTCACATCATAGGGGGAAGTCTAAAATGGGGTATAGAATGCTGTCCTGTACACACCATATTTTCATCTACTTATTTGAAAAGAATTAGAAAAGAAACAGGAGAGAAAGAAAAGTGAAGAAGAAGTCAAAAAAAAAAAAGAGGGGGGGGGTTGCCTCTCAGGAGAAGGCACCAGTAGCATCAGTCAGGCAGCAGAAACCTCTGATAAAGGGTCTTAATCAAGTATATTGGAGGAATTCATCCGAGAAGCGGAAAAGGTCCCAATGTATCCATCTGGACTTGTGTTCCTCAGATTTCTCCTGCAATGCCGCTGTCAGATCTTCCATCTGTCCTATGTCTTTCACTCTCGCGAACCACTGAGCTACCGTTGGTGCCGACTGTTGTTTCCACAAAGGCGGAATACAAGCCCGTGCAGCATTAAGGAGGTGTTTGAGAAGGGATTTGTGGTATCGTTTCCTTGACAATGGGGTGAGGTTAAGCAGGACCGCAGCTGGGTTATCTTGCAGTGAGATGTCTGTGAGCTTATGTATAAGTAGCAAGTGTAGGACACTCCCAGAAAATATGTAGAAGGGTACCCGAATGGAGGCCACAATGCCAGCAACGGTCTGTCTGCAGAGGGAATATTTTTGCCAAAACTGAAGGGGTTCTGTACCAAAGTGTCAGAATTTTGTACGTGGTTTCCTGGTACCTACTGTAAAGGGAGGACTTCTGAGCAAAAAAAAGTATTCTCTCCTTTTGAGGTTCGGTAAAGGTAACTTGTAGGTCTCTCTCCCATTTGGCTAGGAACGGGGGTCTTCTGTGGCATGGAGATCTAACAAAGATTTGTATGAGGCTGATAAGGATCCCCGGATCGGGCCCTCTCCCAGACAGAGCTCCTCGAAAGAGTGGAGCCTACGCGTAAAGAGCGCCGGGCTAGGCAATGATCTAAAAAAGTGCGATAACTGCAAGGTCCTCCAGTGATCTAGTTTAAGAGGGGCCCGTCCAGAGAGCAATGTCTCCAGAGACATCCAACTGGACGGTCGCAATAGTTGCGAGGCCCTCAGAAGTCCCTTTGAGCTTTGCGATAAGAATGCTGGATCGGTGAGACCGGGCAAAAACCCAGGGTGCCCTACAATCGGCGTCATTGGGGAAGGGAAACTGCTTAGTGTAGAAAGTTGGAAAAACCTGTCCATTTCCGTTAAAGTGGGGCCAATCAACGGATGAGTAGTTAAGCGTGTAACATGGGTTTTCCCCGCCCAGGGCAGCCCAGGGAGCGGAACCTGGGCTGCCTCTTGTTCCAGCGACACCCAGAGTTTCGAGGCACTGTGTCGGCACCAGTCAACAACCCTGGCCATATGTACTGCAGTATAGTATAGGGCCGGGTCCAGGAAACCCACTCCGCCCTTCAGCTTAGGTCGTAACAGTAACGATCTACCAAGGCGTGGGTGTTTACCTCTCCATATGAATTTGATAAATACCGACCGAACCGCATGAAAAAAGGTCTGAGGTATTCTCACCGGCAGTGCCTGCAATAAGTACAGCAATCTGGGCATCGCGTTCATCTTAAGTACGTTGCAACGGCCAAACCAAGAAAGGGCTAAAGGGTCCCACTTTTTGAGGTCAGCGATTAGCGTTGACAAAAAAGGTTGGTAGTTGAGGGCGAGTATGTCATTTAGGTTTGCCGGGATTTTCGTTCCTAGGTACTGAATCGAGCGGGTAGCCCATTTGAATGGAAAATAGGGGCGTATGCTCGCTCTGGTAGCATCTGTTAAGGAGATATTTAATGCCTCCGATTTTTGTAAATTGACCTTAAACTTAGACAAACTACTATAGCGTTTCAACTCCTGTAGCAAGGAGGGTAAGGAGGTAAGAGGCTCAGAGATATAAAATAAGAGGTCGTCGGCATACGCCGCCACCTTGTGTTGGTAGTTGCCGGCTGTGATGCCTCGTATAGACGGGTTACCTCTAATATGTTGTAAGAAAGGTTCTAGAGAGAGAACGAATAGTAGTGGGGACAGGGGACAACCCTGTCTGGTGCCATTGGATATGGAGAAGGGACTGGAATCGTAGCCATTTACTCGTACTGTGGCGGTCGGGTTCTTATAAATGGCTGAAATCCATGACAGGATGGGGTCCGGTATTCCCACAAATTTGAGTGTCTGTTGAAGAAAGGTCTAGTCCACCCTGTCAAAGGCCTTCTCGGCATCTGTGGACAGGAGTAAGAGTGGAATATGGGAGCGTTTTGCTGTGTCTATGATGTTCAATGTCCGGATAGTGTTGTCCCTAGCCTCTCTATTTTGAATAAAACCAACTTGATCTGGTGCAATTAAACGTTGCAACAAGACGTTCATCCTGGAAGCCAGGATTTTGGTGAATAGTTTCATGTCACAATTTAGAAGGGAAATAGGCCTATAGCTGGCACAGAGTAACGGGTCTTTACCCGGTTTAGGGATCACTGAAATTGATGCACGTTGCATGTCTGCAGGGAATCCGTGTCCGTCTAAGACTGCGTTGAAAGCCGTGATAAAGTGAGGTGCCAAGGAATCCTGGTACTGCTTATAGTAAAGGAGGGTAAATCCATCGGGGCCGGGAGCCTTACCAGACTGAGTGTCAGCTATTGCCGCTGCAAGTTCTTCTACTGTAATGGGCTTAGAAAGATCCCCACGCTCTTCCGTAGTCAGTGTAGGGAGATTGGCTTCCCTAAGATAGTCGCAGATGTCCGAGGGGCTCCGAGGTGACAAATCGGAGGGGGAAGGTTGGTCTAAGTTGTACAATTTAGAGTAAAAGTCTCGGAAGCTCTCCGCAAGTCCGGAGAAGAGTGGACTTTAGACCCAGATGACGAAAGTAAAGCTGGTATATATGTCTGTGATCGCCTAGTACGTAAGGCATTGGCCAGTAAGCGGCCGCATTTATCTCCATATTCGTAAAAAGAGCGGCGGGCCTTCAACAGAACATGTTTTGCTTTGTATAGGGAATGTTCCCTTATGACTTCTCGGAGCCTAGTCAGCTCCGATTCAATCGTACGGTCTGGTCTGGCCTTGTGTTGACATTCTAAGGAGTGAAGTTTAGCGAGAAGGTCGGACAAGATTTTGAGACGACGTTTCTTGGCTGCATGGCCATGTTTAATTATAATACCCCTAATATAACATTTATGTGTGGACCACACAGAGATCGGATTGTCCACAGAGCCTACATTAGTGGAGAAATATAAGGCAAGTTCTTTACGGATATCTGCCGCAATATCGGGGTCATTTAAGAGGGCCTCATTGAGTCGCCACGTGGAAGTCTTGGGAGACGCTTGGGAGAGTGTAAGCTCCAGAGTGATTGGGGCATGGTCTGAGAGTGCGATGTGGCCAATGTCTGTTTTAGTGACCAGGGGTATCGCCGAGTGTTTTAAAAAGAAGAAGTCTATTCTGGAATAGGAGCCGTGTACATTTGAATAAAAGGTGTAATCCCGCTCCTGCGGATGAAATATTCTCCATATATCGATCAATTGATGTGAGTGCAAAAGGTTCTTGAGGTGAAGTCGGGCTCCTCGGGGTAGAGAGGACAAGCTTGAGGAGGAGTCTCTGTGTGGGTCCAAGGTCAAGTTGAAGTCCCCTCCCAAGACCAGAGTTCCTTCGAGAAAGGTGTCAAGGGTAGATAAAAAGATCTCAAGGGTTGGGAGTGGATTGGAGTTGGGGAGGTATATGTTCGCGAGAGTGAAAGTCTGAGAGAAGATCTTCCCCTTCAGAAGCAAGAATCTACCCTCCTGATCATGGTGTACATCACAGAGTTGCCATGGTAAGGATTTAGATATGAGGATACTCGTCCCCTTCGATTTTGAGGATGAGGACGGACTATGGTAGGCCGTCGGAAAGTGTTTGCTGGATAGCCTGGGTATCTTGTCCGCCCTGAAATGAGTCTCTTGGAGAAATGCAATGTGTGCTCTGTGTCTCCAGAGCTCGGCTAGACAGCTAGTGCGTTTCTCCGGCGAATTCAGCCCCTTCACGTTCCAAGAGAGGATCTTTACCGCCATACTGCTAAAGATTCCGCCTCCGCTGGCGCCCTCTCCCAGGGCGTGGAATGTAGGAGAGGGAGAGAAAAAAAAAAAGGGGGGGGGAGGGAAGTTTAGAAGATGAGAGAAAAAGCAAAGAAAAAGGAAGAGTCTAGAGAGAGATAGAAACTCCGCAGAGTAAAGCTACTGCCACCAGGGCAGAGTGTACCTAGTGTGGGGGGTAGTAAGGCACGGTTAGGCACAGAGCCCCCGCCATTGGCGTCCCCGCAGCCAGCATCGACCAGTGTTGGTGCACCGGCAGTGTCCAAAAGTGAGGTAATACATGCAGAACGACAAACCATCAAACAAACCACGGCTTAAGTACATTGGTAACAAGGTGAGTATTGAGAAAGTATCACTCAGGGAATACAGCCATGAGAACATTAGTCAGTGAAATTGAACATCAAGGAACCTAAAGTGCACTGTAATAAACCATTAAAAAAAAAAAAAAAAAATCCCAAAGAGGGATCTATAGTAACCTTTTAACGCATAGGGGAGACCCTCCCCAACCCGTGACCTAAAACACGCCATCCCACCTCTGAAGCCCGCATTAGGAAACTCCCTGCAACGGAAAGGGTAGAATCTGCACTGGTCTAATGCTCTAAGCTCGGGACAGGCTGACCGATCAACCCCAGGGGCAACCAGCCCCCAGGCCCGTCCCAAGGAAGAGCTGCTACTCCCCAGTGCGGTCCGAAACTCCATAGTCTGACCCATGAAGCCCCGGGTGCACAATCAGGAACGCAGCAGGCAGAGAAATGCAATTTTAATAGGCATAAATGGCAGTGCAACAAATGATGTATAAGTCAAAAAGGAGGATTATTTTAACACTGTATATAGCAAGGGCAGCCCTCGCTGTTCAGCTGGCCGAGGCAATCTATCACTTTACTGAAACTGCTAACATATAACCCACTGCAAAGGGAAGGGCGAAATCATCACTGAGCCCGGGACAGGCCGATAGGCCCACCCCCAACCTCTAGGGCCATCCAGCCATCCAGCCATCGGCCCCGCCCCAAGCCAGAGCCGTGTCTCCCACGTGTGGCTGTTAAAGTCACAGCTTAACCCATAACGGTCAGGGAACCTAATTAGGATAGAAGAAGGTGGTAAAGTGTCAGAACCATGGGTATTAGCTGCAGTGCAACAAGCAACTTGGAGGTCAAAAGGGGAGCTATACTGACTCTTTATAATGCATGGGAGGCCCTCTCCGTGCAGTGGAGCCAGGCATCTTATCATCTCACTGATAATCCAAATGTAGAGCCCCCTGTAGAGGGAAAAATGGGACCATCAGTGGTCCAATGCTCAGGTCCCGGGACAGATCGATGCACCGCCCCTAAGATGTCAGGGTTACCCGGCCACCGGACCCGTCCCAAGGCAGAACCCCAACTCTTGTGTGTGGCTGTAATGTACTCACTCCAACCCTAAAACTCTCAGGGTACATATCTGGGGAAACAACAGACAATAAAGTGTACTACCCATGGGCATAAAACACAGTGTAATGAGCAACTTGAAAGTAAAAAGGGGAACCATATAACTCCTTATAACGTTAGGAAGAACCCTGCTTTTCAGTGATTTGAGGCAGAACAATGGCCGTCCCAGAAAGACCATCAGTTCACTGGTCCCTCCCTCCACAGACCAGGTGTGGCCCTCAAAAAAAACAAAAAAAAAAACACAAGGGATAAAACTGCGTATATACTGACAGTTTGCGGTGGAATGTTCAGCCGGCTGCCTCCTCATTCAGGCCCAGGGATCGGGGGTGCCCTGTCCCTCTGGCTTGGGAAAAGCCACCCCGACCGCGCCAATGGTAACGTTCCCTCTGTGGTCTGCCCAGAGGGGCCTGGCGTCGGGGATCACCAGAGACAAGCACTATAAGCCAGTTGGGTATTGGAATCGGATCAATCTCAGCAAAGATAAACAGGTCTGGCAGTTCCGAAGGGTGACGCATAGGGAAGGTGTCTGTTCCTTTGCGGACGATGAGATGAAATGGATGTCCCCACTTGTAGGTAAGACCCTTTTCGTTCAGAGCATCCAGGAGTGGTTTGAGGGACCGCCGCATGACAAGGGTTTTTCTGGAAACATCCGGTAAAAGGTGAACGGCTGCGCCATCAAACTCCAGAACTCCCACCCTCCAGGCCCGCTGTAGAATGTCTTCCTTTAGGATAAAAGAGTGTAGGCAGCAAAGGACATCCCTAGGTCGGTCTGATGAGTCTGATCTTGGGCCCAGGGTTCTGTGAACTCTGTCAATGACAACCTCAGAGTCTGGCGTGCGATCCAGATAGCGATTAAAAATATTAGCCACTGTCGAGCGCAGTTCTGATTGTGTGATAGATTCTGGGATTCCCCTTAACCGTATATTCTGTCGGCGACTGCGGTTCTCCAGGTCGTCAAGGAGCAAGTGCAGGTGAACAACTTGGTCATTGAGATCAGAGGTAGACGACTGTAAGGTCCGCACAGACTGAGACACGGCACCCTGTTCCTGCTCCACTGCAGCCACTCGGGTGTCCAGTACAGACACTTCCTGTTTGAGAGCCTGCACCTCACCCCTCATTGCAGTCTCCATCCTCTGTGCCAGGGACTCAAAATCTGCTCTAGTGGGGAGCTGCTGGAGAAATGCCCATAGCCTCTGCTCAGAGTTGGCTGTAAGAGGGAGTACAGGGGACTGAGGTGGGCCACCGAGGGTACTCACTGTGACCTGGTGTGGAGGTGGCATTCCATGCTCTGCAGGGTGCACTGGGCTGAAGCACAGGGTGCCGAGTGATGCAGGAGCTGATGGAGAGGCAGCCTGTTCCAGGCCGAGCAGTTCCTCCTCCATATCTGCAGAGACCGTCAGCGACCTGGGCAGGCAGGGAGAGAGATCACATGGGGGCGAGAAGGGCGGCATCGTGTGGTCGTCTGACCGCTGCTGTGGGAGATCAGGCACTGTGGAATGCCCTGTAGTTAACGAATCTGAAGAGCGGGCCGGCGCCATCTTGGAAGCTGCTGGCGTGGAGGCCGCCGGCTTTTGCGATCGCAGGTACCGATCCAGGGTGGTGACTGAGGCCGCGGGTGGTCTGTCCTGCTTCTTGGACATCCGAGGGATCTGGTGGGCGCCGGTAATGTGGGGTAAGTGAGCGGTAGCTAGCTGAAGGGAAACCGCCGGACGGGAGCTCTGTTAGGATGCGCCCTCACGCCGCCATGCCGAGACCACGCCCCCCAAAGAATATAGTTTTTAAAAAGAATGTCTTCATCTTGAAATCCCGCCCAAACAGACACTTGTACCCCACTTCCAACCAATGTATCATGTTTTTATTTTTTAGACAAAATTTATGTGTGATAACTATACCTTTTGTTTGATTCTCGTAGGGGAGAGAAGACTGGGAGGAGAACACTCCGGGGAGCACAAGAAACCCACAGTTTCTAAACAACCCCAACCTCATCAAGAACCCCAACCTGAGGGTGTTGAGGAAGTTGAAGAGGTGGAGGAAGGAGAAGTGCAGGAAGGAGAAGTGGATGACGTGGTGGAACTGGTCACCACAACAGGTCAGTATCTGTCACCTGTTTTCTCACCGCAAGTCACGGCCAGCTATCCACCCGGAAGTTGTTCCTAAGTCACGGTGTGCAGCAAGATCCATCCATCCACCGCTCGCTGTGGACTCCTCTCATTCTGCCTTCCTTTGCATCCGCGGAAGTGCTGTGCCGGCATACATCGGCTCCCACTAGGATCATCTGGCCCACGTCACTGCCTTCTTACAGATAAGACTTTGATTTTTATCTACATGCTCATTTTAACGTTATGTTTGTGAGTATATATATGCTCCCCCCCTTTTTTAAACATTAAATTTTATTGATTATACTGCACTTAGAGTGGCGCTTTTGTGCTTCTCCCCACAGTTCTTCCAGGATTCGCTTCATATTCTCACTGGGCTGCCTTCCAGGTGCATTAAGATAGACTAAAAAAGGACTTTTTACAGTCTTACAAGAATTATCTTTTATAATTTTCCACTCAGTGCCCTTTTAATTTTCTCCATTTTTAGTTTTCACATTGTACATTGTCTTTGACACCAGCGCCAACTTTTTCCTATGTGCAGTATCTGTCACGACAGCTTCAGGTAAGAGATGTAGGCCTGCAGAGTTATAATACCTTTTGTATTTTTTTATAGGGGATGTAAATGTTGTGGTGAAAGAAAGTACGTGTTTCTCTGCTGACAGTGCCCAACGAATCATACAGCAAGTGATGGAATGTAGCACAGAACTGGACAGAATTTAGCAAAGAATTCATGTGATGGATCAAACCTTTAAAGACATCCTAGATGTTTTGGGGAGAATTGAATAAGGCATCAAAACCCCCATTTTTTGTTTGAGATTGTTCTTCCCCCTTTTTGAAGCTTTTGGCCAATCAATCAAGCCAAAGATTGAATATGCACACAGTGTGTCAACATGTGCCATCTGCCATCAGGGGATATCCATGTACGTTTTTTGGGGGTGCAACCCCTTCCTCGTATCTCAAGTAGGTGAACTGAAGAAGGGGTTGCACCCCCAAAACACATCCATTGATCACCCCTTATGGCAGATAGCACATGTTGACAATAGGGATCAGGAGTCTAAAATCCCTATTGGAAATGACTTCCAATTGTGTGCATATTCAAATTTTGGCTTGGCCAGGGGTGCCAATACCCCATATTAGGACGGCCAGATAGAGACATATTTTGTGTAAGTGAATGTCTCATATTGCCAAGAGGTATCCAATGTAGTTTGTTGAATGCTACTGATGGTTTTGTATTTTCTTAAAAAAAAAAATGCCGGTTTGTGGCCAGACAAAAAAGTAATATACATACTGTTCTATTTACCATGTGTGTGAATGTGCACAGAGTAAAATTTTTGAACAACAACAAAGTGTAGCTTCTTTTTCAAATACGCTCTAACCTTATTTGTGTATATTTTTGTTGGTCCTAGTGAAATGGTTGGTATTTACTAAAGGAAAATACACTTGGCACTACAAATGCACTAAGACAAACTAGGAGACAGGAAAAAACAAAAGATAAAAGATTTAATCAGATTTTTATTTAGTTCTTTCTCCAAGAAGATTTAGACATGGCCTGGCATAGGAATTGCCCCCCTACCCGTGAAATATTCAAGATATTTCTCATGAACCTCACGGGAATTTTGGGGGGGCAAGCCAGGACGAGCAGATTCGAGACCCGGCAGGGTATTGCCATATGAATGTCCTGCCTCAGGCAATATTGAGGCCATATAATTTGTTGATTTTCGGCTCAAAAAGTTATGGAGCACACAGCAACATAAAACCACATAGTTAATCTTGTACTCTGCCAAGTGAATAGGAGTCATAAAAAGGCGGAACCGGCTGGCCATTATCCCAAAGGCATTTTCTACGACTCTTCGGGCCCTGGCCAGCCGGTAGTTGAACACCCTCTTCTCTGGGGTCAGGGTCCTCTGGGGAAATGGCCTCATGAGGTGCGGTCCGAGTCTGAAGGCTGCATCAGCCAAAAAAACAAAGGGGAGACCTTCAACATTCCCTGCATCCGGTGGCAATGCAAGGTCGTCACTCTGGAGACGGAGGGCAAACTCCGTCTGGATGAAGGATCCCCCATCGGACATCCGGCCATTCTTCCCCACATCCACATAGAGGAATTCATACCATGCTGACACCACCGCCATCAGCACAATGCTATTAAACCCCTTGTAGTTGTAGTAGTAGGACCCAGAACGGGGTGGCGGCACGATGCGGACATGCTTCCCGTCAATGGCTGCACCGCAGTTGGGGAAGTCCCACCGCGTGGCAAACTCCGATGCCACAGTCTGCCATTCCTGTGGCATGGAAGGAAGCTGTGGAGTCAAACAAGATAAAAATATATTAGTACTTTTGCACATAACATTGCAAACAGATTATAATAAAATACATTCGAGCCCAACATCATTCTAAATTTCCGTTTAATGTGTTTTTAAAAAGTATAATGGAAGGCTCAAGTATCATATTCATCACCCCCTCTGATGGTCCATTATAATCAAATTTGGGGGGGTGCTATATGTGTTTGGCAACAGGATAGCATTGCAGTGGCGGTGCGTCCAGAGTGGGCGCTGGAGCGCTGCCCCCTCTCTCCTGCGCCCGTCACTCAGAACAATACATAGGTTCATGCCTTGCATTAACCTATGTATTGTCAATGCCGCCCACTATTCAGGTGGATGGCCCCCTGTTGAGCGACGGCCATATGAATAACTGCGGCATTTTTGGGGTGAAAAGCCAGGGGGCAAATAGCCTTGGCGATTACAGCCTGAGGGATGTAATTGGCTTCATAAAAGTTAACCAGGGGACGCAGGGGGGGGGGGGGCATTCCTTGGGTAAACACTGACAGGCTCCTCTGCCAATCATGTTCACCAAGTCTGTTTACCGGTAACCTGATTGGCTGATGCAACATCGAGGGCAGGAGAAGACATCAAGGACAGAAGAAGGATGGCGCTGACCAGAAGAAGGTAAGTGCAGGGCTGGGGGGGAACTGGCTGCATTGGAGGGGGCAAACTGGCTGAATTGGAGGGGGCAAAATGGCTGCATTGGAGGGGGCAAACTGGCTGCATTGGATGGGGCAACTGGTGGCGTTTAATAGGCACAGTCGCAAAAATGGAGGAAGTTTATATCTAAAATTTTGGGGTGGCCCCCCAAACATTTTGAGCAACAGCCGCCACTGATGGAGAGGTTAGTGAAGGGAAATATGCATGGAGGAGAAAAAAGGGGCATTTAAAAGCTTCCAGCATGCATGAGGACAAAGGGGACATTCTCAGCATATTACAATCATGTTAATTAGGGAAGGATGAAAGAAATACAATACATTATCATACATGAAATACATAAAATGTGATGTTAATGGAGAAAACTTACCCTAATATAGTCCTCCTGCAGGACTTGTATAATGGCAGAACAGGTGTCTGGGATTATGAGGCCCAGAGCCTGGGGTGAGATGCCTGTCGTGAACTTCAAGTCCTGAAGACTTCTCCCTGTCGCCAGGTAGCGTAACGTGGCGATGAGCCTCTGCTCAGCACTGATGGCTTCCCGCATAATGGTGTCCTGCCTGGTAATATAGGGGGACACCAAAGCCAAAAGATGCTGAAAAACGGGGTCAGACATCCTCAGAAAATTCCTGTAGTCCTCAGGATTATTCTCCACGATCTCCCGCAGCAGAGGCATATGGCAGAATTGGTCCCGCTGGAGCAACCAATTCTTGGTCCATGAACTCCTCCTCACCCCGTTCATGGACTCGTCTTGGTCCAAAACAAGCAGACCAACACCAAGCGCCCGCACAGCACAAACTCGACGAGAACGTACCCGCGACATGGCTAGGAAACGGTCGTCTTATCAGAACGTACTAAACAGAACGCACTTTAGAACAGCAAGGCCTATGAAGAACGAACTGAAATTCAGAAACGAACGGGCAAGAACGCACTGTAAAACAGATACGACCTGCCTACATGCCCTGAAAGACAAGATACGAACCCACAAGCACAAACTGAACCGAAGAAAACGAACTGAAAGCACGAAGACTGAAAAGCGCGAATCGTCTCTTCCCAAACTTTTACTTCACACGCGGTAACACGAGATCAGCAAAAGCAGCCCAAGGGGTGGCGCCAGGGAAATCGATCTTCCCCTTTATATTGCCGTCGTACGTGCTGGACGTGACCGCGCAGAACAACGACGAGATTTGGAATTGTCAGTGTGTACGCATGGAAAGCTTAACGAGAAACTCGTCAAGGTTAACAAGAATCTCGTTGAGAAAAACGACATGTTTTTACGACGAGAAACTCGGTCGTGTGTACGAGGCTTGAGAAGTGAAAAATTCCTTGTTTTTTTGACAAATTTGGCAACACAACTGAGCATGCTCAGAAGTGAAATAACTCAAATTTGAACTCAAGTGTCTTTTTTCACAAGAGTTATACCAAAATGAGAGCTAATTAAAGAGCATGTTTTGGAAGTGAAAATCTGCTCTATTTTAGTCCAATGCACTTTTAGCCATTGATTCTAATGATACAATTGTAACTTTCACAAATAAATTCTTTTAATGTTGAGATGAAATGTATCTTTCTCTAAAATAAATTTTCCTTTGCAACAGTGTTGCTTCTAATTAAAATATTTTGTTATTAAGAATTTGGAATGTGAAATGTTTTGATAAAATATATTTTTCTCTGTCACTTTCACTTGTTACTCTCCATCTCACAACAATCCTTACACAAACTCACACAGATGTCTTTACAAAGCACAAACAATACCATTGCTGATGCAAATTTAAAACCAGTCACATTTTTTTGGTGCTTTTTATTATTTCTAAATAATCATAATTTGAGCCCCAAAAATTTGATATGTGTTCCAACATCAGAAATCAAAATGTAATTCCCCAAAATTTGAGTGTAATATCACTATTCTAAACTCACCCACAAAAGAACACCAAATTTCACAGAATAAATCAAGAAGAATAACTCTTGAGTAATGTAATTCCATCACCTGTATGCCCAAAGAAATGCAGTATTTACGTGTATTTATGTGCATGAGGATCTCACATGTGGCTGCTCCGTGGCTTAGAAGTTAGAACTTCTGCTTAGTATGCTTGAATGTTTGAGTTCAAATCCCAAGCATGCTGCTTCATGTAGAGAAGTTGTCTCATCTCCCAGGTCTTCTAAATGTCGTATTTATGTGTAGGAAGGTTCCACCACCATTGTAAACCTTGCCCGATACAAAATTTTGCCAAAAGTATTGGGACGCCTGCCTTTACACACACGAGTTGACAGGTATCTTAATATAGCACGGTCTTACCCCGAAGGGTCCCGACGCGCATGAACTTTAATGGCAGCCCAGTCTTAGTCCGTAGGGTTAAAATTTGATTTGGCCCACCCTTTGCAGCTAGAACAGCTTCTGGGAAAGCTGGGAAGGCTGTCCACAAGGTTTACTGTGTCTATGGAGATGTTTGATCATTCTTCCAGAAGTGCATTTGTGAGGCCAGGCACTGATGTTGGATGAGAAGGCCTGGCTCGCAGTCTCTGCTCTAATTCAGCCAAGGGGTGTTCTATCGGGTTCAGGTCAGGACTCTGTGCAGGCTAGTCAAGTTTCTCCATCCCAAACTCGCTCATCCATGTCTTTATGGACCTTGCTTTGTGCACTGGTGTGCAGTCATGTTGGAACAGGAAGGGGCCATCCCCAAACTGTTCTCACAAAGTTGGGAGCATGAAATTGTCCAAAATGTCTTGGTATGCTGATACCTTAAGAGTTCCCTTCACTGGAACTAAGGGGCTAAGCTCAACCCCTGAAAAACAACCCCAAACCATAATACCCCTCCACCAAATGATTTGGACCAGTACACAAAGCAAGGTCCATAAAGACATGGATGAGTGAGTTTGGGGTGAAGGAACATGACTGGCCTGGACAGAGTCCTGACCTCAACACAACAGAACAGAACAGGATGAATTAGAGGAGAGACTGTAGGCCAGGCCTTCTCGTCCAACATCAGTGCCTGACCTCACAAATGCACTTGGAAGAATGGTCAAACATTCCCATAGACACACTCCTAAACCTTGTGGACAGCCTTCCCAGAAGAGTTGAAGCTGTTATAGCTGCAAAGGGTGGGCCAACTCAATATTGAACCCTACGGACTAATACTGGGATGCCATTACAGTTCATGTGCGTTTAAAGGCAGGCGTCCCAATACTTAGGCCATTATATTGTATATTGCTTGGAGACACTGAACAAGGCTATGGACTAAGGGCTGGTTCACACCACAGAGATGCAGCAAACATGTGTGAGGCTGCTGGTGGCTAAGTGGGTAGCAATTCCGTCTAACAGCACTGGGGTTGCTGGTTCAATTCCCCCAATATGCTAAAGCTTGTGTTGAAGTTTATATGTTCTCCCTGTGTGGGCTTCTCACCACAATCCAAAGACATGCTGGTATTTTATTTGTCTCCTGTCAAAATAGTCTATAATGTAAAAAAGTTAGTTTTGGACTTTAGATTGGAAGCTCATTGGAGCCAGGGACTGATGTTAATGTTTGTTAGCACATGAAGAGACAAATTGAAAGATACTGGTGGGCGTGTACTTCTATTGGGCGTGTATCAGTTTGCTAACAATACAACCTCTCTTATGTAAAGGCCTGCAGTATCGGGGATCGTTTGGTCTGAGAAGGCCAAGTGTTTTGCTGTGATTTGGGGGGGGGGGTAGGAATGATAGATATTGTGCAGATTGACAAACCCCCAACTAGTGTTATTTGCTGAAATTCTTGTGCATTTTTTCTATCAAAAATTGTGTGTGTATTGTTCCTGTCTGACCATGCAAAATCGTTTGGAAGCATCTGCTGACCTTCTACTCTTGGATCTCATTGCTTAATCATGTACACAGAAATGCAGCTTCCAGCAGAACATGGTCACCAATGTATGTATATGTGGATTGTGGGGTGGGGGTGGGTGTTTTGAACATGTGTCTTTTTTTTAATATTATGTTGGAATGCTTTGTAAGAATAATGACTTAAGTATGTTTCTATAATCTTGCAGATAAAAATGTGATGTGTTGCCCATTATACACTAAAAGTAAAGCTGTGTGCACTCTAAGGTTTTGACAAATTTTAGATTGTAAGCTCCTATGAGCAGGGCCCTTAAAATCCAATTGCTAAATGTAGCACCATGTATCCTGTCCAATTTTTTTTGAAGCTAGTAAATTCATGTACATCATTTTGTTTCTGCTGGCAAAATAAAAGTACATTATTGAGCTTTGGTGTGTTTTTTTTTTTTTTTTTTTTTTTGGTGGTGGTTTTGGCAAAGTGCAATATCTTTTATATTTTGTTTCTATATGGATTTGTGCACCAAAAAACGAATCTCTTCACCCTGGTTCACATTGATGCTACTTTGAAATTGCGCTACTTAACCTGAGCGATTTTAGGTACTACTTGATAGACATCTGTGTGGCTTCATACACAAATGTCTATTGAAGTCGCACCTGAAATTAGCAAAAGTAGTGAAGGAACTACTTTTGCAAATCGGGGCGGTGCCACAAAATTGGGGTTGCATCGATTGAAACAGTGCCATTGCCACCAATAGTCATGTGATTTGATTTCTGAAATTGCATGACAAACCACCCCAATGTAAACCTAGGCTTCAGCACACCTGCAAGTAAATGATAAAGGTGGAATCTTTATATATAACAGCTGTGGAGAATTGCAGGTAATGAATTCAGCTGGAGGATAGACAGTGTTGTATGTATCAGCTCTGGTTCACATTGGTGTGATTTGACATGTCAGATCGGTGGCAATTGCACTGTTCTAATTGGTGCGATTTGTATTGATATCAGTGCAGAAACCTGCACAGATTTCTCTGATGTTCCCCCCCCCCCCCCTGCAGTCGGCACTGACATGTGGGAATTAAATCGTATGAGTTCAGCTGAACGATTTCCTCCCATTGTCAGTGTGAAGCAGAGCTCAAACTGAGCATTTTGCCTTTGTAATTCACCTGCTGTTATGCCAGAGACACCATTTCTTTTCAAACTCCCTTAAGTTTACCTTCAAATATCATATGTAAAAATACAGATTTGCATATCTGTAAATAATCAAAAATAAGAGATTCTAAAGCCTCGTACACACGGTCGGACTTCCATCGGACTTTTCCGTGTTTTTTTGTCCGAATTGAGTTGGTTGGGAACACCCATAGCATACACACGCTCGGACTTTTCTGCAAACTTTCTTAAAACTTCTTACAACATCGCGTGTTTTTTTCTGCTCTTTTCTGCTCTTTACTGCCACCCTTTGGTCAACTTCTGCTATTGTTGGTTGATTTTAACATTAGTTCTTTTGTCCATCGGACTAAAGTCCGATGTTTATCTGTACACACGGTCGGACTTTGCTCCATCGGACTTTTGTTGGGCAAAAGTTTGTCCGTTTGCAGACCCAACTTTTGTCCGATGAAATCTAAAACCAAACGAAAAAAGTTTGTCCGATGGAGCGTACACACGGTCGGATTGTTGGTCCAACTTGCTTAAAACAAAGTTTGTTGGGCAAAAGTCCGACCGTGTGTACGGGGCTTTATCGTGATTGAGATCAAATATTCGCAGCTGCAATCAACAGAGCGTGGTTTCACCTCCTGACCTGGAAATTAGTCATTGTAATCACCCGGAAGTTCCTGTGCTGGTCAGGATCTCCATCTAGGTGGACATGTCGAGGTCCCTCTTTAGCAGAGAGGAGGTGCTGCTGATTTGCCAGGTAAGTGTAGGATATGTACTTACTCAAGGTGGGGGGTGGATTTGGTGTGGGTGGGCTTCATTGATTTGTTTGGCATCACCACACGTTTGCTTCTGGCCCATGTGCACACATCACTACTTCCTACATTTGTTCTGCTGATGTAAATCAGTAAGGACTATGCAAGTATAAATAAGAGCTCCTTTCTATTAAAATATATATGACTTGATTCACAGTTGGGCGACTTTTCATGATTCTCAATGATAACCATAAATATCTGTGCTACTTTAAATAACACCAACTTCAAAGTAGTCCCTGTACTACTTTGGTTTGACTTTCAGGCTCGGTTTCCACTAGTGCAACTTGTCATGCGACTTGGGACTGCAAAGTCGATTGACATGTCATACCCCATGATTTCCAATGAGTATGGTTCATATCTGTGCGACTTCAAAGTAGTCCCTGCACTACTTTGGTCCCACTTTGATATGACTTGAGATCCATAGACCTCAAGAATATACAGGCATTGTTCCAAGTCGCATCATAATCTCTGCAAAAAAATCGCGGCAACATCATGCCAATTTAGGGTTGCAATAGTGGAAACAGAGCCTCATGTGACTTGAGGTACATAGGGTGCAATATTACACAGGCATTCCCAGAAGTTGGGGCCAAGTTGCAGCGGCAAAGTGGCAGCAAATTAGTGTGACTTTCAGGTCGCAGCAGTGTGAAAGAGATTCAAGGATATCTTTGAATTTGGCCCTATTGTCACTTGTGCATCCTGAAAGTGGGGCAAATCCGTCCCTGCACTACCTTGGTTTGACTTTGATGCGATTTGAGGTCCATACACCACAAGATTACACAGGCATTGCTTCAAGTCATGGCAAAGCTGTGCAATTTTAAGGTCGCACAAGTGCAAATGGGGCTTTATTCAAAGGTGTTATAATTTAATCTCATTAGGTTACTTTCACACTTATGTGACTTTTCATGCAGCTTTGGACCTCAGAGTCACATTAAAAGTTACCCCCCATGAGTTCCATTCATATCTATGCAACTTCACCCATGTTCACATAGCTCTGAATTGACATGTCAAATTACAGGCCAAATCGGCGCCTATTGACAGCAATAGAACTGTCCAAATTGGTGCGACGCCACACAGATTCCCAAAAGTATTTCCTACACTACTTTGGGCGACTTCAGGAGGCGATTTCTTACCTCCAAACTTTTTGAGATGGGTATAAGGGACACCTATTAGCAAAAGTATGTAGGCATAGGACACATCTCCTAAAACACCTTCTTAAAGGAGAATTATAAAAAAAAAGAGGATTAGTTAAACCCCCAAGTGTTTTTTTTTTTTTAACAATAATATCCCTTTAGATTTGTTTGTAAATTCCCAAAGCCAAGCAATTTAGAAATTAGATGAAAGGTTTAGTGCTGGAAAACCATTTTTGAAAGATAAAAATTGCATTTTATATAAAACTATACAGATCAGAACAAAATGAGGGACAAATGAGGAGGAAAGAGGGACTTTGTTCCAAATCAGGGACAGTTGAGACCTATGTGATTTCACTAGACATCTGTGCAGGAAAGTGCACTGATGTCTCTGAAATCGCTCACAAAGTCGGGCTGAGGCCCCTTTCACACTTGAGCGACTTTTTCTGCGACTTTGGTCATCAGAGTTGCATGACAAATCATACCCCATGATTTTCAATGTGTACCATTTATATTTGTGCAACTTCAAGTCACACCGACTTCAAAGTAGTCCCTGTACTACTTTGGTCCGACTTTGATACGAGATGAGGTTCATAGACCTTAAGTTTACAGGCATTCCCTGGAATCGCAGAAAAATTGCAGATGGAAATTTGCGTGTCTTTCCCTGCGACTCCTGCGTCCATAGACCTCAAGATTACACAGGCATTTCTTAAAGTTGCATCAAAATCACACAACTTTCAGGTCGCACAAGTGGGAAAGGGGCCTAAGTCACTGTGCTGAGTACTATTATACCTAGAATATAAAGTAGTCCCACCATCAAACACTCAGCAGCATATGCTGAAAAGAGGCGAATGCCTATTAGCCAATGCCACATCAGCATGAGCATGGTTGTTACTATAATATTAAAGTGGTTGTAAACCCACTCAGACAACTTGCACCTACATGAAAGCCTAGATTAAGGCTTACCTGTAGGTACAAGAAATATCTCCTTAACCTACACGGTTAAGGAGATATTTGCTTTTAAAACAGCACCGATGACGTCACACGCATGCGCACTAGCGGGCCGGCATAATTGCTGGTTTTCTGAATGGGATCTTGCAGGCCCCAGCGTGCATGCGTGTGACGTCATCGCCGCTCCGGCCAATCACAGCGCCGGAGCGGCGATACACTGACGGCAGTGAATGGACATCGAGGCAAGATGGCGGCGGAGGGGAACGACGAGCAGTTCGTGGGGCTTCGATCTCAGGTAAGTCATTCAAAATGAGCTAGTATGCTATGCATAGTAGCTCATTATGCCTTTCTTTTGCAGGGTTTTAAAAAAATAAAAAAATGGGTTTACTTCCTCCTTAATGCCTGAAATGCAAAACATTATTGTATAGAATTAAACATTAGTAAATGTATTTTCTCTGAAGGTATGTGCTCAGCTCTGTAGCATAGTGGTATTCCCTGCTGCCCTCAAAGGTTTAAGCCATGAATTCAAATCCTACTGACGGCAGCACCTCCTCAATGTGTGCATTTTACTCAGCAGCATATTTCTTGCGTTGCTGTGTTCTTCCGCGCAGTCGGTTACCTGCTAATAAAAAAAAAGCCGCTCTTCTTCTGTGGCGGTTTTCCTCCTCTGTGTTGTCACCCGCTGTGTGGCGTCTCTTACATAGCCATGGAGCGGGCTCTCCGGGTGACGTTATCGGATGGCCACAGAAGAAGAGCAGCTTTTTTTTTCATTAGCGGATAACCGACTGTGCGGAAGAACACAGCAGCGGGTGGGAGACAGCTCAGGGAGAAGAAACATCACACACTAGCAGATGTTTGTGCTACGCTCAATAGGCTAGTGGTCAGCACTTCTACCTTGTAGGGATGAGCCGAACATCCCCCCAGGTTTGGTTCGCACCAGAACCTTGGAACGGACCAAAAGTTCGCGCGAACGTTAGAACCCTATTAAATACAATGGACGCGAACGTTTGAAATCTAAAGTGCTAATTATAACGACTAATATGCATGTTATTGTCCTAAAAAGGGTTTGGGGACCCGGGTTCTGCCCCAGGGGACATGTATCAATGCAAAACGAAGTTTTAAAAACGGCCGTTTTCCGGGAGCAGTCATTTTAATGATGCATAAAGTGGAAAAAAAAGTGAAATATTACTTTAAATATCGTACCTGGGGGGTGTCTAAAGTATGCCTGTGAAGTGGCATGTGTTTCCCGTGTTTAGAACTGTCCCTGCACAAAATGACATTTCCAAAGGAAAAAAAGCCATTTAAAACTGCTTGCGGCTTTAATGTAATGTCTGGTCCCGGTAATATGGATGAAAATCTTTGAGAAAAATGTCTTTGACAAAAATATCTGTATGCTGCAGCTGCTGGAACATGACTGCCAGATTGCTGTCCTTCTTGAGCATCCCCTCTCTCTGCTCTCACGCTACTGCCTTCTTCTAGCTGGGTATCATCATCAGACCCTTTGAAACGATGGGCATCCTCCTGGAGCATGTATTCAACACTGTGCTCAAACAGTTCGGGGGACTCCTCAGGAGGACACGGTGCGTCTAGGGAAGGAGTGACTGATGATGACATTGATACGAGGGAAGAGGACGCTTTGGCAGCTGCTTTGCCAGTACCCTGAGCCTGGGTGAGAGAGGATGAGGAGGATGAGGAGGGCTTGGTCATCCACTCTACCAAGTCTTCGGCATGATGCGGCTCAACACATCCAGCTGCCGAAAATAAGGACAAGCGTGTCCCATGGCCACGTGCTGATGACGATGCACCGTGTCCACGACCAGCACTGTTGTCTCTAGACACAGAGCCTGCTTGCCCTCTTTTATTGGCTCCTGACTGTCTGCCTCTCCTTGTTTGCCTTCCAGACATTCTAATGGCCTGCAGGGAGATGGGAAAACTAGCAATAAGGGGTAACTTCAGGTGTGTACTGTGCAGGAGGCACACTACGCCCGCTGTAAGTGCTGCAGATCCCTGCCTGTGTTACACAACAGGAAAACACAGCAATAAGGGCTAGCTTCAGGTGTATATTTTGCAGGAAGCACACTACGCCCGCTGTAAGTGCTGCAGATGCCTGTTAGTGTAACACAAAAGAAAAAAAACGCATGGCAATAAGGGCTAGCTTCAGGTGTATACTGTGCAGGAGGCACACTACGCCCAATGTAAGTGCTGCAGATGCCTGCCTGTGTTACACAACAGGAAAACACAGCAATAAGGGCTAGCTTCAGGTGTATATTTTGCAGGAAGCACAATACGCCCGCTGTAAGTGCTGCAGATGCCTGTTAGTGTAACACAAAAGAAAAAAACCACGAGCAATAAGGGCTAGCTTCAGGTGTATAATGTGCAGGAGGCACACTACGCCCGCTGTAAGTGCTGCAGATGCCTGCCTGTGTTACACAACAGGAAAACACAGTAATAAGGGCTAGCTTCAGGTGTATACTGTGCAGGAGGCATACTACGCCCACTGTAAGTGCTGCAGATGCCTGCCTGTGTTACACAACAGGAAAATACAGCAATAAGGGCTAGCTTCAGGTGTATATTTTGCAGGAAGCACACTATGCCCGCTGTGAGTGCTGCAGATGCCTGTTAGTGTAACACAAAAGAAAAAAAACACGAGCAGTAAGGGCTAGCTTCAGGTGTATAATGTGCAGGAAGCACACTACGCCCGCTGTAAGTGCTGCAGATGCCTGCCTGTGTTACACAACAGGAAAACACAGCAATAAGGGCTAGCTTCAGGTGTATACTGTGCAGGAGGCTTAGCAAAGAATATCACTGACACTGTCCCTGCCTATCCTTCTCTCTCCCTGCACACAAGGTTTAGCAAAGAATATCACTGACACTGTCCCTGCCTATCCTTCTCTCTCCCTGCACACAAGGTTTAGCGAAGAATATCAATGACACTGTCCCTGCCTATCCTTCTCTCTCCCTGCACACAAGTTAAATGAACAAATTGCACTGACACTGTCCCTGCCTATCCTTCTCTCTCCCTGAACCGGAACACACTACACAAGGCCGCCGCGCTGGCGGCCTTTTATAGTGTGGGGTGTGTACTAAATCCCCCTGAGCTATAATTGGCCGCAGGCATCCTGCCTGTGGCTAATTATGGCTCTCCTCGCTGCCGGCGCTGTGATTGGCCATGCATGCAGGGTCACAGTGCATGCTTGGCCAATCACAGCACCTGGATTGCACTGCGATGGCGTAGTGCATTGTGGGCCATTCGCATCACTCGAATTTGGCGCGAACGGCCCAAATCGTTCGATCTTCGTCGAACGATCGAACAGCCGATGTTCGAGTCAAACGTATGTTCGACTCGAACACCGAGCTCATCCCTACTACCTTGAAAAACTGGGTTCAAGTCCCACAGAGAGATACTAAAAGATTGACTTGGTGAAAAAAAGGCAAATGCCTATTAGCCAATTAGCCAAAGCAGCATATGCTGAAAATAGGTGAATGCTAATTAGCCAATTCACTTTTATTCAATAATATTATGGTGTGGAATTCCAAACATCACACACTAGCTAACGGGCAGTTTACATTTGTTTGTTTGTTTATTTTAATTTTCTTGTGCAAAAAATAAACATATCTGTTGGATGGTAGGTTGGCTGGTATTTGAACTTGTACCATGAGAGCTGTGGTAAAATCTGAGCAGACCACTAAGCCATTGTGCTAAGTACAAGACCTGCATAATAGTGAAGTATGATTAAAGAATGAACATAAATAATTACCGCTTTATAGCCACCTAAATGAAAAAAAAAAACATGAAAAAAACAACATACAACAAATGGGTTACCTAAATGTTTAATACATGTAATTTTACAGAATAGCAGACATTACTATGTAATAATCATTCATAACTGCATTCGTTAGCAAAAGAAGGAAAAAAACTAGGAATACTAATTGCAATATACAGCAATAGATGCACACGAGGTAGAGCACATCTCATATAAAAAAAAATTCTTTCACATACATGGATTATGGTTACAGTACAGTACTATATAAAAACGTAGTGGAAATTGGCATTTGCATGTACGCGGATGCGCTAATTAGCGCTGATTTCAGATTTACTAACACTTGTTTGTTGCTAATAGCGCTTTTTTTTATTCGCAAATTCGCGCATTTAATTTTTAATTGGCAAAAATGGGAGCTATTATTTGCTCAGTGCTCAGTACTTCCTGGAGTTATAGTAAATCAGCCCCTAAATGTTTTAGCATTGTAAAATATTGCTTAATGTGAATAACTTTTGGTGTGATTAACCAAATGAGCTGAAATTTTCAGAATATGTTGGCATGAAGATTGTGGGGAATTGATTAACATTTAAGGTCTTTTTTGTACGTTAAGCTACATTAAGCTCCCCAAAAAAGAAGCTTAATGTCGCTAGTTTACCTCGTGGAACACCGAATCGCACGAAACTTCTTGGATAGGTTTGGGAATTTGAGATCTTAGGCTGTGAAATGTTTCAAGAAAATTGATTGAGGTTAAGGCACATTATGGTACGTTAAGCTCTTTACATTAAATGTTTTAGCATTGTAAAATATATAACTTTTGGTGTGATTAACCAAATGAGCTGAAATTTTTAGAATATGTTGGCATGGATAGAATATTCTATTGCGTGAAGTTTGGGAGAAATTGCTTAACATTTAAGGTATTTTTTGTACGTTAAGCTCCCAAAAAAAACAAGCTTAACCACTTAACGACCGCCCACTGTAAATATACGTCGGCAGAATGGCACCGACAGGCAGAATCACGTACATATACGTGATTGCCTTTGTATAGTTGGGGGGTCCGATCGGACCCCCCTTCTTTACAGTGGGTGGTCGTTTTACCTTCGGGAGCGATCCGGCATGAGGGGACGGCCGTTCGATTCCGGCCACCCCCTCTCGATCGCTCCCGGCGAATGAGAGAGCTTCCCCTGCCTGCCAGGAAGGAGGAAGTGATGTCATCTCTCCTGCGGCGCTCACATATACCGAGCGCCGTACAGGGGAAGATGCAGGTTAGTACACAAAACAGCACACTGACACCAGGACACATAGGCACATAAATCGCCCCCACAGGCCCCCCCAGACACCCCCAGATCACCCCCAGCCCCCCCAGCCCCCAGTCACAGTGTCACTGATTGCAGTGACCATTTATTTAGTGATCACTGCAATCAGTGACATTTGTGACTGTAAAAGTGTCACTACATTTAGTTTTAGGTCCAGTGTAGCCCCCTAACCCCCCCCTAATAAAGGTTTAACCCCCTGATCACCCCCCAGATAACCCTTTCACCCCTAGCACCGCCGTCACTAAGCAATCATTTTTCTGATCGATGTCTTAGCGTCGGTGATGCTGATCGGTAGCCAGTAATTTTTTTTAGGTTCGCCGCAGGTTTTTATAGCGTCGGGTACCCCCATATATTACCTAATGAAGGTTTAACCCCCTTGATCGCCCCCCAGGTAACCCTTTCACCCCCTATCACCACTGTCACTAAGCGATAATTTTTCTGATCGATGTCTTAGCGTCGGCGATGCTGATCGGTAGCCAGTAATTTTTTTTTAGGTTCGCCGCAGGTTTTTATAGCGTCGGGTACCCCCATATATTACCTAATGAAGGTTTAACCCCCTTGATCGCCCCCCAGGTAACCCTTTCACCCCCTATCACCACTGTCACTAAGCGATAATTTTTCTGATCGATGTCTTAGCGTCGGCGATGCTGATCGGTAGCCAGTAATTTTTTTTAGGTTCGCCGCAGGTTTTTATAGTGTCGGGTACCCCCATATATTACCTAATAAAGGTTTAACCCCCTTGATCACCCCCCAGGTAACCCTTTCACCCCCTAGCACCGCCGTCGCTATGCGATCATTTTTCTGATCGATGTCTTAGCGTCGGTGATGCTGATCGGTAGCCAGTAATTTTTTTTAGGTTCGCCGCAGGTTTTTATAGCGTCAGGTACCCCCATATATTATCTAATAAAGGTTTAACCCCCTGATCGCCCCCCAGGTAACCCTTTCACCCCCTATCACCACTGTCGCTAAGCAATCGTTTTTATGATCGTTGTCTTAGTGTCTGTGATGCAGATCGGTAGCCAGTAATTTTTTTTAGGTTCGCCGTCAGGTTTTTATATAGCGTCAGGTACCCCCATATATTACCTAATAAAGGTTTTAACCCCCTAATTGCCCCTAGTTAACCCTTTCACCAGTGATCATCATATAAGTGTTACGGGTGACGCTGGTTAGTTAGTTTGCTTTTTATAGTGTCAGGGCACCCGCCGTATATAACCCAATAAAGGTTTAACCCCCTGATCGCCCGGCGGGTGATATCAGTTAGGTTTTAGCGTCAGAGAGGGTCTGCGTCACACCCCAGGCAGCGTCAGGTTAGTGCCAGTAGCGCTAACACCCACACGTGAAGCATACACCCCCCTTAGTGGTATAGTATCTGATCAGCTCAATATCTGATCTGATCAGATCTATACTAGCGTCCCCAGCAGTTTAGGGTTCCCAAAAACGCACTGTTAGTGGGATCAGCCCAGATACCTGCTAGCACCTGCGTTTTGCCCCTCCGTCCAGCCCAGGCCACCGAAGTGCAGTATCGATCGATCACTGTCACTTGCAAAACACAACACACATAACTGCAGCGTTCGCAGAGACAGGCCTGATCCCTGCGACTCCAGTGCTGTAGGAGGTGATTTCACCACCACAGTTAAAAAAAAAAGCATATATGCCGAAGCATTGGGGCAGCAGGAGCGGAGGAGCGATTTTGCTCCTAATGCCGCGTATATACGGTCGAAATTCCGACGGAGGCTTGCCCGTGGAAAAGTCTGACCATGTGTATGCGGCATAACTTTTGCGAGAAGATGCCCCCATGCTTCGGCATTAATAAATGGTGCATGTATGCCCATCATTAGAAGTGGGTGGATGAAGGGCGGTATTCTAATGGTGGGCATACCCACCGATCAACAGGCTGCATGAAAAAAAAGATTACAATACATGTCCAACAAGGACCAGCAACGTACTGGTATGTTGCTGGACTTTGAATGTTTATACCAGAATGATGCCTGCGGGTTTAGGTATCATCTTGGTATCATTCTTTTCAGCCAGCGGCCGGCTTTCATGTAAAAGCAATCCTAGTGGCTAATTAGCCTCTGGACTGCTTTTACAAGCAGTGGGAGGGAATGCCCCCCCGGATATAAAAAGCGCCATTGGGAAATTGGGAAAGCATTTTATCACACCGATCTTGGTGTGGTCAGATGCTTTGAGGGCAGAGGAAAGATCTAGGGTCCAATAGACCCCAGTTTTTTCAAAAAAGAGTACCTGTCATTACCTATTGCTATCATAGGGGATATTTACATTCCCTGAGATAACAATAAAAGTGATAAAAATAAATAAATATGGAAGCAACAGTTTAAAAATAAAATAAAAAAGCAAAATTAATAATAAAAAAAAAGCACCCCTGTCCTGCCCTGCTCTTGCCCAATGGCGAACGCAAGCGTCGGTCTGGCGTCATATGTAAACAGCAATTGCACCATGCATGTGAGGTATCACCGCGAAGGTCAGATCGAGTGCAGTAATTTTAGCAGTAGACCTTCTCTGTAAATCTAACGGGGTAACCTGTAAATGCTTTTAAAGGCTTTTAAAAATGTATGTAGTTTGTCGCCAATGCGCGTTTGTGCGAAATTTTAAAGCATGTCGTGTTTGGTATCTATGTACTCGGCCTAAGATCATCTTTTTTATTTCATCAAACATTTGGGCAATATAGTGTGTTTTAGTGCATTAGAATTAAAAAAAGTGTATTTTTTCCCCAAAAAATGCGTTTGAAAAATCGCTGCGCAAATACTGTGTAGGAAAAAAAAATGCAACACCCACCATTTTATTCTGTAGGGCCTTTGATTTAAAAATATATATAATGTTTGGGGGTTCAACATAATTTTCTTGCAAAAAAAAAAATGTTTTCATGTAAACAAAAAGTGTCAAAAAGGGCTTTGTCTTCAAGTGGTTAGAAGAGTGGATGTAAGCTTCCTAATGTTGTGTATAAAATGCCAGAACAGTTCAAAACCCCCCCAAATGACCCCATTTTGGAAAGTAGACACCCCAAGCTATATACTGAGAGGCATGTCGAGTCCATGGAATATTTTATATGTTGACACAAGTTGCGGAAAAAATACAATTTTTTTTTTTTTTTGCACAAAGTTGTCACTAAATGATATATTGCTCAAACATGCCATGGGCATATGTGGAATTACACCCCAAAATACATTCTGTTGCTTCTCCTGAGTACGGGGATACCACATGTGTGAGACTTTTTGGGAGCCTAGCCACGTACGGGACCCCAAAAACCAATCGCCGCCTTCAGGCTTTCTAAGGGTGTCAATTTTTGATTTCACTTCTCACTGCCTATCACAGTTTCGGAGGCCATGGAATGCCCAGATGGCACAAAACCCCCCCAAATGACCCCATTTTGGAAAGTAGACACCCCAAGCTATTTGCTGAGAGGTATTGTGAGTATTTTGCAGATCTCGCTTTTTGTCACAAAGTTTTGAAAATTGAAAAAAAAAAAGAAAAAAAAATGTTCTTTCTTCATTTTCAAAAACAAATGAGAGCTGTAAAATACTCACCATGCCTCTCAGCAAACAGCTTGGGGTGTCTACTTTCCAAAATGGGGTCATTTGGGGGGGTTTTGTGCTATTTTGGCATTTTATGGCCTTCAAAACTGTGATAGGTAGTGAGGAGTGAAATCAAAAATTTGCGCCCTTAGAAATCCTGAAGGCGGTGCTTGGTTTCCGGGGTCCCGTACGTGGCTAGGCTCCTAAAAAGTCCCACACATGTGGTATCCCCGTACTCAGGAGAAGCAGCAGAATGTATTTTGGGGTGCAATTCCACATATAACCATGGCATGTGTGAGAAATATATCATTTAGTGACAACTTTTTGTAATTTTTTTTTTTTTGTCATTATTCAATCACTTGGGACAAAAAAAAAATATTCAATGGGCTCAACATGCCTCTCAGCAATTTCCTTGGGGTGTCTACTTTCTAAAATGGGGTCATTTGGGGGGGGTTTTGTACTGCCCTGTCATTTTAGCACCTCAAGAAATGAGATAGGCAGTCATAAATTAAAAGCTGTGTAAATTCCAGAAAATGTACCCTAGTTTGTAAACGCTATAACTTTTGCGCAAACCGATAAATATACGCTTATTGACATTTTTTTTACTAAAGACATGTGGCTGAATACATTTTGGCCTAAATGTATGACTAAAATTGAGTTTATTCGATTTTTCTTATAACAAAAAGTAGAAAATATCATTTTTTTTCAAAATTTTCGGTCTTTTTCCGTTTATATCGCAAAAAATAAAAATTGCAGAGGCAATCAAATACCATTAAAAGAAAGCTCTATTTGTGGGAAGAAAAGGACGCAAATTTCGTTTGGGTACAACATTGCATGTCCGCACAATTTACAGTTAAAGCAGCGCAGTGCAAAATTCTGAATTCACCTCTGGTCCTTTAGCTACCAAATGGTCCGGGGCTTAAGTGGTTAATGTCCCTAGTTTGCCTTGTGGAACACCAAATCGCACCAAACGTATAGGATAGGTTTGGGGTGTTGAGATCTTATGCTGTGCAAAGTTTCAGTGCAATTGATTGAGGTTTAGGCACTTTTTTGCTCGTTAAGCTACATTAAGCTACATTAAGCCATTTTCACATTATCGTATATACTCAAGTATAAGCCAACCCGAATATAAGCCGAGGCACCTAATTTTACCACAAAAAAATGGGAAAATGTATTAACTCGAGTATAAGCCTAGGGAGTCCATCTGCATGCCTCACTGTGTCCTTGTCCATGCCTCACTGTGTCCATGTCTAGACTGATGTTTAACATGGGAGTCTATGGAAGGGGTGCCCGGTTTGAAAAATCGGTGCTCCCCGGCTGTAGGTTCCCCAGACAACAAACTTTGCATACTTATAGAGGAGAAATGGAGCTACTTGTGTGCCAAGTTTCGGGCCCAGGGGACCTACAACTGGCTGGTAACGGGTCTCCAAAATCACCAGAGAAATTACCATTTAACATGGGAGTCTATGAAAGGGGTGCCCGACTTTGAAAAATCGGTGCTCCGGGCGCATGCGCGGAGTCTAGCGGTGCGGTAATGCAGAGCTAGAGCTCCGTACCGTTCGTGGGGAGAGCCGGTATCCAGCGTTAACCCGCAAGTATAATTACATACCAGAGGGGTAGAACAAGTACCAGAGACCCTGTAGTCCATTTTGTGGGCAGAATTATGGCTCAGAGAGGGAGCGGTACCAAGTTAAAAAATCCTGTCATGAAAGCTCCTAAGGGGAGAACCGTGACTAAAGGGGCACAATCCTCTGCCTCATTCACAGCATCTATGCGCTCACACCAGTTAAACCTGTCACAGCCTATATTCTCAGCTGACTCTGACAATGATTTATTTACCATACAAGACTCTCCTCAGACCTCACAAATAACTCCAGCCATATTTAAACAATTTGAAAATATGCTCCATAAAGCACTAAAGCAGACATCTGATCAAATTACCTCACACCTCACAAGAGAGATAAGGGAAATTGGTAAGCGTACAGCTGCCTTAGAGATAAAAACTGAGGACTTAGAAAATATTTCTCTGGAACATTCAATGGAACTTGAAAATCTCAAAGAGGAAAATATCTTGCTTCACAACAAGCTAGAAGACCATGAGAATAGGGACAGGAGGTCCAATTTGCGAATCAGGGGTATCCCTGAGGCAATTCTTGACCTGCAATCTACAATTACTGCACTGTTCCAGGAATTGCAACCAGCCATTCCCATTGAAAGAATGGAATTTGACAGAATTCATCGAGCACTTGCTGCTAAAAAACCTGACGGTCCTCCACGGGACATCATAGTGAAACTACACTACTACCGCACAAAAGAAATGCTTCTGTCATCAGCCAGAGATAAAAAACAGTTAAATTTTCAAGGACATGAATACCAACTGTTTGCTGATTTGTCCCAAACTACAATTTCTAAGAGAAGAGCATTAAAACCCCTTCTTCAGGAACTCCAAAGCCATGATATCCCATATCAATGGGGATTCCCATTCTCTTTACGATTCGCCTATAAAGGGAAAAGATACACTTGCAGAACCTATGAAGAACTTCAACAAACACTCATAGATCTACATTTAATGGATCCAGATCCAAGAAATACCTCTCTGCGGAGTAGAGCAATGCCCCTTTCATCCAAAGGGCATCACTCCCAACCCAATTTGGAAAATGGAAATCATCCATCCCACAAGAGAAGTCGTCATACATCTCCTCCTCAGGAAAGAGAAGATTCAATGGACTGACAGAAACCTCAAAGAAATCAACCTGTTCGCTTTTACCCTGCTATGGACCTTTTGAAGACATATTGTGCAACACATAGCACTCATTTACAAACTAATGCACAATAATAAGTGTTGCCCCAGATGCAGTCCCTTTTCACTTGTACTGATTGCTCAAAGTTTTCCAGTTAAGCTTAAATACTAAGCTTAAATACTAAAAATGCTAACCAGCATACGGTTGAAGTTTTTTCTATCTTTCTTTGTCTTTTTTGATCTAGTTTTTTTTTTTTTTTTTTCTTAGCATGACTTAGGGTAAGCAAAAGTCCTGCTATCCTAGATTTTCTGGTTCTTGAAGAAGAACATTATATAGTTTCTCCTGACGTTCACTAGACTATTGAAGAACATAGGTCATACTTATTTTACCAGTCCCCCCTCTTTGTAAGTCAAATGATTGATCTTATATTACTGAATGGGAACTACTAGAACAACAGTATTATTTACCTCTGGGGATCTTTTTTATTAATTCCCCTAGCCGACAGTTTAGTTATTACTCCTAGTGTGTAAAGGAGGACCCCCAATTCCTGCTCTATCCTCACCCTTTATTACCACCCCTCTAGTTTAGGTAGCTTTCTCACCAGGAGATCCTGGAGCAATCAGCAGATTTTCTTAAATTTTTGTCACCCCTATAGTCCCTCCCCTGGAGTATTTACCTATAATCTTAACAGTTTTCATATGCATTATTAGGTTAACGAATTATTCTTTATCGTATTATTCTTTTCAGATGGCTCTCCCCCCTTTTGAACGGGAGATCCGTGCGCCCTACTTTGCCTCCCTCATTCGACCACATAAAACATGTGGAAGTCTGACGGCGGCGCTATTTCCCCAGTGGGGGATTTTTGCCCTCACTTGCGGAAAACACTTAAATGTGTCTTTATGTTAGTATATGTATTATTTTGTCTAAACAGTCAAATTTTATTCCATTCTATCACTCTAGTATTCATCTTCTATCTGCTTTCCTTCCCCCTCTTCGAGTCCACTCGGATCGCATTGAATAACACGAATTACTTGGCAACAGGTAAGTCCTCCTTATCCACCCTACTACCATGGCACCATTAAACATGTTGTCCCTGAATGTTCAGGGACTGAACATTCCTCAAAAACGAACCAAGGCCTTCCGCGTATTTCATGCCAAAAAGGCACACATAGTTTGTTTACAAGAAACTCACTTCACAAAAACCACCACACCCAAATTTATATCCCATTTCTATCCACAAACCTACACGGCCTCGGCTGCCTCCAAGCAACGGGGTACTCTCATAGCCTTCCATCGTTCTACCCCATTTATACTCCAATCACAAATAAAAGATCCTGAAGGACGATACTTAATTCTTACGGGTCACATAGTGGATACCGCAATAACTGTAGTTTCTTATTATGCACCAAATAAACAACCCAATCCATTTATGTCACATTTATTACAAGTAGTGAATGATCATAAAATAGGAACAGTTATGCTCTGTGGTGACTCCAACCAGGTCCTCCTCCCATTTCTGGATAAATCCCCGTACACACCATCACAAACAAATGTCAAGAAGTCCTTCTCACAAATCCTATCCAAACATAATTTAGTAGATTCATGGAGAGAAGCCAACCCCACTACATGGAAATACACATACTATTCCCATCCCCACAAAACATTTTCAAGGATTGATCATATATTTCTAACTATAGGCATGCTCCCTGAAATCATTGCTGCAGACATAGTCCCCATTCCATGGTCCGACCATAATGCTGTACTCACCTCCATTAAATCATTATTACCCAAAGGCCATGATCGTACTTGGAATCTCCCAGACATTCTACTCAAACACCCAGCTTATCGCCAAACTATTGAACAAGACATAAAAGAATACATTACCCTTAACTCTAGCCCAGAAATTAGTATGCTAACTCTATGGGAAGCCCATAAACCTGTGATACGCAACACAATCCAGAAACAATCAGCTATATTTAAACGAGAACGGAAAACCCTTGCCCGTAAACTGGAAATGGATTTTAACACGGCCTTTATATCCCATCAAGAAAATCCATCCACATTAACTAAATCCCGATTAGACAAGACCCGTACTGCATACAACTTATTTCTCACAGAAGCCGTAGAAAAATCCTATAAACGCTCAAGATTTAACCGCTTCATGAAAGCTAATAAGCCCGGGACATACCTTGCAAGAACACTCAATTCCCTAAACAAACCCTTTAAACCAATTCGGCTAAAACTAGCAAAGGAAGTATACACAAGCAACCCTCACAAAATAGTCAAAAAATTTCATTCCCACCTATCCTCATTATATGCTTCATCTAATAACTTTGACCCGCTAGCTACAGATACATTTTTCTCCGACTTACATATGCCAGGACTTTCCCCTGACCAAAATAAAATCCTAGAAGAAATTATTTCACCAGAAGATGTCGCCAAGGCTATTAAAGAATTAAAAATAAACAAGAGACCAGGCCCAGATGGCTACTCAGCTTTATATTACAGAACCTATACAGACATATTATCACTAATCTTAGCAGACGCCTTCAATGTACTATTGAAAGGAGAATCCTTTAGACAGGAAACCCTGACCGCCATTATTTGTATGATCCCAAAACCTCTCACGGATGATACCCTATGTACAAACTTTCGCCCAATTTCCCTTCTGAACCTAGATATCAAAATCTTAGCCAAAATATTGGCCAAAAGACTAAATAGAATAATAGGCAAGCTCATCCATAAGGATCAAGTAGGATTCATGCCAAAGCGGCAGGCGGGAGACAATGTCCGTCGGGCCGTATTGCTAGCCCACATAGCCAAAAAAAGACGTATACCCTCCTGTTTTCTGTCCCTAGATATAAAAAGGCCTTTGACTCCATAGCCTGGCCGTACCTTAATTACACATTACAAAAATGGGGTTTTGGCCCTCACTTCCTAACATGGATAGAAGCACTCTATAACAAACCAATTGCATATATAAAATACGCAGGCTATAAATCTAATTCCTTTAATATAGAAAGAGGAACGCGCCAGGGATGTCCACTCACCCCCCTCCTATTCGCCCTCCTAATAGAACCCCTAGCTCAACGAATCCGCACAGATCCGACAATCACAGGCATCGAATTAGCTGGATACCATCATAAATTATGCCTATTTGCGGATGACATACTCCTATTTCTATCATCCCCACAAGTCTCTGGACCTAATCTTCTATCCGTTTTAGATAAATTTGCAGTGATTTCGGGACTTACAATAAACCCCAAAAAATCCATGGCCCTAGATATATCCCTCACTAAAATAGAATCAGACTCGGCCAAAACTGCACTTCCTTTCATATGGACTGAGAGGTCAATCCCCTATTTAGGGATTCACCTAACAGCATCAAACTTAGATCTCTTTGCAGCAAACTATCCCCCACTCCTCAAGCAAATAACAACTCTTTTACAACAATGGACACATCTCCCAATTTCATGGATAGGTAAAATTATTGCAGTCAAAATGACAATTCTCCCTAAAATACTCTACTTATTTAGAGTCTTACCAATCCCTATCCCATCTTATTATCTTAGAATACTCCAAAGAAAAACATCAAACTATGTCTGGGGCTCCAAAAAACCCCGTGTATCGTTACATACACTTTATTTACCGAAACTTAAGGGAGGCCTTGGGTTCCCTAATTTTGCTAATTATTATAGAGCGGCACATATTGCCAGCCTCACTAAATATCACACTAATGACGATATACCTATATGGGTAATAATAGAAGCAGCAGAATGTGACCCTCTATCTATATCCAATGTACTATGGCTCCTCCCTAAAGAAAGAAAAACCCTAAGTAACCCTATTATAAAACACTTTTTAGCCGTATGGGATAACCTTAGATTTAAACATCAGCTACAATCACCTCACAACCCTCTCTTATCATTCCTTAAAAACCCTGCTTTTTACCCAGCATGGGTCTCACCCAAGTCATTTAGGGTATGGAATTCATTGAATATTACTCGGCTTAATTACCTAACCTCTACATCATCTTTTCATACGTTTCCTACCCTTTGCGACACCTATAACTTGCCGAACTCTGAACTTTTCAGATATCTCCAAATTAAAAACATTTATGCACCTTTGTTAATTACTGACACCCCTTTATCCCAACTTACAATATTTGAATCTGCATGTTTAAAAGACCCCCATTCAAGAGGACTAATGTCGTCAATATACACCCACATTACAATTTACCCAGGTTTAGACAAACCACCTTATGCACGTAAATGGGAGGAGGACCTGGAAAGAGAATTTGATGTGGCTGATTGGTCCAAAATATGGTCTATAACAAAATCTTCTTCACCAAATGTTTTGGCGGTAGAAACCAACTATAAAGTTCTAACCCGTTTGTACCTCGTTCCCTATAGATTGGCGAAATTTACGCCAAACCAAACAGGCCAATGCTTCCGGGGCTGTCCCGACCCGGGCACCCACCTACACATTTGGTGGTCTTGCCCGTTGATACAATTATACTGGGAACAGATATTTGAAACTGCCTCCAGAATATTTGGCTTCACTATACATCCTGACCCAGCCACGGCCTTGCTCAATTTAAAACCAGATTACATCACATATAAACAATTTAAACTTCTCACTCAATTGTTTACGGCAGCCAAACAAACAATTGCAAAAGCATGGAAGACCCCTAAACTGGAAATAGCCGAGACTATACGTAGAGTCAATGGATTTATGGCTCACGCCAAAATGCTAGCCATAGAAAGAGATCAATTCCAATCTTTGAAAAGTTATGGAACCCATGGATTAAATATCACCTATCTTCATTCCGCGAAGACTTGATTCTCATGCCATGGTAGCAGGTGGATCATATCGTGAACACTCTATTATCCTGTTGTAATACACAGGTCAAAGACCGATGAACTCGAGCCATCCGAGTGGACTCCTATACCCCCCCTCCCTCTACTTTCCTACTATCCTATTCTACTTATTTTTAGGTTACCTACTTATCCATTTCTATTTTCATGTCATTTTTACGCTATCTTTTACGTCCATTTAAAGTTCACTTAGATCTTTATTTTTATTTGAAAAGCATTATCTAAGCGGCATTATAATATTGCACTATGTAATTAGTTCTTAATTGTACTAAACCAAATAATATTTGTTTGTTCGTTATCTTACCATCTACTGTAACATACATCTAGTGCGTGGATGTATCCACCGTTGATTTCTGCTTAGCCCTTAGAAACTATACAGCAATATGCACATTGTAGACCATGAATTTACTACTTATTCTTTATAATAGAAATATGTAGTCAATGTTCTACAACCATTATAAATGTATGTTCTGTACATTTCTGTTATATCTCATTCAATAAATTACTTTAACATGGAAAAATCGGTGCTCCCCGGCCGTAGGTCCTCTTGACAACAAACGTTGCACACTTGTAGAGAATGAGTGGGGCTACATGTGTGCCAGGTTTGGGGTCCAGGGGACCTACGGCTGGCCGGTACCGGGTCCCCAAAATCCAGGAGATCAGGCACAAAAAGGTGACTCGAGTATAAGCCGAGGGGGGCATTTTCAGCACACAAAAAATGTGCTGAAAAACTCGGCTTATACTCGAGTATATACGGTAAATGTTTTAGCATTGTAAAATATAGCTTAATGTTAATAACTTTTGGTGTGATTAACCAAATGAGCTGACATTTTCTGAATATGTTGGCATTAGGGATGAGCTTCGAGTTCGAGTCGAACTCATGTTCGACTCGAACATTGCCTGTTCGCCCGTTCGCCGAACAGCGAACAAATTGGGGTGTTCGCAGCAAATTCGAAAAATCTATGGGAGAAATCTAAAGTGTTAATTATAAAGGCTAATATGCAAGTTATTGTCCTAAAAAGTGTTTGGGGACCGGGGTCCTGCCCCAGGGGACATGTATCAATGCAAAAAGAAGTTTTAAAAACGGCAGTTTTTTCGGGAGCAGTGATTTTAATAATGCTTAAAATGAAAAAATAAAAGTGAAATATTCCTTTAAATTTCGTACCTGGGGGGTGTGTATGATATGCATGTGAAGTGGCGCATGTTTCCCGTGCTTAGAACTGTCCCTGCAAAAAATGTCATTTTTGAAAGAAAAAAAGTCTTTTAAAACTGACTCGCGGCTATTAATGAATTGTCGGCAATACATACAAAAGTCATTGATAAAAAAAAAAAAAAAAGCGTGGGGGTTCCCCAGAATTCAATTACCAGGCCCTTCAGGTCTGGAATGGATATTAAGGGGAACCCCGCGGCAAATTTAAAAAAAAATTGACGTGGGGTTCCCCCAAATATCCATTCCAGGCCCTTCAGATCTGGCATGGATTTTAAGGGGAACTCCACCCCAAATTTAAAAAAAAAATGGCGTGGAGTCCCCCTAAAAATCCATACCAGACCCCTTATCCGAGCACGCAACCTGGCCGGCCGCAGGGGAAAAGGGGGGACGAGAGAGCGGCCCCCCCTCCCTCCTGAACCGTACCAAGCCACATGCCCTCAACATGGGGAGGATGTCCCCATGTTGATGGGGACAAGGGCCTCATCCCCACAACCCTTGCCCGGTGGTTGTGGGGGTCTGCGGGCGGGGGGCTTATCGGAATCTGGAAGACCCCTTTAACAAAGGGGACCCCCAGATCCCGCCCCCCCTATGTGAATTGGTAAGGGGTACGTTGTACCCCTACCATTTCACGAAGAAAGCGTAAAAAAATGTTTAAAAAGCACACAAACACCTTGAAAAAGTCCTTTATTAAAAAAAAAAAAAAAAAAAAAAAAAATTCCAGCGGTGAAATCCAGTGTCCCGCGGCGATCCCGATGTCCAGCGCTGTCCTTCATTGGTTGTGCCTGAGCGGACCTGATGGGGAACTCCCTCTCAGTATTTTAAATGTATAGACCCGCCCCTTCTAAAGTTCCCCATCAGGTCCGCTCCCTCGGTATGTCGGACCCGCCTACGTCATTGGCTTGAGCGGGGAACTTCCTTCACTGTGTAATTTAAATTTACATAGTGAAGGAAGTTCCCCGCTCAAGCCAATGACGTAGGCGGGTCTGACATACCGAGGGGGCGGACCTGATGGGGGACTGCTCTCACTTTGGTAATACATGTATAGACCCGCCCCTTCTCATGTTCCGCATCTGGTCCGCTGAGCGAACCTGATGGGGAACTTTAGAAGGGGCGGGTCTATACATTTAAAATACTGAGAGGGAGTTCCCCATCAGGTCCGCTCAGGCACAACCAATGAAGGACAGCGCTGGACATCGGGATCGCCGCGGGACACTGGATTTCACCGCTGGAATGTTTTTTTTTTTTTTTTTAAATAAAGGACTTTTTCAAGGTGTTTGTGTGTTTTTTTTAAACATTTTTTTACGCTTTATTCGTGAAATGGTAGGGGTACAATGTACCCCTTACCAATTCACATAGGGGGGGGCCGGGATCTGGGGGTCCCCTTTGTTAAAGGGGTCTTCCAGATTCCGATAAGCCCCCCGCCCGCAGACCCCCACAACCACCGGGTAAGGGTTGTGGGGATGAGGCCCTTGTCCCCATCAACATGGGGACATCCTCCCCATGTTGAGGGCATGTGGCCTGGTACGGTTCAGGAGGGAGGGGGGCCGCTCTCTCGTCCCCCCCTTTTTCCCCTGCGGCCGGCCAGGTTGCGTGCTCGGATAAGGGGTCTGGTATGGATTTTTAGGGGGACTCCACGCCATTTTTTTTTTAAATTTGGGGTGGAGTTCCCCTTAAAATCCATGCCAGATCTGAAGGGCCTGGAATGGATATTTGGGGGAACCCCACGTAAATTTTTTTTTTTAATTTGCGGCAGGGTTCCCCTTAATATCCATTCCAGACCTGAAGGGCCTGGTAATTGAATTCTGGGGAACACCCACGCTTTTTTTTTTTTTTTTATCAATGACTTTTGTATGTTTTGCCGGGAGCCGACAATTCATTAATAGCCGCGAGTCAGTTTTAAATGCATTTTTTTCTTTCAAAAATGACATTTTTTGCAGGGACAGTTCTAAGCACGGGAAACATGCGCCACTTCACATGCATATCATACACACCCCCCAGGTACGAAATTTAAAGGAATATTTCACTTTTATTTTTTCATTTTAAGCATTATTAAAATCACTGCTCCCAAAAAAACGGCCGTTTTTAAAACTTCTTTTTGCATTGATACATGTCCCCTGGGGCAGGACCCGGGTCCCCAAACACTTTTTAGGACAATAACTTGCATATTAGCCTTTATAATTAACACTTTAGATTTCGAACGTTCGAGTCCATTGTATTTAATAGGGTTCTAAAGTTTACACGAACATTTTGTCTGTTCGCAGGTTCTGGTGCGAACCGAACAGGGGGGTGTTCGGCTCATCCCTGGTTGGCATGGATAGAGTCGTCTTCTGTGTGCAGATTGGGGGGAATTGGTTAACATTTAAGGTCTTTTTTGTACATTAAGCTCCCAAAAAAACAAGCTTAATGTCGCTAGTTTGCCTTGTGGAACACCAAATTGCACCAAACGTATAGGATAGGTTTAGGATGTTGAGATCTTAGGCTGTGCAATGTTTTAAGAAAATTGATTGCGGTTAAGGCACATTATGGTACGTTAAGCTCTTTACATTAAATGTTTTAGCATTGTAAAATATAGCTTAATGTAAATAATTTATGGTGTGATTAACCAAATGAGCTGAAATTTTCAGAATATGTTGGCATGGATAGAGTCTTCTACTGTGTGAAGATTGGGGGGAATTGGTTAACATTTAAGGTCTTTTTTGTACGTTAAGCTCCCCAAAAAAACAAGCTTAATGTCCCTAGTTTGCCTTGTGGAACACCAAATCGCAAGGAACTTCTTGGATAGGTTTGGGATGTTGAGATCTTAGGCTGTGCAAAGTTTCAGGGCAATTGATTGAGGTTTAGGCACTTTATTGCTCGTTAAGCTACATTAAGCCAATTTCACATTACCGTATATACTCGAGTATAAGCCGACCCGAATATAAGCCGAGGCACCTAATTTTACCACAAAAAACTGGGAAAACGTATTGACTCGAGTATAAGCCTAGGGTGTCCATCTGCATGCCTCACTGTGCCTCACTGTGTCCATGTGCATGCCTCACTGTGCCCATGCCTCACTGTGCCCATGCCTCACTGTGTCCATGACTAGACTGACATTTAACATGGTAGTCTATGGAAGGGGTGCCCGGGTTTGAAAAATCTGTGCTCCCCGGCCGTAGGTCCCCCAGACAAAAAACTTTGCACACTTGTAGAGGAAGAGTGTGGCTACATGTGTGCCAAGTTTGTGGGGCCAGGGATGTTGAGATCTTAGGCTGTGCAAAGTTTCAGGGTAATTGATTGAGGTTTAGGCACTTTATTGCTCGTTAAGCTACATTAAGCCAATTTCACATTAAATGTTTTAGCATTGTAAAATATAGCTTAATGTGAATAACTTTTGGTGTGATTAACCAAATGAGCTGAAATTTTCAGAATATGTTGGCATGGATAGAGTCTTCTACTGTGTGAAGATAGGGGGGAATTGGTTAACATTTAAGGTCTTTTTTGTACGTTAAGCCACATTAAGCTCCCCAAAAAACAAGCTTAATGTCCCTAGTTTCCCTTGTGGAACACCAAATGACATGAAACTTCTTGGATAGGTTTGGAAGGTCGAGATCTTAGGTTGTGCAACGTTTCAGGGCAATTGATTGAGGTTTAGGCACTTTTTTGCTCGTTAAGCTACATTAAGCCATTTTCACATTAAATGTTTTAGTATGGGGGAGAGAGAGAAGAGGAAGAGGAAGATGATACCCGGGGTAGTTCCATGGGAGTAGACTAAAAAGAGAAGGTGGGTAGGCCGATATCCCATCTCCCCCAATCCAGGGAGACAGGGGCAAAGGGGGAAGAAAAAAAAAAAAAGGAAAAAAGAAGAAGGGAGAAAAAAGTTCCCATTAGTCTACCTAGTCCACTAGTCCATTCCTGTTGGGCCAATTACAAGGAAAACCATGGAGAGAGGAGCTGGAAACAGTCATAAAATACCACAATAGTTTCTCTCTTTTCCTCTATTCAGTTCTGCTCTTATAATTAATGGTTCTCCCGTCCCAGTCTCTGTGATTAATTCCTGTCGTCCTCCACTGGTCTGCATTGGGACTCCCGACTTTTTCATTTGGGGACCCCCTTTGCGCTGTCTTCTCTCTATTGGCTGCAACCAATCTGGGACCTCGCATTGTTCTATTCCCAAAAAGTTAAATAGATCTGGGAGTTCCGAAGGAAGGGAGAGTGAAAATGAGAGAGATCTTTTCTTCACAAACAGTGATATAGGATATCCCAATCTGTATGAGCCTACTGCAAGCTTGATTTTCTCTAAGAGCGGTCGCAGTTGTGCCCTCCGCTGTAGGGTGGCCCGGGAGAGATCTGGTAGGATTTTAACTGTCGTAACTTCAAACGTTATTGACCCAGCCTCCCATGCTTTATGGCTAACCAATTCTTTGTGGGTATATCGATGGAAACCTCCAATAACATCTCTGGGTCTTGCTGGGTCTAAGGACCGTGGTCCTATTGCTCTGTGCAGTCTATCAAATTCAATCGCCTTCAGTACCATTACTGCTCCAAGTTGCTGGCATATTGATTTTACCGCTGTATGTAGAGACTCACCCTCAATCTCTTCCAAAATCCCTCTGAATCTAAGATTCAGCCGTCGGCTCCGGTCCTCAATTTCCTCAAATTTTAGCTGTATAGAGGAGTTCTGTATCACCTGTAAGGAATGTTTTTTTCCAGTCCTTCCAGCCATGCAATCTGATCTTCCAGCCTGGCAGTTCGCATCCCTTCTACTGAGATTTTACCCGACAGGGCTTGTACCTCAGTTCTAATGAGCTGTAATTCCTTTCGATTGCCCTCCTCCAGACGGGACATAAGTGCTTCCATCTCATCTCGTGTCGGGAGTGCTTTCAAAATAGCCATCTCATCTCGTGTCGGGAGTGCTTACAAAATAGCCATCAGATCTAGCTCACCCGGCATTGTATCTACCATTTCCTGCTGGTCATCAGCATGTGTCTCTTCCTGCTCTTGCGCCCCCCGCATCTCCGAACACAAGGTAAGACTCATACGGGGTGCCGCTCTCGGCATCTCTGTGTACTCAATCCCCCGTGTCTCTACTACTGAAGCCCGTGCTATAGCTGCCCGTATTCGCAGGAAATAGCTTTTGATCTCAGGTTGTGTCGGGTACGACTTTGTGGAGTTATTTAGCGTCGGCTTCTTTTCCCCCTTTTTCTTTACACTGCTCATCCCGTGGAGTTCTCCAGGGTGTCCGTTTGCCGTTTGCAGTTTACCGTATCGGCTTTAGGGCTGCAGGGTCTCGCTACTCTCGCTGGAGGGTTTGGTCAGTGCTCTGCAAGCGTCTCTCCTACTCCGCCATTGCTAGACCACGCCCCCCGGATGTTCTTTTTTAAGGAATGCTAAATCCCATCATTGGGTTTGTTCATATTGTTTAGCGTCTTATATCTGTAAAAACGCTTTCCTCATGCGTATTTCAAAAGCTTCTGTATGTGGCAAATTATTGGAACTACCTATCTCTGTATGTTCTGATAGTGTATTAATATTACTTTTATTAATATTATCAAAAATGGCTTGTAGCCGGTTAACCCTATCCATACTCAAAGAAAAGAAATATACAGTATATATATATGTGTATATCAAAATATCAAAATCAATAACAAAAACAACAATATTAAAAAAGGATGAATAAAAACAGTGACAATGGTGTTAGTCTAAAATTGGGTGTTATACGCCGTATTTATCGGCGTATAACACGCACAGGCGTATAACACGCACCCTAATTTTAAGAGGGACGTTTCAGGAAAAAAACTTTCCACAGCACACGGATCCCCCAAATCACACAGACCACCGCACAGCACATGGACCCCTGCACAGCACAACACACGGAGCCCTGCACAGCAACACGGACCTCTGCACAGCACACGGACCCCCTGCACAGCACAGCACATGGACCCCCTGCACAGATCACAGACCCCCTGCACAGTACTGCACTGCACACAGACCCCCTGCACAGCACTGCACAGAACACAGACCCCTTGCACAGCACTGCACAGAACACAGACCCCCTGCACAGCACTGCACAGAACACAGACCCCCTGCACAGCACTGCACAGCACGCCGACCCCCTGCACAGCACTGCACAGCACACGGACCCCCTGCACAGCACTGCACAGCACACGGACCCCCTGCACAGCACTGCACAGCACACGGACCCCCTGCACAGCACTGCACAGCACACGGACCCCCTGCACAGTACTTCACAGAACATGGACCCCTGCACAGTACTTCACAGAACACGGACCCCTGCACAGCACTGCACAGCACACGGACCCCTGCACAGCACTGCACTGCACAGTTTACAGCCTCCTTTCATTATAAAGTCCCCCCTGCACTCCCAGGAGACCCCCAGTCTCCTGGGACAGCATTGCCAGCCTACTCTAGAGTTGAGAGAAGATCACTGCCAGCCCCTTCTACACTGCTCCTGTGTCACTGCCATTGTAAAACAAAGCTTCTGTTCTGTGTACCTCGATTGACGCTGCTCTCTCATGGACCCGGTCATGTGACTCCTCTGCTGTTTCATTGATGGTCACATGACCGCTCTCCTCCTCCAATCAAAAGCTACACTCGAGGAGGAGGCGGAGCGGGAGGAGGAGAGCGGCGTTACTTTAGGTATCAGAATTCTATTTGTATTGAGAGTGACACAGGAGGAAGGGCTGGCAGTGATGTTTTCTAATGTTTTTAATGTATGACGACGCTGTTCCAGGGTCAGGAGAGACGGCATGGCCGGCCTGACACCCACCCAATGGGGCAGACTGCCCGATCCCCGCCCCTCATTGGTAAAAAAATATATATTGGCGTATAACACGCATGCACGGTTTACCCTCTATTTTTAGGGTGTTATACGCCGATAAATATGGTATATATATATATATATATATATATATATATATATATATATATATATTTATATATATATATATATATATATATATATATTGTGACAGCAGGAAGGTAAAGTCACCTGGTTGCATCCAGGGGGGTAGATATATTTCGCCCAGATTCAGGCTTTACGCCGACTTATACAACTAGGTGGAGAGTTGTATAAGCCCAGCTGAGGCTAGTGGGCTCATGGATGACTCATACCTCTAGGGAGAGTGTGGGGCGTCGTGCAGACAGGGAGTTGATGAGACCAGCTGAAGCTTGTCAGCTCATTTAGGCCTCTATAAGAACTCCCAGCTTCATTAGATGTTAGCTCATGCCTGGACCCAGACCTGTGTGGACTGTCTAGGGAGAGTGAACCCCTGTGCGGTGAGACAAAGCCTGTGTGGCTATTTGCTTGGACATTTAAAACCAGGGACTTAGGGACTAGGACAGCACTAGGCTGATCCCAGTTGTTAGTTAGGAAACCTGTATGTTTAGTCAGAGGTCAAGTTGACCAGGATTTATTTTGTTTATGTTTCTTTTGCTTTGCTGTGTTTTGTCACTGTCAATAGAAAATAAACCGCACCTTTTTGATTTTGAAAACCACAACCTCCGTTTGCTGGGCCTGTTTTTGTGTGGGGAGCCCATCTCGGGGGTCACACACACCCGCTGCCGAGCTAACCCCCCTCACAGTTGGTGGAGAACCAGTGGCAGTTTTTTTTTAAGCCAGCATGGAGGAGATACTGAAGCAGCTGGCTCTAGCAAATGCCAATCAACAGCAGACAAATGCAGGTTTGCAAAAGAGCCTTGCAGCTCATCAACAGAGCCTTGCAGCTCAACAACAGAACTTCGCAGCCCAGCAGCAAGCTCATCAACAGAGCCTTGCAGCCCAGCAGCAGACAAACGCAACTTTGCAACAGAGTCTGGAGGCTCAGCAACAAGCCCAGCAGCAATCTGAGGCCCGCTTCATAGACCTGTTGCAGAAGCAAGAGCAGAGACTACAACAACAGATGGAAGCAGTAATGCAGCAACGTCCGCAGACCAGTGAGGAAAGCCGTCCCACTAATACCGCGTCCTTTGGGGTGAGTCGTTTATTGACAAAAATGACTGGAGAGGATGATCCAGAGGTATTTTTGACCACATTTGAAAGGACCGCTGAAAGAGAAAAGTGGCCTGAGGAGCAGTGGGCTGGACTGGTGGCTCCTCTGTTAACTGGTGAATCGCAGAAAGCTTACTATGACCTAGAGCCTAACCAAGCAAAAGACTATGTGATGCTAAAAGCTGAAATATTGGCAAGGCTGGGTGTCACCCAGGCTGTCCGGGCTCAGCGTGTGCATAACTGGACTTTCCAGCTTGGAAAACCCCCCAGGTCTCAAATGTATGATCTCATTCACCTGAGCAGAAAGTGGCTACAGCCAGAGACTTTGTCCGCACCAAAGATTGTGGAACGTGTTGTAATGGATCGGTTTTTGAGAGCTCTTCCTACTGCCATCCAAAAGTGGGTAAGCCATGGAGACCCAGAGACGGCCGATGGTCTTGTGGATCGTGTGGAGAAATACTTGGCTACAGAGAACCTGACGGCCTCTTCCAGAGACACTCGGACTTTCCACCCTAAGACCAGACCATCCCCAGGGGCGGATAAGAGGATTCCAAGGGGTGAGGGTGGAGAGAGTGAGAGGGTGGGAGCTCTACCCCAAGTTTGGCGAGAACAGCCTGGGAAATCAGCGGCTCAAGAGGCCGCAAGAAGGATCGTTTGCTACCGCTGCCGGCAAGCGGGACATATTGCAGCCAATTGCCCGGTTGTGGAGGAACCCATGCAGTGTGACTTTCTGACGGGCAGACGTCAGTCGCTGTGTGCGACAGTCGCATGCACTGCCATTCGAGGAACTGAGAAACATTTATGCAAAATGTGTGTTAATGGTAGAAATGTTGTGGTATTGCTGGATTCAGGTAGCCTTGTGACCCTGATAAAGGCTGAGTTAGTTAAAACAGAGGTCTCTGGGAATAGCAAGGTAGCTGTTATTTGTGTGCATGGGGACACCCGAGAGTATCCAGTGACTACAGTGTGTTTCGAGACCCCCAAAGGTACCCTCTCTCATCCAGTGGGCTTAGTATCTCAGTTACCGCATGACGCCATTGTGGGAAGGGATTTTCCGAAGTTCTGGGAACTGTGGGATGATCCTGAGCCCCCCACTGGTGCCCCTATGTACCAGGAATGTGATAGCCAGAACTCCCCTGAGAGTGGTGAGGACTCTCCGGAATTTCCCTTATCAGTATTGGCAGGGGAGACTCAAGAAACTGGAGAGGAGCCCACCTCCTCAGACGAAAACCTACCGTCTGTGGAGTTTTCTGATCTTGAGGTTCACAGGGAAAACTTTGCCACAGAACAGTTGAAAGACCCCGCCCTAATAAAGGCACGGGAAAACGTAGTGAAAATAGATGGCGAGTTAGTGAACCCAGATAATACCTGCACTTACCCATACTTCAGCGTAGAGAAGGACCTACTGTATCGGGTGGCAAAAAGGGCAGAAGAAACCGTTGAGCAGCTTGTGGTGCCCAAACCTTACAGGAAGTTGGTGTTGGAGTTGGCCCATGGGCACATTCTTGGAGGTCATCTGGGGACAGAGAAAACCCGAGAGAGGGTATTACAGAGATTCTATTGGCCGGGGGTGATGAAGGACATAGAAAATTATTGTTCCTCCTGCCCTGTGTGTCAGAGGTCGGCCCCGATGCCACATTTCCGTAGCCCGCTGGTCCCTCTACCCATCATTGAGGTCCCGTTTGAGAGGATCGCCATGGATTTGGTAGGTCCTATAATCAAGTCCGCTAGGGGGCACCAGTACATATTAGTTATAATGGACTATGCCACCCGTTATCCAGAAGCGATCCCTCTCCGAAATACCTCGGCCAAAACCATAGCCAAAGAGCTATCTCTTGTGTTTAGCCGGGTGGGTATTTGTAAAGAACTGCTTACGGACCAAGGTACACCCTTTATGTCCCGGGTTATGAAGGAGCTGTGTAAATTGTTCAAAGTGACGCAATTACGTACATCTGTGTATCACCCCCAAACCGATGGGCTGGTTGAAAGATTCAACAAAACCCTAAAACAAATGTTGAAGAAAGTGGTGGATAGAGATGGAAAGGATTGGGACTGTCTACTTCCTTATCTGATGTTTGCTATTAGGGAGGTGCCCCAATCCTCTACGGGATTCTCCCCCTTTGAATTACTGTATGGGAGACACCCAAGAGGGCTGTTGGATATTGCCAAGGAAACTTGGGAAAGTGAGAGTTCTCCCCACAGGAGTGTGATTGAGCATGTCGCCCTGATGCAAGACCGAATTGCACAGGTAATGCCCATCGTGAAGGAACATTTGGCCCAAGCGCAGTTAGCACAGCAGAGAGTGTACAACCGTGGAGCCAAGACCCGTACCTTTTCCCCGGGGGATAGGATACTGGTACTTGTCCCTACGGTTGAAAGTAAATTCCTTGCCAAATGGCAAGGCCCCTACGAGATAATGGAAAAAGTGAGCGAAGTGAATTACAAGGTCAGACAACCAGGAAGGCGAAAGCCCGAACAGATCTATCACGTTAATCTGTTGAAAGCCTGGAGGGATAGAGAGTCCCTAGTCGCAGACACTTGGTCACCAGCTCAAACTGGTTGCGTGATTCCTGAGGTTGGAATAGCAGCCACCTTGTCACAACCCCAACAACAGGAGGTTAAGGAGTTTGTGCTTCGCAACAAGGAGGTATTCTCTGAGCTGCCGGGACAAACATCTGGGGTAGAGCATGACATCATTACCCCGCCCGGTGAAAGGGTGAAGTTAAAACCCTATCGGATCCCAGAGGCCCGACGGGAGGCAATACGGGAGGAAGTACAGAAAATGCTGAGCTTAGGGGTGATAGAGGAGTCCCAAAGTGATTGGTCTAGTTCCATTGTGTTGGTGCCTAAACCGGATGGGAGCTGGCGATTTTGTAACGATTTTCGTCAGTTGAACAAAGTTACAAAATTTGACACCTACCCCATGCCACGTATAGATGAGTTGATGGACCGGCTGGGAACAGCCCGATACATGACGACTCTTGACCTCACAAAAGGGTATTGGCAAATCCCCCTGGCCAAGTCGGCCAAAGAGAAAACCGCATTTGTAACCCCAGACGGGGCGTTCCAATATAAAAGAATGCCGTTCGGGTTACAGAATGCGCCGGCCACATTCCAGCGGAAAATGGACCAGATGCTGAGGCCCCATCGGAAGTATGCTGCGGCTTACCTGGATGACGTAATTGTCCATAGCACAGATTGGGCCTCACATCTGCCAAAAGTGCAAGCAGTCCTGGACTCTGTTCGGGAAGCGGGGTTTACGGCTAACCCCAAGAAGTGTACCATTGGGCAGGAGGAGGCCAAATATCTTGGGTACACCATTGGGAGGGGAGTAATAAAACCCCAACTCAACAAAGTCGAGGCCATCCAGAGTTGGCCACGTCCCAACAGCAAGAAGCAGGTACGAGCCTTTCTGGGAATCGCTGGGTATTATCGGTGATTCATTCCCCACTTTGCTTCTAAGGCTGTGCCCCTAACCAACCTGACGAAGGGGAAAGGGTCGGTCATGATTAAATGGACCCCCGAGGCTGAGGCAGCATTCCAATTCTTGAAACAAGCCTTATGTAGCCAGCCAGTGTTGTACTCACCCGACTTCTCTAAAGACTTTGTCGTACAAAGTGATGCGTCAGATGTGGGGTTAGGAGCAGTATTGTCCCAGGTCTGGAACGGGGAAGAGCACCCAGTCATTTACCTCAGCAGGAAGTTGAAGTCCCATGAGGTAAATTACGCCACCGTTGAAAAGGAGTGTTTAGCGGTGAAGTGGGCTCTAGATTCCCTTCGGTACTACCTGCTAGGTAGGCACTTTGACATGGTTACGGATCACGCTCCGTTAAAGTGGATGGCTCAAAACAAGGAAACAAATAGAAGAGTGAATAGGTGGTTCCTGGCCCTCCAGGAATTCAACTTCACAGTAAAGCATCGCCCTGGCGTTCAAATGGGGAATGTGGATGCTTTGTCTCGAGTACATGAATGCCTGATTGCTGGTGTTCCAACCCCGAGGTTAAAACAAGAGGGGGGGTATGTGACAGCAGGAAGGTAAAGTCACCTGGTTGCATCCAGGGGGGTAGATATATTTCGCCCAGATTCAGGCTTTACGCCGACTTATACAACTAGGTGGAGAGTTGTATAAGCCCAGCTGAGGCTAGTGGGCTCATGGATGACTCATACCTCTAGGGAGAGTGTGGGGCGTCGTGCAGACAGGGAGTTGATGAGACCAGCTGAAGCTTGTCAGCTCATTTAGGCCTCTATAAGAACTCCCAGCTTCATTAGATGTTAGCTCATGCCTGGACCCAGACCTGTGTGGACTGTCTAGGGAGAGTGAACCCCTGTGCGGTGAGACAAAGCCTGTGTGGCTATTTGCTTGGACATTTAAAACTAGGGACTTGGGGACTAGGACAGCACTAGGCTGATCCCAGTTGTTAGTTAGGAAACCTGTATGTTTAGTCAGAGGTCAAGTTGACCAGGATTTATTTTGTTTATGTTTCTTTTGCTTTGCTGTGTTTTGTCACTGTCAATAGAAAATAAACCGCACCTTTTTGATTTTGAAAACCACAACCTCCGTTTGCTGGGCCTGTTTTTGTGTGGGGAGCCCATCTCGGGGGTCACACACACCCGCTGCCGAGCTAACCCCCTAACAATATATATATATATATATATACAATATATGCTATTAAAACAGAGACTATAATATACTGTATATAACTGTAGCGGGGTATTCCCCTTTAAGACAGAGAGACAAGAAGTTCCAGGTGAGAGGTGAGTCGGGAGGAAGTAAAGAGACATTACTGGAAGTGAAAGCAGAGGAGAGAGAGAGACTACATCTCCCAGTACATCTTGCAGCACCCAGGGTACATTGCTCCGGAACAGAGACTGCTGGGGCAGACTTTATAAAGGGGAGGTGGAGTTTGTTTGGTCTCTTTGGACACCCCCTCTCCTAGCAAGAGGATCTCTGTGCTGAACTGCTGTGTGCACAAGGCCTGAAGCCTGGGCCTTGTGCTCCTTTCCAAAGAGCCCTCTGCCAGCCTAGCAGAACCTTAGAGACATCTTCTCATCCTTGCTGCAGTACACCAGAAGGATTGAAGACTTGGATGTCGGTGGATTCCTGTTCCTAGACGAATCGATGGAGGAAACGGACTTGGACTTGTCCGGGTGGTGAGAGCTGTTTAAAGACAGATACTTTATCTTTACTATTCGTTGGGATTACAAAGTTGTTCTTCAAGTGAACCACCGAGAGATTGCTAGCGAATATTGTTTCACTGAACTTCCATTTAGATCAGTCAGGCCTGACTGCATAGGTAGACATTGCTGGGTGTTAGTCTACCCATGAGGGGAAGTAGCTGTAAAAGGGCAGCGCTAGAGTTGCATAGCAATACTTAATTATTCTGATTACTCTGTTTATCTTTATTACTTTTTATTGCAGGGATCTGCAACTTGTTATACTGTTGTTTATTACTTGCCCATTAGCCTCAGTAAAATATCTGGGTCAAGTACATTGGTGTCAGTTTCACTTACTTTAATAGAAGTTTTAAAGTATATCACTGTGTGTGTTTGCCATAGGACTGCGTCACCTATTTCCCCTTACTAGCTGTGCCAGTAGGGGGTTGAGCATATTGCCGGGGGTTGGCGGAGCTGTCTTCAGGGCCCAACTAAATCTGCGGCCTTCTTAGTTGGAGGTATCGCTACATAACATATCAAGTACACTGCTCGCCTCTCTATGTTCACATTCCACCCATGTTAACAGGCACACTACTGACCATCAATAAGCTGCTAAGTGAAACTCCAGGAGAAAAGACATATAAAACAGCAAAATCACCAGTGCTAACACTGTGGACATGTGTGCAAGTAATTAAAACACAATGGAATGGGAGCAACAGTCAATGGAGAAGGATGAGATGTGAGCCCAGTGCAGCAGGATCAAACCGTAACTGGAAAATACGGATACAAACAAACAATACACAGTGATCCAGCGGTCATGGGGCACAAATAGCAATTAGTCTCATGATGATGGCAAAAAACAAATAGATTATTCAATCAAAATGGTAATTCAATCAAAAAGGTCCTTCAGGTCTGGTATGGATTTTAAGGGGAACCCCGCACCATAATTAAAAACAAAATCCCCCAAAAATCCATATCAGGCCCTTATCCGAGCACGCAACCTGGGAGGCTGCAGGAAAAGAGGGGGTGAGAGAGCGCCCCCTCCTGAACCGTACCAGGCCACATGCTCTCAACATGGGGGGGATGTCCCCATGTTGATGGGGACAAGGGCCTCGTCCACACAACCCTTGCCCGGTGGTTGTGGGGGTCTGCAGGCAGGGGGCTTATCGGAATCTGGATGCCCACTTTAACAAAGGGGACCCCCATATTGCGCCCCCCATGTTAATTGGTAACGGGGTACATTATAAAATAACTGTCAACACTGCTTGCGCGTCATTAGCCGGGAGGCTCCGGTGCAGGGAAGATGTGCTTCGTTCATCGCTGGAGACTCGCCACATCGCTGGAGAATCGCTGGAGAACAATTTTGAAAAAAATTCAATATTTTTTACTTTTTGCTATAATAAATTTCCCCAATAAATGTATATAAAAAACTATTTTTTTACTCAGTTTAGGCCGATACGTATTCTTCTACGAATTTTTGTTAAAAAAAACGCAATCAGCGTTTGATTGGTTTGCGCAAAAGTTACACCATTTACAAAATAGGGGATAGTTTTATGGCATTTTTATAAAAAAATTTTTTTTTTACTAGTAATGGCGGCGATCAGTGATTTTTTTCGTGACTGCGACATTATGGCAGACACATCGGACACTTTTGACTCATTTTTGGGACCATTGTCATTTTCACAGCGATCAGTGCTATAAAAATGCACTGATTACTGTGAAAATGACACTGGCAGTGAAGGGGTTAACCACTAGGTGGCGCTGTAGGGGTTAAGTGTTCCCTGCATAGTGTTTCTAACTGTAGGGGGGATGGGCTGTATGTCACTCGACACTGATCTACGCTCCGAATATACAGAGCCAAGATCCGTGTTGTTGTCACTAGGCAGAGCCGAGAGATGCTTGTTTACACAAGCATCTCCCTGCTCTATACCTCCGTGAGACAATTGCAGGGATCCCCGCTGCGATCGAGTCCACGGGACCCGCGGTCCGACTCATGGGGATGGCAGCAGGGTCGTGAGTGCACCGCCGGCGGGGCGAGCGCGACCACACGGACAGGCACTTAAAGGGGACGTACAGGTACATTGATGTGCCTGTCGTGCCATTCTGCCGACGTAAATGTCCAGGAGGCAGTCGGCAAATGGTTAAAATCACTGCTCCTGAAAAAACTTCAGTTTTTAAAACTTTGTTTTGCATTGATACATGTCCCCTGGGGCAGGACCCAGGTCCCCAAACACTTTTTATGACAATAACTTGCATATTAACCTTTAAAATTAGCACTTTAGATTTCTCCCATAGACTTTTTAAAGGGTGTTCCGCGGCTTTTCGAATTTGCCGCAAACACCCCAAATTGTTCGCTGTTCACCGAACAGACATGATAAATTTCAGGGAATGCATTGCTGCTGCAAAGGACAGGATAAGCACTATAGAAGACACAGTATATCCATTAGTGCAATCATATAAGTCTCAGCAACAACAGCTAGTAGCACATGGTGCCAGACTGGAGGACCTAGAAAACAGGATGCAAAAAAATAACATTCAAATCATTAGCCTACCAGAAAAGGTTGAAAGAAAGTCTCCAGTGGATTTCATAAAAAAATGGTTAAAGGAAATTTTTGGCACAGGCTTCTTCTCTTCCATGTTTGCAGTAGAGAGGGCCCATTGGGTTCCAGCTTGCCCTCCACCGTCAGGGGGTGCGCCGTGATCCTTTCTACTAAAAATGCTGAACTACAAAGATCGAGATATGATATTGCAGAAAGCACGCAAACGCTCTGACATAATTGTGGATGGATCTAAAATATATTTTTTCCCCTGATTTCTCAGCAGAGGTGCAGCACCAACATGCCAAATACTCAGATGTAAAGCGGTGTCTACGCCAGGTGGAGGTCACTTATTCTACCCTTTATCCTGCTAAGCTTTGGGTGGTAGCTAAGGGCAGCACTCATTACTTTGTTACCCCTGAAGCGGCCACAACCTGGCTGGATCATAACGTGCAATCTTTATGATCTCCAGCTACAATTTGATCTCATGCCCAACATCTTTCTCCTTCTTGATATGCACAAACCCTGATTAAGGCATCATCTGTCGGTGCTTCATCTATACCTTCTAGGTCAAATGGCCCCCCTAGTAGTGGCTTCTGCGAGGAGCAAGTTTTCTATGTTTCTATTTGTTCACTTACTGTTTTTGTCAAAAATTTGTTTTGGTTACTTTTACTGTGCAAATATCGTGCTACGAACACTCAGCAGTTTCATCAATGTTGACAATCCTTCCCAGCTTAACCTAGCCTCAGCTTGATCTGGGCTCATAACGGTTAACACTTACTTTAAGCCTCTTCAAGTTCCAGTGCAGGATGTGAACCAGGAATAACTCTTGATAATTGTGTCCTCTGTATTGCACCAAGGCACCTTTCCATATCATTCATTGGTTAATTTAGTATGAGTAGCCAATCTAATGTTCTGGTGTCGTGGAATGTGAGGGGCCTTAATGATCCAGTAAAGCGACAAGCCTTGTTCACTAAGTTGAAAAATCTGTCTCTGTCCATAATCTATCTGCAGGAGACACATCTCCATAAAGAAACCCTGTGATTCTTAAGATGGGCACAGTATGCCACACATTTTCACTCCACGTATACTTCTTACTCAAGGGATGTGTCCACTTTAGTTGCCAATGGGGTGGATTTCTCCTGCAGACAGGTTCAGATAGACACTATGGGTAGATTTATTTTTTTATGTTGTTTAATATATAGAAAGCCAAGTACAGTGCCTTGAAAAAGTGTTCATACCCATTGAAAATTTTCCACATTTTGTCATGTTAAAACCAAGAACGTAAATGTATTTTATTGAGATTTTATGTGATAGACCAACACAAAGTGGAACATAATTGTGAAGTGGAAGGAAAGTGATAAATGGCTTTCAAACTATTTTTACAAATAAATATCTGAAAAGTGTGGCTTGCATTTGTATTCAGCTCCCTTTTACTCTGATATCCCTAACTAAAATGTAGTGGAACCAATTGCCTTCAGAAGTCCACCTGTGTGTAATTTAATCTCAGTATAAATACAGCTGTTCTGTAAAGCCCTCAGAGGTTTGTTAGAGAATCTTAGTGAACAAACAGCATTATGAAGGCATAGGAACACACCAGATAGGTCAGGGCTAAAGTTGTGGAGAAGTGTAAAGCAGAATTAGGTTAGAGAAAAAATATCCCTAGCTTTAAACATCTTACGGAGCACTGTTCAATCCATCATCTCAAAATTGAAAGAGAATGGCACAACTGCAAACCTACCAAGACATGGCCGTCCACTTAAACTGATAGGCCGGGCAAGGAGAGCATTAATAAGAGAAGCAGTCAAGAGCCCAGGGTAACTCTGGAGAAACTGCAGAGATCCACAACTATTAGCCATGCACTCCACAAATCTGGCCTTTATGAAAGTGTGGCAAGAAAAAAACCATTGTTGAAAGAAAGCCATAAGAAGTCCCCTTTGCAGTTTGCGAGAAGCCATGTGGAGGACATAGCAAACATGTGGAAGAAGGTGCTCTGGTCAGATGAGACCAAAATTGAACTTTTTGGACTAAAAGCAAAACGCTATGCGTGGCAGAAAACTAACTCTGCACATCACCCTGAACACACTATCCCCACTGTGAAACATGGTGGTATCAGCATTATGTTGTGGTGATGCTCATCAGGGACAGGGAAGCTGATGGGAGTTGACAGGGAGATGGATGGAGCCTAGAACAGGACAATCTTAGATGAAAACCTGTTAGAGTCTGCAAAAGACTTAAGACTGGGACGGAGCTTCACCTTCCAGCCAGACAACGACCCTAAACATACAGCCACAGATCAAAGCATATTCATGTGTTAAAATGGCCCAGTCAAAGTCCAGACCTACATCCAATTGAGAGTCTGTGGCAAAGACTTGAAAATTGCTGTTCACAGACACTCTCCATCCAATCTGCAAGAGCTTGAGCTATTTTTCAAAGAAGAATGGGCAAAAATGTAACTCTCTAGATGTGCAAAGCTGGTAGAGACATACCCAAAAAGACTTGTGGGGGGGGGGGGGGCTGATTCAAAAATGCACACCACACTTTCCCATATTTATTTGTAAAAAAAATTGAAAAATTTGGTCTATCACATATAATCCCAATAAAATACATTTACATTTTTGGCTGTAACATGACAAAGGGGCTGATTTACAAAACGTTTGCGCCATGAGTATCGGCGCATCTGCGCGCGCAATGGCTGTTTTGGTATTTACAAAACATTAGCGCCGGTAGCGCAGCTCTATTTGCCATTTACTATAGTGTTGTCGGCGGACGGGAGGAGGCGCTCAGTGCGCCGCTATGGACCTGGCGCACGGCATGTTAAAATCTAAATATAAAGAAGCTGGAAGTGAGAATATAATGGGGGTGATGTGGGGTGATGTGAGGAAGTGTAGTGACACCTGCCCAAATAACTAATATGCCCAAAATAGAGTGAGAAAGTAACTTTTTCAAAACCAGCCCGCTGCGCCGGCAAGTACGATTCGAGCTGGAGGTTTTTTTGAGCTCAGCGCGGGAATTTTCCTTGTTTTCTTGCGCCAAGACACTGCGCCGGCAAAATCTTAGTAAATGTCAAGTCACGTAAACCAATTTGCATAAGTTGAACAGGCGCAGCTCTGAACTTCCCAGTGCGCCTGCAAAATGACATTTCTAAAGGAAAAAAAAGGCATTTAAAAGCACCCGCGGCTGTAATGAATTGTCGGCTCTCGGCAATATAGAGAAAAGTCATAGAAAGTCTTTGATAACCAAAAAAAATAAAGCGTGGGGGTTCCCCAAATTCCATTACCAGGCCCTTCAGGTCTGGAATGGATATTAAGGGGAACTCTGCCGCAAATTTAAAAAAAAAATGCGTGCGGTTCCCCCAAATATCCATACCAGGCCCTTCAGATCTGGCATGGATTTTAAGGGGAACTCCACCCCAAATTTTAAAAAAAATGGCGTGGAGTCCCCCTAAAAATTCACACCATACCCTTATCCGAGCACGCAACCTGGCAGGCCGCAGGAAAAGAAGGGGGGACGAGAGAGCGCCCCCCTCCCTCCTGAACCGTACCAGGCCACATGCCCTCAACATGGGGAGGATGTCCCCATGTTGATGGGGACAAGGGCCTCATCCCCACAACCCTTGCCCGGTGGTTGTGGGGGTCTGCGCGTGGGGGACTTATCGAAATCTGGAAGACCCCTTTAACAAAGGGGACCCCCAGATCCCCGCCCCCCCTGTGTGAAATGGTAATGGGGTACATTGTACCCCTACCATTTCACAAAGAAAGTGTAAAAAATAAAAAAAATGACAAGAGCCGGTTTTTGACAATTCCTTTATTAATGTCTTCTCTTTTCTTCCATCTTCTTCCATCTTCTTCCATCTTCTTATTTTCTCCATTCGGGTTTCTTCCTCCATCTTCCTCTTCATCTTTATCTTCATCTTCATCTTCCTTCTTCCTTCGGTCTTCTCGTCCGCATCTTGCTCCGGCTTCTTCTTTCTTCTTCGGCCGCTCCATTTGAATTGGAGGTTCCCGCTGTGTCACAATTCAGTTCTCCTCTTGGTCTGCTGCCACCCGGTGGCTCCGCCCCCCTCTGACACCACGGGGAAAGTCCCTGTGAAATCCATGTGCGTCAGAGGGGGGCGGGGTCACCGGGTGGCAGCGGACCCAGAGGAGAACTGAAGAACTGAAGCGTCACACAGCGGGATCCTCCAATTCAAACGGAGCGGCCGAAGAAAGAAGAAGGGAAGACGCCGGAGCAAGATGCGGACGAGAAGACCGAAGGAAGAAGGAAGATGAAGATAAAGATGAAGAACAAGATGGAGGAAGAAACCCGAATGGAGAACAGAAGAAGATGGAAGAAGAAGATGGAAGAAGAAGATGGAAGAAAGGAAAATACATTAATAAAGGAATTGTCAAAAACCGGCTCTTGTCATTTTTTAAATTTTTGTCACTTTCTTTGTGAAATGGTAGGGGTACATTTGTACCCCATTACCATTTCACACAGGGGGGGCGGGATCTGGGGGTCCCCTTTGTTAAAGGGGTCTTCCAGATTCCGATAAGCCCCCCGCCCGCAGACCCCCACAACCACCGGGCAAGGGTTGTGGGGATGAGGCCCTTGTCCCCATCAGCATGGGGACATACTCCCCATGTTGAGGGTATGTGGCCTGGTACGCTTCAGGAGGGAGGGGGGGTCGCTCTCTCGTCCCCCCTCTATTCCTGCGGTCTGCCAGGTTGCGTGCTCAGATAAGGGTCTGGTGTGGATTTTTGGGGGTACTCCACGCCATTTTTTTTTAAATTTGGGGTGGAGTTCCCCTTAAAATCCATACCAGATATGAAGGGCCTGGTATGGATATTTGGGGGAACCGCACGCATTTTTTTTTAAATTTGCAGCAGGGTTCCCCTTAATATCCATTCCAGACCTGAAGGGCCTGGTAATTGAATTTGGGGGACCCCCACACTTTTTTTTGTGTTATCAAAGACTTTCAATGACTTTTATCTGTATTGACGGGAACCAGCAATTCATTACAGCCGCGAGGACTTTTAAATGACTATTATTTTACTTTAGAAATGTAATTTTGCTCTCGAACTGTTATAAACATGGAAAACATGCACTACTTTACAGGCATACTATAGACACCCCCCAGGTATGATATTTAGGGCTAGGGATGAGCTTCGAGTTCGAGTCGAACTCATGTTCGACTCGAACATTGCCTGTTCGCCCGTTCGCCGAACAGCGAACAAATTGGGGTGTTCGCGGCAAATTCGAAAAATCTATGGGAGAAATCTAAAGTGCTAATTATAAAGGCTTATATGCAAGTTATTGTCCTAAAAAGTGTTTGGGGACCCGGGTCCTGCCCCAGGGGACATGTATCAATGCAAAAAGAAGTTTTAAAAACGGCCGTTTTTTCGGGAGCAGTGATTTTAATAATGCTTAAAATGAAAAAATAAAAGTGAAATATTCCTTTAAATTTCGTACCTGGGGGGTGTGTATGATATGCATGTGAAGTGGCGCATGTTTCCCGTGCTTAGAACTGTCCCTGCAAAAAATGTAATTTTTGAAAGAAAAAAATGCATTTAAAACTGACTCGCGGCTATTAATGAATTGTCGGCTCCCGGCAATACATACAAAAGTCATTGATAAAAAAAAAAAAAAAAGCGTGGGGGTTCCCCAGAATTCAATTACCAGGCCCTTCAGGTCTGGAATGGATATTAAGGGGAACCCCGCCGCAAATTAAAAAAAAATTGACGTGGGGTTCCCCCAAATATCCATTCCAGGCTATTCAGATCGGGCATGGATTTTAAGGGGAACTCCACCCCAAATTTAAAAAAAATGGCGTGGAGTCCCCCTAAAAATCCATACCAGACCCCTTATCCGAGCACGCAACCTGGCCGGCCGCAGGGGAAAAGGGGGGGACGAGAGAGCGGCCCCCCCTCCCTCCTGAACCGTACCAAGCCACATGCCCTCAACATGGGGAGGATGTCCCCATGTTGATGGGGACAAGGGCCTCATCCCCACAACCCTTGCCCGGTGGTTGTGGGGGTCTGCGGGCGGGGGGCTTATCGGAATCTGGAAGACCCCTTTAACAAAGGGGACCCCCAGATCCCGGCCCCCCCCCTATGTGAATTGGTAAGGGGTACATTGTACCCCTACCATTTCACGAAGAAAGCGTAAAAAAATGTTTAAAAAAACACACAAACACCTTGAAAAAGTCCTTTATTAAAAAAAAAAAAAAAAAAACATTCCAGCGGTGAAATCCAGTGTCCCGCGGCGATCCCGATGTCCAGCGCTGTCCTTCATTGGTTGTGCCTGAGCGGACCTGATGGGGAACTCCCTCTCCAGTATTTTAAATGTATAGACCCGCCCCTTCTAAAGTTCCCCATCAGGTCCGCTCAGCGGACCAGATGCGGAACATGAGAAGGGGCGGGTCTATACATGTATTACCAAAGTGAGAGCAGTTCCCCATCAGGTCCGCCCCCTCGGTATGTCGGACCCGTCTACGTCATTGGCTTGAGCGGGGAACTTCCTTCACTGTGTAATTTAAATTTACATAGTGAAGGAAGTTCCCCGCTCAAGCCAATGACGTAGGCGGGTCCGACATACCGAGGGGGCGGACCTGATGGGGGACTGCTCTCACTTTGGTAATACATGTATAGACCCGCCCCTTCTCATGTTCCGCATCTCGTCCGCTGAGCGGACCTGATGGGGAACTTTAGAAGGGGCGGGTCTATACATTTAAAATACTGAGAGGGAGTTCCCCATCAGGTCCGCTCAGGCACAACCAATGAAGGACAGCGCTGGACATCGGGATCGCCGCGGGACACTGGATTTCATCGCTGGAATGTTTTTTATTTTATTTTTTTAAATAAAGGACTTTATCAAGGTGTTTGTGTGTTTTTTTTAAAAAAAAATTACGCTTTTTTCGTGAAATGGTAGGGGTACAATGTACCCCTTACCAATTCACATAGGGGGGGCCGGGATCTGGGGGTCCCCTTTGTTAAAGGGGTCTTCCAGATTCCGATAAGCCCCCCGCCCGCAGACCCCCACAACCACCAGGCAAGGGTTGTGGGGATGAGGCCCTTGTCCCCATCAACATGGGGACATCCTCCCCATGTTGAGGGCATGTGGCTTGGTACGGTTCAGAAGGGAGGGGGGCCGCTCTCTCGTCCCCCCCTTTTCCCCTGCGGCTGGCCAGGTTGCGTGCTCGGATAAGGGGTCTGGTATGGATTTTTAGGGGGACTCCACGCCATTTTTTTTTTAATTTGGGGTGGAGTTCCCCTTAAAATCCATGCCAGATCTGAAGGGCCTGGAATGGATATTTGGGGGAACCCCACGTCAATTTTTTTTTAAATTTGTGGCGGGGATCCCCTTAATATCCATTCCAGACCTGAAGGGCCTGGTAATTGAATTCTGGGGAACCCCCACGCTTTTTTTTTTTTTTTTTTTTATCAATGACTTTTGTATGTATTGCCGGGAGCCGACAATTCATTAATAGCCGCGAGTCAGTTTTAAATGCATTTTTTTCTTTCAAAAATGACATTTTTTGCAGGGACAGTTCTAAGCACGGGAAACATGCGCCACTTCACATGCATATCATACACACCCCCCAGGTATGAAATTTAAAGGAATATTTCACTTTTATTTTTTCATTTTAAGCATTATTAAAATCACTGCTCCCGAAAAAACGGCCGTTTTTAAAACTTCTTTTTGCATTGATACATGTCCCCTGGGGCAGGACCCGGGTCCCCAAACACTTTTTAGGACAATAACTTGCATATTAGCCTTTATAATTAGCACTTTAGATTTCGAACGTTCGAGTCCATTGTATTTAATAGGGTTCTAAAGTTTACACAAACATTTTGTCTGTTCGCAGGTTCTGGTGCGAACCGAACAGGGGGGTGTTCGGCTCATCCCTGTTTAGGGCCAGTTCACACCGGATGCAGTGCAGTGCGTTTTTTTGATGCATGAAAAACGCAAAGAAAGTTGATCACATTAATGCCAATGGCATAGGTCACACCACTGCAGTCCGTTCCAGTGCGTTTCATAAAGGAAAAAAAAAATTGGCCATGCTGCATTTTTTAGGTACAGAACTGTACTGGACCGCAGTAAAACACATTAAAAAACCGCAACGGAACGTACCAAAAACGCACTGGAATGCACCGGAACGCACCTAAATGCACCAAAGACGCACTGCAACTGTCAGGAAAGGCTTCACCCGCTGGTGGTGCTGTTGGTCCTTTGGACTGTGGTACTAGTGTCCACCAGCAGGTGTCCTCTTGCAGCCAATATCTTTGTTGGAGGATCTCACCTGCTGGTGGTAACACATGATTCATGGACTGTAGTACCGGCATCCACCAGCGGGTGTATTCTGGCAGTATGGGACAGGCAGCACTTCCTGTGGTCAGCTGTGACCTGAAGCTTAATTACTGGACTTCCTTAAATACCCGGCAAGTGCATACACTCCTTGCCCTGGTATCGCTCTCTCCCTGACCTAGGACCCGTACCCTGTCTTAAGCCTATAGCCGACCCAATCCCTAACCTGCACCCTGCTTGACCCGATCCCTACCTTGAGCCTGCATCCTGCTTTACCCGATCCAACCTGATCCCTACCTTAAGCTCAGCCTGCATCTGTCTCTCGGTTACCTTGATCCCTGCTCTGCAGCCAACCCATCCATCTCCTCCCTGTTCCTGTTTATTCCTATCCCTACCCATCTGCTGGATCCCCTTGTGTATGACCTCGGCCTGGCTTTTACTACGATTCCGGTATTCCCCCCCTTTACTGTATATATCTTCTTTTGTCACTGTGATTTGGTTTGGTTATTTGCACTGTGTTCTGTTTGAGGTGTTTATTTGTCTGTTTACTTCACTTAATAAATTATTACACTTTTACCTACACCTGTTTGGTCTCCTCTGTGCTGTCACACAGTCTGGTTTGCTACATTCTCTGACAGTATACCAGGGCTATTCCTAAACCAGACGTGACGGCATTGAGGGACCATCCTGGTTTGTAATACCCGGTCAAGATGGATAATAATGAGGCCATTTATTATTCTCTGCTGGCAGCACAGGATAATGAATATTGTCGTCAGATTCTAAAGGATTGGACCAGTGACCAGCTGATAGAAACCATCCGATCAGCTTATTCCCTAGTGGGGCAGGGTTATATATCTTTTGAGGACATCCAGCCGTTAGTGCAGTTATGTGAAAAGCCAGCCCTGTCATCTATTCCCGTAGGGAAGGACGATTTTTCACCCCCTTTCAGTTTTGACCAGGTTGAATCCTTAGTGTGGTTGTTAGAAGATGATCCAGCCTATTTTTGGGAACATTATTCCTCTTGTTCCCAGCAGGTGTTGTCTGATTGCATCCATTCAGTGCAATCCCTGGTCAGACAGTCTGTGAGTGAGACAGTTTTTGCTCAACCTGTGCTGCAGGCATGGTCAGATCTCCTGCGCTTAGCCAAGCCGCAGCGTTCCAGCCCTGCCGTTGATCACCTGCCTTCCCAGGAATGTATCCGCCCATCGCCTATAGCAACCCCAGCTACCGTCCAGTGTGTTCAGCCCCCCAAATACTACTACCCCGTCTCTACCTGTTGCACCTACCCTGCCTTCAATCCACCTGCTTCTTCCCTCCTATCCGTAGCCAATCCACAAGAACCTCCTACAGCCACTGTCCCTGCACCTCTGCCATTTTCTTCCATTTGCTCAATCCCAACCTTTTCATATATTCCCCCCGTTACTTGCCAACCTGCAGTGACTAAATCCAAGAAGAAGCGGAAGTATTTCCCAACCCACACAATCCAACCTATCTCCACACCCACCAACCTGCTCCAGCCTGCAGTTCTCGAGCCAGCCTTCCAGCCTGCAGTTCTCGAGCCAGCTTTCCAGCCTGCAGTTCTCGAGCCAGCTTTCCAGCCTGCAGTTCTCGAGCCAGCTTTCCAGCCTGCAGTTCTCGAGCCAGCTTTCCAGCCTGCAGTTCTCGAGCCAGCTTTCCAGCCTGCAGTTCCAGAGCCAGCCTCCCAGCCTGCAGTTCCAGAGCCAGCCTCCCAGCCTGCAGTTCTCGAGCCAGCTTTCCAGCCTGCAGTTCCCAAGCCAGCCTTCCAGCTTGTGGTTCCCGAGCCGGCCTTCCAGCCTGCGGTTCCCGAGCCGGCCTTCCAGCCTGCGGTTCCCGAGCCGGCCTTCCAGCCTGCGGTTCCCGAGCCGGCCTTCCAGCCTGCGGTTCCCGAGCCGGCCTTCCAGCCTGCGGTTCCCGAACTGGCCTTCCAGCCTGCGGTTCCCGAGCCTGCCTTCCTACCTGCAGTCTTCCAGCCTGAGGTCCCTATGCCGGTCTGCCGGCCTGAGGTCCCTATGCCGGTCTGCCGGCCTGAGGTCCCTAGGCCGGTCTGCCGGCCTGAGGTCCCTAGGCCGGCCTGAGGTCCCTAGGCCGGTCTGCCGGCCTGAGGACCCTAGGCCGGTCTGCCGGCCTGAGGTCCCTAGGCCGGTCTGCCGGCCTGAGGTCCCTAGGCCGGTCTGCCGGCCTGAGGTCCCTAGGCCGGTCTGCCGGCCTGAGGTCCCTAGGCCGGTCTGCCGGCCTGAGGTCCCTATGCCGGTCTGCCGGCCTGAGGTCCCTGTGCCAGCCTGCCGGCCTGAGGTTCCCGTGCCAGCCTGCCAGCCTTGAGGTTGTGGTGCCCGTTTCCCGGCTTGAGGTTGTGGTGCCCGTTTCCCGGCTTGAGGTTGTGGTGCCCGTTTCCTGGCCTGAGGAGCCTGCTGCCCAACCGGATGTGCCACTGCCTGCTGCCCAGCTCGATGACCGGGAGCCTGCTGCCCAGCTCGTTGACCCGGAGCCTGCTGCCCAGCTCGTTGACCCGGAGCCTGCTGCCCAGCTCATTGACCCGGAGCCTGCTGCCCAGCTCGTTGACCCGGAGCCTGTTGCCCAGCTCGTTGACCCGGAGCCTGTTGCCCAGCTCGATGACCCGGAGCCTGCTGCCCAGCTCGATGACCCGGAGCCTGCTGCCCAGCTCGATGTGCCACTGCCTGCTGCCCAGCCTGATGTGCCACTGCCTGCTGCCCAGCCTGATGTGCCACTGCCTGCTGCCCAGCCTGATGTGCCACTGCCTGCTGCCCCTGCCTGCTGCCCAGCCCGGTGTGCCCCTGCCTGCTGCCCAGCCCGGTGTGCCCCTGCCTGCTGCCCAGCCCGGTGTGCCCCTGCCTGCTTCCCAGCCTGGTGTGCCTGTTTCCTGCCCGGATGTGCCTGCTTCCCAGTTGGATATGCCTACTGTTTGCCCGGATGTGCCCGCTGTCTGCCTGGATGTGACCTGGCTTGTTGCCATGAACTTCCCCCAGCAACAGGTCGTTGGAGCGTCCGGAGGCCGCTCCTTTGAGGGGGGGTACTGTCAGGAAAGGCTTCACCCACTGGTGGTGCTGTTGGTCCTTTGGACTGCGGTACTAGTGTCCACCAGCAGATGTCCTCTTGCAGCCAATATCTTTGTTGGAGGATCTCACCTGCTGGTGGTAACACATGATTCATGGACTGTAGTACCGGCGTCCACCAGCGGGTGTATTCTGGCAGTATGGGACAGGCAGCACTTCCTGTGGTCAGCTGTGACCTGAAGCTTAATTACTGGACTTCCTTAACCACTTAACGACCGCCCACCGCTGATTTACGTCGGCAGAATGGCACGGACAGGCAGAATCACGTAGATCTACGTGATCGCCTTTGTGCAGTTGGGGGGTCCATCCGGACCCCCCTTCACTGCAGTGAGCGGCCGTTAAGTGTTCGGGAGCGATCAGGCATGAGGGGGCGGCCGCTCGATTCCGCCCCCCCCCTCGCGATCGCTCCCGGCCAATGAAATTGCTTCCTCCGCCATGTGATGTAAACACAGGCTGGAGGAAGTGATGTCATCTCCCTCGCCGCGGTCTTTTCGTTCCCGGCGCCGAGTAGTGAAGACAGAGGTTAGTGCTCCAACAGTCCACTGACACGTAGGTACACATAGGCACACAAATCACCCCCCAGTCACCCCCAGATCACCCCCCAGGTCACCCCAAAGCCCCCAATCACAGTGTCACTGATTGCAGTGATCATTTATTTTACTGATCACTGCATTTAGTGTCATCTGTGATTGTAAAAAGTTGCAAGGCAGTTAGGATTAGGCCCCTTTAGGTCCAGGGTAGCCCCCTAACCCCCCCTAATAAAGGTTTAACCCCTTGATCACCCCCCAGGTAACCCTTTCACCCCCTAACTTCAGCGTCACTAAGCGATTGTTTTTCCGATCGCTGTATTCGTGTCGCTGGTGTTTTAGATAGGCAGTTATTTTTTTTTTAGGTTCGCCGCAGGTTTTTATTGGTGTCAGGTACCCCCATATTTAACCTAATAAAGGTTTTAACCCCCTGATTGCCCCTAGTTAACCCTTTCACCAGTGATCACCATATAAAGGTTACGGGTGACGCTGGTTGATTAGTTTGCTTTTTATAGCATCAGGGCACCCGCCGTATATAACCCAATAAAGGTTTAACCCCCCTGATCGCCCGGCGGGTGAGATCAATTAGGTTTTAGCGCCAGAGAGGGTCTGCGTCGCCCCAGGCAGTGTTAGGTTAGTGCCAGTAACGCTAACACCCACGCGCAAAGCATACACCCCCCTTAGTGGTATAGTATCTGATCAGATCTATACTAGCATCCCCAGCGGTTTAGGGTTCCCAAAAACGCAGTGTTAGCGGGATCAGCCCAGATACCTGCTAGTACCTGCGTTTAGCCCCTCTGCCCAGCCCAGCCCACCCAAGTGCAGTATCGATCGATCACTGTCACTTACCAAACACAACACACATAACTGCAGCGTTCGCAGAGACAGGCCTGATCCCTGCGATCGCTAACAGTTTTTTTGTAGCGTTTGATATATTTGCTGACGACAGTCAGGTGCTTTTTTTCCTGTGAATCTTACTAGTGTACCCCTAAATTTAGAGCCCAAAATGGCAAGACGAAGGTACACTAGTAAAGAGGCCTACGAGATTCTGAGCATGACAGATAGTGAAGAGGAGGTCACGTATCTGTCAGATTCAGGCTCAGAATATCTTCCCGTAGAAGACAGTGACGTCAGCGGCCCCACGTCAGATAGCTCTGACGACGAAGTTGAGGTCCCTGCTAAGGTCAGGCGTACCCGATCCCGATCTTCTGAGGTTGTTGAGGAGCAAGAACCGCAGGTCTCTCGTATCATGGAGCAGAGTAGTACTAGCGCCGCTATTCCTTCTGGTGAACTGGCAAGCACCAGCGGCCTAGTACAGCCTGGACGTACATCCAGCACTGCAGTAACACTTGGTGACGTGGCGAGTCCCATAAGTGCAGTTCAAGCTGGCGAGGTGGCAAGCACAAGTAGTGTCCCGCTGCCACCAAGAAGACAAAGGCAGGCCCGTCGTGCCCATACTGCCCTTCCTGCAGAATTCGCCTATCCTGATTGGGTCCCCACCACTTCTGCAGAACCTGTACTTCCCCCATTCACTGCCCAACCCGGTATTCAGGTGGAAACAGCTGATTTTATGCCAATCGATTTTTATTTGCTGTTTTTCACGGAAGATCTCTATAGATCTATTGTGGACCAGAGTAATTTATATGCTGGTCAATTTATCGCCGCTAACCCCCAGTTGCCTAAAATTGCCAGAAATTGGAAACCAATTACGGTTTCCGAATTTAAGACCTTTCTGGGCCTTTCCCTCAACATGGGCACACATAAATTTCCGTCATTGCGTGCTTATTGGTCCACGCACCCAATTGACCACATGCCCGTGTTCTCTGCCTCCATGTCCAGGGCACGATACGAGCAGATTTTGCGGTTCATGCACTTCAACGACAATGAACTTTGTCATCCACGTGGGGACCCTGAATACGACCGGCTCTATAAAATTCGGCCCCTCATAAACCACTTCAACGAACGTTTTGCAGCCTTGTTTACTCCCGATCAAGTTGTCTGCGTTGATGAGTCCCTGATTAAATTTTCTGGCCGCTTGTCTTTCAAGCAGTACCTTCCCAGCAAGCGTGCCAGATACGGGGTCAAGCTCTACAAGTTCTGTGACAGGGCAACAGGCTATGTAGTGAACTTTACGGTTTATGAGGGAAAAGACAGTCAGATTGAGTCGGTCAACTGCCCGGATTACATAGGGAGCGCTGGCAAGATAGTGTGGAACTTGGTGTCACCCTTATTCGGAAAGGGGTACCACTTGTATGTGGACAATTATTACACGAGCGTGCCACTGTTTAGTCACTTGTTTGATCATAAGATTGGAGCATGTGGCACCGTGCGACCTAATCGCCGGGGCTTTCCCCAGCGGCTTGTAGATGCCTGTCTTAGGCTGGGGGAGAGAGCCTGCTTGAAGTGTAATAACTTGCTCGCTATGAAGTGGAGGGACAATAAGAATGTTTTCCTTCTTACCTCCCTTCATGCAGACACGACAGTCCAAATTCGTACGGCGACTGGTGTTGTGGAGAAACCCCTCTGTGTCCACGAATATAACCAAAATATGGGAGGGGTGGACCTCAACGACCAGTTGATGGCGCCGTATCTAATTGACCGTAAGGCGAGACGCTGGTACAAAAAAGTGTCTCTATCATTATTCCAATTGGCTTTGCTGAACGCTCATGTGCTATACAGAGCTTCAGGCGGGACGTTATCTCTTCTAAAATTCCAGAATGAGATAGTCACAGAACTCCTGTATCCAGGCGGTTCTGCACCTCACCATCCCCAACTAAATGCAGTAAGCCGGCTGCATGAGAGGCATTATTCGTATGTCCTCCCGAGTACCCCTACCCAAAGCCACCCCCAAAAAAGATGTCGTGTCTGTAGCAAGCGCGGATTTAGGCGTGGCACCCGTAGTTTTTGTCCACTCTGTCCTGACAAGCCTGGTCTTTGCCAAGGTGAATGTTTTGAACGCTACCACTCAAAAGTGAAGTTTTAGCGTAGGGTACAGCATTTCACAGACAAGGACACACTTACACAGGGTCTCCCAAGATGCCATTACATTTTGAGAGACCCGAACCATTACAGTTGTAAAGTTACAAAAAAAAGTGTAAAAAAGAAAAAAAAAACGTAAAAAACAAAACACAAAAAAAATATAAAATAAAAAAACCAAAAATAGTTGTCGTTTTATTGTTCTCTCTCTCTCTATTTTCTCTCTATTTTTCTGCTCATTTTTACTGTATTCTATTCTGCAATGTTTTATCATGCTTGCTTTTCAGGTATGTAATTTTTTGTTTTCAGGTGCGCCATTCAACTGCAGCGCGGAATTATTTATCTTGACAGCAACAGCGTTTGCTCCCACGATACATAAAGCCGTGACTCCAGTGCTGTAGGAGGTGATTTCACCACCACAGTTAAAAAAAGAGCATATATGCCGAAGCATGGGGGCAGCAGGGGCGGAGGAGCGATTTTGCTCCTAATGCCGCGTACATACGGTCGAAATTCCGACCGTGTGTACGCGGCATAACTTTTTTGCGGGAGGATGCCCCCATGCTTCGGCATAAAACATTTTTTTATTTTTTACTAGGTTTTGTTTTGGTATTTGCTTTGCAGGTATGGCATGGTAAGGTCTTACTGTTGTACTGTAATGTTACTTTGTTTTAATGTTAACCACCATTTGCTTAGCAGGTACGCCATTCAGTTGCAGCGCGGATCTATTTATCTTGACAGCAACAGCGTTTGCTCCCACGATACATAAAGCCGTGACTCCAACGCTGTAGGAGGTGATTTCACCACCACAGTTAAAAAAAAGAGCATATATGCCGAAGCATGGGGGCAGCAGGGGCGGAGGAGCGATTTTGCTCCTAATGCCGCGTACATACGGTCGAAATTCCGACCGTGTGTACGCGGCATAACTTTTTTGCGGGAGGATGCCCCCATGCTTCGGCATATATATATTTTAGGCACAGGTTGCGTTAAAACATTTTTTTATTTTTTACTAGGTTTTGTTTTGGTATTTGCTTTGCAGGTATGGCATGGTAAGGTCCTACTGTTGTACTGTAATGTTACTTTGTTTTAATGTTAACCACCATTTGCTTAGCAGGTACGCCATTCAGTTGCAGCGCGGATCTATTTATCTTGACAGCAACAGCGTTTGCTCCCACGATACATAAAGCCGTGACTCCAACGCTGTAGGAGGTGATTTCACCACCACAGTTAAAAAAAAGAGCATATATGCCGAAGCATGGGGGCAGCAGGGGCGGAGGAGCGATTTTGCTCCTAATGCCGCGTATATACGGTCGAAATTCCAACGGAGGCTTATCCGTGGAAAAGTCCGACCGTGTGTACGCGGCATAACCTTTTATGCCGCGTACATACGGTCGAAATTCCGACGAAGGCTTGACCGTGTGTACGCGGCATAACTTTTTTGCGGGAGGATGCCCCCATGCTTCGGCATATATGCCCATCATTAGAAGTGGGTGGATGAAGGGAGGTATTCTAATGGTGGGCATACCCACCAATCAATCTCTTTTTTTCGTTCAGCCAATAGGCTGTATGAAAAAAAAGATTACAATACATGTCCAACAAGGACCAGCAACGTACTGGTATGTTGCTGGACTTTGAATGTTTATACCAGAATGATGCCTGCGGGTTTAGGTATCATCTTGGTATCATTCTTTTCAGCCAGCAGCCGGCTTTCATGTAAAAGCAATTCTAGCAGATAATTAGCCTCTAGACTGCTTTTACAAGCAGTGGGAGGGAATGTCCCCCCCCCGGATATAAAAAGCGCCATTGGGAAATTGGGAAAGCATTTTATCACACCGATCTTGGTGTGGTCAGATGCTTTGAGGGCAGAGGAAAGATCTAGGGTCTAACCCCCCATTTTTTTTCAAAAAAAGAGTACCTGTCACTACTTATTGTTATCATGGTGGATATTTACATTCCCTGAGATAACGATAAAAATGGTAAAAAAATTAAATATGGAAGGCACAGTTTAAAAATAAAATAAAAAAGCCAACTAAATAATAAAAAAAAAAAAAAAAAAGCACCGCTGTCCCCCCCTGCTATTGCGCAAAGGCGAACGCAAGCGTCGGTCTAGCATCATATGTAAACAGCAATTGCATCATGCATGTGAGGTATCACCGCGAAGGTCAGATCGAGGGCAGTCATTTTAGCAGTAGACCTCCTCTGTAAATCTAACGTGGTAACCTGTAAAGGCTTTTAAATGCTTTTAAAAATGAATGTAGTTTTGTCGCCGCTGCGCGTTTGTGCGCAATTTTAAAGCATGTCGTGTTTGGTATCCATGTACTCGGCCTATGATCATCTTTTTTATTTCATCAAACATTTGGGCAATATAGTGTTTTTTAGTGCATTAAAAATAAAAAAAGTGTGTTTTTCCCCCAAAAAATGCGTTTGAAAAATCGCTGCGCAAATACTGTGTGGAAAAAAAAAATGCAACACCCACTATTTTAATCTGTAGGGCCTTTGCTTTAAAAAAATATATAATGTTTGGGGGTTCAACATAATTTTCTTGCAAAAAAAAATTTTCTTTCATGTAAACAAAAAGTGTCAGAAAGGGCTTTGTCTTCAAGTGGTTAGAAGAGTGGATGATGTGTGACATAAGCTTCCTAATGTTGTGCATAAAATGCCAGGACAGTTCAAAACCCCCCCAAATGACCCCATTTTGTAAAGTAGACACCTCAAGCTATTTGCTGAGAGGCATGTTGAGCCCATTGAATATTTTTTTTTTTGTCCCAAGTGATTGAATAATGACCAAAAAAAAAAAAATGTACAAAAAGTTGTCACTAAATTATATATTGCTCAAACATGCCATGGGCATATGTGGAATTACACCCCAAAATACATTCTGTTGCTTCTCCTGAGTACGGGGATACCACATGTGTGGGACTTTTTGGGAGCCTAGTCGCGTACGGGACCCCAAAAACCAAGCACCGCCTTCAGGATTTCTATGGGTGTAAATTTTTGATTTCACTCCTCACTGCCTATCACAGTTTCGGAGACCATGGAATGCCTAGATGGCACAAAACCCCCCCAAATGACCCCATTTTGGAAAGTAGACACCCCAAGCTATTTGCTGAGAGGTATGTTGAGTATTTTGCAGATCTCGCTTTTTGTCACAAAGTTTTGAAAATGTAAAAAAAGAAAAAAAAAAGAAAAAAAAATGTCTTTCTTAATTTTCAAAAACAAATGAGAGCTGTAAAATACTCACCATGCCTCTCAGCAAATAGCTTGGGGTGTCTACTTTCCAAAATGGGGTCATTTGTGGGGGTTTTGGGCTATTTTGACATTTTATGGCCTTCAAAACTGTGATAGGTAGTGAGGAGTGAAATCAAAAATTATGCCCTTAGAAACCTTGAAGGCGGTGCTTGGTTTTTGGGGTCCCGTACGCGGCTAGGCTCCCAAAAAGTCCCACACATGTGGTATCCCCGTACTCAGGAGAAGCAGCAGAATGTATTTTGGGGTGTAATTTCACATATAACCATGGCATGTGTGAGCAATATATCATTTAGTGACAACTTTTTGTACATTTTTTTTTTCTTTTTGTCATTATTCAATCATTTGGGACAAAAAAAAAAAATATTCAATGGGCTCAACATGCCTCTCAGCAAATAGCTTGGGGTGTCTACTTTCCAAAATGGGGTCATTTGGGGGGGTTTTGTGCCATCTTGGCATTTTATGGCCTTCAAAACTGTGATAGGTAGTGAGGAGCGAAATCAAAAATTTATGCCCTTAGAAACCTTGAAGGCGGTGCTTGGTTTTTGGGGTCCCGTACGCGGCTAGGCTCCCAAAAAGTCCCACACATGTGGTATCCCCGTACTCAGGAGAAGCAGCAGAATGTATTTTGGGGTGTAATTTCACATATGCCCATGGCATGTGTGAGCAATATATCATTTAGTGACAACTTTGTGCAAAAAAAAAACAGTTTGTCATATTCCCGCAACCTGTGGCAAAATATAAAATATTCCATGGACTCAACATGCCTCTCAGCAAATAGCTTGGGGTGTCTACTTTCCAAAATGGGGTAATTTGGGGGGGGTTTTGTGCTATTTTGGCATTTTATGGCCTTCGAAACTGTGATAGGTAGTGAGGAGTGAAATCAAAAATTTACGCCCTTAGAAATCCTGAAGGCGGTGCTTGGTTTTTGGGGCCCTGTACGCGGCTAGGCTCCCAAAAAGTCCCACACATGTGGTATCCCCGTACTCAGGAAAAGCAGCAGAATGTATTTTGGGGTGCAATTCCACATATAACCATGGCATGTGTGAGCAATATATCATTTAGTGACAACTTTTTGTACATTTTTTTTTTTCTTTTTGTCATTATTCAATCATTTGGGACAAAAAAAAAATATTCAATGGGGTCAACATGCCTCTCAGCAAATAGCTTGGGGTGTCTACTTTCCAAAATGGGGTCATTTGGGGGGGTTTTGTGCCATCTTGGCATTTTATGGCCTTCAAAACTGTGATAGGTAGTGAGGAGTGAAATCAAAAATTTATGCCCTTAGAAACCTTGAAGGCGGTGCTTGGTTTTTGGGGTCCCGTACGCGGCTAGGCTCCCAAAAAGTCCCACACATGTGGTATCCCCGTACTCAGGAGAAGCAGCAGAATGTATTTTGGGGTGTCATTTCACATATGCCCATGGCATGTGTGAGCAATATATCATTTAGTGACAACTTTTTGTAATTTTTTTTTTTTTTTTGTCATTATTCAATCACTTGGGACAAAAAAAAAAATATTCAATGGGCTCAACATGCCTCTCAGCAATTTCCTTGGGGTGTCTACTTTCCAAAATGGGGTCATTTGGGGGGGTTTTGTACTGCCCTGCCATTTTAGCACCTCAAGAAATGAGATAGGCAGTCATAAATTTAAAGCTGTGTAAATTTCAGAAAATGTACCCTAGTTTGTAAACGCTATAACTTTTGCGCAAACCAATAAATATACGCTTATTGACATTTTTTTTACTAAAGACATGTGGCTGAATACATTTTGGCCTAAATGTATGACTAAAATTGAGTTTATTCGATTTTTCTTATAACAAAAAGTAGAAAATATCATTTTTTTTCAAAATTTTCGGTCTTTTTCTGTTTATATCGCAAAAAATAAAAATCGCAGAGGCAATCAAATACCATTAAAAGAAAGCTCTATTTGTGGGAAGAAAAGGACGCAAATTTCATTTGGGTACAACATTGCATGTCCGCACAATTTACAGTTAAAGCAGCGCAGTGCCGAATCCCAAAAACAGGCTTGGTCCTAATGGCCCGAAATGGTCCGGGGCTTAAGTGGTTAAATACCCGGCAAGTGCAAACACTCCTTGCCCTGGTATCGCAGGGCCTGTGACCTAGGACCTGTGACCCATGACCCTGTCTTGAGCCTGTATCCGACCCAATCCTTAACCTGCACCCTGCTTGACCCGATCCCTACCTTGAGCCTGCATCCTGCTTTATCCGATCCAACCTGATCCCTACCTTAAGCTCAGCCTGCATCTGTCTCTCGGTTACCTTGATCCCTGCTCTGCAGCCAACCCATCCATCTCCTCCCTGTTCCTGTTTATTCCTATCCTTACCCATCTGCTGGATCCCCTTGTGTATGACCTCGGCCTGGTTTTTACTAATATTCTGGTATTCCCCCTTCACTGTATATATCTTCTTTTGTCACTGTGATTTGGTTTGGTTATTTGCACTGTGTTCTGTTTGAGGTGTTTATTTGTCTGTTTACTTCACTTAATAAATTATTACACTTTTACCTACACCTGTTTGGTCTCCTCTGTGCTGTCACACAGTCTGGTTTGCTACATTCTCTGACAGCAACACACTTTTCCTAAGTGAAAAGAGGGGGAAAAAAACACTGGACTGCATCAAAAATGCACTGGAACACATTTGTCCTTCTCTTTGGTTAATAAAAAAGAGGGGTGAAAAAAAAGCACTGAACTGCATCAAAAACGTAACAAAAATGCACTGGAACGTGTCAAAAACGCGCATGCAGAAAAGCACCTGGAACGCATCCAGACTGCGTTTCTATGGTGTGAACTAGGGCCAGTTCACACCATAGAAACGCAATTCGGATGCGTTCCAGGTGTTTTTTTGCATGCACGTTTTTGATGCGTTCCAGTGCATTTTTGTTACGTTTTTGATGCAGTCCAGTGCTTTTTTTTCTCCCCTCTTTTTTATTAACCAAAGAGAAGGACAAGTGTGTTCCAGTGCGTTTTTGCTGCATTTAGGTGTGTTCCAGTGCGTTTTTATGATGCGTTTTGCTGCGTTCCAGTACAGTCCAGTGCAGGTAAAATGCAGCATGTTCTACCTTTTTGGGGGAACTGGAACGCACTGGAACAAACACTGCCATTTAGAACCATATAACCAACTTTCCATGCATTTTTGATGCATAAAAATGCAATGGACTGCATGTGGTGTGAAATGGCCCTTAAGCAATTTGGCATATTTAAATCAAATTGGTGACATTGATATATGTCCCTTAGGGTGGGACCTGGGCCCCCATTTTAAGGCCAATAACTAGAAGAAAAGCCAGCCAAGTGGGGACTAGCAAAATTAACAAGTCAGTTCCCATAGACTGCAATGGTATTTGTTGGTAGGGGGGGGTGATTGTCCCATCCCTAATTTTGTAGCATGCTGGATGATGTGCTTAATTTTGGACAGGGGGGGTTATTTTCTGATAGCTGCATTTGTGTTGAGCGCATGCCCAGGGACTTGGATTTTTTTTGGTGCTTTTTGTGTGTGAACAGCACCTGGATATTTCGGGGCATGTTCAGAGAGTGTTTTTATGGGTTAGTAATTGAGGGACATCCTTAACAGCTGTAGCCACTTTGAAGTTCAGTCTCTACATTGGGTGAACTTGCATTTTGGGTGTTTCATGGACTGTGCATGTGTTTTCAATTGCCTCATTAGCTCACAAACATAGGTTATATAAAGCTCACAGTTAGCATTCCCTCCCTTTCCCTGAAAAGAGGCAAGTGTGTGTCCGGCAAAATGTACATTTTGGTGTCCTTATCGAGTTTGTAACACATGCATTTTATTTGTTATGTCTTTGCAAAACAGGTGTTTGGTTTATTTTGTGGATTGTATTTTTTGGTGTGGGGGAAATGTTCCCCTGAACTAATTTTGATGTTGTTAATGTTTGTCGTTTGTTCACTTTGATTTAATTGTCTGTGCTGCACTATTTAGCCAAATCTTTATCAAGATGTTGTGAGTCTGTAACTGTTTCAAATTGACCCTGTTTTTTATTTCTTATTTTTTATTATTCTTTGTTTTGTTGACCAATAAAATTTGATGCAAAGTTTTGAGGTTTGTTTTGCGTTTTCTTTGCAACAAATGTGACAGCTGATTTGCATGTCAAAACAATAGGTGTGATTTTGTCTACCCTGGTGCCTTCATGCTAGCATATGCATGAATTGTGTGCTGCCATGGAGAGTCACCAGGAAATGAAAAATACAGAGCGGTAAGTATTCAATTTTCCTTTTTTTACTGCAGTGGTTCTCAGCCTTAGTCCTCAAGTACCCCCAACAGGACATGTTTTGTGAATTTATCTCATGGAGAATTGCTGTCCAAAATACCAAACCATTGACTGTGATTTAAAGCACATGTGCAAGATGAAGGAAAACCTGCAAACATGGCCTGTTGGGGGTACTTGAGAAGCACTGATTTAGAGCACTGCACTTAAAAATAGCTCAAGGCAATACAATTCTAATTGTGGGCATTTTGAGGGAAACAAAGTAAGTGTTAGAACCCCTGCTTGTTTTTGTTTTTTTGTTTTTTTTTAAAGGTTGGGCTTTGTGTCCCCTTGTAGTAAAATTGGCTTCACTTCCTGTCACACAGCTAAACAGGAAGTGAAGGTAAAACCCTACCAATGTCTTTTCTTGGGGACACACAGATCTATCTAACTAGTGTCCCCATTAAGCAAATTGCACTCTAGGACTTTGTTGTGTACACCCCAAATCATTGGGTAGTTTGGGGTTTAGTAAAGACAAATCCACTCTGCAGTAAAAGTGTAGCTGCTGAAAATCTGAGGGATCACTGGTGATTGTAACATCCAATCATGTAAAAGCAAAGATGGTGTTTTTTGTTTGCTTGCATTTCCCTTTCGGATATCCAGCAAGTGCACTTGTAGTGCAAAGTAGATTTGCCTTTATTAAATAAACCCCAAAGTCCAAAAAACCTAATAATTTGGGGTGTAACCCGCAACATGCTGGAGTGCAATGTACATAATGGGCAAAGTATTTAGATTGACCTGTGTGTCCCCAAGGAAAGACATTGGTAGGGATTTACCCTCACTTCCTGTGTGGCTATGTGACAGAAAGTGAATTATTTGGAAGGATAAAGTGGCCAAATTTGAGAGTTGCCTTCACCTTATCAGGGGTGCAGACATCCCCAAAAACTGTCTAGACGTGTAATCCCTCTGCACTCTATCCCCAAGCAAAAATAAGAAAGGATTTCATTTAGTTTAACTTTGCAAAGACACATTCCTAGGTTGAATTGTGATGCATGTCAATGGCCCATTTAGACCCTCTTTAAACACTTGAGATCAGCGCTATAACTGATCGCCAGCCACAGCATGGTCCTCAATTGCCGGGAGTCCGTCAATAAACGTCGTCCCCTTCGCGCGCGAGCGCTGTGGTCACTGAGACTCGGGTGATGACAGAACCAAGTAAGGGGCCGATCCCTGCCCTTTACCATGTGATCAGCTGTCAGCCAATCATTCCTCGGGACTGTGACATCATACGGGGGCGGGGTCAGCGGTGGCATCACCCGGTGACCACGCCCATGCCAATATAAGTGGGCGCGCTTTGCTGCCAGAGCATTGTAGCGGCCGACAGCGACGAGGCAACTTCGGGCGGAGAGAAGAGGGAAGAAGGTGACGATGAAGCCCGGGACCCCGCTAGCAAAAGAGCTGGAAGAAGATAGCGGGGCGCACGGCAGAAGGCAGAAAGAACCGGAGATCGTAGAGAAGGCACCGGAGAGCGGGAGAAGAACCGGAGAGCGCGGAGATGACACCGGAGAACAGAACAAGAGACCCCCGAAGTTCGAAGAAGGCGACGACGAAGCCCGGGACCCCGCTAGCAAAAGAGCTGGAAGATAGTGGGGCACCCGGTGGAAAGACCCCCAAAGACGACGAGGAAGCCCGGGACCCCACTAGCAAAAGAGCTGGAAGAAGATAGCGGGGTGCCCGGCAGGAAGACTCCCGGAGCAGTGTAATAAATTACTTTAGAAACCTGTGTTGTGTTTTTTATTGACTTTTTTCCACCAGGTGAATGGGTAGGGGTACGATGTACCCCATACTCATTCACATAGGGTGGGGGGGCTGGTATCTGGGGGCCCCCTTATTAAAGGGGGCTCCCGGATTCCAAAAAGCCCGCCGCCCGCAGACCCCGACAACCAACGGCCAGGGTTGTCGGGAAGAGGCCCTTGTCCCCATCAACATGGGGGCAGGGTGCTTTGGGGTGGGGGGGCCGCAGGTCGCCCCCCTGCCCCAAAGCACCCACATGTTGAGGGCATGCGGCCTGGTACGGTTCAGGAGGGAGGGGGAGCGCTCTCGTCCCCCCCTCTTCCCCAGCAGCCTGCCAGGTTGTGTGCTTGGATAAGGGTCTGGTATGGATCTTGGGGGAACCCCCACGCCGTTTTTTTTGGCTTAGGGGGTTCCCCTTAAAATCCATACCAGACCTAAGGGCCTGGTATGCTTCTGAAGGGGAACCTATGCCGGTTTTTTCATAAAAATTTGGCATGGAGTTCCCTTTTATGATACATACCAAACACGGGACAGCGAGGCTGCCGAGAACCAGCGAGATGCCATCGCGCTGGAGATATTCTCGGCCAGCTAGTCGCCTCTAGGACACGACTTGAGCGGCTGCTTCACGCTCAGTTCGTGTCAATAGAGCGCCGCTGACAATTACGGTTAGAACCAGCGCAGCGCACTGTTATTAGTAAATCAGCCCCAAAATGTGGAAAATTTCAAGGGCTATGAATACATTTTCAAGGCACTGTATATTTGGGGATATTTACACCTCCCCTCTTCTCTTATTCACTGATTGTACTGCGTGAATTTTTGAAATTTGTTTCAGATAAAACGGAGGTTCCATGGCTATTAGTTGGAAATTTTAATGCCTACTTATGCCCGATATTGGATAAATAATCTGGGGCCCAAAGTAATAACCTTTCTGTCACTACGACCTTTTGCCCAGTTTATTGGAGAATTGGATTTATGGAGGATACGATACCCTATGGTTAATACTCCTGCTTTTCTAAGACACACATGAATCTGTCCAGGACAGACCTGGCACTGGGTTCATCCTTATTATTACCCTATGTCCTAGATGTAAATTTGTGGCTAGAGGACTATCTGATTACTCGTCATCCACTAGTTTTAACATTATTTCTACAATCCTTGAGTTCTCGTACCCTGTGGAAGATTAATCCACATTGATTGTCTCTCTTCCCATCTCAGAAAGAAGTAAAGACTAGAGTTGAGCGGATACCTGGATGTTCGGGTTTGACGGGTTCGGCTGAACTTCGCAAAAAAGTTTGAGTTCAGGACCCGAACTGGACCTGAGCTTGACCCCGAACCTGAACCCCATTGAAGTCAATGGGGACCCGATTTTTTGAGGACTAAAATGGCTCTAAAAAAGTAATGTAAAGGGCTAGAGGGCTGCAAATGGCAGCAAAATGTTGTTAAGAGCATGGCAAGTGCTCTGCAAACAAATGTGGATAGGGAAATAACTTAAAATAACATAAAATACAGAAAAAATAATAATAATCTTGACCTAGGAGGACGAGGTCCATAGGAGGTTGAGGTGGCGGTGGATGTGGCGGTGTAGGTGGAAGCGGCAGTGGAGGAGGACGAGGTAGCCAACACTGGGTTTTTTTTTTCATTTTTTTTTTAAATTAGGGTACACCCCAAAAGAGTGAGAAAGATCAAAAATACAACGTACGGACAAGTCCTGTGGCATCCATGTCTGGTTCATTTTAATGAACGTGAGCTTGTCCACATTGGCTCTGGACTGGCGGCTGCGCTTGTCTGTGATAACGCCCCCTGCTGTGCTAAATACACGTTCAGATAATACACTGGCTGCAGGGCGGTGCCCCGACTGTGTTGGCGACCTCTTCCTCCTCCTCTGCCTTCACCTTGTGCTTCCACTGTGCCCCCGCTGTCAGGTGGAAATGCCACCAGCAGCGCGTCTACCAGCGTGCGCTTGTACTCGTGCATCTTACTATGGATCTTACGGGATCCAGCAGCGTGGCCATCCAGTAATCAGCACCAGTTAGAATGTGGGCAACTCGGCGGTCATTGCGGAGACACTGCAGCATGTGTGCCAGGCTGCCCAGAGGCAACGGAAAGCTGTCTTCTGTGGGAGGTGTATCATCTGTGTCCTCTGTATCCCCCCAGCCACGCACCAGTGATGGCCATGAGCTGGTCTGGGTGCCACCCTGCTGTGAACATGGTTCCTCCTCCTCCATCTCCTCCTCCTCATCGTCCACCTCGTCATCCTCCAGAACTGTGCCCTTGCTGGACAATTGTGTACCTGGCGTTTGTTGGTGCAGGAACCCACCCTCGGAGCCACTTGTGAATGACTGCCCTGAAAGCCTCGGAAGAGATCCCTCTTCTTCCCCCTCCTCCTCCTGTGCCACATCCTCTTCCATCATCGCCCAAAGCATTTTTTTCAAGGAGGCATAGAACTGGGATAGTAACGCTGAGAACGGCGTCATCGGCACTGGTCATGTTGGTGGAGTACTCGAAACAGCGCAACATGGCACACAGGTCTCGCAGGTAGGCCCAGTTATTGGTGGTGAAGTGGTGCTGTTCCGCAGAGAGATTCACACGTGTGTGCTGCAGCTGAAACTCCACTATCGCCTGTTGCTGCTCGCACAGTCTGGCCAGCATGTGCAAGGTGGAGTTCCACCTTGTGGGCACGTCACATATGAGGCGGCGAGCGGGAATGCCGAAGTTACGCTGCAGCGCTGACAGGCGAGCAGCAGCAGGGTGAGAACGCCGAAAGTGCGCACCGACGGCCCGCACTTTCTGCAGCAGCTCTGGCATATTGGGGTCATTTTTTTTTTTTTTTCAATTTTTTTTTTTATTAAGATATATGAATATAACAGCAGTTGAAAGACCTGTTACAAAGCAATTTTCAAATAGAAAAATAAAAAGAAGTAAAATAAAGGTAAAATAAAAGCAGTGTAATCTTGGAATCTTATAAGACAAGTCAGAGTGGAATACCAGGAAAAAATATAAATCAAAATCTCTTCGAACTTTATCTGCTGTCAACAAGAAGATAACTGGATGGATCGTATAGTAGAGTACTGACTTACAATTTCAAGAAGAATAACCAACCAAAATAGCGAAGAATAACACAAAAGGTGTAGGGAGGGAGGGGGGGTAATAGCCAAGTCCAGAGAAGAGAAATGTTGAGTATGCGTAGTTCGGATAACAATTAGAGATCGTTGGTAGTGGGTTGTCCGACAGGGGAGACTGCCTCTCCTGGGCATGAAGAAGAGGGGGAGATTTGAAGTATGAGAAAGAGTACTGGTCAAAATTTGCTAGGTCCTCTGGAGATAATGCTGAACACATGAAGGGTTCCCACACGGAGTAAAAACGGCTTTTAGAGGCTTCACGTTTGAAGTCTGCATTAGCTCTTTCTTTAAATAGAAGAAGAAGGAGGTCCCATTTGATTTGGGTGATAGTAAGGCAGTGAGATGAAATCCATTGCTTTAGTATGGTTCTCCGTGCGACCGGGAGACAAATCAAAGACCAATCTTTGTAGGCGTGACCAAGGTTTGGGTATCCAGTGTTAGTCGAGTTTGCCACGTGGGACCAAGGCAGTAGTTGGGGGTCCCAGTATCCAAAGATGAGGAGTAGCGGGTCTTTCGGTAGCTTTAGTAGTGTTACTTCAAAAATGTAGGCTAGAACCTGATCCCAAAAGGAAGAGATGAATGAGCACGCCCAAAAGCGGTGGGTTAAGGTTGATCTTTTATGGTGGCAGAGGGGGCATTTTGCACAGTTCTGATCTGTATCGGAGTAAATGAAAGGTATATGAGCACAGTGGACTATTTTCAGTTGAGATTCTTTCCAAATTTCATTGGGGGTTAGATGTTGCACTTTGTTGAATCCATGTAGAATTTTGTCTATCAGGTCATCATACGGGAAGTATTTTCCCCAGTTGGCTGCAGATGAGGATGCTAGCGGGGGGTGGTCTTTTGAAGTAAAGGTTTGTATATGTCCGATATTTTATAAGATCTTTCCAGGAGTAGCAGGTCTGTGAAATGCGGTGTGAATCGCTTACAGTCCTCTTTGCATGCATTTTTTAAGTAGCTGGTGCATTGCCAAAAGTGAAAGGTATGGGATCGTGGGAGTGAATAATTTTCAGCAACGGTTGAGAAAGATAAAGGACGACCCGTTTTAGTGTCGCATAAAGATGCAAATTTTGTGAGACTTTTTTCCTGCCAGATCTTGAAAGGTATATGTTCCAGGCCAGGGGGAAAATTAGGGTTTCCTTGTATTGGCAGGTGGCTTGACATGAATGGGGAGAGCTTGAGGCTCTTTCTGGTTTCTCTCCAGGCGATAGCCGTATCTCTCAGCAGTAGGTTGTGTTGGTACAAAGGTGGGACTGATTTCCACTTGCAGTGAAGAAGAGCAACTAAAGAGAAGGGATGGGCCATTGCAGACTCCATGGAGTAGTTTGAATACCTCGAGGACTGTGAAATCCAATCTAGGCTAGTTCTCAATAAACATGCTAGGTTGTAGGTTCTGATATTTGGGAGGCTAATACCCCCCTCGCGTCTGGGAAAATATAATTTCTTTAAAGCTATACGTGGTCTTTTGCCTTGCCATATACATTTTGAGATGGCCGTATTAATAAGTTTAACATCTTTGTGGTGAAGAAGTAAAGGGATAGTTTGTAGTGGATACAATAGTCTAGCAAAACTGACCATTTTTACCAAATGACATCTTCCAAGGAGGGAGAGGGGAAGATCCATCCAGTTAACCATTTCCTAAGAGAGCTTAGAAATCAGAGGAGGGTAGTTTTAGGTGATACAGGGAGGAAGGCAATTTACCTATTTTGATACCGAGATAGGTGATGTGGGATCTAGCAACAGAAAAATGGAGTGTTGGACCCAGGGGGGGTTGGATAGAGTTCCTATGGGGAGAATTTCACTCTTGCCGTAATTTATGCGGAGGCCTGAACAGGATCTAAAATCATCAAATACCTTTTTGATGGTGGACATGTCAGAGGAGGGGTTCGCCGAAAATATAAGGACATCATCAGCAAAGAGGGATGTACGGAGATCATGATTTCCTATTTTTATACCATGTAAGGGGGCTTTTTGGGCAAGATGTCTGGATAGGGGTTCTAAAGCAATGTTGAAGAGGAGGGGCGATAGGGGGCAGCCTTGTCGTGTACCTTTTTTGTGGAGGCGAAAGTCATCCGAGAGTAGGTCTTCTGCCACCAGCTTAGCTGCAGGGGTTGTGTACATGGCGTTAATGAGGTGACAGAAGGGGCCTGTAAAGTCCATCTTTGTCATAGTCATGGAGAGCCAATCGAAGCTGACATTATCGAAGGCTTTCTCTGCATCTAACGTAATGATGGCAAAATCGCCGCCAGGATTCTGTTTGGCATGTTCCAAGGCCAAGATTGTAAGGTATGAACCAATATGAACTAATATTCATGATTAGAGTTCTCCTTAAATATATATGTTGAAATATATGTATTAGTACAGAATATGTTTTTCTGAAGTGTAAAGCAGGATGTGACTTTTTGGTCAAGCCTATCTTCTGCATTAACTGTCAGGCATATATATTCAGGTTGAAATGTGACTTTGTGGTTAAGCTTTTTCCGGGAAAAAAGCTTATCTCCTTTCTGCTTTAACTGCCAGGTTGACCGCACTAACGTATGGTGTTTCTTATCTTCCTGTTTCAAATGTCAACACATGTTTAGTTTGACCGCAATTGACGTATGTTAACTGACCACTTCTGCAAAGGCCTTAAACCTGTTAGAATCTATTTTTGGTTAACTCATGATGTTTTTGATTATTGCTGATTGGTTCATACGAGGGAGGCAACTCTTCTTGCTGTGCATAAAAAGGACATATTGCCAATATATGATATATTCTTGTATACCCATTCACTGTGTATTGGTGTCTTGAACATCCGACCGGTCAGAGAGTCAATTCCACAGATCCTGAGTCCAGCTCGAGCCAAGAAGGTCCAACAGAACCAAACAGAACCAGTACCTTTCAAGTGGTGTCAGAAGTGGGATGATCCAATTGAACAGGTAAGACTCCCTTTAAATATTATTGGGAACAACAGTTTTGCCTTGTCAATTGGTTCACCATAAAGTAGACTCTCGAGAAAACTACAAGTTTTCTGGGACTCTGTTAAGATTGAAAGGTAGATTTAGAATAGATACAGAGGGTCTCGCTTGGTTGGCCAGACCAGGTTATTAGATTGAGAAAGAATCTTAAATTCTTCTCTACATAGGACGGATCTGTGGAAACTCTATATCTAAAGGTGTACACAAAAAGGGTTACTTTTTTAAATGTCAACTGTATATTGTTGTCCTGAATGTAAAACTGGTTTATTGTTTGCTTACAAAGGGAAGACCACGTCATTAGTGGCAATTGTTCCAGAGGGGTATCATGTCAAAATTGGCAAGGGTCCTATGTTCCAGGGATCAAAACAACATATGTTAAGGTTTAATATACACAACATACTACCCCCCCAGTCCGGTGTTCGAGGGACTAAGAGTAGCAGAAATACAGTGTCTGGTTGTATTTAAAAAAGGGGAACACTGGGTTCCTTGTCATAAATCTATAAATTGTCATAAGTTTAAGGACATTTCCGCCCCTGGAACGAAATAGAGAAAGCAAGATTTTTTATAATTTTAAAGTATAAGAATAAAATATTATTGTTTGCTATAATGGGTAATCAAGCAGGAAAGGAAGCTGAAGGTAAGCAGCACCAACCCTCTCCGATTGATTACATTAAAGTCAATTATGGGAAAAATTATACTGATCCTTTTTGGTCAATAGTTTTAAAAAGAGCACATCAGTTAGAAGTGCCATGTTTGGGGGAATACGGACCATGTTCCGAGGAAGAGTGGGAGGAAGTGACCAGAATATGTGGCGAACATAAACAGTATAATTATCCCATAAAAGACCTTGACAAAGATTACATGACTAAATGTTGTAAGATTTGGGCAAAGGGTATGAAGGAATATAGAAAGAAATATACAAGTGTAAAAATGGAAAAGAAAGAGCAATTAGAAGACGCAATAGGAAGTCCATCAGCTCCCCCTAATTTTTTATCAAGAAAAACCCCCTCCATATGCTATGGTAAAAGATGAATCCCTTGTCCCAAAGAAAATATACCCCTCGTTAGATCCAAATGTTATAGCAGGAGTATTAACCATAGCTAAACAAAAGGAAACTAAATTGGTTACGAGAGGGGGAAGATAGAAGACAGATACAGGAACGTTTAAGTCAATTAGTAAAGGAGGAAGAACAGTGTATTAAAAAAGAGGAAGATGAAGAAAAAGTGATAGAAGGAGATAGAAGAGTTACAGGAACGTAGAGATAGATTAGAAGAGATAAAGGGAATAATACGTGGATTTAGAAACTCGGGCTACCCAGAAACCAATCTAGTAAAGAAGGCTGAATAGATATCTGGAGATGGGTTAAGTAAGGATTTTCAGAGTAACTTCAGTATGACCCCTCAACACCAGGCACCCACATCATCAGATGATGAAAATGATCTGACAGCTCCAATTAGTCGGGCTTTTTCTTTCATTACAATGGGAGATACACAGGTACAAATACCATTACCATTGGGTACGGTAAAGGAAATTAGAGACACATGTCCCAAACCAAGAAAGGACCCCAGACAGGCGGTGACCTTTCTGCAAAGATACTGTTCAGGAACAAGAATGTCTCCTGAAGATCTTAATACCATAATTCAAAATGTAGACCCCGATTCCCAAGCTGACATAAATATAGGTCAATGGGCCAAGGACGCAAAGTTATATGAGGATGGGGAGGATTGGAATATTTTTTGGAACTCATTGTTACAGGCTTGGCTCAAGGCATATAAAAACACCACTATGTTGCATGATTTGATATCTTGCAAACAACAGTCAGGAGAGGATTTCTACACCTTTGTCACTAGATTACATAAATTATATAAAAACTGTGGAATAGATAATAATCAACTATTCGTGAGTACAGCCATAAATAATGGAGATCCAAGGGCCACCCAAATAATCAAACTGATGAACACAAAATGGGCGGTAATGACCTCAGATAGATTCATAGCTGACATAAAGGAGAGGGCATCCTCAGGGGTATTTAACACCAAAGGAGGGTTGTTCACCTCTATTACAGAAGAAAATCCAAACATAGCTATGGTCAGTGGACCAAGTTCAGGAGCCATACCTAGAAGGAATTATCCTCCCCATAATCAGGATCAGGGTTGTTTTAATTGTGGGGATCCAAACCACTGGAAATCAGAATGTCCCCAAAGAAAGGGAGCCAGGGATAACTTCCCTACGGGGAGGTAGGGGAGGCTACAGAGTGAGATCTCAACCAAGATCTCAGTATCCGCCCCGACCAAGATATGACACACAACAACAGCAGCCACAACAGAGATCCCAGTCAGTTCCAGTTCACCCCCAATATAAAGGATAAACTTAAAAAGGCAACAGGAAGAACCATGAAAGGGTGGATTGATTACCTCCCAGCAGTTTTGTTTCAAATTAGGACAGCCCCTAATTCTAGAACAGGATTGTCACCATTTGAAATACTTATGGGTAGGCCAGCACAGAGGAAACCTGATGAGGGAGAGGAGGTTAATCTTTATTCTTTACAGGAAGAGTACGTGAAACATCTGGTAAGTAGCCTTAGTGAAACAGAGGACAAGGTTGCTGTCACTTTCCCTCCTCTCTCCACAGAGCCTACACATCCGTATATCCCAGGAGACAAAGTACTGGTAAAACAACTTGCTGTCCAGAAACAACCAGGCCCTATCTTCCAAGGACCATTTGAAATTCTGAAGGTTGCCAGAACAGCTGTTCTTACAGATCAAGGACCACAATGGATCCATGCATCCAGACTAAAGACATTTCCGAAGGGAAACTGGAAGAAGGTGAAGGAGAAGACAAAGACCTCTGTTCTGGAGAGTATTCCAGAAAAGGATCCGGAAAATACTCCCTAGTGGACTATAAAAAACAAGAAACTCAGAGTTCCATACCCATAGACACTAATGGTCCAAAAGGAGGGATCACTTCGGGGAAACTTTTTCCTTTTTCCTTAATGACCACATTGTTTATTTTAATGCTCATAATCATAGGACACTGTTGGTCAGATATTTCTAACAGACCAAAAAGAAGTATGGAAGACAATTTTAGTGGTAAAATGCTGCTGCTTAAATTTTAAATATGCTTATGCTCAAAAATCAGGATATGAAAAATGTTGGATATGTAGTAAACTCCATCCTAGCACTGCTAGGATCCCCCTAATGGCAGTACCTCTAAACTTCACCCCTCTCCTAAACGGCACACCACCTGTCATCCTTACAAATGTCACAAGAACGTTTTCAGATAATAACCTTACTTTCCAAATTATTGGTAGAAGTCATTCCCCAGACTGGTGTTTTAGGTTGGGAAACTCCACAAAGGGAGCTGAAGTATGCCAACAAGCTACAATTAACTTTTCAATGACTTCAATTGAAAGCCCTTTCTTTCAAACTTCAGAACCTGCCCTAAACACCACTCTAATAAACTTTCTTAATGCCAGTTCCACTTCCACAGTAGGAAAATTATTGTCAAGTTTAACCTTTTCTGGTTTTTCTGATGAAATTATGACAATATTCAACAAACGACATTTAGCTCTAGGAGACAGTATTTATATTTGTTGTGGAAAAAGTTGTCACCCTTGGATCCCCACTGAACCCCAAGGATGGTGTTATCTTGCATCCCTAGTCCCCATTATGGACATAGTAGGAGATAGCAAGGGAACACACCTTCTTGAAGCTAGCATGCATGCTAGCAGGTACCCCCTCAAACACCGAAATAAAAGGGAGTTATTTTTAGAAAAAGATATGGCTTGAGCCTGGTTCCCTTCCTGGACAGGTTGGGGGATAGATTTAATGAAAAGGCTTAATAATTATACAAATATTATAGATGATGTATTGGTAAAGAATTCTGATGATATTACTAGTTTAAACATTGAAACTAGAGCAATCAAAAAACAATTAGAACTTCATGATCTTGCTATTGAAAGCATGAGTGCTGCACTCACTGGCCTGTGTGAAGTTACGGAGGACTATGAGTGCTGCACTTGGATCCACAACACATCTGTTGAGATTCCTGATTATTATGATGTAATTGCCCAACATAGGAAAGAGGTAAATCAAGGGGCACAGGTATTTTCTCATTTCTCAGACAAATGGCTATAACAGTAGTAATGGTGTTAATCTTCATTCTACTGTTATATTTAGTATTTAAATTAATTGTCTGGGTAATTGGAAAGATCTCTAGTAAAAAGAGACAGGGTTTTAAGGAAACAATCTTGATGATGTCCACGGTACATACTAAACAAAAATGGTATAATGAATAATCTAATGATCTATGGGCTTCAATTCTTGAAGCCATGATCATAAGGAGGGTTTGTAAGGTATGAACCAATATGAACTAATATTCATGATTAGAGTTCTCCTTAAATATATATGTTGAAATATATGTATTAGTACAGAATATGTTTTTCTGAAGTGTAAAGCAGGATGTGACTTTTTGGTCAAGCCTATCTTCTGCATTAACTGTCAGGCATATATATTTAGGTTGAAATGTGACTTTGTGGTTAAGCTTTTTCCGGGAAAAAGCTTATCTCCTTTCTGCTTTAACTGCCAGGTTGACCGCACTAACGTATGGTGTTTCTTATCTTCCTGTTTCAAATGTCAGACACATGTTTAGTTTGACCGCAATTGACGTATGTTAACTGACCACTTCTGCAAAGGCCTTAAACCTGTTAGAATCTATTTTTGGTTAACTCATGATGTTTTTGCTTATTGCTGATTGGTTCATACGAGGGAGGCAACTCTTCTTGCTGTGCATAAAAAGGACATATTGCCAATATATGATATATTCTTGTATACCCATTCACTGTGTATTACCTTTCAAACATGACCTTGCGAATGTTTAGGGTGGCCATTCTGCCTTTCACAAAACCAGATTGTGCTGGGTGTATCAGGAATGGAATGATGGCAGCAAGCCTAGTGGCAACGATCTTGGATAGGATTTTGACATCCAGGTTTAATAGGGAGATGGGCCTATAAGAACCTGGTTCCTGGGGGTCTTTACCTTTTTTTTGAGAGTAGTTTAATAATGGCCTGATTTACCGATTGTAGGTAGGGGCCGCCAGTCCATATGCCGTTATAGACCTTGTGGAGGGTAGGTTCTGTTATAGTTTGGAGGGTCTTGTAGAATTCACTAGTGAATCCGTCGAGACCTGGGGCCTTGGAGGGGGTTAAATTACGCATGGTATCTGAAACTTCGGAAAGAGAGATGGGAGCATTAAGAATCTCAAGTTGTGAGGGAGTGACTTTGGGAATGTCTATATTCTCTAGGAAAGAACTGGCTGCCTGTTTGTCAATAGGGTCTGGAGCATACAGCGCAGAATAGTATTGAAGCATTGCTTTGTTTATCGTTTGCGGTGTGGTGTTCACGTTGCCTTTAGTATCTCTCAGGGAAGTAATGTGAGTTGGGCGAAAGGGTCCCTTGCATAGTCTGGCCAGTAATTTGCCTGATTTATTTCCGAATTTGTGGAAGGTGGCATCTGAGTGTGCCTTCTTAGTTAGTTCAAGTGTGTCTGACCAAGTATCAAAGGACCTCTTGGCAGCATGCCATTCGTTTCTATTTTCAGTGGAGTCCATGGTGTATAAGGATCTTTGCGCCTGGTGTAACCGGGAACTAGCTAATTTGTATTTTGATGTATCTTGAAAGAGGTAGCATAGGAGATGATCCGACCCCTGAGGGACGCTTTACCGGCGTCCCAGAAGAGGTTCGGGTCATCAGAGTGTGGAGCATTGGCTGTGGAATATTCCGTCCATGATATTTCCATGAATTGCTGGAAATCAGAGTTGTTATAGAGGTAGGAAGGAAAGTTCCAAATCTTGGGATGGGGAGGTAGGTCGAGGTTGTCAAATTGGGCCGAAATTGGTGCGTGGTCAGATATGGCAATGTCGAAGATGTCTACATCAGATAACATGGGGATTAGGTTGTCAGAGCCAAAAAAATAGTCTATTCTGGTGAAAATGTTATGTGTGTTGGAGTAGAAGGTGAATGTTTTAAGCGCCAAAGGTCCTGGAGGTGGAGGGAGTCCATGGTGGATGCAAAGAGTGTGGGGGAAACGGAGTCGAGGCCTGGTGTGGTTTAGGGGATGATCTGTCATCAATCCGGTGCATAACGTCATTGAAATCACCTCCTATTAAGTGGGGGAGGTGGGTGTTTTGAAGCAACCATGCTGAAAGTTCGCTATAAAAGGTTGTACCGGGGCTGTTAGGGGCGTATATGTTAGATATTACTAATTCCTTGGATCCTAATTGGACATGTGCTGAGATAAGCCGTCCATAATTATCTGAATTTACTGAGAGGACCGTTCAGGCAAGGTTCTTATGGATCAGCAGGAGGACTCCTGCTTTATGGCCACAGGCCTCCGAGCCTAGGACTGTGCCTACCCAGAGTTTTTTCATGCAATGAAAATCAGGGGTTGACAAGTGAGTTTCCTGGAGTAGGGCGATGTTAGTGTTAAGTCTTTTGAGATGTCGAAGGATCTTCATTCTCTTATTAGGGGACCTGAGCCCTTTCACGTTCCAAGAAACTATTTTCATGTTAGGGATGTTGGGAGAGGGATTTGTGAAGAAGCTACAGATAAACTACTGTGTAGGTGGAATTTTAAGGTAGTTACCAGAGGAAGAGGAAAGATGCTATTTCTGCTTTGGGAGACAGGTGTCAGGGAGATTGTTACCGCAGAGTTTCCCAGGCTAAAAGAGGAATGGGGGGGGGGGGTAAGAGGGGTAACTTGAAACAAAAACAACATAAGCAATTGCAAGAACTTCACTTCTTTCCGCATGGAATCACTGTGTAAGTTGGTTCCCAATGCACGGCCCTGATGTCAGGACAGCCGAGAGCCCGCGTTGAGAGGGTTTTTTTTTTTGTGCGGCTGGCGAGAGCCATAAATGGGGGAGATGCTGCGGCTGTACACAGTGAGGCCAGGGGGGGTTCACATAGAATAATGAACACAGTTTGAAAAGCAAACCAAAAAAAAAAAAAACAGTTTCTAGCTGAGCACGGCTATCATAGAACACCTAACTAGCAGAGCAGTCATCTGTAGGGTATACATGTATATACTGTAATTGTATATAACTGCCACCTTAAACTAAGTGGCCCCAGGGGGCAGTCACAGGTGGAGAATAGGTGAAATAATAGGCGAATACGGAAAAGTCAAACCTGATGTACTGCATTATAAGCAACAACGAGGAGTTGAGAAATAAGGGCAAGAGTCACATCATCTATTTCAGCGCGGAGTTACCCGGAATTAGTCCGGGGCCGAAGACCTGAAGCGTTTAGGGGAGTCCTTTCGTGGGCTTCTTTGGTCCAGAGGATGGTTGAGTGGAGCGGTTTTTGATGGGGTGTGATGATGTGAGCCGTGTTGAGAAGAACCGCAGGAAGGCTTCCGCCTCAGAGGGATCATGAAAGGACAGTGGGGGTTTTGAGGCGGAGAACGGCCGGAAAAGCCAGAGTGAATTTGATTTGCTGTTTATAGAGTTCCATGAAGACCTGCTGAAAAGCTTTCCTTTTCTTAGAGACCTCTATGGAATAATCAGCAAATATTAGGACTCTTATTCCATCAATTTGAAGTGAGCGGGTTTGTCTGAACTTTTGTAGAATAAGGGCCTTGTCAGAGTAGTTCAGGTATTTGACAATTATTGGCCGAGGGGTTTTGCGGTCGGAATTGAAAGCTCCCATGCGATGGGCCCTCTCCACTGTGCAGGGGCCCGAGAGGCCTAAGGCTTCCGGAATGCGCATGGCGCATAATTCAGTAATGGCAGAGGTCTGCAGCGATTCTGGGATGCCTACGAATCGCAAATTACTCCTCCTGGACCTGTTCTCTAAATCGTACAGCTTTTGGATAATATACTGGTTTGTCTTATCCTGGGCTTGCTCTGTGGCCTGTGCCTGATATAGCTCCTCTTCCACACTAGATAGGCGGTGTTCCAACTCCTTAAGTCTGGTATTGTGTTCCCCTATCTGGGATTTGATTTGAGCCATCCCTGCATTCACTGCCTTTTCCACTGAGGCAGCTATCATGGGGGACAGGAGAGCAGCCACAGCCTGTGCTATGCGTTCTGTGGTGTTATCCCCAGGTTGCTGAGCCATAGAGGCATGTGGAGAGGGAGGGTGACTCGAGCAGCCGCTTACCTCCATCGCCGTCGGCGGCGTTGGCGCAGGAGGATCCGTGTAGGCCGAGACCGGGGCCTCGATTTGTGGCTGGGCCGGCGGCACCGACAGTGCCGTTTGTGTGCGGGCGCCGGATTTTTCAACGAACCGGTCCATGAGAAAGGCGGGGTGTACCCGGAGGTAGAGGAGAGAACGTGGGGCTTCTCAGGCCAGGTTTGTAGGCAGATTTGAAGCCGTGATGCGGGAGCCGAGAAGAGGAGCAGTCACTCCATGCGGCGCCGGAACCGGAAGGTGGGGTAATTTTTAAGGAACCTGTGCACCACCAAATTCAGAACATGAGCCAGGCAAGGAATGTGCATCAAACCGGCTAGGCCCAGAGTTGCTACGAGATTTTGCCCATTATCGCACACCACCAGGCCGGGCTTGAGGCTCACTGCCACCAACCTCTCATCGGTCTGTTGTTCCATGTCCCTCCACAACTCCTGCGCGGTGTGGGTTTTCTCCCCCAAACAGGAAAGCTTTAAAACTGCCTGCTGTCGTTTATCCCTGGCTGTGCTGAAGTTGGTGGTGAAGGTGTTACGCTGACTGGATGAGGAGGCGGTAGAGGATGAGGAAGCGGAGTAGGAGGAGTTAGCAACAGGAGGCAAACTGAAGCGCCCTGCAATCCTCGGTGGTGGAAGGACATGCGCCAAACTGCTATCCGCCTCAGGCCCAGCCGCCACTGCATTTTTTTTGAATAGCAGAATAAAACAACAGTATCTAAAGTGTGTATCTCACACGTACAGATATGCAGGAAACACTGCAAAATATATATTTTTTGCCCTAAATGTGTTTTTTTTGAATACCAGAATAGAGCAACAGTATCTAAAGGGTGTACCTCACATGTATAGATACAGACTAGGCTGCAATTTAAGATGTTTCCCCTAAATGTGTTCTTTTTGAATAGCAGAATAGAGCAACAGTATCTAAAGGGTGTATCTCACAGGTACAGATATGCAGAAAACGCACCAAAAAAATTTTTTTTGCCCTAAAAGTTTTTTTTGAATAGCAGAATAAAACAACAGTATCTAAAGTGTGTATCTCACACGTACAGGTATGCAGGAAACACTGCAAAATATTTTTTTCACCCTAAATGGGTGTTTTTAGAATAGCAGAATAGAGCAACAGTATCTAAAGGGTGTATCTCACACGTACAGCTATGCAGAAAACGCACCCAAAAATATTTTTTGGCCTTAATATTTTTTTTTGGAATTGCAGAATAAAAACAACAGTATCTAAAGTGTGTATCTCACTAAATACAGATATGCGGGAAACGCAGCAAAATATAATTTTTTTTTGCCCTAAATGGGTGTTTTTAGAATAGCAGAATAGACTAACAGTATCTAAAGGGTGTATCTCACAGTAACATATGCAGTGCTGGTGCACTGAGCTTGCATAAAATGTCCGCCGACGCCAACCTAACTAACAGACGGATAAAAGTTATCTTTTCTCTGGCACTGGGCTCAGGGCAGGGTAAAAAGATTGTGCACTGCACCCACACAACAAAATAAAGGTAGATCGCTGAGTAATTTGATTTCTGAATCAGGACTCCTATCTAATTCTCTCCCTCATAGCAGCAGCAGCAGCAAAAACCTTTCCCTACACTATCTAAAGCAGAGTGAAGTGCTGTGCTATGTGCCTCTAGCTTATATAGAGGCTGGGTCACATGCTGCACTGGCCAATCACAGCCATACCATTAGTAGGCATGGCTGTGATGGCTTCTAAGGGCACACGAGTTAAACGAATGTTGATTGGCAGCCCTGCAGCTTTTTAAAATGTGCCATTACATTGCCGAACACCGAACTCAAACCCGAACATACAGTTCGGGTTCACTCAACCCTAGTAAAGACTGCACCTGTAGAATTTGTTAAAATCAATAAACCACAAGCTGTATCCTCTGTTTACTGGGACTCTTTAAAAAGCCTTTCTTGGGGGTGTTCTCATTTCACAAATTGCTAAACTAAAGAAATATTCCAGAGCAAGGGAACAAGAGATAGTGGCATTAATTACCAAAACAGAGGTAGCTTATGTAGCACATCCCTCTATAGCAGGGGTGTCCAAACTTTTTTCAAAGAGGGCTAGATTTGATTAAGTAAACATGCTTGAGGGCCGACCATTTTGCCTGACATTCTTTAAACCATTAAAATTCGGTCTAAGTGTGTTCCTCCGAGCACTAATACACTGCCCAACAAGAATTCTCTTGCCTTTGTGGCTGTTAGGGATGAGCTTCGTGTTCGAGTCGAACATACGTTCGACTCGAACATCGGCTGTTCGATCGTTCGACGAAGATCGAACGATTTGGGCCGTTCGCGCCAAATTTGAGTGACGCGAACGGCCCACAATGCACTACGCCATCGCAGTGTCATCCAGGCGCTGTGATTGGCCAAGCATGCACTGTGACCCCGCATGCTTGGCCAATCACAGCGCCGGCAGCGAGGAGAGCAATGATTGGCCACAGGCAGGATGCCTGTGGCCAATTATTGCTGAGGGTGTTTAGTACACGCCCCACACTATAAAAGGCCGCCAGCACGGCGGCCTAGTGTAGTGTGTTCCGGAGCAGGGAAAGACAAGCATAGGCAGGGACAGTGACATTTATTTCTTTCTTGCTTAACCTGGATTCCTTTAGTTTAGGGAAAGAGAAGGATAGGTAGGGAGAGTGTCAGTGTGTTTTACTGTGCCAGTCCTTGTTTCTAGGGACAAAGAAGGAAAGTGAGGGGATTTCTCCTTGTGCTATAGTGTGCTTTAAAAAAACATTTTTTCTAGGGACAGAAAACTGTAGGTAGGGAGAGTGTCAGTTTCTTTCACTGTGCCAGTCCTTGTTTCTAGGGACAAAGAAGGAAAGTGAGGGGATTTCTCCTTGTGCTATAGTGTGCTTTAAAAAAACATTTTTTCTAGGGACAGAAAACTGTAGGTAGGGAGAGTGTCAGTTTCTTTCACTGTGCCAGTCCTTGTTTCTAGGGACAAAGAAGGAAAGTGAGGGGATTTCTCCTTGTGCTATAGTGTGCTTTAAAAAAACATTTTTTCTAGGGACAGAGAACTGTAGGTAGGGAGAGTGTCAGTGTGTTTTACTGTGCCAGTCCTTGTTTCTAGGGACAAAGAAGGAAAGTGAGGGGATTTCTCCTTGTGCTATAGTGTGCTTTAAAAAAACATTTTTTCTAGGGACAGAAAACTGTAGGTAGGGAGAGTGTCAGTTTCTTTCACTGTGCCAGTCCTTGTTTCTAGGGACAAAGAAGGAAAGTGAGGGGATTTCTCCTTGTGCTATAGTGTGCTTTAAAAAAACATTTTTTCTAGGGACAGAAAACTGTAGGTAGGGAGAGTGTCAGTTTCTTTCACTGTGCCAGTCCTTGTTTCTAGGGACAAAGAAGGAAAGTGAGGGGATTTCTCCTTGTGCTATAGTGTGCTTTAAAAAAACATTTTTTCTAGGGACAGAAAACTGTAGGTAGGGAGAGTGTCAGTTTCTTTCACTGTGCCAGTCCTTGTTTCTAGGGACAAAGAAGGAAAGTAAGGGGATTTCTCCTTGTGCTATAGTGTGCTTTAAAAAAACATTTTTTCTAGGGACAGAAAACTGTAGGTAGGGAGAGTGTCAGTTTCTTTCACTGTGCCAGTCCTTGTTTCTAGGGACAAAGAAGGAAAGTGAGGGAATTTCTCCTTGTGCTATAGTGTGCTTTAAAAAAACATTTTTTCTAGGGACAGAACACTGTAGGTAGGGAGAGTGTCAGTTTCTTTCACTGTGCCAGTCCTTGTTTCTAGGGACAAAGAAGGAAAGTGAGGGGATTTCTCCTTGTGCTATAGTGTGCTTTAAAAAAACATTTTTTTCTAGGGACAGAAAACTGTAGGTAGGGAGAGTGTCAGTTTCTTTCACTGTGCCAGTCCTTGTTTCTAGGGACAAAGAAGGGAAGTGAGGGGATTTCTCCTTGTGCTATAGTGTGCTTTAAAAAAAAACATTTTTTCTAGGGACAGAAAACTGTAGGTAGGGAGAGTGTCAGTTTCTTTCACTGTGCCAGTCCTTGTTTCTAGGGACAAAGAAGGAAAGTGAGGGGATTTCTCCTTGTGCTATAGTGTGCTTTAAAAAAACATTTTTTCTAGGGACAGAAAACTGTAGGTAGGGAGAGTGTCAGTTTCTTTCACTGTGCCAGTCCTTGTTTCTAGGGACAAAGAAGGAAAGTGAGGGGAATTCTCCTTGTGCTATAGTGTGCCAAAGCATTCCTCATCAACCATCTTTGAAATCCTTGTTTTTTGGACAGTCAGGGAAATTGTCGTTGTGCTATTCTGTGCAAAAGCAATAATCCTCAACCATATTTAGAAATCCTTAAGTAAAGGGACAGAGAAGGACACCTGAAGGTAGCCCTTATTGCTTTTTTCCCCATCTCCCTGCAGGCCATCTTTTAGAATGTCTGGAAGGCAAACAAGGAGAGGCAGACAGTCAGGAGGCAATAAAAGAGGGCAAGCAGGCTCTGTGTCTGGGGGCAACAGTGCTGGTCGTGGACGCGGTGCATTGTCATCAGCACATGGCCATGGGACACGCTTGTCCTTCTTTTCGGCAGCTGGACATGTTGAGCCACATCATGCCGAAGACTTGGTAGAGTGGATGACCAAGCCCTCCTCCTCCTCCTCATCCTCTCTCACCCAGGCTCAGGGTACTGGCAAAGCAGCTGCCAAAGCGTCCTCTTCCCTGGTATCAATGTCAGACTCATCATCAGTCACTCCTTCCCTAGACCCACCATGTCCTCCTCCTGAGGAGTCCCCCGAACTGTTTGAGCACAGTGTTGGGTACATGCTCCAGGAGGATGCCCAGCGTTTCGAAGGGTCTGATGATGAAACCCAGCTACAGGAAGGCAGTAGCGTGAGAGCAGACAGAGGGGATGCTCAAGAAGGACACCAATCTGGCAGTCATGTTCCAGCAGCTGCAGCATACTGCCAGATTGGCTCCAGTGATGAGGAGGGAGGGGATGATGAGGTCACTGACTCCACGTGGGTGCCTAATAGGAGAGAGGAGGAGGATGAGGAGGAGGCACATCTCCAACGAGGCAGGATGCCCTTTGGTGGCCAGCGTAAGGGCAGTACACCGACGGAATCACACCGCAGAGCTCCGCCTGTGCAGGGCGCTGCCTCTGCCCGTCATTCAAAAAGTTCCTTGGTGTGGGCCTTTTTTGAGGCTAGTGCATCAGATCGCACAGCTGCTGTTTGCAACATATGTCTCAAGCGTATATCGCGTGGCCAAAACATCAGCCGCTTGGGTACCACATGCCTGACCAGACATATGTTGACCTGCCATGCAGCTCGTTGGCAAGCCTACCTCAAAGACCCACACCAAAGAACAAAGCGGACCTCTCCTTGCACCGCATCAGCTGGGATCTCCAACCCCACTATAACTTCAGTCCTCTCTGAAACATGCACTGAGAGGAATGAAGGTGTAGAATTAGGTGTGTCACAGCCAAGTACTTGCGGCCACTCTGCTAGCAGTACACCGACGTCCGATTCTAGCAGGCAAATTTCCCTGCCCCAGCTGCTGGACCGTCGAAAGAAGTTCACTCCCAGCCATCCACATGCCCAGCGGTTGAATGCTAGCTTGGCTAAATTGCTAGCGCTTCAACTGCTGCCTTTTCAGTTGGTAGACTCGGCCCCCTTCCGTGAGTTTGTGCAATGTGCGGTTCCTCAGTGGCAGGTTCCCAAACGCCACTTTTTCTCACGGAAGGCTATTCCGGCTCTCTACCGGCATGTGGAAGGCAATGTCTTGGCCTCGCTGGACAGGGCGGTCAGCGGTAAGGTGCATATTACCGCTGACTCATGGTCCAGCAGGCATGGACAGGGATGTTACCTTTCTTTCACGGCCCATTGGGTCACTCTTTTGGCAGCTGGGAAGGATGCAGGACAAGGTGCAGTAGTGTTGGAGGTTGTTCCACCGCCACGCCTCCAAAATGCTACTACTGGTTGTGACACACCTCTCTCCTCCACCCCCTCCTCTTCTTCTTCCTCCATGGCCTCTTCCTGTGGTTTGTCCTATGAACCAGCGGTGCTCCGTAGCCGTTCACGGGGCTACGCAAGTACGCAGGCAAAAAGATGCCATGCCGTGCTTGCGCTGGTGTGTTTGGGGGACAGAAGCCACACTGGGGCAGAGGTCCTGTCTGCTCTGCAGGGCCAGGCCGAGAGGTGGTTGACGCCACGCCAGCTTAAGCCAGGAATGGTGGTTTGCGACAATGGCACCAACCTCCTCTCCGCCCTCCGACAGGGACAACTGACCCATGTGCCCTGTGTGGCTCACGTCCTTAACCTGGTGGTGCAGCGGTTCTTGGGCAGGTACCCGGGCTTACAGGATGTCCTGAGGCAGGCCAGGAAAGTCTGTGTGCATTTCCGCAGATCTTATAATGCCAGTGCTCGCCTGGCTGAGCTGCAAAAGGAGTTGAACCTGCCCAAGAACCGCCTTATATGTGACATGCCCACCAGGTGGAACTCAACGTTGGCCATGCTGCAGCGGCTGCACACGCAGCAGAGGGCCATCAATGAGTACCTGTGCGACTACGGCACCAGGACAGGGTCAGGGGAGCTTGGTTTTTTTTCTCCACGCCAGTGGGGCATGATCAGGGATGCATGCACTGTCCTGGCACCATTTGAGGAGGCCACGAGGATGGTGAGCAGTGACAGTGCATGCATCAGTGACACTGTACCTCTTGTCCACCTGTTGGAGCACACGCTGCGTGGAATAATGGACAGGGCACTTGAGGCAGAACAGAGGCAGGAAGAGGAGGACTTCCTTGCCTCTCAAGGCCCCCTTTACCCAGACAGTGTTCCTTCTGTCCCACCCATCGCACAGGAAGAGGAAGAGGAGGAGGAGGAGGAGGAGGAGGAGGAGGAGGATTGTGTCAGCATGGAGGTGGAGGCTGGCACTCAGCATCATCAGCAGCAGTCTTTTAGGGATGATTTACAGTCCCAAGAAACCAGTGGACTTGTACGTGGCTGGGAGGAGGTGGCTGCGGATCATGTCGTCCTTAGTGACCCAGAGGACTCCGGAGCGAATGCCTCAGCAAACCTACGCTGCATGGCCTCCCTGATCCTGCAAAGTCTGCGGAAGGATCCTCGTATTCTTCGGATCAAGGAGAGGGACCATTACTGGCTGGCCACTCTCCTTGATCCACGGTACAAGGGTAAGGTTGCGGACCTTATGTTACCTTCGCAGAGGGAGCAGAGGATGAGACAACTCCGGGAGGCCTTGCAGAAAGGTCTGTGCAACGCGTTCCCAGAGACTGGGAGGTTACAAACTCCTGGTCCTGGACAACGAGTTGCTGAGGCTTCGGCCAGTCAAAGAAGGAGCGGTGGGGAAGGTGGCCGTCTGACCGATGCGTTCAGACAATTCTTTAGTCCGCAGCCCCAAAGTATGATCGGTTCCAGCAACCATCGCCAGCGTCTGATAAACATGGTGCAGGAATATCTAGGGGCAAGGTCAGACTTGGACACCTTCCCCACCGAAAATCCTCTGGCTTACTGGGTCTTGAGGATGGATCACTGGCCAGAGCTTGCACAGTATGCAATTGAGCTACTGGCCTGTCCTGCATCCAGCGTTCTTTCGGAACGCACATTCAGTGCTGCTGGAGGATTTGTCACAGGGTGTCACAGGGTGCGCCTGTCCACCGACTCGGTTGATCGACTGACTTTCATCAAGATGAACCAGTCTTGGATCACCACCAGCTACCACACACCTGATGCTGATATAACAGACTAATTGATTTTAACATGTCACATCCCTTCAAGACTGATGCTGATGCTGAGTGCCTGTGCTGTTATGTTGACTGGCTATCCTCCTCCTCCGAGTCCTCAATGATACGATTGATGATGATAGCTTGGAAGATCATTTTTGTTTATGGGTGCCGCCACCAGTGGCTAAGGCCCAATTTTTCAGCCCCTGTTTTACAGGGGCGTGTAATTACAATTTTTTTACCAATAATTTGCCATAGGGCTCATTGCTGTGCTCCAAGTACAGTATCTGTGAGGGGTTGGAGTGTTGTGGCACCAGTGCCTAAGGCCCAATTTTTCAGCCCCTGTTTAACAGGGGCGTGTCATTACAATTTTTGAAGCAATACTTTGCAACAGGGCTCATTGCTGTGCTCCAAGTAACGTATCTGTGAGGGGTTGTAGTGTTGTGCCACCAGTGCCTAAGGCCCAATTTTTCAGCCCCTGTTCAACAGGGGCATGCAATTACAATTCTTGATCTAATAATTCACAGCAGGGCCCATTGCTGCACCCACCAAGAGTAACTCTGAGGGCTTACAGTGTTGTGGCAACGCCACCACCACCACCACCACCACGAAAGGCCCAATTTTTCAGCCCCTGTTCAAAAGGGGCATGTAATTACAATTCTTGATCTAATAATTCACAGCAGGGCCCATTGCTGCACCCACCAAGAGTAACTCTGAGGGCTTACAGTGTTGTGGCAACACCACCACCACCACCACCACGAAAGGCCCAATTTTTCAGCCCCTGTTCAAAAGGGGCATGTAATTACAATTCTTGATCTAATAATTCACAGCAGGGCCCATTCCTGCACCCACCAAGAGTAACTCTGAGGGCTTACAGTGTTGTGGCAACACCACCACCACCACCACCACGAAAGGCCCAATTTTTCAGCCCCTGTTCAAAAGGGGCATGTAATTACAATTCTTGATCTAATAATTCACAGCAGGGCCCATTCCTGCACCCACCAAGAGTAACTCTGAGGGCTTACAGTGTTGTGGCAACACCACCACCACCACCACCACCACCACCACGAAAGGCCCAATTTTTCAGCCCCTGTTCAACAGGGGCATGCAATTACAATTCTTGATCTAATAATTCACAGCAGGGCCCATTGCTGCACCCACCAAGAGTAACTGTCAGGGCTTACAGTGTTGTGGCACCAGCACCACCATCAAAGGCCCAATTTTTACTACCACTGTTCAACAATTATATGTAATTAAAATTCCTGATATAATAGTTGACAGCAGGGCGTTCCAGCACCAACCAAGAGTAACTGTGAGTGCTTACAGTGTTGTGCCAACACCAACAACTAAGGGGCCTATTTCTGCAGAGTATATACGGCAGGTCCCTACTTTCAAACATCCAACTTACAAACGACTCCTACTTGCAAACGCAAGAAGACAACAGGAAGTGAGAGGAAATCTACCCCTAGGAAGGAAAATTCTCTCCTGTAAGAATAAATATGGGAGAAAGGTGTCTCCTCTGTACTGATGCTTTATCAGCAATCCTTGTTTCAAGAAAAACACCACATTTCAAAAACAGTTGACATTGGGACGGAAAGTGAGGTGAAATGTTCTGAACAGGGGCACAGACAGCAAAACAAATGTTACAGGGGTGATAACCCTTACCTATGTTTTCCAAAAAGTTTAAAAATAGATTTTTGGGCTGGAGCTACACTTCAACAATGTACCTGTTCAAAATTACAAACAGATTCTACATAAGAACAAACCTACAGTCCCTGTCTTGTATGCACCGCCTGTATACGGCTGTTCAGAGTATATAGGGCCTTTTTTATTTTATGTGCGGGGTTCCCCTTAATATCCATACAAATCCCAAAGGGGCTGGTAATGGGCTGGGGTAGGGGGGGGGGTCATGGGGTAGCTATGCCATTTTTCTTAAAGATTTTCATCCATATTACCGGGACCAGACATTACATTAAAGCCGCAAGCAGTTTTAAATGGCTTTTTTTTCCTTTAGAAGTGTCATTTTGTGCAGGGACAGTTCTAAACACGGGAAACACGTGGCACTTCACAGGCATACTTTAGACACCCCCCAGGTACGATATTTAAAGGAATATTTGACTTTTTTTTTTTCACTTTATGCATCATTAAAATGACTGCTCCCGAAAAACGACCGTTTTTAAAACTTCTTTTTGCATTGATACATGTCCCCTGGTGCAGAACCCGGGTTCCCAAACCCTTTTTAGGACAATAACATGCATAATAGTTGTTATAATTAGCACTTTAGAATTCGAACGTTCGCATCCATTGTATTTAATAGGGTTCTAATGTTCGTACGAACTTTCGGTCCGTTCGCGGGTTCTGGTGCGAACCGAACCCGGGGGTGTTCGGCTCATCACTAGTGGCTGTGTGTGGTGAAGAGATGAGCTTGGGCGTGTTATTTGGATATACCGTATTTATCGGCTTACACGCACCTTCACTTTAAAAAAGGAAGTTTCAGGGAAAAAAAATCTTACATTTTAAATAAAGAACTGTGAAGCAAAATAAGGGTCAGTGCCCATCAATGCAGCCTAATCAGTGCCCATCTGCAGCCTCACCGTTGCCATGAATGCAGCACCCACCATATTTCCATGAATGCAGCACCCACCCCATTGCCACGAATGCAGCACCCACCCCATTGCCACGAATGCAGCACCCACCGTATTGCCACGAATGCAGCACCCACTGTATTGCCATGAATGCAGCACCCACCGTATTGCCATGAATGCAGCACCCACCGTATTGCCATGAATGCAGCACCCTCTACATTGCCATGAATGCAGCACCCTCTACATTGCCATGAATGCAGCACCCTCTACATTGCCATGAATGCAGCACCCACCGTTTTGCCATGAATGCAGCACCCACCGTATTGCCATGAATGCAGTACCCATTGTATTGCCATGAATGCAATACCCATTGTATTGCCATAAATGCAACACCCATTGTATTGCCATAAATGCAGCACCCATTGTATTGCCATAAATGCAGCACCCATTGTATTGCCATAAATGCAGCACCCATTGTTTTGCCATGAATGCAGCGCCCATTGTATTGCCATGAATGCAGCACCCATTGTATTGCCATGAATGCAGCACCCAGTGTATTGCCATAAATGCAGCACCCATTGTATTGTCATGAATGCAGCACCCATTGTATTGCCATGAACGCGGACTCACCATTATCGTCAGTACAGCCTACAGAGGAGACATGGAGGGGGCGGGACAAGCACCAACAGACAAACAGGAGAAACTCCTGTTTTCTCGATGGGCCTCTTTAATTGAAAGTCCCACCTCCTGTGATGGACAGAACAGTTGTCCAATGGCAGCGCAGGAGACGGGACTTCCTTTTACACAGGATGCCTGTAAACAGGAAATACACTCCTGTATGCACGGCACTCGTCCCGTCCCCTCCAATGCCGCTAGCATACTATCTTTTGTGGCCCCCGGCGCTCAGGGATTCGTTGGGGGCCACAAAAGATATATATGTCAAGATCTCCAGGCGGGCCGTCCGAAACCGGAACTCGGGCCGCGATTGGCCCGCGGGCTGGACTTTGGACATGCCTGCTCTAAAGAGAAGCAGCAGGCTTGGCTACAGAGCCAACAGGTTTAATCATCCCTATCCTTAAGAAAGGCTGAACAGAAGTGTTTCTTTTTAAAGCAGTCTCATTTTGAGGAAGGTGAAAACACCAGCCATCTACTCGCTACTGTGCTTAAGGCTCAAAATCCAATAACTCATGTAGCGGAGTTGAGAAATCCAAGTTCAGTGGTTGCAAATAATACCCCAGATATATCCACGGGATTTTGTATTTTTTTCAGTTTATTTTATAGCAGCAAGGTTTCCTACTCAGACAAGTCCTTGCAAGACTTTTTACAAACAATTCAATTGCCTTCTTCATCTGCCTCAGCCTATGAGTAAGGATGAGCCGAACACCCCCCGGTTCAGTTCACAACAGAACTTGCGAACAGGCAAAAAATTTGTTCGAACACGCGAACACCGTTAAAGTCTATGAAAAATAAAAAGCGCTCATTTTAAAGGCTTATATGCATGGTATTGTCATAAAAAGTGTTTGGGGCCTGGGTCCTGCCCCAGGGGACATGTATCAATGCAAAAAAAAGTTTTAAAAATTGCAGTTTTTTTGGGAGCAGTGATTTTAATAATGCTTAAAGTGAAACAATAAAAGTGAAATATTTCCTTTCAATTTCGTACCTGGGGGGTGTCTATAGTATGCCTGTAAAGTGGCGCATTTTTCCTGTTTTTAGAACAGTCCAGCAGCAAAATTAAATTTCTAAAGAAAAAAAAGTAATTTACCCACTTAAGGACCCCTCACTGTATATATACGTTGGCAGAATGGCTCGTACAGGCACAATCACGTACCTGTACGTGGCCCTTTAACTGCCTACGTCGGGGTTGCGCGCGCGCCGCCAGCGGCGCGCTCACGACCCCCCTGGCTTCCCCGTGAGTCGGACCGTGGGTCCTGTGGACTCGATTGCCGTGGGGATCCCCGCGATCGTCTCACGGAGGCATGGAGCGGGGAGATGTTAGTGTAACCACAACATCTCCCCACTCTCCTACTGACAATGTCAGTGATCTCCGCTCTGTGTAATCAGAGCAGAGATCAGTGACGTGTCACTCATAGCCACGCCCCCCTAGGCACATTTAACCCCTCCAGCGCCCCTTGGGGTAACCCCTTCACTGCCAGTGTCATTTTTACAGTAACCAGTGCATTTTTATTGCACTGATCGCTGTGGTCCCAAAAATGTGTCAAAAGTGTCCGATGTGTCCGCCATAATGTCGCAGTCACAAAAAAAAATCGCTGATCGCCGCCATTACTAGTAAAAAAAAATTTTTTTATAAAAATGCCTTAAAACTATCCCCTATTTTGTAAACACTATAATTTTTGCGCAAACCAATCAATAAACGGCGATTGCAATTTTTTTTACCAAAAATATGTAGAAGAATACGTATCGGCCTGAACTGAGGAAAAAAAAAATTATATATTTTTTGGGGATATTTATTATAGCAAAAAGTAAAAAATATGTAATTTTTTTCAAAATTGTCGCTCTATTTTTGTATATAGCGCAAAAAAAAACGCAGAGGTGATCAAATACCACCAAAAGAAAGCTCTATTTGTGGGAAAAAAAGGACGCCAATTTTGTTGGGGAGCCATATTGCACGACCGCGCAATTGTCAGTTAAAGCGACGCAGTACCGAATCGCAAAAAGGGGCCTGGTCATTATGCTGCGTATTGGTCCGGTCCTTAAGTGGTTAAAACTACTCGCGGCTGTAATGAATTGTCGGGTCCCGGCAATACAGATAAAAGTCATTGAAAAAAACGGCATGGGTTCCCCCTGAACCAAAATTAAAAAAAAATTGGGTTGGGGGTACCCCCAAATTACATACCAGGCACTTCAGGTCTGGTATTGATATTAAGGGGAACCCTGCGCCAATTTTTTTTTTTAAATGGCGTAGGGGTCCCCCTCAAAATCCATACCAGACCCTTATCCGAGCACGCAACCTGGCAGACCGCAGGAAAAGAGGGGGCAACGAGAGAGTGCCCCCCCTCCTGAACCGTACCAGGCTAAATGCCCTCGCTTTGACAGCTGTTATATATCTGAGGGTGGGGCCACCCGGTGAGGTATACAGGTGACCCTGCCCCCCTCTAACGCCACAATTAAATTTTGGTGCAGGGTTCCCTTTAAAATCCATACCAGACCTGAAGGGTCTGGTGTGGATTTTGAGGGGGACCCCTATGCCATTTTTTTTTAACCACTTAACGACCGCTCACTGTATATATACGTCGGCAGAATGGCACCGACAGGCAAAGTCACGTACCTGTACGTGACTGCCTTTGTATAGTTGGGGGGTCCAGTGGGACCCCCCTTCTATACAGTGAGCAGTCGTTAGTTGTTCGGGAGTGATCCGTGATGAGGGGACGGCCAATCGATTCCGGCCACCCCCTCGCGATCGCTCCCGGCGAATGAGAATCTTCCTCTGCTGTGTAAATGTAAACACAGGCAGAGAAAGTGATGTCATCTCCCCTCGTGGCGGTCTTTTCGTTCGCAGCGCCGAGGAGAGAAGATGCAGCAACAGCCCACTGACACGTAGGCACACGTAGGCACACATTTCACCCCGAGTCACCCCCCAGGTCACCGCCCAGCCCACAGGCACAGTGTCACTGATTGCAGTGATCATTTATTTTACTGATCACTGCATTTAGTGTCATCTGTGACAGTAAAAAGTTGCAGGGCAGTTAGGTTTAGGCCCCTTTAGGTCCAGGGTAGCCCCCTAACCCCCCCTAATAAAGGTTTAACCCCTTGATCGCCCCTAAGGTAACCCTTTCACCCCCTAACTCCAGCATCACTAAGCAATCGTTTTTCCGATCGCTGTATTCGTGTCGCTGGTGCCCTGGATAGCCAGTTATTTATTTTTAGGTTCGCCGCAGGTTTTTATAGCGTCAGGTACCCCCATATATTATTTTAACCCCCTGATTGCCCGTAGAGTTAACCCTTTCACCAGTGATCACCGTATAAGCGTCACTGGTGACACTGGTTAGCCAGTTAGTTATTTAGGTTACCCGTCAGGTTTTTATATAGCATCAGGTACCCCCATATTTAACCTAATAAAGGTTTTAACCCCCTGATTGCCCCTAGTTAACCCTTTCACCAGTGATCACCATATAAAGGTTACGGGTGACGCTGGTTGGTTAGTTTGCTTTTTATAGCATCAGGGCACCCGCCGTATATAACCCAATAAAGGTTTAACCCCCTGATCGCCCGGCGGGTGATATCAATTAGGTTTTAGTGCCAGAGAGGGTCTGCGTCACCCCAGGCAGCGTTAGGTTAGTAATGTGTAAAGAAAATACTGCGCAAGTCAAAATGTGAAAAATTATAAAATAACACCACTAATGATAAAAAGTGGCCGCTGCTGCAACTAAAAATGTGGATATGCACAAATAAAGATATTGTAAAAACGTAACAGTTGCGCTGCGTAATATAGGTACTATCCTACCACCTAATGGTTAACTATTGTTAGTGACACGATTGATGATGCCCACATCCTATATAAATGAAAAATATAATGACAATATAACCTGGTGACCTATGATAGTGACCATCTGACACTAATATAACAGTGAAAATTAATGTGACATATAATTCATCCTGCAAATTGTCCAAGAAAAATTGAAGCAATGATCTCAAATAAACGAATGTTCAAGTTCAAAAGTTATTTTTCTTAAAAAGGCACTGTAGAAAGTTCCTCCAGGTGAAAAATGGTGACTTCACACTCCAAAACACCCAAGAAAAGTGTGTGACACTTGTAAAGAATAGACTCCTCCACCTTCAATATCAAATCTCTTTACCGACTAGTATGGATCCCTAATGAAAGAGATCACACCCGCCTGTGGCTGTTTCCCCCGCCAAGGGTCTTTAAATAACAGATCAGCAATCGATATCTTCCTCCACAATCAGGCTCCTCAATACCGTTCCCGGATATAAGATCCCAAAAGAAATGTAAAGGCCACCATGGTGAAGTACTTATAGGCAGATTTAATAAAAATAAAAAGATTACACTTACAAGAAAGTGATGAAAAAATAGCGTAAATTCGTTCGTAAGCCGGCCGGCTTCACTATCCGCCCGTCCTTCTGGGATAGCGTTTGTTGGTTTGTCGGTGACGTCAACACGCCGCTCCTCCCAGCGTTAGGTTAGTGCCAGTAACGCTAACACCCACGCGCAAAGCATACACCTCCCTTAGTGGTATAGTATCTGAACAGATCAATATCTGATTTCAACAGATCTATACTAGCGTCCCCAGCAGTTTAGGGTTCCCAAAAACGCAGTGTTAGCGGGATCAGCCCAGATACCTGCTAGCACCAGCCCAGCCCAGTCCACCCAAGTGCAGTATCGATCGATCACTGTCACTTACCAAACACAAAACACATAACTGCAGCATTCGCAGAGACAGTCCTGATCCCTGCGATCGCTTAAGCCCTGTACACATGATCGGTTTGACTGATGAAAACCGTCCGATGGATGGTTTTCATCAGACCAACCGATCGTGTATGGGACCCATCGGTCTTTTTTCCATCAGTTTTAAAAAATAGAACATGTTTTAAATTTTTCCGATGGATAAAAAACCGATCGAAAACTCAGATCGTCTATGGGCAAGTCCATCGGATCAAAAACCCACGCATACTCAGAATCAAGTCAATGCATGCTCAGAAGCATTAAACTTCATTTTTCTCAGCTCATCGGAGTGTTTTACGTCACCGCGTTTGGAACGGTCGGTTTTTGGACTGATGGTGTGTGCGCAAGACTGATGAAAAACAGTTTCATCGGATTTCCGATGGACAAATCCATCGGACGAAAATTCATAGGTTATCCGATCGTGTGTACAGGGCTTAACAGTTTTTTTTTAAGCGTTTGTTACATTTGCTGACAGTCAGGTGCTTTTTTACCTGGGAATCTTACTAGTGTACCCCTAAATTTAGAGCCCAAAATGGCAAATCGATGGTACACTAGTAAAGAGGCCTACGAGATTCTGAGCATGACAGATAGTGAAGAGGAGGTCACGGATCTGTCAGATACAGGCTCAGAATATCTTCCCGTAGAAGACAGTGAAGTCAGCGGCTCCACGCCAGATAGCTCTGACGACGAAGGTGAGGTCCCTACTAAGGTCAGGCGTACCCGATCCCCATCTTCTGCTGTTGTTGAGGAGCAAGAACTGCAGGGATCTCGTATCATGGAGCAGAGTAATACTAGTGCCGCTATTCCTTCTGGTGAATTGGCAAGCACCAGCGGCCTAGTACAGCCTGGGCGTACATCCAGCACTGCAGTATCACGTGGTGACGTGGCGAGTCCCATAAGTGCAGTTCAAGCTGGCGAGGTGGCAAGCACAAGTAGTGTCCCGCTGCCACCAAGAAGAAGACAAAGGCAGGCCCGTCGTGCCCATAGTGCCCTTCCTGCAGAATTTGCCTATCCTGATTGGGTCCCCACCACTTCTGCAGAACCCGTACTTCCCCCATTCACTGCCCAACCCGGTATTCAGGTGGAAACAGCTGATTTTAAGCCAATTGATTTTTATTCGCTGTTTTTCACGGAAGATCTCTATAGATCTATTGTGGACCAGAGTAATTTATATGCTGGTCAATTCATCGCTGCTAGTCCCCAGTTGCCTTCCATTGCCAAAGATTGGAAACCAATTACGGTTTCCGAATTTAAAACCTTTCTGGGCCTTTCCCTCAACATGGGCACACATAAATTCCCGTCATTGCGTGTTTATTGGTCCACACACCCAATTGACCACATGCCCGTGTTCTCTGCCTCCATGCCCAGGACACGATACGAGCAGATTTTGCGGTTCATGCACTTCAACGACAATGAACTTTGTCGTCCACGTGGAGACCCTGAATACGACCGGTCTACAAAATTCGGCCCCTCATAAACCACTTCAACGAATGTTTTGCAGCCTTGTTTATTCCCGATCAAGTTGTCTGCGTTGATGAGTCCCTGATTAAATTTTCTGGCCGCTTGTCTTTCAAGCAGTACTTTCCCAGCAAGCGTGCCAGATACGGGGTCAAGCTCTATAAGTTCTGTGACAGGGCAACAGGCTATGTATGGAGCTTGATGGTTTATGAGGGAAAAGACAGTCAGGTTGAGCCGGTCAACTGCCCGGATTACACAGGGAGCGCTGGCAAGATAGTGTGGAAATTGGTGTCACCCTTATTCGGAAAGGGGTACCACTTGTATGTGGACAATTATTACACTAGCGTGCCACTGTTTAGTCACTTGTTTGATCATCAGATTGGAGCATGTGGCACCGTGCGACCTAATCGCCGGGGCTTTCCCCAGCGGCTTGTAGATGCCCGTTTTAGGCTGGGGGAGAGAGCCTACGTGAAGTGTAATAACTTGCTCGCTATGAAGTGGAGGGATAATAAGAATGTTTTCCTTCTTACCTCCCTTCATGCAGACACGACAGTCCGAATTCCTATGGCGACTGGTGTTGTGGAGAAACCCCTCTGTGTCCACGAATATAACAAAAATATGGGAGGGGTGGACCTCAACGACCAGTTGTTGGCGCCGTATCTAATTGACCGTAAGGCGAGATGCTGGTACAAAAAAGTGTCTCTATCCTTATTCCAATTGGCTTTGCTGAACGCTCATGTGCTATACAGAGCTTCAGGCGGGACGTTATTTCTTCTAAAATTCCAGAATGAGATAGTCACAGAACTCCTGTATCCAGGCGGTTCTGCACCTCACCATCCCCTACCAAATGCAGTAAGCCGGCTGCATGAGAGGCATTATCTGTATGTCCTCGAGAGTACCCCTACCCAACGAGCCCCCCAAAAAAGATGTCGTGTCTGTAGCAAGCGCGGATTTAGGCGTGACACCCGTTTTTTTGTCCACTCTGTCCTGACAATCCTGGTCTTTGCACTGGTGAATGTTTTGAACGCTTCCACTCAAAAGTGAAGTTTTAGCGTAGGGTACAGCATTTCACAGACTAGGACACACTTACACAGGGTCTCCCAATATGTCATCGCATTTTGAGAGACCCGAACCATTACAGTTGTTAAAGGTACAAAAAAAAGTGTAAAAAATAAAATAAAAAAAAACACAAAAACAAAAAAAATAGGTGTCGTTTTATTGTTCTCTCTCTCTCTCTCTCTGTTTTCTCTCTATTGTTCTGCTTTTTTTTACTGTATTCTATTCTGCTATGTTTTATCATGCTTGCTTTTCAGGTATGTAATTTTTTGTTTTCAGGTGCGCCATTCAACTGCAGCGCGGAATTATTTATCTTGACAGCAACAGCGTTTGCTCCCACGATCCATAAAGCCGTGACTCCAGTGCTGTAGGAGGTGATTTCACCACCACAGTTAAAAAAGAAGAGCATATATGCCGAAGCATGGGGGCAGCAGGGGCGGAGGAGCGATTTTGCTCCTAATGCCGCGTAAATACGGTCGAAATTCCGACGGAGGCTTGCCCGTGGAAAAGTCTGACCGTGTGTACGCAGCATAACCTTTTATGCCGCGTACATACGGTTGAAATTCCTGACGGAGGCTTGCCCGTGGAAAAGTCCGACCGTGTGTACGCTGCATAACTTTTTTGCGGGAGGATGCCCCCATGCTTCGGCATATATATATTTTAGGCACAGGTTGCGTTAAAAAAATGTTTTATTTTATAATAGTTTTTTTTTTTGGTATTTGCTTTGCATGTATGATAGGGTAAGGTCTTACTGTTATACTGTAATGTTACTTTGTTTTAATGTTAACCATCATTTGCTTAGCAGGTACGCCATTCAGTTGCAGCGCGGATTTATTTATCTTGACAGCAACAGCGTTTGCTCCCACGATACATAAAGCCGTGACTCCAACGCTGTAGGAGGTGATTTCACCACCACAGTTAAAAAAAAAGAGCATATATGCCGAAGCATGGGGGCAGCAGGGGCGGAGGTGCGATTTTGCTCCTAATGCCGCGTACATACGGTCGAAATTCCGACGGAGGCTTGCCCATGGAAAAGTCCAACCGTGTGTACGCGGCATAACCTTTTATGCCGCGTACATACAGTCGAAATTCCTGACGGAGGCTTGCCCGTGGAAAAGTCCGACCGTGTGTACGCGGCATAACTTTTTTGCGGGAGGATGCCCCCATGCTTCGGAATATATATATTTTAGGCACAGGTTGCATTAAAAAAATGTTTTATTTTACAATAGTTTTTTTTTGGTATTTGCTTTGCATGTATGATAGGGTAAGGTCTTACTGTTATACTGTAATGTTACTTTGTTTTAATGTTAACCATCATTTGCTTAGCAGGTACGCCATTCAGTTGCAGCGTGGATTTATTTATCTTGACAGCAACAGCGTTTGCTCCCACGATACATAAAGCCGTGACTCCAACGCTGTAGGAGGTGATTTCACCACCACAGTTAAAAAAAAAGAGCATATATGCCGAAGCATGGGGGCAGCAGGGGCGGAGGTGCGATTTTGTTCCTAATGCCGCGTACATACGGTCGAAAATCCGACGGAGGCTTGCCCATGGAAAAGTCCAACCGTGTGTACGCGGCATAACCTTTTATGACGCGTACATACAGTCGAAATTCCGACGGAGGCTTGCCCGTGGAAAAGTCTGACCGTGTGTACACGGCATAACTTTTTTGCGGGAGAATGCCCCCATGCTTCGGCATATATAAATGGTGCATGTATGCCCATCATTAGAAGTGGGTGGATGAAGGGAGGTATTCTAATGGTGGGCATACCCACCGATCAATCTCTTTTTTTCGTTCAGCCAACAGGCTGCATGAAAAAAAAGATTACAATACATGTCCAACAAGGACCAGCAACGTACTGGTATGTTGCTGGACTTTGAATGTTTATACCAGAATGATGCCTGCAGGTTTAGGTATCATCTTGGTATCATTCTTTTCAGCCAGTGGCCGGCTTTCATGTAAAAGCAATTCTAGCAGATCATTAGCCTCTAGACTGCTTTTACAAGCAGTGGGAGGGAATGTCCCCCCCCCGGATAAAAACAGCGCCATTGGGAAAGTGGGAAAGCATTTTATCACACCGATCTTGGTGTGGTCAGATGCTTTGAGGGCAGAGGAAAGATCTAGAGTCTAACCCCCCAATTTTTTTCAAAAAAAGAGTACCTGTCACTGCCTATTGCTATCATAGGGGATATTTACATTCCCTAAAATAACAATAAAAATGGTAAAAAAAAAATAAAATATATGGAAGGAACAGTTTAAAAATAAAATAAAAAAGCAAAATAAATAATAATAAAAAAAAAGCACCGCTGTCCCCTCCTGCTCTTGCGCAAAGGCGAACGCAAGCGTCGGTCTAGCGTCATATGTAAACAGCAATTGCACCATGCATGTGAGGTATCACCGCGAAGGTCAGATCGAGGGCAGTAATTTTAGCAGTAGACCTCCTCTGTAAATCTAACGTGGTAACCTGTAAAGGCTTTTAAAGGCTTTTAAAAATGAATGTAATTTGTCGCCGTTGCGCGTTTGTGCGCAATTTTAAAGCATGTCGTGTTTGGTATCTATGTACTCGGCCTAAGATCATCTTTTTTATTTCATCAAACATTTGGGCTATATAGTGTGTTTTAGTGCATTAAAAATAAAAAAGTGTGATTTTTCCCCAAAAAATGCGTTTGAAAAATCGCTGCGCAAATACTGTGTCGGAAAAAAAAATGCAACACCCACTATTTTAATCTATAGGGCCTTTGCTTTAAAAAAATATATAATGTTTGGGGGTTCAACATAATTTTCTTGCAAAAAAAATAAATGTTTTCATGTAAACAAAAAGTGTCAGAAAGGGCTTTGTCTTCAAGTGGTTAGAAGAGTGGATGATGTGTGACATAAGCTTCCTAATGTTGTGCATAAAATGCCAGGACAGTTCAAAACCCCCCCAAATGACCACATTTTGGAAAGTAGACACCTCAAGCTATTTGCTGAGAGGCATGTTGAGGCCATTGAATATTTTTTTTGTCCCAAGTGATTGAATAATGACAAAAAGAAAAAAAAATGTACAAAAAGTTGTCACTAAATGATATATTGCTCAAACATGCCATTGTTATATGTGGAATTGCACCCCAAAATACATTCTGCTGCTTCTCCTGAGTACGGGGATACCACATGTGTGAGACATTTTGGGAGCCTAGCCGTGTACAGGACCCCGAAAACCAAGCACCGCCTTCAGGATTTCTATGGGTGTAAATTTTTGATTTCACACCTCACTGCCTATCACAGTTTCGGAGGCCATGGAATGCCCAGATGGCACAAAACCCCCCCAAATGACCCCATTTTGGAAAGTAGACACCCCAAGCTATTTGCTGAGAGGTGTGTTGAGTATTTTGCAGATCTCGCTTTTTGTCACAAAGTTTTGAAAATTGAAAAAAGAAAAAAAAAAAAATGTCTTTCTTCATTTTCAAAAACAAATGAGAGCTGTAAAATACTCACCATGCCTCTCAGCAAATAGCTTGGGGTGTCTACTTTCCAAAATGGGGTCATTTGTGGGGGTTTTGTGCTATCTTTGCATTTTATGGCCTTCAAAACTGTGATAGGTAGTGAGGAGTGAAATCAAAAATTTGTGCCCTTAGAAATCCTGAAGGCGGTGCTTGGTTTTCGGGGCCCCGTACGCGGCTAGGCTCTAAAAGTCCCACATATGTGGTATCCCTGTACTCAGGAGAAGCAGCAAAATTTATTTTGGGGTGTAATTCCACATATAACCATGGCATGTTTGAGCAATATATCATTTAGTGACAACTTTTTGTACATTTTTTTTTCTTTTTGTCATTATTCAATCACTTGGGACAAAAAAAAATATTCAATGGGCTCAACATGCCTCTCATCAATTTCCTTGGGGTGTCTACTTTCCAAAATGGGGTCATTTGTGGGGGTTTTGTGCTATCTTGGCATTTTATGGCCTTCAAAACTGTGATAGGTAGTGAGGAGTGAAATCAAAAATGTATGCCCTTAGAAACCTTGAAGGCGGTGCTTGGTTTTTGGGGTCCCGTACGCGGCTAGGCTCCCAAAAAGTCCCACACATGTGGTATCCCCGTACTCAGGAGAAGCAGCAGAATGTATTTTGGGGTGTAATTTCACATATGCCCATGGCATGTGTGAGCAATATATCATTTAGTGACAACTTTGTGCAAAAAAAAAAAGTTTGTCATATTCCCGCAACTTGTGGCAAAATATAAAATATTCCATGGACCCAACATGCCTCTCAGTAAATAGCTTGGGGTGTCTACTTTCCAAAATGGGGTCTTTTGGGGGGTTTTGTGCTATTTTGGCATTTTATGGCCTTCGAAACTGTGATAGGTAGTGATAGGTAGTGAGGAGTGAAATCAAAAATTTACGCCCTTAGAAATCCTGAAGGCCGTGCTTGGTTTTTGGGGCCCCGTACGCGGCTAGGCTCTCAAAAAGTCCCACGCATGTGGTATCCCTGTACTTAGGAGAAGCAGCAGAATGTATTTTGGGGTGCAATTCCACATATAACCATGGCATGTGTGAGCAATATATCATTTAGTGACAACTTTTTGTACATTTTTTTTTCTTTTTGTCATTATTCAATCATTTGGGACAAAAATAAAATATTCAATGGGCTCAACATGCCTCTCAGCAAATAGCTTGGGGTGTCTACTTTCCAAAATGGGGTCATTTGGGGGGGGGGGTTGTGCTATCTTGGCATTTTATGGCCTTCAAAACTGTGATAGGTAGTGATAGGTAGTGTGGAGTGAAATCAAAAATGTATGCCCTTAGAAATCTGGAAGGTGTGCTTGGTTTTTGGGGTCTCGTACGCGGTTAGGCTCCCAAAAAGTCCCACACATGTGGTATCCCCATACTCAGGAGAAGCAGCAGAATGTATTTTGGGGTGTAATTTCACATATGCCCATGGCATGTGTGAGCAATATATCATTTAGTGACAACTTTGTGCAAAAAAAAAAAAGTTTGTCATATTCCCGCAACTTGTGGCAAAATATAAAATATTCCATGGACTCAACATGCCTCTCAGTAAATAGCTTGGGGTGTCTACTTTCCAAAATGGGGTCATTTGGGGGGTTTTGTGCTATTTTGGCATTTTATGGCCTTCAAAACTGTGATAGGTAGTGAGGAGTGGTGTCTACTTTCCAAAATGGGGTCATTTGGGGGGGGGGTTTGTACTGCCCTGCCATTTTAGCACCTCAAGAAATGAGATAGGCAGTCATAAATTTAAAGCTGTGTAAATTCCAGAAAATGTACCCTAGTTTGTAAACGCTATAACTTTTGCACAAACCAATAAATTTACGCTTCTTGACATTTTTTTTACTAAAGACATGTGGCTGAATACATTTTGGCCTAAATGTATGACTAAAATTGAGTTTATTCGATTCTTCTTATAACAAAAAGTAGAAAATATCATTTTTTTTCAAAATTTTCGGTCTTTTTCCGTTTATATCGCATTAAATAAAAATCGCAGAGGCAATCAAATACCATTAAAAGAAAGCTCTATTTGTGGGAAGAAAAGGACGCAAATTTTGTTTGGGTACAACATTGCATGTCCGCACAATTCCCAGTTAAAGCAGCACAGTGCAAAATTCTGAAAACACCTCTGGTCCTTTAGCTACAAAATGGTCCGGGGCTTAAGTGGTTAATTGGCGCAGGGTTCCCCTTAATATCCATACCAGACCTGTAGGGCCTAGTATGGAATTTGGGGGGACCCCCACGCAATTTTTTTTTAAATGTTGGATCGGGGTTCCCCTTAATATTCATACCAGACCCAAAGAGCCTGGTAATGGACCCAACAATTCATTACAGCCGTGAGTAGTTACTTTTTTTCCTTTTTAGAAATGTAATTTTTCTGCGGGACTGTTCTAAACACAGGGAAATGCACCGCTTTACAGGCATACTATAGACAACTCCCAGGTACGATTTTTTATTTTTTTTAATATAATTTTTATTAGTTTATAAAAAATATAACAAATACAGAGCCATAGAGTACATTCACAGAAAAGTAAATAACGTAGCATTGTAATTCACAAAGCAACCCGTATGTCCGTGTCATACAACCACATAAGTATACATAACATCCATTTGACCCTGAACTCAAAATCGGCCTGTAACCATGTAACTCAAAAATTAGACTTGGAGATTGTAGTCTCCAAAAGAACATTTGGAAATCAATGACTAGTTTTGTCCTTTACTCTTATATATAACAAGGAAATAAGGGAAAGGGGAAAAACAGGGAAGGCAGAACTCCAGAAGTATCTGTGCATTATTTAAGTATACCTTACGTAGCTCTAAGCACTCTGCATTATCTAGTAGGCCTATAGTCTCCCCATAATTGCCAGTTATTTGTGAATCCCTTTAGTTTCCCTTCTTTAACAGTAATAGATTTTTCGTAGGAGTAAGATTCATCAACTAATTTTATTACTTCTCCTACCAGGGAGGGATCTGTTGACTTCCATTTACATGCTATCGCCAGCCTGGCTGCATATAGAATGTGCATCACAAGTGTTCGGTAAGATGTGGGATAAACATCCATGTCAACACTCAATAAAGCCTGTTCCACTCTTAGCTAAATTGACAGGAATATTCAATAAACTATCAACCGAGTTATTGCTGCCCAGAAGCTACGCAGAGATACACAGAACCAAAGCACATGGGCCAAGGTGCCCACCTGACCGCACTCCCTCCAGCAAAGGTTGGATGAGTGGCCTTGGAATTTTGCCAATATGTATGGGGTTCTGTACCACCAACTGTATCTTCTGTGCTATTTCTCTGTAGTTAGAGCATTTGGTATGAGAATAATTTGCCTTTATTGCTCGCTTCCACTGAACCCTGGATATGGTTATATTCAAGTCTGACTCCCATTTTAAGAATTGCTTCAGGGTTACAAAGTGGAGTTTACTCTGCATTAGGTTGTAGAATTCCGTTTTGGGTTTGGGAGAAGGGTGCCATAGGTCATAGATGGTTTCTGGGATTTCTATATGTTGTGTCTTAATAGCATTTAGGATACTAGTAATCCTTGCATACTCCATAAATTCTTTCTCAGGGATAGAATTAGCAGTTCGTAGCTCTGAGAAAGTTTTGATGCGGTTCTGGGCAAACATATCTGTTACATTTACTATACCATAGCTCCCCCAGTGTCGTATATCTAGATTCGGGGATAAGAATGAAAGTGCTGTTACTGGGATTGGTATCTTTTTATGAGCCGTATAGGGATTCTTATTTACTAAGAAATATCCCCACGCTAATAGCGTAGCTGCTTCAGTTGGGAGTGACTTATAGGGTGAATTTTTGTCTGAAAGTGTGATCAATAATAGGTTCTGAAGTTCCCCATGTCCTATATGAGCCTGTTCTGCTCTACACCAATGGATGGGATCTGAGGTATGGAACCACGCTTTGGCCTGATCCAGGATTGCTGCCATATGATAATCCTTAAAATTGGGTACCCCCATCCCCCCTACTTTTCTGTGCTTCATGAGTATGTTATGAGAGCATCTGGCCCTTTTCCCTTCCCATATGAATTTAAATAAGGCCCGTTGCATAGCTGCATAAAATAAGCTAGGTAATTGAAGCGGAAGGGCTCTGAAATAGTACAGCAGTTTGGGAAGCAATATCATTTTGTATTCTGCTAGTCTACCTGACCAGGTAAGATAAAACTTTTTAAATCTGAGCATTTCTTGTGTAAACTTGTTTATCAGGGGTTCGAAGTTGTAGCTGTATAGTTGGGAAATCGAGCGTGTCAGTGTAATGCCCAGGTATTGAATCGAACTCTTTGCCCAAGGATACGGTAACCACTCCTGGATGTGAGATTTCGTTTTACTGTCAATTCCCAAATTGAGTATGCTAGATTTAGTAGCATTCACTTTATAATATGACACCGCATTGAACGTCCCTAATATTTCATGTACCACTGTCAGGGACTGAGCCGGATCAGAGAGTGACAGAATCACATTGTCCGCGAATAGTGTAATTGTGTGCTCCTCTTTTCCTAACCGGATTCCACGAATTTGGGGGTTTGTTCTAATTTTCTCAGCTAAAGGCTCCATCACAAGGGCAAAGATCAGGGGCGACAAAGGGCACCCCTGTCTTGTGCCGTTTGTGATAGAAAATTGCTCCGAGAATATGCCTTCTGTAAATACCATAGCAGAGGGGTTTGAATATAAAGCCGAGATGGCAGAACATATGTGGCCAGAGAATCCGAATTTCAGAAGGACTTTTGATAGATAGCCCCAGTGGATCCTGTCAAAGGCCTTTTCTGCATCCAATGACAGGAGGACTGAGGGTCTCTTAGAGGTAGATGATGAGTGTATTAAATTTAAAATTCGTCTTGTGGCATCCGTAGCTTGCCTGCCCGCCACGAACCCAACCTGGTCGGGTTTAATCAGCTTGGGGAGTATGTTCGCAATTCTATTGGCCAAGATCTTGGCATATACCTTTAGGTCGACATTTAAAAGTGATATAGGCCTGAAGTTCTGTGCTCTATCCGGCTCCTTCCCCAGTTTAGGTAGTGTAACCACTGTAGCTTGTAACATTTCTGCAGGAAATGAGGCAGAGGAGGCAGCAGCATGGAATACCCGTAGTAGTATGGGTGATAATGTACTAGCAAATTTTTTGTAGTATTCCGAATAATACCCATCAGGGCTAGGGGATTTGTTGTTTGGGAGGTTTGCTATGGTGTTCGTAATTTCTAAAGTAGATATTGGAGAGTTCAGGGAGTTTAAGTCCTCTTTAGATAGCTGAGGAAGGGATATATCCTGTAAAAAACTTTCTATGACTTCTGGTTTAGGTTGAGGTGTCCCTGAGTCTTCCTGTAGGTTATATAAGCTTCCGTAGTAGCTGCTAAAGGCATCTGCTATATCTTTAGGATTGGTCAATTTAGCTCCGTTCTTGGGGTGGTATAAGTGTGGGATTTTTTGTCTCAGTACTTTATCTTTAATTTGGTTTGCCAGTAATTTACCTGCCTTATTGCCACGAGTGTAAAAGTTGGACCTAAATTTATGGGTGGTACGTACATGCTGTGTGAGAAGTAAGGTTCTAAGGTCATCTCTAGCTGCTGCTAATTTAGTGCTAGTTTCCACATTAGGGAAAGATTTGTTTTGAGTTTCCAATTTTGCCATAGTCCCTAGAATGGAATCCATTTGCTGCCCCCTCTTTTTCCTCAATGAGGCACTATGTTTCATTAATAATCCTCTCATAAATGCCTTATGGGTATTCCACAAAATGAGCAGGTCTACCCCAGCTGTATCATTATTGGCAAACAATTCTAGCAGTGATCCCTCAATATCTTTAGCAATTAATGGGTCCGAAAATAGATGAACATCCTTTTTCCATCTATTTACCCGGGTTGTAAGCCCCCGGCTCCCCACGCTGATAGATACTGGAGCATGATCAGACCATAGGATATGACCAATGTCCGTATGTGAAATTTTCTGTAGTAAAAACTTGTCTGTTACAAACATATCAATCCTCGAGTGTGACATATGGACTGGGGAAAATAAAGTAAAATCCTTTTCGTTAGAGTGTTTTCATCTCCAGACATCATAAAGGTTGTTTGAGATGAGAAAGTTTGATAAGGTGTGTCTGATGCTCTTCCTGACCGTGGCATTAGAAACATCAAGTTGGAGATCAGATATGGAATTCATATCACCACATAGGATAACATGCCTTGAGCTATGCTTCTTAATTTTTTTCCAAAGTCTATTCAGGAAATGTAGTTGTCTATTATTCAGAGCATAGACATTTACTATAGTGTATGTCACGCCATTTATCTCACAGGAAAGGATAATATATCTGCCTCCCTCATCACAGTAACTGGAAAGTAGCTTAAACGTTACTGTATTTTTCACCAGGATAGCCACACCCCTTTTTTTGGAAGGGGCACATGCCACAAAAGTATGTGGGTACAAGTTGTGCGTTAAACTCGGGTGATTTTGTGCTTTGAAGTGGGTTTCTTGGATGCAGAACACATCACAATTCTGGGCACGGGCTTCCTTCCATAGCATGTCTCTTCTGTGGGCTATTCAAGCCCTTCACATTCAGGGAGGTAATTTTAAATGCCATTGTTAGGTGGGTGGTTAGGTTGGAAAAGGGAGGGCCGTGGTAAGGTCAGTGAGGCTGCAAGAGAGATGGCCTCTGGGAGGGTGTGGTGACACTCGTACGAGGTGTATGCTCGTGTACCTGTAGTATGGTAAGTCGGTTGAGGCAGTCCTCGGGAGTAGGTGTGTGGACCTCTGCTTCAGTTGTTGTTGGGTTCCTGGATATTACAGCTTATCTGTCTGGCTGGAGATACAAGACGACAGCCTGAGAGAAGAACAGTGATTAAAGGAAACAAAAACTAGTCAAACGTAAGTATAAAAGAACAGTCTGCGCAGAACTATGCGCGCTTTAAAAACGTGCGATTTCTATAGAAATCTGGGCAGGGGTAAACCTGCTACATTTGGGGGTGTAAAGAAAATAAGAGTTTACGCCGGTAGAACAAGTTGAGATCCGCTATTATGCTAGGGCATTGTATGTTTGTCAGGAATGGTGTCATTACTGGGCTCACCTGCTGGTGGCACTGTTGCATTCGGCAGCAGTGGGTGTAGTTCTGGTGGCCACCAGCGGGTGTCTCCTCACCAAGACTTTCCACCAGCCATCAAGCACACCTGATCTGGGTCTGCTGGACTATATAAACCCGCCCTTAACAAAGCTCAGTGCTCCAGAATTCCTTCTGTAAGCCTGGTCCCTGCCTGAACCTGATCCGTTACCTGGTCCTGAACCTGATCTGTTCCCTGCCTTGTCCTGGACTCTGATCCTTGTACCCTGTCCCCTGAGACCTGTCCCCTGATACCTGTCCCCTGATACCAGCTTCCCCTTGCTGACTGCTCCCAGTACCTGGCCTTCTGCTCCCCTTGTCTCTCATCTCTGCCTTGTTCATGTATGTGTGTTCTCTTTTGCACATATTAGTTAGCTAGTTAGATTAGGTTGTTTTTGGGGTTTGTTGTGTTCCTTTGTATTTGTTTCTTGCTTATGGTTTGCTGTGGTTTTGTTTACACGTGTGTCTTTATCTTTAATAAATATTTATATTTTTCACTTACTCTGTTCCTGATTCCTTAATGTGCAGCCCAATGATCTGACCACCTGTATTGGATGTCTGTGTATAGCATCCTCGTGACAGAATTCTGGAGCCATACAATCAGATCGGCTGCACCTTGGAATTGGGTCTGAGCACTTGTTAAAATTACTAAGATGGAGGTGGACGATATTTTTTATCTTTCCCTCCTGGCAACAGATGACAGAGATTTCTGTTATCAGACACTAAGAGAATATACCAGAGAGTAGTTATTAGAATGCATCCGCATAGCTCACGTTTTTGTGGATCAGGGCAATTTTGTGTTTGAGGATATACAAGCTTTGATTTGTATCTGTACAGAGTTGGCCCTGTCTGATGCCTCTATTGGAACTGACGATTATACACCTTTTAATGCAGCTCAAGTAGAATCTTTGGTGTGGCTGTTGGAGGATGACTCAGGCCTCGTACACACGACCGATTTTCTCGTCAAGAACCAGCAAGAAACTTGCTGGCAGAGAGGTCTTGCCGAGTAAATCGGTCGTGTGTACGCTGCTAGCGTGTTTCTCGTCGAGAAAACCGACAAGAAACCTCGACGAGAAAATAGAGAACCTGCTCTCTATTTTCTCGTCGAGATTCTCCTCGGCGTGTTTCTCAACGAGAAAAGTGAGTGTGTGTACACTTACCTGTCCGCCCGGAAGCGCGCGCATGTTCGAAATGAATTCGACGCATGCGCGGTAGCTTCCTAGGCATACGTAGGGTAGACCAAGATGGCGGCGACGGCATCGAATGTGACGAGCGCATGCTCGACGTAGTCGATGACGTCACCGCGTACACTCCTTTCAAAGAACCGCGGGTTCTTTGAAACGAGCGTGTGTACACTCGGCCGGGACAAGTTTCTTGTCCAAGAATCTCGTCGAAAAAAACGACATGTTTTTCTCAACGAGAATCTCGGCCGTGTGTACGAGGCCTAAGCCTTTTTCCATGAGCAGTACTCAGCTTGTCCTGAACAGGTGCTTGCAGCATGTATTGATTCAGTGCAGTCTCTGGTCAGACAAGCAGTGTGCAAACCTGATTTTGTGAAACCCTTATTACAGGCCTGGTCAAGTTTGTTGTACTCAGCCCCTGTCAGCTCCCAACCATCCATTTGTATGTCTTGATACCAACCTGCTGGGATGTCTTCCTCTCCTTTTCCCCCAATTCCCACTTTTTCTGAACAATGCACCCAGCTAACAATGAAGTATCAGTACCCTGTCTCCTCCTGCTGCACTTACCCTGCCTCCAATCCACCTGCTTCTTCCCTCCTATCCGTAGCCAATCCACAAGAACCTCCTCCAGCCACTGTCCCTGCACCTCTGCCATTTTCTTCCATTTGCCCAATCCCAACCTTTTCATATATTCCCCCCGTTACTTGCAAACCTGCAGTGACTAAGCCCAAAAAGAAGCGGAAGTACTTTCCAACCCACACAATCTTACCGGTATCCAAACCTGCCTCCACACCCACCAACCTGCTCCAGCCTGAAGTTCCCGTGCCAGTCTTCCAGCCTGAAGTTCCCGTGCCAGCCTTCCAGCCTGAGGTTCCCGTGCCAGCCTTTCAGCCTGAAGTTCCCGTGCCAGCCTTCCAGCCTGAGGTTCCCGTGCCAGCCTTCCAGCCTGAGGTTCCCATGCCAGCCTTCCAGCTTGAGGTTCCCGTGCCAGCCTTCCAGCCTGAGGTTCCCGTGCCAGCCTTCCAGCCTGAGGTTCCCGTGCCAGCCTTCCAGCCTGAGGTTCCCGTGCCAGCCTTCCAGCCCGAGGTTCCCGTGCAAGTTTGCCAGCCCGAGGTTCCCGTGCCAGTTTGCCAGCCCGAGGTTCCCGTGCCAGTTTGCCAGCCCGAGGTTCCCGTACCAGTTTGGCAGCCCGAGGTTCCTGTGCCAGTCTTCCAGCCCGGAGTGCCAGAGCCAGCCTTTCAGCCTGCAGCTCCAGAGCCAGCCTTTCAGCCTGCAGCTCCAGAGCCAGCCTTTCAGCCTGCAGCTCCAGGGCCAGCCTTTCAGCCTGCAGCTCCAGGGCCAGCCTTTCAGCCTGCAGCTCCAGGGCCAGCCTTTCAGCCTGCAGCTCCAGGGCCAGCCTTTAAGCCTGCAGCTCCAGGGCCAGCCTTTAAGCCTGCAGCTCCAGGGCCAGCCTTCCAGCCTGCAGTTCCAGGGCCAGCCTTCCAGCCTGCAGTTCCAGGGCCAGCCTTCCAACTTTAAGTTCCTGTGCCTGTCTTCCGAACAGAAGTCCTGATGACGGTGTCCCAGTCGGAAGATCCGGTGTCCCAGTCGGAAGATCCGGTGACCCCGCCTGAAGATTCGGTGCATGGGACCCCGCCTGAAGATCCGGTGCCCGTTTCCTGGCCTGAGGTTATGATGCCCGTTTCTCAGTCTGTGGAGCCTACTGCCCAGCCTGAGATGACCCCGTCTGCTGCCCAGCCTGAGATGACCCCGTCTGCTGCCCAGCCTGAGATGACCCAGTCTGCTGCCCAGCCTGAGATGACCCCGTTTGCTGCCCAGCCTGAGATGACCCCGTTTGCTGCCCAGCCTGAGATGACCCCGTTTGCTGCCCAGCCTGAGATGACCCCGTCTGCTGCCCAGCCTGAGATGATCCCGTCTGCTGCCCAGCCTGAGATGATCCCATCTGCTGCCCAGCCTGAGATGATCCCATCTGCTGCCCAGCCTGAGATGATCCCGTCTGCTGCCCAGCCTGAGATGATCCCGTCTGCTGCCCAGCCTGAGATGTTCCCGTCTGCTGCCCAGCCTGAGATGATCCCGTCTGCTGCCCAGCCTGAGATGATCCCGTCTGCTGCCCAGCCTGAGATGATCCCGTCTGCTGCCCAGCCTGAGATGATCCCGTCTGCTGCCATGCCTGAGATGTTCCATCTGCTGCTCAGCCGGAGATGTTCCTGTCTGCTGCTCCATTGCCTGCTGCCCAGTCTGATGTTCCAGAGCCTACTGTCTTGCTTGGTGACCCTGTACCTGGTATCCAGCCTCACGATCCAGTTCCTGATGGTTCCATTCCTGATACTCTGCCTGGTGGTTCCTTTACCGCTGCCCAGCCTGATGACTCGGAGCCCGCTGTCCAGCCTGAGGATATGGTCCCTGCTAAGACCTGTTCCTGATGCCCAGCTGGCCGCTGACGTCTTCCTGATGGATTCCCTTTTTTCCACTATTTTAATCCTGATGGTCACCCAGCCTGAATGTAATGCCCCTGCGTGGTCTGCCTCAGATGGGTTCTTGCCCGTTGCCCTGCTCATTTTTACTTCTAAATCGAAACTTCCTGACCCTGGTGGTGGGATGCGCGCCCTATTTTCAGACTCTAGTGGCACGTCCCCCAGTGAACTAAAGGACTCTGGCCTAGGAAGTGCGAAGAAGTCCGCAGACGTAGTATGGAGACTTTTTTGGGTGTTTCCGCATCCACTTGGACTGTCCAACCAAGGGCTGAATGAAGTGTCCGGAGGCCACTCCTTAAGGGGGGAACTGTCAGGAATGGTGTCATTACTGGGCTCACCTGCTGGTGGCACTGTTGCATTCAGCAGCAGTGGGTGTAGTTCTGGTGGCCACCAGCGGGTGTCTCCTCACCAAGACTTTCCACCAGCCATCAAGCACACCTGATCTGGGTCTGCTGGACTATATAAACCTGCCCTTAACAAAGCTCAGTGCTCCAGAATTCCTTCTGTAAGCCTGGTCCCTGCCTGAACCTGATCCGTTACCTGGTCCTGAACCTGATCCTGATCTGTTCCCTGCCTTGTCCTGGACTCTGATCCTTGTACCCTGTCCCCTGATACCTGTCCCCTGATACCTGTCCCCTGAGACCTGTCCCCTGAGACCTGTCCCCTGATACCAGCTTCCCCTTGCTGACTGCTCCCAGTACCTGGCCTTCTGCTCCCCTTGTCTCTCATCCCTGCCTTGTTCATGTATGTGTGTTCTCTTTTGTACATATTAGTTAGCTAGTTAGTTTAGGTTTGTTGTGTTCCTTTGTATTCGTTTCTTGCTTATGGTTTGCTGTGGTTTTGTTTACACGTGTGTCTTTATCTTTAATAAATATTTATATTTTTCACTTACTCTGTTCCTGATTCCTTAATGTGCAGCCCAATGATCTGACCACCTGTATTGGATGTCTGTGTATAGCATCCTCGTGACAATGTTGCTGCGCCTTACGGTCATTTAGTGTGGGTAAGACAGACGTTTGGTGATCATCTTCTGTCACATTAGGGAGAATCTTCCATCTCTCCAACAGCTTGATACCCTCCTCTAAGGTTCTCACCAGAAACTTCTTTTCTCCCTTGGTAATCAGTAAGTTATGGAATTTGGTGATTCCTGAGAGGTTTGGTTATGGTCATGAGATTCCGTCTCCTTTGCATCGTGTGCGCAGACAAGTCTGCAAAAAAAGGACAGTCCTTGCATGCAATCAGGAAGATTATCAGCCCGCCTTGTCACATACATCAGTTTTTCTTTAACTGTATAATAGTGAATTCTAGCGATGGTGTCCCTAGGCAGCTTCTCAGGAATATGCTTTGGTTTAGGCAGTCTGTGTATTCTATCAATGATAATTTCCTCCAGGGGAAGGTCAGGGAGGGCCTCTTTCAATATGTTAGTGAGGAAAGCATTCAATTCTGAGTTTTTTTACTGACTCTGGGAACCCTCTGATTTTAATATTGTTCCTTCTGGAATGGTCCTCGAGGTCAGCGACCTTTGACTTGAGCCAAACAATGTCCTCTTCATGGTCATTCTGTGCATCCACCATAGCATTAAAAGTCTCAGAGAAGTCCCCCATCTTATCCTCTATATGAGCCACCCTGTCCCTGACTTCATTCACTTCTGATTTGCATTGGTTTACAAGCTGAAGCATGTCTATGTATAGCACCTCTAAGGGACACTAGCATTTCTTTCAGTGTGGAATCCATGACAGGCTGTTTTTTTGTAGGGAAAGCTGCTATGGCATCCTGAAATTCTAATGTGTCATCAATCCGCACGCCTCCCTCTCCTTCAGCCATGTTCCCAGGTACAGGCATAGAAAGCTTTTGTTTAGCCTTAACAGGGCTGTTAGCTGTGGAGGATGATTGTGAGCTCGGTAATGTCTGAGCTGAGAAAGATTGGGGAGAAGCGCCTGCCATCTGATTTCTGGGTTGCTTCAGGCTTTGTGTGTGTGCAGAGCCCTGCACGCTGCCGGCGCCATTTTGGCTGCTGCGGCGGTCTGATAGTGAGAAAAAATCCGTCATCTTACCCGGCGCAGATCTTTCTCTTCTCCTTCTCCCCATGCTCCGCTAGTGTGACTCAAAACCGCCGTTCTTAGGTGCCATGTGTAGCTGTAAAACGCTCTGGAGTGTTCAGGTGGCCGGGAGCTGTGTTCTCATGCGGCCATACTCCTTGCTTGCCGGCTCCGCCCCCCCAGGTACGAAATTTAAAAGGAATATTTCACTTTTATTGTTTCACTTTAAGCATTATTAAAATCACTGCTCCCGAAAAAACTGATGTTTTTAAAACTTTTTTTCCATTGATATATGTCCCCTGGGGCAGGACCCGGGTCCCCAAACACTTTTTATGACAATATTATGCATATAAGCCTTTAAAATGAGTACTTTTTATTTTTCATGTTAATCTCCTATAGACTTTAACGGTGTTCCACGGCTCTCGAATTTGCCGCGAACACCGCATAATGTTCACTATTTGGCGAACACCCGATATTTGAGTTGAACTTAGGTTCGACTCGAACATCGGGCTCATCCCTACTTATGAGGTATTGGAATCCCACTGTAAGTTAGAGGAACTCCAGGCCACTGCTGCGGGGGTACCGAATAGTATTGCCCCTAGCTCTAATGGGTTTCCGTCAGAGATATATAAGAAGTATGGGGAAGTGTTGTTACCCGAGTTGCTGGATGTCTTCAACCCTTGCTTTTGATGTTGGTGCCCTGTCAGCTTCTATGAACAAAGCTATAATCATAGTACTACTAAAGCCAGGTAAAAATCCTATTAGCCCAAAATCTTACCGACGCAATTTCTTTGTTAACGTCGGATGTTAAGCTCCTGGCTAAAATGCTGGCCAATCACTTGTCCAAATTCATGGAGACTCTTGTACACCCAAATCAAGAGGGGTTTATTCCAAACAGGTCTACAGCACCTAATGTTAGGATCACCACTGTCAACACTGGCAACAGAGTTATCTTGTCGCTTGATGTGGCTAAAGCCTTTGACAGTATTTCTTATGGCATGTATTAAAGTGGAAGTCAACTTGCACGGTAGTGACGTCAAGAGTGAAAATGGAAGCGACCTCCAGATCTGACATCTCGGCACGGGGGGGCTTAGTTTTAAGGTAAGTTTAACATAATGTGCTAGTATGCGGTGCATACTAGCACATTATGCCATTACCTTGCAGGGTAAAAAAAAAAAGAAAACCGTCCAGCGGTTTACAACCACTTTAAGTAAGTTTGGTTTTGGCCCCAGATTCATAAATTGGATTAAGCTTCTTTACTCTTCACCATCAGCTAGAGTCCAAGTCAAAGGCATCTATTGGGCCCTCAATGAACTAGAAAAATGGACTTTAGGCGGCACATGGATAAATCTTGTAGAAAACTAGGGGTATTTATTTTTTAAAAAGAGTATTGAAAAAATACATATAAACATTAAAACAATGACAGTTTGTTTATACTTGGATACAGGACTAAGGTTCACGTTTTAACAATATTTCAAAGTATATACCATACAGGCATTCCACCTTAGTTGGAAATCAATCCCAACAAACCAAGAACTGGAGAAAAGGTGATCGTGTGAAGCACGTTGGCGAGAGCCAGAGGTCCAATGTATCGTGTATGGTTTTAACTTGCTCTACTAGTTTCGCGATTTTATCGCTTCTTCAGGAGCACAGTAATAGATAGGAGTGTGGTGCTATGGGCAACACACTATCCTAGGTAAAATTAGAGTGGCTATTTGTCAGTAGCAACTAGCCAGCCATGATAAGAATCACAATGGATGACAGCTGAGTATACTGCCGGGTAAAAGCTGCTAAATGCAGCAACGGGTGTTGTCCTCCAGAGTTGTTGGGACTCTCTTAGTCACAATGGGAAAAGATATCTGCACATACCCCGGTATGAGTCCTGGTGTATATGTGAGTAGAGGTTTTCTACTCCACAAGGCCTCGGGTATGATGATCAAACTGTGGGTTTGTAGTGAAGGGATTTCCTTACATCCGATCTGGAGCAGTCCCGGCAGTCAGCAGCTTTTACCCGGCAGTATACTCAGCTGTCATCCATTGTGATTCTTATCATGGCTGGCTAGTTGCTACTGACAAATAGCCACTCTAATTTTACCTAGGATAGTGTGTTGCCCATAGCACCACACTCCTATCTATTACTGTGCTCCTGAAGAAGCGATAAAATCGCGAAACTAGTAGAGCAAGTTAAAACCATACACGATACATTGGACCTCTGGCTCTCGCCAACGTGCTTCACATGATCACCTTTTCTCCAGTTCTTGGTTTGTTGGGATTGATTTCAAACTAAGGTGGAATGCCTGTATGGTATATACTTTGAAATATTGTTAAAACGTGAACCTTAGTCCTGTATCCAAGTATAAACAAACTGTCATTGTTTTAATGTTTATATGTATTTTTTCAATACTCTGTTTAAAAAATAAATACCCCTAGTTTTCTACAAGATTTATCCATGTGCCGCCTAAAGTCCATTTTTCTAGTTCATTGATGTTTCTCCTGTAATATTGGGACGTTGGCACATTTATATATGTGCATCCACAGTGTCACCCTGTGAGGATGCACGTTAAGCAATTATCTCAAAATCTATTCGACCCTTTTGTCCTTCATCAAGGCACTTGGCAGGGATGTCCTTTGTCACCCCTCTTATTTGCCTTAGCATTGGAGCCACTGGCAACTGCAATCAGACAATCTGAAGAGATAGTGGGCTTTCACAGGGCAATGGAGCAGGAAAAAATTAGCCTTTTTGCCGACGATACGTTACTGTTTTTAGGACACACCTCAATTGCTACTATGTCCCTTATTTCCCGATTTGGTAACTTTTTCAGGTTTTACTATTAATTGGGAGAAATCAGTCCTTTGAGTCTGACTTAACCCCTGAGGCAACATTAATCCCTGTGGTTTAATCTTTTAAAAATTTAAAGGTACAAGTTACTCCCAGAGTGTCGGACTATCCAGCTCAGAATATAGGTCCTTTTCTCCTTGGGCTTCGACAGAAGGGGAAGTCTTGGTGCAGGTTACCCTTGCATAAGCAGGGCTAACTTGATCAAGATCTGAATGCCACAGCTAATTTATTTGTTGCATAACTGCTCAGCATGGCGTCCACAGCATACATATAGATTCATAGACACCCTGTTTAGAGATCTAATCTGGAAACATGGGCACCCCAAATCAAACATAGTACGCTTAAACTCCCTAAGGATGGTGGAGGTCTTGCGGTCCCAAATGCTAAACTGTATTGCGCAGCAATTTGAATGCTCTGATGTTGTTTCCTAGGTTGAGGAAGGGAGTAACGTGAGCCTAGAGAGAGGGGGTGCCACAGATGGACAAGAAACTAGCAGTGATGTTCCCTCAGCTGCAGCATACTGACAAGTTTGCTCCAGTTACGAAGAGGGAGGGGATGATGAGGTCACTGACTGTACTTGGGTGCCTGAGAGAAGAGAGGAGGAAAGTGAGGAGGAGGCACAACTTCAACGAGGCAGGATGTCCTCCAGGGGCCAGCTTAAGGGCAGCCACCCTATTGCATCACACCACAGAGCTCTACAGGTGCAGGGCACTGCTGACTCCCCGTTGACTTCCAAAAGTTCATTGATGTGGGCTTTTTTCAACACATGTGCAGTAGATTGCAGCGTTGTTGTTTGCAATCTCTGTCTGAAGCGGATCAAGCGTGGCCAGAACACCACCCGCTTGGGCACCACATGCTTGACAAGACATGTGACGACCTCCCATGCAGTCCATTGGCAGCAGCACCTGAAAGACCCATATCTGGGATCTCAACCCCTACTATACCTCAAGACCTCTAAAAAATCTGCACTGAGAGGAATGAAGCTAAAGCAATAGGTGCCACAAGTACTTGCAGCCAATCTGCTAGCAGTACACCACCTGTTGATTTCACCAGGCAGATTTCGCTACCGCAGTTGCTGAAAGTTACTAACCGGCCCGGACATCCACAAGAAAGAGTGCCACACTCGCAAATCCTCCCTGTGCTTCTTTACAAGGCGCACAAAATGAGTCCCCCGCCGTACTTGTCGACAGCATTCGGCAAAATACTCTCCCCAATGGTAGCATACGACACGCAAAATTCAACTTACCCAACAATGACTGCAGTTTCCGAAGTTGAACCTTGCGCACTCCCAAGAGTCCCCGAATCTCTTCCTTGAGTGCTGCCAGCTTGTCTTCCGTCAGGCGACACTCCATGGCGTCAGAATCCAATACAATGCCCAGGAAACTAATCACGGTGGTCGGCCCCTCCGTTTTTCCCGGGGCCAAGGGTATGCCAAAACAAACGGCGATGTGTTCCAACGTAGCCTGTAGCACCGCAAGTAATGGATGATAGAACTCACCCCTGAGACGTCTCAAACTACCCACACCACAAAGGAACTGAACTTCTCAAATAGTGCACATGAAATAGAAAAGCCCATGGGCAGGCAGCGATCCACATAGAATTCCTCCTGCCAATGACATCCAAGCAAATGAAAGCTATCTGGGAGAACGGTAAGCAATCTAAATGCAGACTCAATATCGGATTTTGCCACCATAGCTCCTTGCCCCTAACATCCTACCCAGAAAACAGCCGCATCAAAGGAAGTGTAAGATACTGCACACACCTCCGAGTCAATCGCATCATTGACTGACCCTCCCTTCGGGAAGGAAAGGTGGTGAATTAGCCTAAATTTATTGGGCTTCTTCTTCGGCCCAACCCCTAAGGGTGAGATAACCAAATCCGCTAAAGGTACTGAAGGGAAAGAGCCACCCATGCGGCTTAATGCAACTTCCTTCTGCAATTTCTCAGAAACCACTTCTGAATGTTGCGAGACCGAGCGCAAGTATCGGGACACTGGAGGACCCTTGGCCAGGGTAGAAGGTATTCGAAATCCCTTGGAGAAACCCAAGCCTAACAACTGCACCTCCTCCCTATCCGGGTATCTATTGAGGAAAAGCTACATCCTTTCCACCTTCACTGGCGTCATCCCTTTTGTTAACAGACTCCCCGGCAGGACCCTTCCCCTGATTAAAACATCAGGACAAGGGATGGACACCTCTGCAGCCGGAGCATTCGTGCTTGTATATCGGCAAGACCCCCCAAACTTGCAGGAACCCTCATTATACTGCCAACAGACCCCCCTCTTCTTTGCGGTCGATTGACCGGGAATAGGTGAGCCACCGCCCCCCCCCTTGAAAAAACTGATTTGGGGCCCTCGCCGATGTCATAAGTTGCATCCACAAACTAATGTCCTTGTGGTCCCACCGAAAGGATGGGTGGATCGCCATCCGCTGACAGAACTGTTCGTCTTACCTCAACCATGCATTTCCCCGTAGACTCTGTAAGCCTCCCCGACTGCGTCCAGATAGCAGAAGATCGCCGAACAGTGTTCCTGGGTTCTTCTCACCAATCACACTAGCCATAATGGCCAAAGCCTGTAGCCAATTAGCGAAAGTCTGCGGGATAAGTCTGTACCGTCACTTTTCCTCATCCTCCTTGTTCTCCTCTGGCTTGACCCTATCCAGATTGAATTTCTCCAACGGTAGCAGTGAGAATATCTCCACATACTCACCTTTCCAAATCTTTTCCCGGACTTCCGATTTAAGGTGCGCTCCCAGGGGCCCCTCAAAACACACATAGACTTTGCATTTTGCCGAGTCAGCCAGCCTAACAGACTCTTGTTTGCTAGTGGTCTCCCCGCCATCTCAGCCTTGTCCCCTGCCGCCGACTTACCTGCCGCCACAGCCTGTCCCGTCGCCCGGTCTCCACTGTGGTGGGTGCCGCCGCCACAGCAGGGGGTGGGGGGAAACCCCAGACCTGGGAGCCCCCGTCGCTGCTGCCCCCGCACAGGCTGGACACAGGCCGCCACAGGGGTGGCTTGTCCGCTTGTCCCAGGTTCAAACCTCTTTACCAGTTCCTGCAAACCCACCAGGAACCCCTGCAACCCTGTATTTGACCCTGCCATGGCGTGACCGCGAACCAAACTAGCCGTGGAACCTAAGCCCACCCCTTGCAACCACACCCTCTTCCCCCTCAGACCTTATCGAACAAGAAGAAGAAAAATTGGACTTGCCAGGCTGCCTAGGAAGGGTCCCACCAGCCGAAGCTCCCGCCTCCATTGCTGCAGGTTGTCCATGAGGCTCCTCCTCTTCTGACACGGGCAGCTTGCCCTCAGATCTCTCAACTGACACTTCTTCACCTCTCACCGACAGCCCTCCAGGGGATGTGTCCCTGGATGCCGAGAATCCGCGCGGCTGCAGGCCCCACCTCCTCGTACCGGATCGGCCCACCGATTTTCTGATCACTTTCCCTGGGCCCTTGGATCTCTCCTGTCTCTTCCCTCCTGCATCATTCCGCATGTCTGTCCTCGGCTGATGCCGACTAGGCCCTGGAGAGCCGCAGGCTGCTGCTGTGGAGGGCCCGGCAGTCACTGCTGTGCAATTCCTGTGCTGAGGCCCCCCCGCTGACTCATAGCATAGGGTCTATAGCCTGCGTGGTCCTGCTCCTACTGTTGGGCGGGCCATGGGGGTACTCTGGTACTCCCAGAGGCCCCGCCCGCCAAGCTCCGTCTATGTGGGGGATTCCTCTCAGGACCACCTACCACAGGCACAGCAGAACGCTTTGTGGGTGGTCCTAAAAGGGCCTGTACGGGACTCCCGGTGTGACCTTGACCTCTGGGGGAGAAGTCCAGGGAGAAGCGCTTAGGAGGCCGAGACCTCTGAGCTCGTGTGGACTCCTGCCCCCCTGTACTTGCTCCGGAGGCCAGCTCTTCTAGTACAGTGGACAGCTGCTCCTGCAGCCACTCCGCTCCACGTGATGCCCCCTCCGCACGCAATTCTGCCAACAGTCTTTCCACCTCTGACATGCTGAACACTTGCCAAGCTCGCTCCTCACGCTGCCACTGGATGCTGGGGAGGAGCCATCTCCTTTTTACTGCCTGTGTCCCCTCCTCCTCCAGCTGTCCCAATCAGTTGAGCTCTCTCATTTCCCAGTCTGTCCCCTGTTTCCCCTGTCATGCCAGCCCTACACTATTTTTATTTTATTTTTTTGCTTCGGGCTTCTCTTTTCAGTAAGTACTGCACTTATCAGATTCTGTTGAATAGATTAGATTGTTTTTTTATTTTCCTATGAAATGTGTATATGACAATGGGGTTGATTTACTAAAACAGGAGAGTGCAAACTCTGGTGCATCTTTGCATAGAAACCAATCAGCATCCAGGTTTTTTTCGTCAAAACTTAATTGGACAAGCTGAAGTTAGAAGCTGATTGGTCATCATGCACAGCTGCACCAGATTTTGCGCTCTCCAGTTTTAGTAAATAAACCCTAATGTACATCTTGATATACTGTATACTATTACCAATACTTTCATGAGCTGTAATGTTGTTGGCAAATCTTTAATTAAACTTTTTCTGTAAAAAGTTAGCAACCTGATCTGGACTTTAATCCATGAAAAAAGCAACTTTGAGGCACTTCCACTATGATCTGTTAAATCTGCAACCTATCATACAAAATTTGGCCTCCTGCACCCTTCTGATGTTCAATAGACTTGAGTGAAAAGATGGCTGCCTCCTCTTACTAGTCTGTGGCCACAGTCTGGACTTTTCCTTCTGTCGTTTGCTTTGTGTTGTCCAGCGTTTGGCCAAACAATAGCCTCACATTATAGGAAATGTTGAAGGCTTATGTGAAAGCTCCATCTGCCCTCCAGTAGCAAAACAACAATGCTCTCATGGCTGTGACTGTGTGCACCAGCGCTTGTACTAGGTCTATTAAAGTATCCACCAAAATTATGCTCCCAGGTGCAACTCCACCAAAAACTGTGCCAAATCTTGCAGTTTCCAATCTTGAATTTAAACAGTTTGTATATCTGTATTAGTTAACGCTGTTGCTGGTTGACGACCAAAATCTGCCACTGTATAGATTTTCTACAAGCCTGATGGCCATATCACTGTAATTGCTGCGTTTCAGATGGGTTTCTTCATGAGTGTTTTTGATGCATTCCAATGCATTCTAAATGTGTTTTGTCACTTTCCAGATGTATTCCATACAGATACAATGTAACATATTCTACTTTTGTTGACTGCGCTCGCACCCGATCTTTCTTAACCCGCCTTCAACTATGCTCTTTTTTTGTGTTGTCTGTGGCATGGATATTTGCAGCATACATTCTGCTATAGCCTCCTCAATAGAGGCTTAGAATTTTGCACATCCACAACCTTGTGAGGCAATCCATGAAATTTAATTTCTCTGCCACTGCAGACTGCATGCAGGTCCAAAATGCGCCTTGAGCTGGGTGAGGCATTTTTTATCATGCTGACATAAATGCACGTGAGACAGTGCCACAAAGGCTGCTTGGGGAGCATGAAAGCCACCCTGTGGAGCACTCTGAGGGATGCAGATTGTCCTGATCAGGAGAAGATGATTGATGGGGGGGTCTTATGCCTTTTGGAATATTTGCGTTTAGGGCTTCTGCTCCTAAAATAATGCAAAACACCATACTTTGCATTCTTTGAGCACTCTTTTAAAAACATGTCCCACGTTGCCCCCTTCTACCTTTTCCTGTGCCACTAACAGGTGTGACAAGCTCACATCTGCACAGAATATATGGAGGAAATCATATTACCTTTCACTAAAAACAGGTACTCTTTAAGACCCATCTGTCCTTCATCCACTTACTTCAGAAGCAGCAGCAGGTGAGCTCAGGCAACACTTCCAGTGGCAGACAGCAAACACAGTCAGAGTCTGAAGCCTCGTACACACGGCCGATTTTCTCGTCGTGAAAAACTTTTTTTCGACGAGATTCTTGTTAACCTTGACGATTTTCTCGTCAAGCTTTCCATGCGTACACACTGACATTTCCCAATTTCCTCATTGTTCTCCGTGGTCACGTCCAGCACTTACGACGGCACTATAAAGGGGAAGATCGATTTCCCTGGCGCCACCCCTTGGGCTGCTTTTGCTGATCTCGTGTTACCGTGTGTGAAGTAAAAGTTTGGGAAGAGACGATTCGCGCTTTTCAGTCTTCGTGCTTTTCAGTTCATTTTCTGTGGTTCAGTTTGTGCTTGTGGGTTCGTATCTTGTCTTTCAGGGCGTCTAGGCAGGTCGTATCTGTTTTACAGTGCGTTCTTGCCCGTTCGTTTCTGATTTTCAGTTCGTTATTCATAGGCCTTGCTGTTCTAAAGTGCGTTCTGTTCTGTACGTTCTGATAAGACGACCGTTTCCTAGCCATGTCGCCTGTACGTTCTCATCGTCGAGTTCGTGCTGTGCGGGCGCTTGGTGTATGTTTTTGCAATAGCAGAATACACCTAGAGTATGTAAACGGTGTATCTCACACCTATAGAAATGCAGAAAATGCTATTCCAAAAAAATGTTTTTGCCCTAAAAAATTTTTATTTGAATAGCACAATAGAAGAAAAATATATAAACTGTGTATCACACATCTCCAGATATGCAGAAAACACTGTAAAATATTTTTTTTGCACCAAATGTGTGTTTTTGCAATAGCAGAATAAACCCAGAGTATGTAAACGGTGTATCTCACACCTACAGAAATGCAGAAAATGCTATTAAAAAAAATGTTTTTGCCGTAAAAAAAATATATTTGAATAGCACAATAGAAGAACAATATATAAATTGTGTATCACACACCTCCAGATATGCAGAAAGCACTGCAAAATATATATTTTTTGCACTAAATGTGTGTTGTTGCAATAGCAGAATAAACCCAGAGTATGTAAACGGTGTATCTCACACCTACAGAAATGTAGAAAATGCTATTCTAAAAAAATGTTTTTGCCCTAAAAAATTTTTATTTGAATAGCACAATAGAAGAAAAATATATAAATTGTGTATCACACACCTCCAGATATGCAGAAAACACTGCAAATTTTTTTTGGCACTAAATGTGTGTTTTTGCAATAGCAGAATACACCCAGAGAATGTAAACGGTGTATCTCACACCTACAGAAATGCAGAAAATGCTATTAAAAAAAAATGTTTTTGCCCTAAAAAAAAAATATTTGAATAGCACAATTGAAGAACAATATATAAATTGGGTATCTCACACCTCCAGATATGCAGAAAACACTGCAAAATATTTTTTTTGCACTAAATGTGTGTTTTTGCAATAGCAGAATAAACCCAGAGTATGTAAACGGTGTAATTCACACCTACAGAAATGCAGAAAATGCTATTAAAAGAAAATGTTTTTGCCCAAAAAAAAATTATTATTTCAATAGCACAATAGAAGAAAAATATATAAATTGTGTATCACACACCTCCACATATGCAGAAAACACTGCAAAAATATATATTTTTTGCACTAAATGTGTGTTGTTGCAATAGCAGAATAAACCCAGAGTATGTAAACGGTGTATCTCACACCTACAGAAAATCAGAAAATGCTATTCCAAAAAAAATTTTTTGCCCTTAAAAATGTTTTATTTGAATAGCACAATAGAAGAAAAATATATAAATTGTGTATCACACACCTCCAGATATGCAGAAAACACTGCAAAATATTGTTTTTTGCACTAAATGTTTGTTTTTGCAATAGCAGAATAAACCCAGAGTATGTAAACGCTGTATCTCACACCTACAGAAATGCAGAAAATGCTATTCCAAAAAAATGTTTTTGCCCTAAAAAATTTTTATTTGAATAGCACAATAGAAGAAAAATATATAAACTGTGTATCACACACCTCCAGATATGCAGAAAACACTGCAAAATATGTTTTTTGCACTAAATGTGTGTTTTTGCAATAGCAGAATAAACCCAGAGTATGTAAACGGTGTATCTCACACCTACAGAAATGCAGAAAATGCTATTAAAAAAAATGTTTTTGCCGTAAAAAAAATATATTTGAATAGCACAATAGAAGAACAATATATAAATTGTGTATCACACACCTCCAGATATGCAGAAAGCACTGCAAAATATATATTTTTTGCACTAAATGTGTGTTGTTGCAATAGCAGAATAAACCCAGAGTATGTAAACGGTGTATCTCACACCTACAGAAATGCAGAAAATGCTATTCTAAAAAAATGTTTTTGCCCTAAAAATTTTTTATTTGAATGGCACAATAGAAGAAAAATATATAAATTGTGTATCACACACCTCCAGATATGCAGAAAACACTGCAAATTTTTTTTGGCACTAAATGTGTGTTTTTGCAATAGCAGAATACACCCAGAGAATGTAAACGGTGTATCTGACACCTACAGAAATGCAGAAAATGCTATTAAAAAAAATGTTTTTGCCCTAAAAAAAGTTATTTGAATAGCACAATAGAAGAAAAATATATAAATTGTGTATCACACACCCCCAGATATGCAGAAAACACTGCAAAATATATATTTTTCGCACTAAATGTGTGTTGTTGCAATAGCAGAATAAACCCAGAGTATGTAAACGGTGTATCTCACACCTACAGAAATGCAGAAAATGCTATTAAAAAAAATGTTTTTGCCCTAAAAAAAAATATTTGAATAGCACAATTGAAGAACAATATATAAATTGGGTATCTCACACCTCCAGATATGCAGAAAACACTGCAAAATATTTTTTTTGCACTAAATGTGTGTTTTTGCAATAGCAGAATAAACCCAGAGTATGTAGACGGTGTATCTCACACCTTCAGAAATGCAGAAAATGCTATTCAAAAAAATGTTTTTGCCCTAAAAAAATTATTTGAATAGCACAATAGAAGAAAAATATTTAAATTGGGTATCTCACACCTCCAGATATGCAGAAAACACTGGAATTTTTTTTGCATTAAATGTGTGTTTTTGCAATAGCAGAATACACCCAGAGAATGTAAACGGTGTATCTCACACCTACAGAAATGCAGAAAATGATATTAAAAAAAAATGGTTTTGCCCTAAATAAAATTCTTTGAATAGCACAATAGAAGAAAAATATATAAATTGTGTATCAAACACCTCCAGATATGCAGAAAACACTGCAAAATATTTTTTTTGCACTAAATGTGTGTTTTTGCAATAGCAGAATAAACCCAGAGTATGTAAACGGTGTATCTCACACCTACAGAAATGCAGAAAATGCTATTAAAAAAAAAGTTTTTGCCGTAAAAAGAAATATTTGAATAGCACAATAGAAGAACAATATATAAATTGGGTATCTCACACCTCCAGATATGCAGAAAACACTGCAAAATATTTTTTTGCACTAAATGTGTGTTTTTGCAATAGCAGAATAAACCCAGAGTATGTAAACGGTGTATCTCACACCTTCAGAAATGCAGAAAATGCTATTCAAAAAAATGTTTTTGCTCTAAAAAATTTTTTTTCAATAGCACAATAGAAGAAAAATATATAAATTGGGTATCTCACACCTCCAGATAGGCAGAAGACACTGGAATTTTTTTTTGCATTAAATGTGTGTTTTTGCAATAGCAGAATACACCCAGAGAATGTAAACGGTGTATCTCACACCTACAGAAATGCAGAAAATGCTATTAAAAAAAATGATTTTGCCCTACAAAAAATTATTTGAATAGCACAATAGAAGAAAAATATATAAATTGTGTATCACACACCTCCAGATATGCAGAAAACACTGCAAAATATTTTTTTTGCACTAAATGTGTGTTTTTGCAATAGCAGAATACACCCAGAGTATGTAAACGGTGTATCTCACACCTTCAGAAATGCAGAAAATGCTATTCAAAAAAATGTTTTTGCCCTAAAAAAATTATTTAAATAGCAAAATAGAAGAAAAATATATAAATTGGGTATCTCACACCTCCAGATATGCAGAAAACACTGCAATTGTTTTTGCATTAAATGTGTGTTTTTGCAATAGCAGAATACACCCAGAGAATGTAAATGGTGTATCTCACACCTACAGAAATGCAGAAAATGCTATTCCGAAAAAATGTTTTTGACCTAAAAAAAAAAAATTTGAATAGCACAATAGAAGAAAAATATATAAATTGGGTATCACACACCTCCAGATATGCAGAAAACACTGCAAAATATAGTTTTTTGCACTAAATGTGTGTTTTTGCAATAGCAGAATAAACCCAGAGTATGTAAACGGTGTATCTCACACCTACAGAAATGCAGAAAATGCTATTAAAAAAAATGTTTTTGCCGTAAAAAAAAATATTTGAATAGCACAATAGAAGAACAATATATAAATTGTGTATCACACACCTCCAGATATGCAGAAAGCACTGCAAAATATATATTTTTTGCACTAAATGTGTGTTGTTGCAATAGCAGAATAAACCCAGAGTATGTAAACGGTGTATCTCACACCTACAGAAATGCAGAAAATGCTATTCTAAAAAAATGTTTTTGCCCTAAAAAAAATTATTTGAATAGCACAATAGAAGAAAAATATATAAATTGGGTATCTCACACCTCCAGATATGCAGAAAACACTGCAAAAATTTTTTTTTGCACTAAATGTGTGTTTTTGCAATAGCAGAATAAACCCAGAGTATGTAAACGGTGTAATTCACACCTACAGAAATGCAGAAAATGCTATTAAAAAAAATGTTTTTGCAGTAAGAAAAAATTATTTGAATAGCACAATAGAAAAAAAATATATAAATTGGGTATCTCACACCTCCATATATGCAGAAAACACTGCAAATTTTTTTTTGCATTAAATGTGTGTTTTTGCAATAGCAGAATACACCCAGAGAATGTAAACGGTGTATCTCACACCTACAGAAATGCAGAAAATGCTATTCAGAAAAAAATGTTTTTGCCCTAAAAAAAAATATTTGAATAGCACAATAGAAGAAAAATATATAAATTGTGTATCACACACCCCCAGATATGCAGAAAACACTGCAAAATATATATTTTTCGCACTAAATGTGTGTTGTTGCAATAGCAGAATAAACCCAGAGTATGTAAACGGTGTATCTCTCACCTACAGAAATGCAGAAAATGCTATTAAAAAAAATGTTTTTGCCCTAAAAAAAAATATTTGAATAGCACAATTGAAGAACAATATATAAATTGGGTATCTCACACCTCCAGATATGCAGAAAACACTGCAAAATATTTTTTTGCACTAAATGTGTGTTTTTACAATAGCAGAATAAACCCAGAGTATGTAAACGGTGTATCTCACACCTTCAGAAATGCAGAAAATACTATTCAAAAAAATGTTTTTGCCCTAACAAAATTATTTGAATAGCACAATAGAAGAAAAATATTTAAATTGGGTATCTTACACCTCCAGATATGCAGAAAACACTGGAATTTTTTTTTGCATTAAATGTGTGTTTTTGCAATAGCAGAATACACCCAGAGAATGTAAACGGTGTATCTCACACCTACAGAAATGCAGAAAATGATATTCAAAAAAAATGGTTTTGCCCTAAAAAAATTCTTTGAATAGCACAATAGAAGAAAAATATATAAATTGTGTATCACACACCTCCAGATATGCAGAAAACACTGCAAAATATTTTTTTGCACTAAATGTGTGTTTTTGCAATAGCAGAATAAACCCAGAGTATGTAAACGGTGTATCTCACACCTACAGAAATGCAGAAAATGCTATTAAAAAAAATGTTTTTGCCGTAAAAAAAAATATTTGAATAGCACAATAGAAGAACAATATATAAATTGGGTATCTCACACCTCCAGATATGTAGAAAACACTCCAAAATTTTTTTTTGCACTAAATGTGTGTTTTTGCAATAGCAGAATAAACCCAGAGTATGTAAACGGTGTATCTCACACCTTCAGAAATGCAGAAAATGCTATTCAGAAAAAATTTTTTTGCCCTAAAAAAAATATTTGAATAGCACAATAGAAGAAAAATATATAAATTGTGTATCACACACCTCCAGATATGCAGAAAGCACTGCAAAATATATATTTTTTGCACTAAATGTGTGTTGTTGCAATAGCAGAATAAACCCAGAGTATTTAAAAGGTGTATCTCACACCTACAGAAATGCAGAAAATGCTATTCTAAAAAAATGTTTTTGCCCTAAAAAAATTTTATTTGAATAGCACAATAGAAGAAAAATATATAAATTGTGTATCACACACCTCCAGATATGCAGAAAACACTGCAAATTTTTTTTTGCACTAAATGTGTGTTTTTGCACTAGCAGAATAAACCCAGAGTATGTAAACGGTGTATCTCACACCTTCAGAAATGCAGAAAATGCTATTCAGAAAAAATGTTTTTGCTCTAAAAAAAAATATTTGAATAGCACAATAGAAGAAAAATATATAAATTGTGTATCACACACCCCCAGATATGCAGAAAACACTGCAAAATATATATATTTTGCACTAAATGTGTGTTGTTGCAATAGCAGAATAAACCCAGAGTATGTAAACGGTGTATCTCACACCTACAGAAATGCAGAAAATGCTATTAAAAAAAATGTTTTTGCCCTAAAAAAAATATTTGAATAGCACAATAGAAGAAAAATATATAAATTGTGTATCACACACCCCCAGATATGCAGAAAACACTGCAATATATATATTTTTGCACTAAATGTGTGTTGTTGCAATAGCAGAATAAACCCAGAGTATGTAAACGGTGTATCTCACACCTACAGAAATGCAGAAAATGCTATTAAAAAAATGTTTTTGCCCTAAAAAAAAATATTTGAATAGCACAATTGAAGAACAATATATAAATTGGGTATCTCACACCTCCAGATATGCAGAAAACACTGCAAAATATTTTTTTTACACTAAATGTGTGTTTTTGCAATAGCAGAATAAACCCAGAGTATGTAAACGGTGTATCTCACACCTTCAGAAATGCAGTAAATGCTATTCAAAAAAATGTTTTTGCCGTAAAAAAATTATTTGAATAGCACAATAGAAGAAAAATATTTAAATTGGGTATCTCACACCTCCAGATATGCAGAAAACACTGGATTTTTTTTGCATTAAATGTGTGTTTTTGCAATAGCAGAATACACCCAGAGAATGTAAACGGTGTATCTCACACCTACAGAAATGCAGAAAATGATATTCCAAAAAAATGGTTTTGCCCTAAAAAAAAATTATTTGAATAGCACAATAGAAGAACAATATATAAATTGGGTATATCACACCTCCAGATATGCAGAAAACACTGCAAAATATTTTTTTTGCACTAAATGTGTGTTTTTGCAATAGCAGAATAAACCCAGAGTATGTAAACGGTGTATCTCACACCTTCAGAAATGCAGAAAATGCTATTCAGAAAAAATGTTTTTGCCCTAAAAAAAATATTTGAATAGCACAATAGAAGAAAAATATATAAATTGTGTATCACACACCTCCAGATATGCAGAAAGCACTAAAAAATATATATTTTTTGCACTAAATGTGTGTTTTTGCAATAGCAGAATAAACCCAGAGTATGTAAACGGTGTATCTCACACCTACAGAAATGCAGAAAATGCTATTAAAAAAATGTTTTTGCCCTAAAAAAAATTATTTGAATAGCACAATAGAAGAAAAATAAATTGTGTATCACACACCTCCAGATATGCAGAAAACACTGCAAAATATGTTTTTTGCACTAAATGTGTGTTTTTGCAATAGCAGAATAAACCCAGAGTATGTAAACGGTGTATCTCACACCTACAGAAATGCAGAAAATGCTATTCTAAAAAAATGTTTTTGCCCTAAAAAAAAATTATTTGAATAGCACAATAGAACAAAAATATATAAATTGTGTATCACACACCTCCAGATATGCAGAAAACACTGCAATTTTTTTTTTGCACTAAATGTGTGTTGTTGCAATAGCAGAATAAACCCAGAGTATGTAAACGGTGTATCTCACACCTACAGAAATGCAGAAAATGCTATTAAGAAAAATGTTTTTGCCCTAAAAAAAAAATATTTGAATAGCACAATTGAAGAACAATATATAAATTGGGTATCTCACACCTCCAGATATGCAGAAAACACTGCAAAATATTTTTTTTTGCACTAAATGTGTGTTTTTGCAATAGCAGAATAAACCCAGAGTATGTAAACGGTGTATCTCACACCTACAGAAATGCAGAAAATGCTATTAAAAAAATGTTTTTGCCCTAAAAAAAATTATTTGAATAGCACAATAGAAGAAAAATAAATTGTGTATCACACACCTCCAGATATGCAGAAAACACTGCAAAATATGTTTTTTGCACTAAATGTGTGTTTTTGCAATAGCAGAATAAACCCAGAGTATGTAAACGGTGTATCTCACACCTACAGAAATGCAGAAAATGCTATTCTAAAAAAATGTTTTTGCCCTAAAAAAAATTTATTTGAATAGCACAATAGAACAAAAATATATAAATTGTGTATCACACACCTCCAGATATGCAGAAAACACTGCAATTTTTTTTTTGCACTAAATGTGTGTTGTTGCAATAGCAGAATAAACCCAGAGTATGTAAACGGTGTATCTCACACCTACAGAAATGCAGAAAATGCTATTAAGAAAAATGTTTTTGCCCTAAAAAAAAAATATTTGAATAGCACAATTGAAGAACAATATATAAATTGGGTATCTCACACCTCCAGATATGCAGAAAACACTGCAAAATATTTTTTTTTGCACTAAATGTGTGTTTTTGCAATAGCAGAATAAACCCAGAGTATGTAAACGGTGTATCTCACACCTTCAGAAATGCAGAAAATGCTATTCAAAAAAATGTTTTTGCCCTAAAAAAATTATTTGAATAGCACAATAGAAGAAAAATATTTAAAATTGTGTATCACACACCTCCAGATATGCAGAAAACACTGCAAATTTTTTTTTGCACTAAATGTGTGTTTTTGCAATAGCAGAATACACCCAGAGTATGTAAACGGTGTATCTCACACCTTCAGAAATGCAGAAAATGCTATTCAGAAAAAAATGTTTTTGCCACAAAAAAAAATATTTGAATAGCACAATAGAAGAAAAATATATAAATTAATTGTGTATCACACACCCCCAGATATGCAGAAAACACTGAAAAATATATATTTTTTGCACTAAATGTGTGTTGTTGCAATAGCAGAATAAACCCAGAGTATGTAAACGGTGTATCTCACACCTTCAGAAATGCAGAAAATGCTATTCAAAAAAATGTTTTTGCCCTAAAAAAAAATATTTGAATAGCACAATTGAAGAAAAATATATAAATTGGGTATCTCACACCTCCAGATATGCAGAAAACACTGCAAAATATTTTTTTGCACTAAATGTGTGTTTTTGCAATAGCAGAATAAACCCAGAGTATGTAAACGGTGTATCTCACACCTTCAGAAATGCAGAAAATGCTATTCAAAAAAATGTTTTTGCCCTAAAAAAATTATTTGAATAGCACAATAGAAGAAAAATATTTAAATTGGGTATCTCACACCTCCAGATATGCAGAAAACACTGGATTTTTTTTTTGCATTAAATGTGTGTTTTTGCAATAGCAGAATACACCCAGAGAATGTAAACGGTGTATCTCACACCTACAGAAAAGCAGAAAATGATATTCAAAAAAAATGGTTTTGCCATAAAAAAATTATTTGAATAGCACAATAGAAGAAAAATATATAAATTGTGTATCACACACCTCCAGATATGCAGAAAACACTGCAAAATATTTTTTTGCACTAAATGTGTGTTTTTGCAATAGCAGAATAAACCCAGAGTATGTAAACGGTGTATCTCACACCTTCAGAAATGCAGAAAATGCTATTCCAAAAAATGTTTTTGCTCTAAAAAAATTTTTTTCAATAGCACAATAGAAGAAAAAAATGTTTTTGCCCTAAAAAAAATTATTTGAATACCACAATAGAAGAACAATATATAAATTGTGTATCACACACCTGCAGATATGCAGAAAACACTGCAAAATATTTTTTTTGCACTAAATGTGCGTTTTGGCAATAGCAGAATAAACCCAGAGTATGTAAACATTGTATCTCACACCTACAGAAATGCAGAAAATGCTATTCAAATAAAAAAAAATTTGCCCTAAAAAAAAATTATTTGAATTGCACAATAGAAGAAAAATATATAAATTGGACATCTCACACCTCCAGATATGCAGAAAACACTGCAAAATATTTTTTTGCACTAAATGTGTGTTTTTTCCACAGCAGAATGAACCCAGAGTATGTAAACAGTGTATCTCACATCTACAGAAATGCAGAAAATGCTATTAAAAAAATGTTTTGCCCTAAAAAAAAAAAATTTGAATTGCACAATAGAAGAACAATATATAAATTGGGTATCTCACACCTCCAGATATGCAGAAAACACTGCAAAATATTTTTTTTGCACTAAATGTGTGTTTTTGCAATAGCAGAATAAACCCAGAGTATGTAAACGGTGTATCTCACACCTACAGAAATGCAGAAAATGGTATTAAAAAAAATGTTTTTGCCCTAAAAAAAAATATTTGAATAGCACAATAGAAGAAAAATATATAAATTGGGTATCTCACACCTCCAGATATGCAGAAAACACTGCAAAATATATATTTTTTTGCACTAAATGTGTGTTTTGGCAATAGCAGAATACACCCAGAGTATGTAAATGGTGTATCTCACACCTACAGAAATGCAGAAAATGCTATTTAAAAATGTTTTTGCCCATAAAAAAATATTTGAATAGCACAATAGAAGAAAAATATATAAATTGGGTATCTCACACCTCCAGATATCCAGAAAACACTGCAAAATATTTTTTTTGCACTAAATGTGTGTTTTGGCAATAGCAGAATAAACCCAGAGTATGTAAACATTGTATCTCACATCTACAGAAATGCAGAAAATACTATTCAAATAAAAAAAAAATTTGCCCTAAAAAAAAATTATTTGAATTGCACAATAGAAGAAAAATATATAAATTGTGTATCACGCACCTCCAGATATGCAGAAAAAACTGCAAAATAGTTTTTTGTCACTAAATGTGTGTTTTTGCAATAGCAGAATACACCCAGAGTATGTAAATGGTGTATCTGACACCTACAGAAATGCAGAAAATGCTATTCCAAAAAAATGTTTTTGCCCTAAAAAAAATTATTTGAATAGCACAATAGAAGAAAAAAATATATAAATTGGACATCTCACACCTCCAGATATGCAGAAAACACTGCAAAATATTTTTTTTGCACTAAATGTGTGTTTTTTCAACAGCAGAATAAACCCAGAGTATGTAAACGGTGTATCTCACACCTACAGAAATGCAGAAAATGCTATTAAAAAAAATGTTTTGCCCTAAAAAAAAAAAATTTGAATAGCACAATAGAAGAAAAATATATAAATTGTGTATCACACACCTTCAGATATGCAGTAAACACTGCAAAATATTGTTTTTTTGCACTAAATGTTTGTTTTTGCAATAGCAGAATACACCCAGAGAATGTAAACGGTGTATCTCACACCTACAGAAATGCAGAAAATACTATTTAGAAAAAATGTTTTTACCCTAAAAAAATATTTGAATAGCACAATAGAAGAAAAATATATAAATTGTGTATCACACACCTCAAGATATACAGAAAACGCTGCAAAATATATATTTTTTTGCACTAAATGTGTGTTTTTGCAATAGCAGAATACACCCAGAGTATGTAAATGGTGTATCTCACACCTACAGAAATGCAGAAAATGCTATTAAAAAATGTTTTTGCCCATAAAAAAATATTTGAATAGCACAATAGAAGAAAAATATATAAATTGGGTATCTCACACCTCCAGATATGCAGAAAACACTGCAAAATATTTTTTTTGCACTAAATGTGTGTTTTGGCAATAGCAGAATAAACCCAGAGTATGTAAACATTGTATCTCACACCTACAGAAATGCAGAAAATGCTATTCAAATAAAAAAAAATTTGCCCTAAAAAAATTATTTGAATTGCACAATAGAAGAAAAATATATAAAATTGTGTATCACGCACCTCCAGATATGCAGAAAAAACTGCAAAATAGTTTTTTTTCACTAAATGTGTGTTTTTGCAATAGCAGAATACACCCAGAGTATGTAAATGGTGTATCTGACACCTACAGAAATGCAGAAAATGCTATTCCAAAAAAATGTTTTTGCCCTAAAAAAAATTATTTGAATAGCACAATAGAAGAAAAATATATAAATTGGACATCTCACACCTCCAGATATGCAGAAAACACTGCAAAATATTTTTTTGCACTAAATGTGTGTTTTTTCAACAGCAGAATAAACACAGAGTATGTAAACGGTGGATCTCACACCTACAGAAATGCAGAAAATGCTATTCAAAAAAAATGTTTTTGCCCTAAAAATATTTTATATGAATAGCACAATAGAAGAAAAATATATAAATTGTGTATCACACACCTCCAGATATGCAGAAAACACTGCAAAATATTTTTTTTGCACTAAATGTGTGTTTTTGCAATAGCAGAATACACCCAGAGTATATAAATGGTGTATCTCACACCTACAGAAATGCAGAAAATGCTATTAAAAAATGTTTTTGCCCTAAAAAAAAATATTTGAATAACACAATAGAAGACAAATATATAAATTGGGTATCTCACACCTCCAGATATGCAGAAAACACTGCAAAATATTTTTTTTGCACTAAATGTGTGTTTTGGCAATAGCAGAATAAACCCAGAGTATGTAAACATTGTATCTCACACCTACAGAAATGCAGAAAATGCTATTAAAAAAAAATGTTTTTGCCCTGAAATTTTTTTATTTGAATAGCACAATAGAAGAAAAATATATAAATTGGGTATCTCACACCTACAGGTATGCAGAAAACACTGCAAAATATTTGTTTTTTTGCACTAAATGTGTGTTTTGGCAATAGCAGAATAAACCCAGAGTATGTAAATGGAGTATCTCACACCTCCAGATATGCAGAAAACACTGCAATATATATTTTTTGCACTAAATGTGTGTTTTTGCAATAGCAGAATAATCCCAGAGTATGTAAACGGTGTATCTCACACCTACAGAAATGCAGAAAATGCTATTTAAAAAAAATGTTTTTGGCTAAAAAAAAGTTATTTGAATAGCACAATAGAAGAAAAATATATAAATTGTGTATCACACACCTCCAAATATGCAAAAAACACTGCAAAATATTATTTTTTTTGCACTAAATGTGTGTTTTTGCAATAGCAGAATACACCCAGAGTATGTTAATGGTGTATCTCACACCTACAGAAATGCAGAAAATGCTATTCCAAAAAAATATTTTTGCCCTAAAAAAAAATATTTGAATAGCACAATAGAAGAACAATATATACATTGGGTATCTCACACCTCCAGATAGGCAGAAAACACTGCAAAATATTTTTTTGCACTAAATGTGTGTTTTTGCAATAGCAGAATAAACCCAGAGTATGTAAACGGTGTAATTCACACCTACAGAAATGCAGAAAATGCTATTAAAAAAAAAAAATTTGCCCTAAAAAAAATTATTTGAATAGCACAATAGAAGAAAAATATATAAATTGGGTATCTCACACCTCCAGATATGCAGAAAACACTGCAAAATATTGTTTTTTGCACTAAATGTGTGTTTTTGCAATAGCAGAATTAACCCAGAGTATGTAAACGGTGTATCTCACACCTTCAGAAATGCAGAAAATGCTATTCCAAAAAAATGTTTTTGCCCTAAAAAAAATTATTTGAATAGCACAATAGAAGAAAAATATATAAATTGGGTATCTCACACCTCCAGATATGCAGAAAACACTGCAATTTTTTTTGCATTAAATGTGTGTTTTTGCAATAGCAGAATACACCCAGAGAATGTAAACGGTGCATCTCACACCTACAGAAATGCAGAAAATGCTATTCAGAAAAAATGTTTTTGCCCTAAAAAAAAATATTTGAATAGCACAATAGAAGAAAAATATATAAATTGTGTATCACACACCTCAAGATATACAGAAAACGCTGCAAAATATATATTTTTTTGCACTAAATGTGTGTTTTTGCAATAGCAGAATAAACCCAGAGTATGTAAACGGTGTATCTCACACTTACAGAAATGCAGAAAATGCTATTTAAAAAAAATGTTTTTGGCTAAAAAAAATTGTTTGAATAGCACAATAGAAGAAAAATATATAAATTGTGTATCACACACCTCCAGATATGCAAAAAACACTGCAAAATATTATTTTTTTTGCACTAAATGTGTGTTTTGGCAATAGCAGAATAAACCCAGAGTATGTAAACATTGTATCTCACACCTACAGAAATGCAGAAAATGGTATTCAAATAAAAAAAAAATTTGCCCTATAAAAAATTTATTTGAATTGCACAATAGAGGAAAAATATATAAATTGTGTATCACGCACCTCCAGATATGCAGAAAAAACTGCAAAATAGTTTTTTTCACTAAATGTGTGTTTTTGCAATAGCAGAATACACCCAGAGTATGTAAATGGTGTATCTGACACCTACAGAAATGCAGAAAATGCTATTCCAAAAAATTTTTTGGGCCCTGAAAATGTTTTATTTGAATAGCACAATAGGAGAAAAATATATAAATTGGGTATCTCACACCTCCAGATATGCAGAAAACACTGCAAAATATTTTTTTTGCACTAAATGTGTGTTTTTGCAATAGCAGAATAAACCCAGAGTATGTAAACGCTGTATCTCACACCTACAGAAATGCAGAAAATGCTATTCAAAAAAAATGTTTTTGCCCTAAAAAAAATTTCTTTGAATAGCACAATGGAAGAAAAATATATAAACTGTGTAACACACATCTCTAGATATGCAGAAAACACTGCAAAATATTGTTTTTTTGCACTAAATGTTTGTTTTTGCAATAGCAGAATAAACCCAGAGTATGTAAACGGTGTATCTCACACTTACAGAAATGCAGAAAATGCTATTTAAAAAAAATGTTTTTGGCTAAAAAAAATTGTTTGAATAGCACAATAGAAGAAAAATATATAAATTGTGTATCACACACCTCCAGATATGCAAAAAACACTGCAAAATATTATTTTTTTTGCACTAAATGTGTGTTTTGGCAATAGCAGAATAAACCCAGAGTATGTAAACATTGTATCTCACACCTACAGAAATGCAGAAAATGGTATTCAAATAAAAAAAAAATTTGCCCTATAAAAAATTTATTTGAATTGCACAATAGAGGAAAAATATATAAATTGTGTATCACGCACCTCCAGATATGCAGAAAAAACTGCAAAATAGTTTTTTTCACTAAATGTGTGTTTTTGCAATAGCAGAATACACCCAGAGTATGTAAATGGTGTATCTGACACCTACAGAAATGCAGAAAATGCTATTCCAAAAAATTTTTTGGGCCCTGAAAATGTTTTATTTGAATAGCACAATAGGAGAAAAATATATAAATTGGGTATCTCACACCTCCAGATATGCAGAAAACACTGCAAAATATTTTTTTTGCACTAAATGTGTGTTTTTGCAATAGCAGAATAAACCCAGAGTATGTAAACGCTGTATCTCACACCTACAGAAATGCAGAAAATGCTATTCAAAAAAAATGTTTTTGCCCTAAAAAAAATTTCTTTGAATAGCACAATGGAAGAAAAATATATAAACTGTGTAACACACATCTCTAGATATGCAGAAAACACTGCAAAATATTGTTTTTTTGCACTAAATGTTTGTTTTTGCAATAGCAGAGTAAACCCAGAGTATGTAAACGGTGTATCTCACACCTACAGAAATGCAGAAAATGCTATTAAAAAAAGTTTTTGCCCTAAAAAAAATATTTGAATAGCACAATAGAAGAAAAATATATAAATTGTGTATCACACACCTCAAGATATACAGAAAACGCTGCAAAATATATATTTTTTTGCACTAAATGTGTGTTTTTGCAATAGCAGAATACACCCAGAGTATGTAAATGGTGTATCTCACACCTACAGAAATGCAGAAAATGGTATTAAAAAATGTTTTTGCCCATAAAAAAATATTTGAATAGCACAATAGAAGAAAAATATATAAATTGGGTATCTCACACCTCCAGATATGCAGAAAACACTGCAAAATATTTTTTTTGCACTAAATGTGTGTTTTGGCAATAGCAGAATAAACCCAGAGTATGTAAACATTGTATCTCACACCTACAGAAATGCAGAAAATGCTATTCAAATAAAAAAAAATTTGCCCTAAAAAAATTATTTGAATTGCACAATAGAAGAAAAATATATAAAATTGTGTATCACGCACCTCCAGATATGCAGAAAAAACTGCAAAATAGTTTTTTTTCACTAAATGTGTGTTTTTGCAATAGCAGAATACACCCAGAGTATGTAAATGGTGTATCTGACACCTACAGAAATGCAGAAAATGCTATTCCAAAAAAATGTTTTTGCCCTAAAAAAAATTATTTGAATAGCACAATAGAAGAACAATATATACATTGGGTATCTCACACCTCCAGATAGGCAGAAAACACTGCAAAATATTTTTTTGCACTAAATGTGTGTTTTTGCAATAGCAGAATAAACCCAGAGTATGTAAACGGTGTAATTCACACCTACAGAAATGCAGAAAATGCTATTAAAAAAAAAAAATTTGCCCTAAAAAAAATTATTTGAATAGCACAATAGAAGAAAAATATATAAATTGGGTATCTCACACCTCCAGATATGCAGAAAACACTGCAAAATATTGTTTTTTGCACTAAATGTGTGTTTTTGCAATAGCAGAATAAACCCAGAGTATGTAAACGGTGTATCTCACACCTTCAGAAATGCAGAAAATGCTATTCCAAAAAAATGTTTTTGCCCTAAAAAAAATTATTTGAATAGCACAATAGAAGAAAAATATATAAATTGGGTATCTCACACCTCCAGATATGCAGAAAACACTGCAATTTTTTTTGCATTAAATGTGTGTTTTTGCAATAGCAGAATACACCCAGAGAATGTAAACGGTGCATCTCACACCTACAGAAATGCAGAAAATGCTATTCAGAAAAAATGTTTTTGCCCTAAAAAAAAATATTTGAATAGCACAATAGAAGAAAAATATATAAATTGTGTATCACACACCTCAAGATATACAGAAAACGCTGCAAAATATATATTTTTTTGCACTAAATGTGTGTTTTTGCAATAGCAGAATAAACCCAGAGTATGTAAACGGTGTATCTCACACTTACAGAAATGCAGAAAATGCTATTTAAAAAAAATGTTTTTGGCTAAAAAAAATTGTTTGAATAGCACAATAGAAGAAAAATATATAAATTGTGTATCACACACCTCCAGATATGCAAAAAACACTGCAAAATATTATTTTTTTTGCACTAAATGTGTGTTTTGGCAATAGCAGAATAAACCCAGAGTATGTAAACATTGTATCTCACACCTACAGAAATGCAGAAAATGGTATTCAAATAAAAAAAAAATTTGCCCTATAAAAAATTTATTTGAATTGCACAATAGAGGAAAAATATATAAATTGTGTATCACGCACCTCCAGATATGCAGAAAAAACTGCAAAATAGTTTTTTTCACTAAATGTGTGTTTTTGCAATAGCAGAATACACCCAGAGTATGTAAATGGTGTATCTGACACCTACAGAAATGCAGAAAATGCTATTCCAAAAAATTTTTTGGGCCCTGAAAATGTTTTATTTGAATAGCACAATAGGAGAAAAATATATAAATTGGGTATCTCACACCTCCAGATATGCAGAAAACACTGCAAAATATTTTTTTTGCACTAAATGTGTGTTTTTGCAATAGCAGAATAAACCCAGAGTATGTAAACGCTGTATCTCACACCTACAGAAATGCAGAAAATGCTATTCAAAAAAAATGTTTTTGCCCTAAAAAAAATTTCTTTGAATAGCACAATGGAAGAAAAATATATAAACTGTGTAACACACATCTCTAGATATGCAGAAAACACTGCAAAATATTGTTTTTTTGCACTAAATGTTTGTTTTTGCAATAGCAGAATAAACCCAGAGTATGTAAACGGTGTATCTCACACTTACAGAAATGCAGAAAATGCTATTTAAAAAAAATGTTTTTGGCTAAAAAAAATTGTTTGAATAGCACAATAGAAGAAAAATATATAAATTGTGTATCACACACCTCCAGATATGCAAAAAACACTGCAAAATATTATTTTTTTTGCACTAAATGTGTGTTTTGGCAATAGCAGAATAAACCCAGAGTATGTAAACATTGTATCTCACACCTACAGAAATGCAGAAAATGGTATTCAAATAAAAAAAAAATTTGCCCTATAAAAAATTTATTTGAATTGCACAATAGAGGAAAAATATATAAATTGTGTATCACGCACCTCCAGATATGCAGAAAAAACTGCAAAATAGTTTTTTTCACTAAATGTGTGTTTTTGCAATAGCAGAATACACCCAGAGTATGTAAATGGTGTATCTGACACCTACAGAAATGCAGAAAATGCTATTCCAAAAAATTTTTTGGGCCCTGAAAATGTTTTATTTGAATAGCACAATAGGAGAAAAATATATAAATTGGGTATCTCACACCTCCAGATATGCAGAAAACACTGCAAAATATTTTTTTTGCACTAAATGTGTGTTTTTGCAATAGCAGAATAAACCCAGAGTATGTAAACGCTGTATCTCACACCTACAGAAATGCAGAAAATGCTATTCAAAAAAAATGTTTTTGCCCTAAAAAAAATTTCTTTGAATAGCACAATGGAAGAAAAATATATAAACTGTGTAACACACATCTCTAGATATGCAGAAAACACTGCAAAATATTGTTTTTTTGCACTAAATGTTTGTTTTTGCAATAGCAGAGTAAACCCAGAGTATGTAAACGGTGTATCTCACACCTACAGAAATGCAGAAAATGCTATTAAAAAAAGTTTTTGCCCTAAAAAAAATATTTGAATAGCACAATAGAAGAACAATATATAAATTGGGTATCTCACACCTCCAGATATGCAGAAAACACTGCAATTTTTTTTGCATTAAATGTGTGTTTTTGCAATAGCAGAATACACCCAGAGAGTGTAAACGGTGTATCTCACACCTACAGAAATGCAGAAAATGCTATTCAAAAAAAATGTTTTTGCCCTAATTTTTTTTATTTAAATAGCACAATAGAAGAAAAATATATAAATTGTGTATCACACACCTCTAGATATGCAGGAAACACTACAAAAATTTTTTTTGCACTAAATGTGTGTTTTTGCAATAGCAGAATACACCCAGAGTATGTAAACAGTGTATTTCGCACTTACAGAAATGCAGAAAATGCTATTTAAAAAAATGTTTTTACCCTAAAAATAATAATGGAATAGCACAATAGAAGAAAAATATATAAATTGGATATCTCACACCTCCACATATGCAGAAAACACTGAAAATTTTTTTTGTAATAAATGTGTGTTTTTGCAATAGCAGAATACACCCAGAGAATGTAAATGGTGTATCTCACACCTACAGAAATGCAGAAAATGCTATTCCCCAAAAATGTTTTTGCCCTAAAAAAAAATATTTGAATAACACAATAGAAGAAAAATATATAAATTGTGTAATCACACACCTCCAGATATGCAGAAAACACTGCAAATTTTTTTTGCACTAAATGTGTGTTTTTGCAATAGCAGAATACACCCAGAGTATGTAAACGGTGTATCTCACAGCTACAGAAATGCAGAAAATGCTATTCCAAAAAAAATGTTTTTGCCCTAAAAAAAATTTTTATTTGAATAGCACAATAGAAGAAATATATATAAATTGTGTATCACGCACCTCCAGATATGCAGAAAACACTGCAAAATATTTTTTTGTTGCACTAAATGTGTTTTTGCAATAGCAGAATAAACCCAGAGTATGTAATCGGTGTATCTCACACCTACAGAAATGCATAAAATGCTATTAAAAAAATATGTATTTGCCCTAAAAAAAAATTATTTGAAAAGCACAATAGAAGAAAAATATATAAATTGTGTATCAAACACCTCCAGATATGCAGAAAACACTGCAAAATATTTTGTTTGCACTAAATGTGTGTTTTTGCAATAGCAGAATACACCCAGAGTATGTTAACGGTGTATCTCACACCTACAGAAATGCAGAAAATGCTATTCCAAAAAAATGTTTTTGCCCTAAAAATTTTTTATTTGAATAGCACAATAGAAGAAAAATATATAAATTGGGTATCTCACACCTCCAGATATGCAGAAAACACTGCAAAATATTGTTTTTTGCACTAAATGTTTGTTTTTGCAATAGCAGAATAAACCCAGAGTATGTAAACAGTGTATCTCACACCTACAGAAATGCAGAAAATGCTATTCAAAAAAGTTTTTTTGCCCTAAAAATGTTTTATTTGAATAGCACAATAGAAGACAAATATATAAATTGTGTATCACACACCTCCAGATATGCAGAAAACACTGCATTTTTTTTTTGCACTAAATGTGTGTTTTTGCAATAGCAGAATACACCCAGAGTATGTATACGGTGTATCTCACTCCTACAGAAATGCAGAAAATGCTATTCCCAAAAAATGTTTTTGCCCTAAATTTTTTTTCTTTGAATAGCACAATAGAAGAAAAATATATAAATTCAGTATTTCACACCTCCAGATATGCAGAAAAAACTGCAAAATATTTGTTTTTTTGCACTAAATGTTTGTTTTTGCAATAGCAGAATAAACCCAGAGTATGTAAACGCTGTATCTCACACCTACAGAAATGCAGAAAATGCTATTAAAAAAAAATGTTTTTGCCCTAAAAAATTTTTTTATTTGAATAGCACAATAGAAGAAAAATATATAAATTGGGTATCTCACACCTCCAGATATGCAGAAAACACTGCAAAATATTGTTTTTTGCACTAAATGTTTGTTTTTGCAATAGCAGAATAAACCCAGAGTATGTACACGCTGTATCTCACACCTACAGAAATGCAGAAAATGCTATTCCAAAAAAATGTTTTTGCTCTAAAAAAAAATTATTTGAATAGCACAATAGAAGAAAAATATATAAACTGTGTATCACACACCTCCAGATATGCAGAAAACACTGCAAAATATTTTTTTTGCACTAAATGTGTGTTTTTGCAATAGCAGAATAAACCCAGTGTATGTAAACGGTGTATCTCACACCTACAGAAATGCAGAAAATGCTATTAAAAAAAATGTTTTGCCCTAAAAAAAAATATTTGAATTGCACAATAGAAGAACAATATATAAATTGTGTATCACACACCTCCAGATATGCAGAAAACACTGCAAAATATTTTTTTTTTGCACTAAATGTGTGTTTTTGCAATAGCAGAATACACCCAGAGTATGTATACGGTGTATCTCACACCTACAGAAATGCAGAAAATGCTATTCCAAAAAAATGTTTTTGCCCTAAAAAATTTTTATTTGAATAGCACAATAGAAGAAAAATATATAAATTGTGTATCACACACCTCCAGATATGCAGAAAACACTGCAAATTTTTTTTTTGCACTAAATGTGTGTTTTTGCAATAGCAGAATACACCCAGAGTATGTATACGGTGTATCTCACACCTACAGAAATGCAGAAAATGCTATTCCCAAAAAATGTTTTTGACCTAAATTTTTTTTATTTGAATAGCACAAGAAGAATCGGATAGCGGGAGAAGAAGAAGGCGACGGAGAAGACCGGAGCCTCCGCTAGCAAAAGAGCTAAAGAAGTTAGCGGTGGCCCGGCAGAAGAAAGAAGCGGGAGAAGAACCGGAGAGCGGGAGAAGAAGAAGGCGACGGAGAAGACCGGAGCCTCCGCTAGCAAAAGAGCTAAAGAAGTTAGCGGTGGCCCGGCAGAAGAAAGAAGCGGGAGAAGAACCAGAGAGCGGGAGAAGAAGAAGGCGATGGAGAAGACCGGAGCCTCCGCTAGCAAAAGAGCTAAAGAAGTTAGCGGTGGCCCAGCAGAAGAAAACCGGAGAGCGCGGCGACGACACCGGAGACCCCCGAAGTCGGAAGAAGACCCCCGGAGCTGTGCAATAAAATACTTTAAAAAGCTGTGTGGTTTTTTTATTGCAATTTTTTTCCACCAGGTGAATGGGTAGGGGTACGATGTACCCCATACTCATTCACATAGGGTGGGGGGCCGGAATCCGGGGGCCCCTTTATTAAAGGGGTCTCCCGGATTCCGAAAAGCCCCCCGCCCGCAGACCCCGACAACCAACGGCCAGGGTTGTCGGGAAGAGGCCCTTGTCCTCATCAACATGGGGGCAGGGTGCTCTGGGGTGGGGGGGGCCGCAGGTCGCCCCCCTGCCCCAGAGCACCAAACCCCCCATGTTGAGGGCATGCGGCCTGGTACGGTTCAGGAGGGAGGGGGGCCACTCTCTCGTCCCCCCCTCTTCCCCTGCGGCCTGCCAGGTTGTGTGCTCGGATAAGGGTCTGGTTTGGATTTTGGGGGGACCCCCACGCCGTTTTTTCGGCGTAGGGGTTCCTCTTCAAATCCAGACCAGACCCAAGGGCCTGGTATGCTCCTGGAGGGGGAACCCATGCCGGTTTTTTATTTAAAATTTGGCCTGGAGTTCCCCCTCAAGATTCATACCAAACACAGTGCCTGCTATTGGCGGGGATCCAAGTCGGATCCCCGTTCATTGAAAGTCGGACATATGTCGGCTTCATGTCGCAGGGCAAAGTCGGATCCAAAGTAGGACAGATGTCGTGTCGCACTAGTGTGAACCCAGCCTAAATACAACTACACTGCTGCTCTCAGCTGCTCATATCACTCTGGTCTCACTAAATAGCTAAAATCGTAAATAATACTGTTTTTGGAGCTTAGGGCGGCTCCTTATCATATACATGCAAATGTGGTAAAACAGGGCATGCCGACGCCACAAAGCGCGCCTTTCTAAACGCCACTTTCAACCTTATTTCAGAACACTTTGCACCAGCGTCCCGTCTACATGGGGCCTAAAAACGCCTATGCCATTTACAGCTCCAAAACGCCATGGTGGCCATGAGGCCATAGGCTAACATGGAGAGATGTTTTTAAGCTGCAAAAAACGCTCAAACAAGCGGTTGGAAAAACGTCCGTGTGCATGTAGCCTTATATTAACCACTTGCTTTTGGTGCTATTTGATCACCTTTGTGTTTTATTTTTATTTTTTTTCTATAAATACAAAAGACCGAGTTTAAAAAAAAAAAAGGATATTTTACCCACTTCAGCACTGGGCCTATTCTGGCACTTCTCTCCTTTATGTAAAAATCATAAATTTATGGCTATAAAATTACTTCAAAACACCAAACATTATATACTTTTTTGGAGCAGACACCCTAGGGAATAAGATGGCGGTCATTGCAAATTTTTATCTCGCTCGGTATTTGCGCAATAAATTTTCAAACGCCTTTTGTTTGCTAAAAATATTACAAAACAGTAAAGTTACGGCCAATTTTTTGGTATAATGTGAAAGATGTTGTTATGCTGAGTAAATAGATACCTAACACGTCACGCTTTAAAATTGCGCACACACATGGCATGACACCAAACTTCAGTAATTAAAAATCTCCCTAGGCGATGCTTACATTTTTTTTACACGTTACCATTTTGGCATTACAGAGGGGGTCTAGTGCTAGAATTGCTGCACTCGTTCTAACGCACGCAGCAATAACTCACATGTGTGGTTTGAACAGCGTTTACATATGTGGGCGGGACTTACGTGTGTGTTCGCTTCTGAGCGCGAGCTACCGGGGACATGGGCGTTTTTTCTTATTTATTTTTTATTTTTTGTTTTTGTTTTTTGACTTTTTTGTATTTCTTACTCTTTTTTAATTTTTTTAATTTTTTGGGATCTCTTTTATTCCTATTACAAGGAATGTAAACATCCCTTGTAATAGGAATGTGTGTGACAGGTCCTCTTTATGGAGAGATTCAGGGTCAATAAGACCCCACATCTCTCCTCCAGGCTGGAAAGCATGATATTGTTCCAAAAAAAATCACCAATCTCATGCTGACAGCCAAGATCATGGCTTGGTTAACATACGGGAACACGGCATGATGTCATAACGTCGTGCCCACGCCTCCGACGGTCATAGAGATGACTGATGACCATCTGGTCACCAGTCATCTCCAAATCGTTCTCCGAGCCCCAGATGGCACGGGAGAGCCCGGAGAAGCACCGGATGGCGGCAAGAGAGGGGGGGGACGTCCCCTCCCCCGCCTATAAGAACGATCAAGCGGCGGAACTGCCACTATGATCGTTTTTATTGTGCACAGAATCGCCGGCTGAAAAACGGAAAATTGTATCATACTTACCAGTAATTTTCCTTTCGTGGTGCCTATCCATGGCAGCATACCTGTGATAGAGCTCCGCCTCGACTCCTCCTTCAGGACTACTGAAAAGCATAAAATGAAAGGCATAGTCCCTCCCCCAACATTCTCTGTAATATAGAATACCGAGGGTGGGAGCGTATGCTGCCATGGATAGGCACCAGGAAAGGAAAATTACTGGTAAGTATGATACAATTTTCCGTTTTCCTGGTGCCTCCATGGCAGCATACCTGTGATAAATAACTAGCTGACATGGGTGGGATAATTGCTTAACAATAAATGTTTAAATTAGAAGAGGACATAGCAGCCTGAACTGCTCTCCTTCCAAACTCAACAGTCGTGAGCGCTCCTGGATCAATATGGTAGTGTCTGAGAAACGTATGGTGAGAAGACCATACATTGCACACCGTCTCCAATGAAACATTAAGCCCTTGCCGCCCTTGCCGCCCAGGAAGCTGAGACTGCCCTTGTAGAATGAGCATTCACTCGGGATGGAGGCTCCATATTCTTCACCCTGTAGGCCTTCTGGATTAACTTTACAACCCAAGATGCCAGAGTTCTGATGGAAGCTTCTTTGCCCCTGTATTTACCGAACGGTACGATGAAAAGTCTCTCAGAATTTCTGAAGGGGCCGTGGCTTCTAGGTAGGCCCTGAGCACTCTGGATACATCCAGTTCGTGACAAGACTCTGAATCCGTGTCTGTAAACACTGGTAGTGCCCAGGGTTCCAACAGGTGGCTTGGAGTAGCAACCTTTGGTGTGAACCCCCGAAGGGGACGAAGTTGCACTCTGTCTGGGGAGAAGGAGATGTGGTCGTCACCTATCCCTAAAGAGTGAAGTTCCGAGATTCTTCTGCCAGATGTAATGGCTAGCAGGAAAGCCGTCTTTAGTGTCAGGTTCCATATTGTTACTTGTTCCACTGGAGCAAAGGGATGGTCAGATAGAACTTCCAGGACTAGGGACAGATCCCACTTAGGAAATGATCGTCTGACAGGAGGGCGAATCTTCAATATACCTCTGAGGAAAGTGACTACTGAAGGATCCTCCGCCCATCTCTTATTTGTTGCAGCAGAGATGGCTGCTACCTGCACTTTGAGAGAGCTCAGACCAAGTCCCAGACCAAGTCCTGTCTGAAGGAATCCTAGAACATGAGATGTAGAAGGAAGGATTGGATCAAATCCATTTCCGGAAACAAATGACAAGAACTTGTCCCATATTTTTGAATATATGGCATTAGTTGCTGGCTTCCTAGCTTTTAGAAGGGTTGATATGACTCCTGGAGAACACCCTAGGGACTCGAACCTTCGCCTCTCAACCTCCAGATTTGAAGATTCAACTTCTGAGGGTTTGGATGAACTAGACTGCCCTGCGACAGAAGTTGAGGGAAAGGAGGGATCTTGATTGGAGAGCCCACACTAAGGCGCAATACGGAAGTACTGCCACCACCTGGACTGGCTCCCTGAGGAGCCTCAGGAGGAATTTGAATATTAATGGCCTGGGAGGAAAGGCATATGCCGTGGTGAACCTCCAGGGACATGACAGGGCATCCACTGCCTCGGCTTGTGGATGCGGCAGCCGAGAGAAGAACCTGTCCAGCTTGGCGTTCTTCGGGGAGGTGAACAGATCTACCTGAGGGGGATCCCATATGTTGGCAATCTAAAGGAAGACGTGGGGGTGGAGAGCCCACTCGTTGTTGTCCAGGAAGTTTCTGGATAACGTGTCTGCTTCCGTGTTCAACCTGCCTGGCAGATACATCGCTCTGAGGTCCAGGAGGTTCTGCTCCGCCCAGAGCATGATCGGCTCTACCTCCTAGAGGAGTGACTTGCTGCGAGTGCCTCCCTGCTTCTGCAGATAAGCAACAGCTGCCCTGTTGTCTAGGCGTAGGAGTATTCTCTGGCCTCTGATTTGGGGTGCCAAAGAGGTCAGTGCCAAGAAGGCTGTCCTCATCTCCAAGATGTTTGATACCACTCCCTGGGTGGTGCATGACCATCTCCCCTGTATTCTGGTTTGCCCGCAATGGGCTCCCCAGCCCTGTCTGCTTGCATCGGACATAATTGTGATCCAAGGAAGAAAGCCCAGGTGATGAGGCTTGGAGAGGTTTTCCGGAACTGTCCACCAGTGAAGGCTCCTGCGCATTTTTCCCCCCATCAGCAGAATCGTCTGAGATAGACGTTGTTTCTTCCACTGCGCCAAGAAACCAGTCTGGAAATACCTCAAGTGCCAATGTGCCCAAGGAACCATGGGTATATAGGAAGACATTGTGCCAATGAGGCTCAGGCATTGTGAAGCCATCAGATACGGACTCCCGATGACTTTGATCATTCTCTGGATGACAATCCTTGCCTTCGGCGGTGGTAATGACACTGTCCCCTCCTGAGAGTCGAACATTGCGCGTAGATTATCTGCTGTGTTGGCGTTAGTTGACTTGTCGGAATTCACCAGCCACCCTAGCTCTTTTTAGGGACTGTAGAAGAATGTCCCGGTGACATACCAACTGATCCGGATTGCTTGCTACGAGTAGGATGTCGTCCAAGTAGTGGTATATCCTCAAGCCCCTCTCCCGCAGTAGAACCAAAGCAGATATTAGTATCTTGGTGAACACCCTGGGAGAGGTGCACAGACCGAAAGGCAGGGCTTGAAACTGTAGGTGGGTCCGTCCCACTGCAAATCTCAGGTATTTTTGAAATGCAGGTAGAATTGGAACATGTAGGTACGCATCCTGCAGATCGACCGAAATCATCCAATCTGATGGCTGGACTGTCTGAATAATCGTCTGCAGGGACTCCATTTTGAAGCTTTCGGGGCGGATATACCGGTTGAGCCTCTTTAGGTCTATCACAGGCCTCCACCCACCTGTCCTCTTTGGGACCAGAAATAGGGTGGAGTAAAAGCCTGCGAAGCGCTCTGCCAAGGGAACCGGAACAGCCGCCCCCTGAAGCTGGAGTGACGTTAGGAAGTTTTTCAGAGCTTGAGCCTTCAGTGGAGAGGATGTAATCTCTGTTCCTTTGAAAGAGTTCGAGGTGGGGCTGAGAAAAATTCCAAAAGTGCCCCCATTGAATTGTTGACAGAACCCAGGGGTCGTGGCAGCGGATGGCCCAGACTGGGGTAAAAAAAACTTTAGCCTGGCTCCCACCGGGAGTGCCTGGGCTACTCTGGCGTAAAAAAATAAAGACTGCTTCTGCTCCTGTGGAGCCGGAAGGGCTTTCATCTTCCTGTTCAAAAAAGGACCCCTGAGTACCTTTCCAAGGTCTTTTGTTGTCTCTGGGCTGTCTCTAAAATCCCTTGGGTTTGACTGGGGGAACCTACAGGAACCACCTCTGAATCTTCGCATACTTCTGTCCTGTGGAAGCATACCAGACTTCCCTCCTGACAGCCTGGAGATAGCTTTATCCATTCTGTCTCTGAATAGTGCTTTCCCATCAAACGGGATTTTGCACCAATTTTGTTTGGAGGATAAGTCAGCCATCCAGGGTTTCAGCCACAAGGCCCTCTTCACCATCACTGAATGCAACATGGATCTTGCCGAGCACCTGATCGTGTCAATGGCCGCTACGCAGACAAAGTCTGCCGATAATCTAAGCTCTTCTAAGGCCTTAATTATATCCTCCATGGGGACATCCTGACGCAAAGCCGTCTCAATATTATCTGTCCAAGATCTTATGGCATTTGATACTGATGTGAGGGCAATAGCTGGCTTACATGCTGCTTCCGCGGCTAAGTAGCTCCTCTTCAGCTCCAGGTCGATTCGCCTTTCTAGAGGGTCTTTGAAGGAAGCGGAATCCTCCATTGGCAAAGTTATATTTTTCGCGAGTCGCACTACTGACGCGTCTACCACTGGCATGGAGTTTGGTGACTGCATTCCCGACTCTGGTAAGGGGTATATAGTTTATTGAACCGACCCAAATTTTTATTTTTATTTTTTATCAGTCTTTGACCATTCCTTCTGAATGACTTGACTAATCTCGCCCATCAACGGGAAAATAACCTGCTTCCTTTTGAGGAATGGGAAGTAGCTTGGGGAGGCTATTCTGCGTCTTTTCAGGCAATTGCAGTTTTGACTGCCTGGATGAATGGCTTTACCCAGGAGAGACTGAAGCCAGAAGGTTCTGACTCTTCTCAAGAGTCCCCTGAAGAGTCTTCAGGTGGTGAATCTCTAGCTGGTCGGCCTGACAACGGCAGCGGTGTACTGACTGCTGACGGACCAGGGAGATTAGGTTCTATATCCTGAACCTGGGATATCTGCTGAAGTGGTTGAGCGGGGACCAAAGCCAAAAGCTCAGAGAAGGAGTCCTTCATTGTTTGCTTGAGCAGATCTACAGCGTGCTGATTTTTTAGCTTGCGGTTGGACGCATAGTCCGTAAAACAGTCCTTACAGACCACTCTGTCTGGTAGCGGTGTAGCCCCACATGTCCAGCATTTCTCTTTCTATAGGTCCTAGGAGAGGGGGACCGATCATGTCCTCTGGATCTTGACCTCTCTGATCTACGACGTGAAGAATGGGACCTACGCCCTGATGAGCGGGATCCCTTGGAGTGGGTAGGGCTACAATGTAAGGAACTCACGCTAGACCAGTGAGCGCACTTTTTTCTTTTTTTTTTTTTATACTCACGTATAGTTGGTCACATACCTAATAGAAGTGTGAGGATCTTTGCTGCGAGATGAATGACTCATTGCGGAGTTGGGCACAAGGATCAGCTCCGGAAATATAGTAAGAAAGGGAAAAGAATCAGGAGTTTTTGGTGTCACATTTTTTATTTATTTTTTAAACAAAATATTTTTATATCGTCATCTTTTTTTATTTTTTATTTTATTTTTTAAACATAAGCATTTTTATATCGTCTTCTTTTTTTTTTTTTTTTTTAAACATAAACATTTTTGATCTGCAACATTTTTTTTTTTTTGAGAAAATAAAAAAGTACCTACCACAAAGCAGCATCAGAGAGACCTAGCAGGGCACAGCTGAGGAGACTCTGACAGCAATCCCTGAATCTGAACCTAAATAGGCTCAAGGTGCGTGGGCTAATCCCATAAACCACCATTTGGAATTGATTGAAAAAAAAGGGCAAATCTAGCCTTCTTTCCAGAATCCAAGATGGCCGCCACTGAACCAAGCGGCCGTGCATGCGCACACGCAGAAGATCCAGCGTCGCCCAGTACAGAGAGCCGAGAAACTACGGCTCTGTATCACTCCCGAATCGCGCATGCGCAGACGGCGGCAAGGACGCAGTGCCATGACACTCTCCTACCTGGCGGGACGTACAGAGCACCTGTAGCCCCCCCCGAACCCAGAAATAAGCACCACAATGTTGTTGCACAGAGAGACACCTGCCCTATCCAGTTGCACAGTTTTAAAGGAACAAAAAAGTAAGACAATAATCATTTTGAAGGCGCCTAACAAGCAAAGGAAAGGGGAAGGGAGGGGAAGAGAGGAAAAGAAAGGGGAAAAACACAAATGCCTGTAATAAAAAATGGACACCACCAGCCTGGAAAGATGGAGCTGATCCTTTTGCGACTTCCACTGCATTCATCATGGATGTGATAGCAGACTGCGTTGCTGTGAGGAAACTCTGCAAAATGACCCAAACAGATCCACAGAGGGTTCTCAGTCTTATCAGCGCTGTGAGCGGCCCAAGAACAGGGACTGCGCACGGGAAAAGCTAAACCCGGCGGACGCTGCCGACTGCAGAGGTATGGACATACTGCTACTCTTCACCAGCACAAGAAGGTATGAGGAAAAAAAGGAGAATGTTGGGGGAGGGGCTATGCCTTTAATTTATGCTATTAACTAGTCCTGAAGGAGGAGTCGAGGCGGAGCTCTATCACAGGTATGCTGCCATGGAGGCACCAGGAAAGAATGATATCTGAATGATGCCTGCAACTGCAGGCATCATTCAGATGTCACCGCCCAAGCCAAGGATGTCATTTGACGGTGGGCGGTAGGAAACTGGTTAATATTTTTAAAAAAGGTAATTTTTCTTCTTCATTGATGTACACTGATGAGACTGCACTGATGGGCACCGATAAGGTGGCAGGGGTGGGCACTGAGAGGTGGCATTGCTATTTAGCACTGGTGGGCAGTGAGAAGTGGCACTGCTAGGTGGCAATGATAGTTGGCAGTGATGGGCACTGATAGGCACTGGCAGCACTGCTAGGTGGCACTGATTGGCACCAGTGGTGGGCATTGATAGGTGGCACTGGCAGGGGCTACTAATTGTCACAGATGATGCAGAATTGCCTCTTCCTCTTCGGGCCCCATGTCCCTTGCACATAAGCCGGTGATTGCCTTTTTTATGCTCACGCTGTCAGCACAAGGAGAAAACAAAAAACATTACACAGCTTTTGTTTACATCACGTGATCAGCTGTCATTTGCTGACAGCTGATCACATGGTAAAGGGCAGGGACCGGCCCCTTACTCAGATCTGTCATCACCCGAGTCACAGTGACTCTGTGACCACAGCACGCGCAAAGGGGAGGACGTTTATTGACGGACTCCCGGCAATTGAGGACCATGCTGTGGCCGTCGATCAGTTATAGCGCTGATCTCAAGTGATTAAAGAGGGTCAAAATGGGCCATTGACATGCATCACAATTCAACTTAGGAATGAGTCTTTGAAAAGTTAAACTAAATAATTTGGCCACTTTATCCTTCCAAATAATTCACTTCCTGTCACATAGCCACACAGGAAGTGAGGGAAAATCCCTAACAATGTCTTTCCTTGGGGACACACAGGTCAGTCTAAATACTTTCCCCATTATGCACATTGCACTCCAGCATATTACGGGGTACACCACAAATTATTATTAGGTAGTTTGGACTGGGGTTTATTTACTAAAGGCAAATCTACTTTGCACTACAAGTGCACTTGCTGTATCTCTGAGGGGGACATGCAAGCCAAAAAAAAAAAATTTCTGCTTTTACATGATTGTAACATCCAATCACCAGTACTTTCCCTCAGATTTTCAGCAGCTACACTTTTACTGCAGAGTGGATTTGTCTTTACTAAACCCCAAACTACCCAATGATTTGGGGTGTACACAACAAAGTGCTAGAGTGCAATTTGCTTAATGGGGCCACTAGTTAGATTGATCTGTGCGTCCCCAAGAAAAGCCATTGGTAGGGTTTTACCTTCACTTCCTGTTTAGCTGTGTGACAGGAAGGGAAGCCAATGTTAAGAAAAGGAGACACAAAGGCCAAACTACAAAAAAAATATCAAAAAAAAAAAACCCCCCACGCAGGGGTTCTAACACTTACTTTGTTTCCCTCAAAATGCCCACAATTAGAATTGTATGGCCTTGAGCTATTTTTAAGTGCAGTGCTCTAAATCAGTGCTTCTCAAGTACCCCCAACAGGCCATGTTTGCAGGTTTTCCTTCATCTTGCACATGTGCTTTAAATCACAGTCAATGGTTTTGATTTTTGGACAGCAATTCTCGATAAGATAAATTCACAAAACATGTCCTGTTGGGGGTACTTTAGGACTGAGGCTGAGAACCACTGCAGTAAAAAAGGAAAATTGAATACTTACCGCTCTGTATTTCATTTCCTGGTGACGCTCCATGGCAGCACACAATACAATCCATGCATATACTACCATGAAGGGTAGACAAATCACACCTGTTTTGTTTTGACATGCCAATCAGCTGTCACATTTGTTGCAAAGAAAACACAAAACAAACATCAAAATTTTGCATCTAATTTTATTGTTCAACAAAACAAAAGGGAAGGCAAAATAAAAAACATGGTCAATTTGAAACAGTTACAGACTCAACATCTTGAGCAATTTTTGGCCAAAAAAATCAAAGTGAACAAACAACACACATTAACAACATCAGAATTATTTCAGGGGAACATTTCCCCCACACAAAAAATATACAATCCACATAAGTTAACCAATCACTTGTTTTGCAAAGACATAACAAATAAAATACATGTGTTACAAACTCGATAAGGACACCAACATGTACATTTTGCCCCCCACACACTTGCCTCTTCTTAAGGCAATCGACCGAATGCTCTGTGAGCTTTATATAACATATGTTTGTGTGCTAATGAGGCAATTGAAAACACATGCACAGTCCATGAAACACCCAGAATGAAAGTTCTCCCAATGTAGAGACTGAAATTCAAAGTGGGCACACCTGTTAAGATGTCCTTCAATTTCTAACCCATAAAAACACTCTCTGAGTGAGCATGCCCAGAAATATCCAGGCGCTGTTCACACACAAAAAGCACGCCAAAAAAAAATAACTGGCTGGGCATGTGCAGAACAACACCAATGCAGCTAGCAAAAAATAACCCCCCTCTCCCCCCGTCCAAAATTAAGCACATCATCCAGCATGCTACAAAATTAGAGATGGGACAATCACCCCTCCCCCCCACCAACAAAACGGAAAATTGTATCATACTTTCCAGTAATTTTCCTTTCTTGGTGCCTATCCATGGCAGCATACCTGTGATAGAGCTCCGCCTCGACTCCTCCTTCAGGACTAGTGAATAGCATAAATTAAAGGCATAGCCCCTCCCCCAACATTCTCTGTAATATAGAATACCGAGGGTGGGAGCGTATGCTGCCATGGATAGGCACCAGGAAAGGAAAATTACTGGTAAGTATGATACAATTTTCCGTTTTCCTGGTGCCTCCATGGCAGCATACCTGTGATAACTAACTAGCTGACATGGGTGGGATAATTTCTTAACAATAAATGTTTAATTATAAGAGGACATAGCAGCCTGAACTGCCCTCCTTCCAAACTCAACAGTCGTGAGCGCTCCTGGATCAATATGGTAGTGTCTGAGGAACGTATGGTGAGAAGACCAGGTGGCGGCCCTGCACACCGTCTCCAATGAAACATTTTTGGAAACCACCAGCCTGGGAAGATGGAGCTGATCCTTTTGCGACTTCCACTGCATTCATCATGGATGTGATAGCAGACTGCGTTCCTGTGAGGAAACTCTGCAAAATGACCCCAACAGATCCACAGAGGGGTTCCCAGTCTTATCAGCGCTGTGAGCGGCCCAAGAACAGGGACTGCGCACGGGAAAGGCTAAACCCGGCGGACGCTGCCGACTGCAGAGGTATGGACATACTGCTACTCTTCACCAGCACAAGAAGGTATGAGGAAAAAAAGGAGAATGTTGGGGGAGGGGCTATGCCTTTAATTTATGCTATTCACTAGTCCTGAAGGAGGAGTCGAGGCGGAGCTCTATCACAGGTATGCTGCCATGGAGGCACCAGGAAATACTATTGCAGTCTATGGGAACTGACTTGTTAATTTTGCTAGTCCCCACTTGGCTGGCTTATCTTCTAGTTCAGTGTTTCTCAACTCCAGTCCTCAAGGCGCACCAACAGGTCATGTTTTTGGGATTTCCATTGATTTCCACAGGTGATTTGAGCAGTTTCACTGCCTTAGTAATTATCACAGCTGTTTTATCTGCAGGAAATCCCAAAAACATGACCTGTTGGTGCGCCTTGAGGACTGGAGTTGAGAAACACTGTTCTAGTTATTGGCCATAAAATGGGGGCCCAGGTCCCACCCTAACGGACATATATCAATGTCACCAATTTGGAAAACACCAAAAACAAAACAAGGAGAAGTGCCTTTAAATATGCCAAATTGCTTAAGGGCCATTTCACACCACATACAGTCCATTGCGTTTTTTATGCATCCAAAATGCATGGAAAGTTGGTTATATGGTTCTAAATGGCAGTGTTTGTTCCAGTGCGTTCCAGTTCCACCAAAAAAGTAGAACATGCTGCATTTTACCTGCACTGGACTGTACTGGAACGCATCAAAACGCATCATAAATGCACTGGAACGCACAGGAACACACCTAAATGCACCAAAAACGCACTGGAACACACTTGTCCTTATCTATGGTTAATAAAAAAGAGGGGTGAAAACAAAGCACTGGACTGCATCAAAAACTTACCAAAAATGCACCGGAACGCATGAAAAAAGTGCATGCAGAAAAGCACATGGAACGCATCCGGATTGTGTTTCTATGGTGTGAACTGGCCCTAGTGTGTTGCAGTGCGTCTTTGGTGCATTTAGGTGCGTTGCGGTGCATTCCAGTGCATTTTTGGTACGTTCCGTTGCGTTTTTGATGCGTTTTACTGGGGTGCAGTACAGTTTTGTACCTAAAAAATGCAGCATGACCAATTATTTTTTGGCTTTCTGAAATGCACTGGAACGGACTGCAGTGGTGTGAACTATGCCATTGGCATTAATGTGATCAACTTTCTTTGCGTTTTTCAGGCATCAAAAAAACGCACTGCACTGCATCCGGTGTGAACTGGCCCTAAATATCATCCCCTGGGGGGTGTCTATAGTATGCCTGTAAAGTAGCACATGTTTTCCATGTTTATAACAGTTGGAGAGCAAGATGACATTTCTAAAGTAAAATAATAGTCATTTAAAAGTCCTTGTGGCTGTAATGAATTGCTGGTTCCTGTCAATACAGATAAAAGTAATTGAAAGTCTTTGCTAACCAAAAAAAAAATGCGTGGGGGTTCCCCCAAATTCCATAACCAGGCCCTTCAGGTCTGGAATGGATATTAAGGGGAACCCCGCTGCAAATTTAAAAAAAAAATTACGTGGGGTTCCCCCCAAATATCCAAACCAGGCCCTTCAGATCTGGCATGGATTTTAAGGGGAACTCCACCCCAAATTTTTAAAATAAATGGCGTGGAGTCCCCCTAAAAATCCACACCAGACCCTTTATCCGAGCACATAACCTGGCCGGCAGCAGGGGAAGAGGGGGGGACAAGAGAGCGGCCCCCCCTCCCTCCTGAACCGTACCAGGCCACATGCCCTCAACATGGGGAGGATGTCCCCATGTTGATGGGGACAAGGGCCTCATCCCCACAACCCTTGCCCGGTGGTTGTGGGGGTCTGTGGGCGGGGGCTTATTGGAATCTGGAAGACCCCTTTAACAAAGGAGACCCCCAGATCCCGCCCCCCCCTGTGTGAAATGGTAATGGGGTACAAATGTACCCCTACCATTTCACAAGGAAAGTGTCAAAAATGTAAAAAATGACAAGAGCCGGTTTTTGACAATTCCTTTATTAATGGGGCTGATTTACCAAACGTTTGCGCCATGAGTATTGGCGCATCTGCGTGCGCAATGGCTGTTTTGGTATTTACAAAAAAATAGCGCCGGTATCGCAGCCCTATTTCCCATTTACTATAGTGTTCTCTGCGCCCGGGAGGAGGCGCTCAGTGCGCTACTATGGACCTGGCGCAGGGCATGTTAAAATCTAAATATAAAGAAGCTGGAAGTGAGAAAATATTGGGGGTGACATGGGGTGATGTGAGGAAGTGTAGGGACACCTGCCCAAATAACTAATATGCCCAAAATAGAGTGATAAAGTAACTTTTTCAAAACCAGCCCGCTGCGCCGGCAATTCCGATTCGAGCTGCGGGAGGTTTTTTTGAGCTCAGCGCGGGAATTTCAATGGTTTAAATGCGCCAAGACACTGCGCCGGCAAAATCTTAGTAAATGTCAAGTCACGTAAACTAATTTGCATAAGTTGAACAGGCGCAGCCCTGAACTTGCCAGTGCGCCAGCAAAATGACATTTCTAAAAAAAAAAACCCATTTAAAAGCAGCCGCGGCTGTAATGAATTGTCGGCTCCCGGCAATATAGAGAAAGGTTATAGAAAGTCTTTGCTAACCAAAAAAAATAAGCGTGGGGGTCCCCCCAAATTCCATAACCAGGCCCTTGAAGTCTGGAATGGATATTAAGGGGAACCCCGCTGCAATTTTTTTTTAAAAATGACGTGCGGGTTCCCCCCAAATATCCAAACCAGGCCCTTCAGATCTGGAATGGATTTTAAGGGGAACTCCACCCCAAATTTTCTTAAAAAATGGCGTGGAGTCCCCCTAAAAATCCACACCAGACCCTTATCCGAGCACATAACCTGGCCGGCCGCAGGGGAAAAGGGGGGGACGAGAGCGGCCCCCCTCCCTCCTGAACCGTACCAGGCCACATGCCCTCAACATGGGGAGGATGTCCCCATGTTGATGGGGACAAGGGCCTCATCCCCACAACCCTTGCCCGGTGGTTGTGGGGGTCTGCGGGCGGGGGCTTATCGGAATCTCGAAGACCCCTATAACAAAGGGGACCCCCAGATCCCGCCCCCCCTATGAGAAATGGTAATGGGGTACAAATGTACCCCTACCATTTCACAAAGAAAGTGTAAAAAATGTAAAAAATTACAAGAGCCGGTTTTTGACAATTCCTTTATTAATGTCTTCTCTTTTCTTCCATCTTCTTCTTCCATCTTCTTCTTTTCTCCATTCGGGTTTCTTCCTCCATCTTCATCTTCCTCTTCATCTTTATCTTCATCTTCATCTTCCTTCTTCCTTCGGTCTTCTCGTCCGCATCTTGCTCCGGCGTCTTCCCTTCTTCTTTCTTCTCCGGCCGCTCCGTTTGAATTGGAGGTTCCCGCTGTGTGACGCTTCAGTTCTCCACTTGGTCCGCTAACCACCCGGTGGCTCCGCCCCCCTCTGTCACCACGGGGAAAGTCCCAGTGAAATCCATGTGCGTCAGAGGGGGGCGGGGTCTCCGGGTGTAAGCGGACCCGATGGGGAACTGAAGAACTGAAGCGTCGCACAGCGGGAACCTCCAATTCAAACAGAGCGGCCGGAGAAGAAAGAAGAAGGGAAGACGCCGGGGCAAGATGCGGACGAGAACACCGAAGGAGGAAGGAAGATGAAGATGAAGATAAAGATGAAGAGGAAGATGGAGGAAGAAACCCGAATGGAGAAAAGAAGAGGATGGAAGAAGAAGATGGAAGAAGAAGATGGAAGAAGAAGAAGATGGAAGAAGAAGAAGATGGAAGAAGAAGAAGATGGAAGAAGAAGATGGAAGAAGAAGAAGATGGAAGAAAAGAAAACACATTAATAAAGGAATTGTCAAAAACCGGCTCTTGTCATTTTTTCCATTTTTTTACACTTTCTTTGTGAAATGGTAGGGGTACATTTGTACCCCATTACCATATCACATAGGGGGGCGGGATCTGGGGGTCCCCTTTGTTAAAGGGGTCTTCCAGATTCCGATAAGCCCCCTGCCCGCAGACCCCCACAACCACCGGGCAAGGGTTGTGGGGATGAGGCCCTTGTCCCCATCAACATGGGGACATCCTCCCCATGTTGAGGGCATGTGGCCTGGTACGGTTCAGGAGGGAGGGGGCGCTCTCGTCCCCCCCTTTTCCCCTGCGGCCTGCCAGGTTATGTGCTCGGATAAGGGATAAGGGTCTGGTATGGATTTTTAGGGGGACTCCACGCCATTTTTTTTACATTTGGGGTGGAGTTCCCCTTAAAATCCATGCCAGATCTGATTGACGGGAACCAGCAATTCATTACAGCCGCAAGGACGTTTAAATTACTATTATTTTACTTTAGAAATGTCATTTTGCTCTCCAACTGTTATAAACATGGAAAACATGTGCTACTTTACAGGCATACTATAGACACCCCCCAGGGGATGATATTTAGGGCCAGTTCACACCGGATGCAGTGCAGTGCGTTTTTTTGATGCCTGAAAAATGCAAAGAAAGTTGATCACATTAATGCCAATGGCATAGTTCACACCACTGCAGTCCGTTCCAGTGCATTTCAGAAAGCCAAAAAATAATTGGTCATGCTGCATTTTTTAGGTACAAAACTGTACTGGACCCCAGTAAAACACATCAAAAACGCAACGGAACGTACCAAAAATGCACTGGAATGCACCGCAACGCACCTAAATGCACCAAAGACGCACTGCAACACACTTGTCCTAAGTGAAAAGAGGGGGAAAAAACACTGGACTGCATCAAAAACGCCTCAAAAATGCACTGGAATGTGTCAAAAACGTGCATGCAGAAAAGCACCTGGAACGCACCCAGACTGCGTTTCTATAGTGTGAACTAGGGCCAGTTCACACCATAGAAACACAATCCGGATGTGTTCCAGGTGCTTTTCTGCATGCACGTTTTTCATGCATTCCAGTGCATTTTTGGTAAGTTTTTGATGCAGTCCAGTGCTTTTTTTTCACCCCTCTTTTTTATTAACCATAGATAAGGACAAGTGTGTTCCAGTGCGTTTTTGGTGCATTTAGGTGTGTTCCTGTGTGTTCCAGTGCATTTATGATGCGTTTTGATGCGTTCCAGTACAGCCCAGTGCAGGTAAAATGCAGCATGTTCTACTTTTTTGGTGGAACTGGAACAAACACTGCCATTTAGAACCATATAACCAACTTTCCATGCATTTTGGATGCATAAAAAACGCAATGCACTGCATGTGGTGTGAAATGGCCCTTAAGCAATTTGGCATATTTAAAGGCACTTCTCCTTGTTTTGTTTTTGGTGTTTTCCAAATTGGTGACATTGATATATGTCCCTTAGGGTGGGACCTGGGCCCCCATTTTAAGGCCAATACCTAGAAGATAAGCCAGCCAAGTGGGGACTAGCAAAATTAACAAGTCAGTTCCCATAGACTGCAATGGGATTTGTTGGTGGGGGGGGAGGGGTGGTTGTCCCATCTCTAATTTTGAAGCATGCTGGATGATGTGCTTAATTTTGGACGGGGGAGTTATTTTTTGCTAGCTGCATTGGTGTTGTTCTGCACATGCCCAGCCAGTTAGTTTTTTTTGGCGTGCTTTTTGTGTGTGAACAGCGCTTGGATATTTCTGGGCATGCTCACTCAGAGAGTGTTTTTATGGGTAAGAAATTGAAGGACATCTTAACAGGTGTGCCCACATTGAATTTCAGTCTCTGCATTGGGAGAACTTGCATTTTGGGTGTTTCATGGACTGTGCATGTGTTTTCAATTGCCTCATTAGCACACAAACATATGTTATATAAAGCTCACAGAGCATTCGGTCGATTGCCTTAAGAAGAGGCAAGTGTGTGGGGGGCAAAATGTACATGGTGGTGGCCTTATCGAGTTTGTAACACATGTATTTTATTTGTTATGTCTTTGCAAAACAAGTGATTGGTTAACTTATGTGGATTGTATATTTTTGGTGTGGGGGAGATATGTTCCCCTGAAATAATTCTGATGTTGTTAATGTGTGTTGTTTGTTCACTTTGATTTAATTGTCTGCTGCATTTTTTGGCCAAAAATTGCTCAAGATGTTGTGAGTCTGTAACTGTTTCAAATTGACAATGTTTTTTATTTTGCCTTCCCTTTTGTTTTGTTGAACAATAAAATTAGATGCAACATTTTGATGTTTGTTTTGTGTTTTCTTTGCAACAAATGTGACAGCTGATTGCCATGTCAAAACAAAACAGGTGTAATTTGTCTACCCTGGTGCCTTCATGGTAGTATATGCATGGATTGTGTGCTGCCATTGAAAGTCACCAGGAAATGAAAAATACAGAGCGGTAAGTATTCTAATTGTGGGCATTTTGAGGGAAACAAAGTAAGTGTTAGAACCCCTGCGTGTGTATTTTTATTTTTTTAGAATTTTATTTTTAATTTTTTTTGTAGTTTGGCCTTGGTCTCCTTTTTCTTAACATTGGCTTCACTTCCTGTCACACAGCTAAAAAGGAAGTGAAGGTAAAACCCTACCAATGGCTTTTCTTGGGGACACACAGATCAATCTAACTAGTGTCCCCATTAAGCAAATTGCACTCTAGCACTTTGTTGTGTACACCCCAAATCATTGGGTAGTTTGGGGTTTAGTAAAGACAAATCCACTCTGCAGTAAAAGTGTAGCTGCTGAAAATCTGAGGGAAAGTACTGGTGATTGGATGTTACAATCATGTAAAAGCAAAGATTTTTTTTTGGCTTGCATGCCCCCCTCAGATATACAGCAAGTGCACTTGTAGTGCAAAGTAGATTTGCCTTTAGTAAATAAACCCCACAGTCCAAACTACCTAATTGTGGTGTACCCTGCAGTATGCAGGAGTGCAATGTGCATAATGGGGAAAGTATTTAGACTGACCTGTGTGTCCCCAAGGAAAGACATTGTTAGGGATTTCCCCTCACTTCCTGTGTGGCTATGTGACAGGAAGTGAATTATTTGGAAGGATAAAGTGGCCAAATTATTTAGTTTAACTTTTCAAAGACTCATTCCTAAGTTGAATTGTAGTGCATGTCAATGGCCCATTTAGACCCACTTTAATCACTTGAGATCAGCGCTATAACTGATCGACGGCCACAGCATGGTCCTCAATTGCCGGGAGTCCGTCAATAAATGTCCTCCCCTTTGCGCGCGCTGTGGTCACAGAGTCACTGAGACTCAGGTGATGACAGATCCGAGTAAGGGGCCGATCCCTGCCCTTTATCATGTGATCAGCTGTCAGCAAATGACAGCTGATCACGTGATGTAAACAAAAGCTGGGTAATGATTTTTGTTTTCTCCTTGTGCTGACAGCGTGAGCATAAAAAAAAAAGGGAATCACCGGCTTATGTGCAAGGGACATGGGGCCCGAAGAGGAAGAGGCAATTCTGCATCATCTGTGACAATTAGTAGCCCCTGCCAGTGCCACCTATCAATGCCCACCACTGGTGCCAATCAGTGGCACCTAGCAGTGCTGCCTATCAATGCCCATCACTGCCAACTATCATTGCCACCTAGCAGTGCCACTTCTCACTGCCCACCAGTGCCAAATAGCAATGCCACCTCTCAGTGCCCACCCTTGCCACCTTATCGGTGCCCATCAGTGCAGTCTCAGTGTACATCAATGAAGAAGAAAAATTACCTTTTTTTAAAATATTAACCAGTTTCCTACCGCCCACCATCAAATGACATCCTTGGCTTTGTGCGGTGACATCTGAATGTTGGGTGCAGTTGCAGGCATCATTCAGATATCATTCTTTTCAGCCGGCGATTCTGTGCACAATAAAAACGATCATAGTGGCAGTTCCGCCGCTTGTTTGTTCTTATAGGCGGGGGGAGGGGACGTTCCCCCCCCCTCTTGCCGCCATCCGGTGCTTCTCCGGGCTCTCCCGTGCCATCTGGGGCTCGGAGAACGATTTGGAGATGACTGGTGACCAGATGGTCATCAGTCATCTCTATGACCGTCGGAGGCGCGGGCACGATGTTATGACATCATGCCGTGTTCCCGTATGTTAACCAGCATGAGATTGGTGTTTTTTTTTTGGACCAATATCATGCTTTCCAGCCTGGAGGAGAGATGCAGGGTCTTATTGACCCTGCATCTCTCCATAAAGAGGACCTGTCACACACATTCCTATTACAAGGGATGTTTACATTCCTTGTAATAGGAATACAAGTGATCCCCAAAAAAAAAGAGTAAGAAATACAAAAAAGTAAAAAAAAAATAAAATAAGAAAAAAGGCCCATGTCCCCGGTAGCTCGCGCTCAGAAGCGAACACACACGTAAGTCCCACCCTCATATGTAAACGCCGTTCAAACCACACATGTGAGTTATTGCTGCGTGTGTTAGAACGAGTGCAACAATTCTAGCACTAGACCTCCTCTGTAATGCCAAAATGGTAACCTGTAAAAAAAATTAAAGCATCGCCTAGGGAGATTTTTAAATACTGAAGCTTGGTGTCATGCCATGTGTGTGCGCAATTTTAAAGCGTGACGTGTTAGGTATCTATTTACTCAGCATAACAACATCTTTCACATTATACCAAAAAATTGGCCGTAACTTTACTGTTTTGTAATATTTTTAGCAAACAAAAGGCGTTTGACAATTTATTGCGCAAATACCGAGCGAGATAAAAATTTGCAATGACTGCCATCTTATTCCCTAGGGTGTCTGCTCCAAAAACATATATAATGTTTGGTGTTTTGAAGTAATTTTATAGCCATAAATTTATGATTTTTACATGAAGGAGAGAAGTGCCAGAATAGGCCCAGTGCTGAAGTGGGTAAAATATATATATATTTTTTTTAAACTCGGTCTTTTGTATTTATAGAAAAAAAATAACACTAAAACACAAAGGTGATCAAATAGCACCAAAAGCAAGCTCTATTTGTGTGCCAACAAATAAAACATTTTCATTGGGTTACAGTGTTGTATGAGCGCGCAATTGTCATTAAAAGTGCATCAGCGCTGAAATGTGAAACTTGGTCTGGGCAGTGCACAAGTGGTTAATATAAGGCTACATGCACACAGACGTTTTTCAAGCCGCTTGTTTGAGCGTTTTTTGCAGCTTAAAAACATCTCTCCATGTTAGCCTATGGCCTCATGGCCACCATGGCGTTTTTGAGCTGTAAATGGCATAGGCGTTTTTAGGCCCCATGTAGACGGGACGCTGGTGCAAAGTGTTCTGAACTAAGGTTGAAAGTTTAGAAAGGCGCGCTTTGTGGCGTGTTTTACCACATTTGCGTGTATATGATAAGGAGCCGCCCTAAGCTCCAAAAACAGTATTATTTATGATTTTAGCTATTTAGTGAGACCAGAGTGATATCAGCAGCTGAGAGCAGCAGTGTAGTTGTATTTAGCGTGTCACTTGCCACATCACTTGCCACAAGTTGTGGATTGTCCACAATGCAATGGAAGCAATTTCTTTTATATATATATATATATATATATATATATACATATACGTGGAAATCTTTGGCGTCTGAAGGCATTTTGAGGGTTTGTGAAAAACGATTTTAAATGCAACTGCAGATTTTTTTGGCCAGGACAAAAACAGTGTTTTGGATGTAATAGAATTCAATGGACCCGCATCCAAAACGCAAGTACTGCAATTTTGCTGAGATTTTTTGTTTGACCTGTTTATAGCTGGTTGTTAAGGCAAATGTTAAAAAAAAAAACAGTTCAAAAAACCAAACCAAAAAAAAAAAACAGCGTGGGGTCCCCCCCCAGGTCCATACCAGGCCCTTGGGTCTAGTATGGATTCAAAGGGGACCCCCCCAAAAATGAAAAAAAAAAGGCGTGGGGGTCCCCCCAGAATCCATACCAGGCCCTTCAGGTCTGGCATGTATTTTAAGGGGAACCCCGCACCAAAAACAAAAAAAAGTTGCGTGGGGTCCCCTTAGAATACACACCAGACCCTTTATCCGAGCACTCAACCTGGCAGGCCGCAGGGGAAAAGGGGGGGATGAGAGAGTGGCCCCCCTTCCTCCTGAACCGTACCAGGCTGCGTGCCCTCAACATGGGGGGTTTGGTGCTTCGGGGCAGGGGGGGCGACCTGTGGCCCTCCCCACCCCAAAGCACCTTGCCCCCATGTTGATGGGGACAAGGGCCTCTTTCCGACAACCCTGGCCGTTGGTTGTCGGGGTCTGCAGGCGGGGGGCTTATCGGAATCCGGGAGCCCCCTTTAATAAGGGGGACCCCAGATACCTGCCCCCCACCCTATGTGAATGAGTATGAGGTACATCGTACCCCTACCCATTCACCTGGTGGCAAAATAAGTAAATAAAAAAAAGACAACACAGGTTTGAAAAGTAATTTATTGGGCAGCTCCGGGGGTCTTTCTGCCGGGCCCCCGCTATCTTCTGCTAGCTCTTTTGCTAGCGGGGGTCACGGGCTTCGTCGCCGTCTTCTTCCGACTTCGGGGGTCTTTCTGCCGGGCCCCCCGCTATCTTCTGCTAGCTCTTTTGCTAGCGGGGGTCCCGGGCTTCGTCGCCGTCTTTTTCCGACTTCGGGGGTCTCTTGTTCTGTTCTCCGGTTCTTCTCCCGCTCTCCGACGCCTTCTCCTCGATCTCCGGTTCTTTCTGCCGGACGCCCCGCTATCTTCTCGCAGCTCTTTTGCTAGCGGGGGCCGGTCTTCTACGTCGCCTTCTTCCTTCTTCTCTTCGCCCGATGTTGCCTCGTCGCTGTCCACCGCCGCAATGATCTGTCCGAGCAGCGGTGCCACTGAAGAACCGGAGATCGAGGAGAAGGCGTCGGAGAGCGGGAGAAGAACCGGAGAACAGAACAAGAGACCCCCGAAGTCAGAAGAAGACAGCGACGAAGCCCGGGACCCCCGCTAGCAAAAGAGCTAGCAGAAGATAGCGGGGGGCCCGGCAGAAAGACCCCCGAAGTCGGAAGAAGACGGCGACGAAGCCCGGGACCCCCGCTAGCAAAAGAGCTAGCAGAAGATAGCGGGGGGCCTGGCAGAAAGACCCCCGAAGTCGGAAGAAGACGGCGACGAAGCCCGCGACCCCCGCTAGCAAAAGAGCTAACAGAAGATAGCGGGGGCCCAGCAGAAAGACCCCCGGAGCTGCCCAATAAATTACTTTTCAAACCTGTGTTGTCTTTTTTTTATTGACTTATTTTGCCACCAGGTGAATGGGTAGGGGTACGATGTACCCCATACTCATTCACATAGGGTGGGGGGCCGGCATCTGGGGGCCCCCTTTTTAAAGGGGGCGCCCTGATTCCAAAAAGCCCCCCGCCCGCAGACCCCGACAACCAACGGCCAGGGTTGTCGGGAAGAGGCCCTTGTCCCCATCAACATGGGGGCAGGGTGCTTTGGGGTGGGGGGGCCGGAGGTCGCCCCCCTGCCCCGAAGCACCAAACCCCCCATGTTGAGGGCATGCGGCCTGGTACGGTTCAGGAGGGAGGGGGGGGCGCTCTCGTCCCCCCCTTTTCCCCTGCGGCCTGCCAGGTTGCGTGCTCGGATAAGGGTCTGGTTTGGATTTTGGGGGGACCCCCACGCCATTTTTCGGCTTAAGGGGGTTCACCCTAAAATCCAGCCCAGACCTAAGGGTCTGGTTTGGATTTTGGGGGGACCCCCACGCCGTTTTTCGGCTTAGGGGGTTCACCTTAGAATCCAGACCAGACCTAAGGGCCTGGTATGCTCCTGAAGGGGAACCCATGCCGTTTTTTTCATTAAAATTTGGCCTGGAGTTCCCCTTCATGATTCATACCAAACATGGGACAGCGAGGCTGCCGAGGACCAGCCCGATGACATCGCGCTGGACACATTCTCGGCCAGCTAGTCTCCTCTAGGACACGACTTGAGCGGCTGCCTCACGCGCTCAGGTCGTGTCCAGGTCGCCTGGCAGAGTCACGCTGTCCCTGTGTCAGCCGGCACATGAGTCGCCCGCAAGTCGGATCCGACTTCCCGGGCGACCTCTATTCAAATCAATGGGCTCCCATAGGGAACCATTCATTTTCAATAGAGCGCCGCTGACATTTCTATTTACTATAACAGTGCGCCGCTGCTTCCTGCGCCCAGTGAAGGAGTTATCAGGCGCACCAATTAAGCTTAGAAGCAGCGCAGCGCACTGTTAATAGTAAATCAGCCCCAATGTCTTTTCTTTTCTTCCATCTTCTTCCTTCTTCTTCTTCCATCTCCTTCTTTTCTCCATTCGGGTTTCTTCCTCCATCTTCATCTTCCTCTTCATCTTTATCTTCATCTTCATCTTCCTTCGGTGTTCTCGTCGAGCATCTTGCTCCAGCGTCTTCCCTTCTTCTTTCTTCTCCGGCCGCTCCGTTTGAATTGGAGGATCCCGCTGTGCGACGCTTCAGTTCGTCTCTGGGTCCGCTTACACCCGTGACCCCGCCTCCCTCTGACTCACCTGGATTTTACGGGGACTTTCCCCATGGTGACAGAGGGGGCGGAGCCACCGGGTGTAAGCGGACCAAGTGGAGAACTGAAGCGTCGCACAGCCGGAACCTCCAATTCAAACGGAGCGGCCGGAGAAGAAAGAAGAAGGGAAGACGCCGGAGCAAGATGCTGGACGAGAACACCGAAAGAAGAAGGAAGATGAAGATGAAGATGAAGAGGAAGATGGAGGACGAAACGCGAATGGAGAAAAGAAGAAGATGGAAGAAGAAGAAGGAAGAAGATGGAAGAAAAGAAAAGACATTAATAAAGGAATTGTCTAAAACCGTCTCTTGTCATTTTTTACATTTTTGACACTTTCCTTGTGAAATGGTAGGGGTACATTTGTACCCCATTACCATTTCACATAGGGGGGGGGTGGGATCTGGGGGTCCCGTTTGTTAAAGAGGTCTTCCAGATTCCGATAAGCCCCCCGCCCGCAGACCCCCACAACCACCGGGCAAGGGTTGTGGGGATGAGGCCCCCACGCTTTTTTTTTTTGGTTAGCAAAGACTTTCTATAACTTTTCTCTATATTGCCGGGAGCCGACAATTCATTACAGCCGCGGTGCTTTTAAATGGGTTTTTTTTCCTTTAGAAATGTCATTTTGCTGGCGCACTGGCAAGTTCAGAGCTGCGCCTGTTCAACTTATGCAAATTGATTTAGGTGACTTGACATTTACTAAGATTTTGCCGGCGCAGTGTCCCGGCGCATTTAAACCATTGAAATTCCCGCGCTGAGCTCAAAAAAACCTCCCGCAGCTCGAATCGGAATTGCCGGCGCAGCGGGCTGGTTTTGAAAAACTTACTTTCCCACTCTATTTTGGGCATGTTAGTTATTTGGGCAGGTGTCACTAAACTTCCTCACATCACCCCACATCACCCCCATTATATTCTCACTTCCAGCTTCTTTATATTTAGATTTTAACATGCTGTGCGCCAGGTCCATAGTAGAGCACTGAGCGCCTCCTCCTGGGCGCAGAGAACACTATAGTAAATGGGAAATAGGGCTGCGCTACAGGCGCTAATGTTTTGTAAATACCAAAACAGCCATTGCGCACGCAGATGCGCCAATACTCATGGCGCAAACGTTTGGTAAATCAGCCCCCATTATGTCTCAAATTGTGTACATAATCGTCCGTAACTAACCGTCGGTTTTCAAGGTTTCTAGGTAACGTCGGAGTTGTCTTGCTTGCCAGAGAGGTATTTCATATTCGCCGCCCTGTTGCGTCAGGGCTTCTATCGTTGGCCATTTATTAACTCTCAAGAAGTGCGAGGCCTGAAAGTAACCTTTCTCCCATAATTTCTTGAACGCTCGTAGCGTAGTCCCCGGTGCGAATTTTTTTTATTTGAATAGCACAATAGAAGAAAAATATATAAATTGGTATCTCACACCTCCAGATATGCAGAAAACACTGCAAAATATTTTTTTTTGCACTAAATGTGTGTTTTTGCAATAGCAGAATAAACCCAGAGTATGTAAACGGTGTATCTCACACCTACAGAAATGCAGAAAATGCTATTCAAAAAAAATGTTTTTGCCCTAAAAAAATTATTTGAATTGCACAATAGAAGAAAAATATATAAATTGTGTATCACACACCTCCAGATATGCAGAAAACACTACAAAATATATATATTTTTTGCACTAAATGTGTGTTTTTGCAATAGAAGAATACACCCAGAGTATGTATACGGTGTATCTCACACCTACAGAAATGCAGAAAATGCTATTAAAAAAAAAATGTTTTTGCCCTAATTTTTTTTTATTTGAATAGCACAATAGAAGAAAAATATATAAATTGTGTATCACGCACCTCCAGATATGCAGAAAACACTGCAAAATATTTTTTTGCGCTAAATGTGTGTTTTTGCAATAGCAGAATAAACCCAGAGTATGTAAACGGTGTATCTCACACCTACAGAAATGCAGAAAATGCTATTAAAAAAAATGTTTTTGCCCTAAAAAAAAATATTTGAATTGCACAATAGAAGAAAAATATATAAATTGTGTATCACGCACCTCCAGATATGCAGAAAACACTGCAAAATATTTTTTTTTGGCACTAAATGTGTGTTTTTGCAATAGCAGAATACACCCAGAGTCTGTAAACGGTGTATCTCACACCTACAGAAATGCAGAAAATGCTATTCCAAAAAAATGTTTTGCCCTAAAATATTTTTATTTGAACAGCACAATAGAAGAAAAATATATAAATTGGGTATCTCACACCTCCAGATATGCAGAAAACACTGCAAAATATTTTTTTTTGCACTAAATGTGTGTTTTTGCAATAGCAGAATAAACCCAGAGTATGTAAACGGTGTATCTCACACCTACAGAAATGCAGAGAATGCTATTCCAAAAAAATGTTTTTGCCCTAAAAATTTTTTCTTTCAATAGCACAATAGAAGAAAAATATATAAATTGTGTATCACGCACCTCCAGATATGCAAAAAACACTGCAAAATATTTTTTTTTCCGCACTAAATGTGTGTTTTTGCAATAGCAGAATACACCCAGAGTATGTAAACGGTGTATCTCACACCTACAGAAATGCAGAAAATGCTATTCAAAAAATATGTTTTTGCCCTAAAATTTTTTTATTTGAATAGCACAATAGAAGAAAAATATATAAATTGTGTATCAAACACCTCCAGATATGCAGAAAACACTGCAAAATATATTTTTTTGCACTAAATGTGTGCTTTTGCAATAGAAGAATACACACAGAGTATGTAAACGGTGTATCTCACACCTACAGAAATGCAGAAAATGCTATTCAAAAAAAATGTTTTTGCCCTAAAAAAAATTATTTCAATAGCACAATAGAAGAAAATATATAAATTGGGTATCTCACACCTCCAGATATGCAGAAAACACTGCAAAATATTTTTTTGCACTAAATGTGTGTTTTGGCAATAGCAGAATAAACCCAGAGTATGTAAACATTGTATCTCACACCTACAGAAATGCAGAAAATGGGGGCGTGGCTACCGCGCAACTGCATGGACATGTGACTGCACCGCTCCGCTTCAGACACGGGAACAGCTTACAAATAGCACGTCACCGGCCGCTATTTTCCCCTCTACATCCCACCTGAAGGTCTCGGGACACTTGGGGGATGACCCGAAAACGGAAAGATCATACCCAGCCCAAGAAATTAGAAGATTTCTACCCGCCGAGAGGCCGCGGGCCTATCCAAGATGGCGCCGATGCGGGGAATGTCTCACCACTCTCCTCTGGCAGCTCGCGGTCCACAGCAGCCAGCCCAGGATCGCCTCTGAGCCAAACACAGACATCTCCACCGGCTGCTACCCCGCTATCTCGCAGCCCAGCGAAGTCCAAACCTCGCCTGGACAGCGACAGGATGCAGGTGAGCAACTCACACAGCCCTATGGAGGACACGAGGTAGCTGATTGACCCCTTCACCTGATTCCCTACATCAGGTCACCCTGTATCAGACACTACCCTTAAGGACATGCTTGTTTCCCTCCGCAGCTCTATGCACGCTGACCTGATGCAATGCATGCAGAACTTTAAATCTGATATAGGAGACATAGCGGGCAGAGTTGATCACATTGAAGGGAAAATGGGGGAGTTTGCTGCGTCCCACAACACATTGATTGATGTGCACGCTGATCACTCAGATGAACTCTCTTTGCTCAGGGCAAAGGTCGCTGACCTCGAAGATAGATCAAGGAGGAATAATGTAAAAATCCGAGGGGTGCCTGAGTCCATCCTCCCAGCTCAACTCCAACAATACGCCCGTGACCTAGTGAAACAGTTCCTGCCCTCCATCCCAGAGGTAGAAATGCAAATAGATCGCATCCATAGATTGCCCAAACCTCCTCATCTTCCGGATAATATCCCCAGAGATGTCCTTATGCGGGTGCACTTCTACCAAGTGAAGGAACAACTGATGATTGCGTTCCGCAAAACCCAGCAGCCACCTGAACAGTTTGCACATATCCAACTGTTCGCAGATCTGTCACAATTCACTATGCAGAAGCGCAAATCCCTCCTGCCAGTGACCAAAGCACTCCGCAACCACAACATCCCTTATTGCTGGGGTTATCCAGTTAAGCTTACGGTCACACATGAGGGTAAATCCACGGTGATTACGGACATAGATGAAGGTCTCTCCTTTCTGCGAGCATTGGATATTCTGCCTGAGAAATCCCCTGCAGGGCCTTCACCCCCACCAAAGCTGGACCCACAATATGAATGGCAAAAGGTGTCGTGGAAGAAGAGCGGCAAAAAACAAACATCTTGACCAACTATTTCTTACTTTCTTATGATTCATGTATTTCAAGGTTCCCGGTGTGCTCTGAAGTTTGTAGCCCACTGACTCTTTCAAGTTGATACCCCTCCGTCAAGTTATGGGAAGCCAGTCTTCCCTCTGGTTCTTGTTTGAACATGTTTTTTTACATTTTTTATAGTGAACTACGTATTGTTTCTTTTTTTCTATTTTTTCCCCTCCTCTGTTTTAATCTCGTTGTCCCCCATTGTCTCACCTACTCAATCCTGTCCCTGGTTGATCCTGCCTCGGGAATTCTGCGAACCTACCCAGTACAAGAAGAACATCATCTCGTCTCTACGCCATCTCCTGATCCTGGGATGTTAGCCATCTCATCTGGAAAGAGGTATAGTCATCATACACACCCCTCATTCATACATGGCGCTTAAAAAAACTCGGCATAACTCCTATTCGAGAATAGACTTGATCCTTGTGGACAAAATGCTTTTGCAGGCGGTGTCCTCCTCCACCATCCATGACATCACATGGTCCGACCATGCTCCTGTCTCGATCACGGTGATGGAGGGATACACCCCTAGTCCTGCTTACATATGGAGGGCCAATTCTCGTGTCTTTAAGATGCCCATTCATGCATCAAAGATAGCAAGTAGCCTGGATGCCTTCTTTGAGGAAAATATGGGCTCGGTTTCGGACCCTGCGATGTTATGGTGTGCCCATAAGGCATTTGTTAGAGGTATAATTTTACAGATATGTGCACGGGAAAAGAGGCAGAGGACCCACAGGCTAGAACAACTTCTTGCTACTATCCAGAAACTAGAGGCATTGAATAAATCTGACCCTAATGCACGTATATCCCAACAACTTTCACAACATCGTTCGGATCTCAGGACGTTTCTTATTGAACAACATGCTAAGCATTTCCAGTATTTGAAATTGAATCACTACGCCTCGGGTAACCGAGCGGGCAAGTTTCTGGCCCAAAGGCTTAAATCTGCCAGAGTCAAAACAAAAATCCCATTCCTTCTACACCCGAGCAATCAACATAAAATATTCAACCGTAAAGACATAGCTAACTCCTTTGCTGAATACTACTCCTCTCTTTATAATTTACAGGCTGACCCTAGTACCCCCCAACCCACAGTAGGTGCTATACAGGACTTTCTAGCGAAAATCAACCTCCCCTCCTTGTCTCCCGACCAACTCCATTCCCTTAACTCACCTATTACAGAGCGTGAAATCAAGGAGATCATTAAAACACTTCCCTTAGGCAAATCCCCAGGTCCTGATGGACTTCCTAATGATTATTACAAGTCTTTCCTAAGTAATCTAACTCCAACTCTTCAAGAGGTGTTCAACGCTGCAATGTCCTCTGCCTCCTTTCCTTCAGAGATGCTTAAGGCGTACATTGTCACTATCCCTAAACCTGGGAAAGAACCTACTAACCCAGCGAACTTCAGACCTATATCTCTACTAAATACCGATGTTAAGATTTATGCTAAGCTTATAGCGCATAGATTAATGCCTATCCTCCCCCTTTTAATTGGCCCTGACCAATCTGGCTTCACCCAGGGCAGACAAACCTCAGATGCCACAAGGCGCGTGTTGGGTGTGATACAGTGTGCTAGGTTCCGTCGGACGCCTTCTCTGCTCCTATCCTTGGATGCGGAGAAGGCGTTCGACCGGATACACTGGGGATACATGAGCCAAGCCCTGCAGTGGTTTGGTTTCTCGGGACCCATCCTCTCTGCCATACTCGCTCTATACTCCTCCCCTTGTGCCCAGGTCTACACATCTAACATGCTTTCGAATACCTTCTCAATCTCTAATGGCACATGACAGTGGTGTCCCTTCTCCCCCTCCATCTTTAGTCTTCTTATTGAGCCACTGGCCGAGAGGATCAGGTCCCACCCAGATATTACAGGCTTCCCTATTCATGGCCAATACCATGACATTAACCTATTTGCAGATGACATTATTTTGTTCCTGACTGCCCCTTCCACATCCCTACGTCATGCCCATCACACTCTTACTGAATTCAGTAATATCTCTTTCTATAAAGTTAATTTCTCAAAATCAGTAATCCTAGATCTGGGTATACCACCCAATCTGAGAAGCCATCTCCAACACACTTACTCCTGGAGCAAATCCCACATCACTTACTTAGGTATAAAAATTACCTCAGACCCTTTACTACTAGCTGAAATTAACTACTCTACCTTGATTAACAAATTAACAGCAGAAATGAAAAGACTCTCTAATGTTGAATTGTCTTGGTCAGGGCGCCTGGCGGCATATAAAATGTTAATCCTCCCTCAGATGCTCTATGTATTTAGGACACTTCCCATTCCTCTATCTGCCATACACCTCAAAAAGCTTAACACCCTTTTCTCTCATTTCATTTAGAAAGCAAAGAGACCAAGATGTTCCAAAACCCTACTAGTTAAGCACCGCCTAGCGGGGGGGATGGGGTTGGTTGACATCCGAGACTACTACCGTGCCTCTCTCCTAACACAACTTAAGTGTTGGATTGATCCAACGACTCCTTCCATATGGAGAGGCATTGAACAGTCTCTCATGTCAATCACGGACCTGAAATCCCTCCTCCTCATAGATGTGTGGAGACAATTACCTCTACGAGCTCTACCCCCCACCATTCAAGCCTCTCTACTGGTTTGGAGAGACCTGAGAAACCTCCAAGTCCCACCCACCGATTTATTAGATGTCCCAATACCCATTGAAACTCTCTCTCAAGTGATACCTAATCTCTCTATCAAAAGCTGGAGGAATGGAGGAATTAGGACTATAGATGACCTCTACCAGGACGATGTAATTCTCACATTCAATTCCCTGCGAAACAAATTCTCACTGCCACATACAGACTTGTACAAATATATACAAATCTCCCACTTTCTTAGATCACTGAGTTCACACAGGCTTCACCTTCCTACAGCGGTATGGCGCTTCTATAACACCAACCCTACCCCCACAAAGGGAATCTCCCTATTCTACAATCTGTTCCAACATAAAATGACGTATATAAAATCCCATCCATTTAAGAAATGGGAGGATGACCTGGGTGTGGATATTTCGGTTTCCCAGTGGCAACACGCATTTCGTTCGCTCTATAAGGCATCCAGATGCGTCAACCACTGGGAACTATCCTAAAAGATAGCGCTTCGGTGGTATCTTACTCCCTACAGACTTTCCAAGTTCGGGACCCAATGCTCCCCACTATGCTGGAGGAACTGCGGAACAACAGGCAACCTACTCCATATGCTATGGTCTTGCAGACACCTCACCAGCTTCTGGAACTCCATCTTTCGCCATATTTCGGGAATTACAGGAATTTTAACCCGTCCTAATCCCGCCCTAGCCATTTTAAACATAGGAATTGACATTTTCCCTCCTGACTACAGAACAGTGATAACTCATATCCATTTAGCTGCCAGGACGCTAATTGCAAGAAATTGGAAAACTGACAAAGCACCAAATGTATCTGAAGCACTGCTTATCACCCAAACAAACTATGTATACAAATCTCTAATGGCCAATAGACTTGACAATCAACTTATGTTTAATAAACACTGGAAACTCTGGTCAACCTGGTATAAATGTCATCCATGAAGTGAATAACTCTATCTTGTTAGGTACTTTAATTGCTTTATTCGTTTGTTAGCATATTTAACCACATATCAACCACACCCTCTCTCTCCCAACCACTTTCCTGCTACTTCCCCTCCTCTCTCCCTCCCCCGTCCCCCCTCTCTTGTCTTTTAGTTTCTCCTTTTATAAGCCATGGTGTTTCACCTTCTGCTGGTTATTATAGAAGCTGCTTATTGGTCCCCCCTGGGACTTTTTATTATTCTCTTTTGTTATGCATATGTAGTAATATAGAACTGTCAAGCTATGAAACCTTCCCATGCTTACTGCTTTTATCTGTATCACCCTGTTTGAAATTCTTTTTCAATAAAAACAATTTATAAAAAAAAGAAATGCAGAAAATGCTATTCAAATAAAATAAAAAATTGCCCTAAATTTTTTTTATTTGAATTGCACAATAGAAGAAAATATATAAATTGTGTATCACGCACCTCCAGATATGCAGAAAACACTGCAAAATAGGTTTTTTTTCACTAAATGTGTGTTTTTGCAATAGCAGAATACACCCAGAATATGTAAATGGTGTATCGGACACCTACAGAAATGCAGAAAATGCTATTCCAAAAAAATGTTTTTGCCCTAAAATTTTTTATTTGAATAGCACAATAGAAGAAAAATATATAAATTGGATATCTCACACCTCCAGATATGCAGAAAACACTGCAAAATATTTTTTTTTGCACTAAATGTGTGTTTTTGCAACAGCAGAATAAACCCAGAGTATGTAAATGGTGTATCTCACACCTACAGAAATGCAGAAAATGCTATTAAAAAAATGTTTTTGCCCTAAAAAAAAATTATTTGAATTGCACAATAGAAGAACAATATATAAATTGTGTATCACGCACCTCCAGATATGCAGAAAACACTGCAAAATATATATTTTTTGCACTAAATGTGTGTTTTTGCAATAGCAGAATAAACCCAGAGTATGTAAACGGTGTATCTCACACCTACAGAAATGCAGAAAATGCTATTCAAAAAAAATGTTTTTGCCCTAAAATTTTTTTATTTGAATAGCACAATAGAAGAAAAATATATAAATTGGGTATCTCACACCTCCAGATATGCAGAAAACACTGCAAAATATTTGTTTTTTTGCACTAAATGTGTGTTTTGGCAATAGCAGAATAAACCCAGAGTATGTAAATGGTATATCTCACACCTACAGAAATGCAGAAAATGGTATTCAAAAAAAATGTTTTTGCCCTAAAAATTTTTTATTTGAATAGCACAATAGAAGAAAAATATATAAATTGGGTATCTCACACCTCCAGATATGCAGAAAACACTGCAAAATAATTTTTTTTGCACTAAATGTGTGTTTTTGCAATAACAGAATACACCCAGAGTATGTAAGCGGTGTATTTCACACCTACAGAAATGCAGAAAATGCTATTAAAAAAATGTTTTTGCCCTAAAAAAAATTATTTGAATTGCACAATAGAAGAACAATATATAAATTGTGTATCACGCACCTCCAGATATGCAGAAAACACTGCAAAATATATATTCTTTGCACTAAATGTGTGTTTTTGCAATAGCAGAATAAACCCAGAGTATGTAAACGGTGTATCTCACACCTACAGAAATGCAGAAAATGCTATTCAAAAAAAATGTTTTTGCCCTAAAAAAAATTTATTTGAATTGCACAATATGAAAAATATATAAATTGTGTATCACACACCTCCAGATATGCAGAAAAAACTGCAAAATATATATTTTTTGCACTAAATGTGTGTTTTTGCAACAGCAGAATAAACCCAGAGTATGTAAACGGTGTATCTCACACCTACAGAAATGCAGAAAATGCTATTAAAAAAATATGTTTTTGCCCTAAAAAAAATTATTTGAATTGCACAATAGAAGAACAATAATTAAATTGTTTATCACGCACCTCCAGATATGCAGAAAACACTACAAAATATTTTTTTTTGCACTCAATGTGTGTTTTTGCAATAGCAGAAAAAACCCAGAGTATGTAAACGGTGTATCTCACACCTACAGAAATGCAGAAAATGCTATTCAAAAAAAATGTTTTTGCCCTAAAAAAAATTTATTTGAATAGCACAATAGAAGAAAAATATATAAATTGGGTATCTCACACCTCCAGATATGCAGAAAACACTGCAAAATATTTTTCTTTGCACTAAATGTGTGTTTTTGCAATATTAGAATGCACCCAGAGTATGTATACAGTGTATCTCACACCTACAGAAATGCAGAAAATGCTATTAAAATTTTGCCCTAAAATTTTTTTATTTGAATAGCACAATAGAAGACAAATATATAAATTGGGTATCTCACACCTCCAGATATGCAGAAAACACTGCAAAATATATATTTTTTGCACTAAATGTGTGTTTTGCAATAGCAGAATAAACCCAGAGTATGTAAACGGTTTATCTCACACCTACAGAAATGCAGAAAATGCTATTCAAAAAAAATGTTTTTGCCCTAAAAAAATTTTATTTGAATAGCACAATAGAAGAAAAATATATAAATTGGGTATCTCACACCTCCAGATATGCAGAAAACACTGCAAAATATTTTTCTTTGCACTAAATGTGTGTTTTTGCAATAGCAGAATGCACCCAGAGTATGTATACAGTGTATCTCACACCTACAGAAATGCAGAAAATGCTATTAAAATTTTGCCCTAAATTTTTTTTATTTGAATAGCACAATAGAAGACAAATATATAAATTGGGTATCTCACACCTCCAGATATGCAGAAAACACTGCAAAATATATATTTTTTGCACTAAATGTGTGTTTTGCAATAGCAGAATAAACCCAGAGTATGTAAACGGTTTATCTCACACCTACAGAAATGCAGAAAATGCTATTCAAAAAATTGAAAATTGTATCATACTTACCAGTAATTTTCCTTTCCTGGTGCCTATCCATGGCAGCATACCTGTGATAGAGCTCCGCCTCGACTCCTCCTTCAGGACTAGTGAATAGCATAAATTAAAGGCATAGTCCCTCCCCCAACATTCTCTGTAATATAGAATACCGAGGGTGGGAGCGTATGCTGCCATGGATAGGCACCAGGAAAGGAAAATTACTGGTAAGTATGATACAATTCTCCATTTTCCTGGTGCCTCCATGGCAGCATACCTGTGATAAATAACTAGCTGACATGGGTGGGATAATTGCTTAACAATAAATGTTTAATTAGAAGAGGACATAGCAGCCTGAACTGCCCTTCTTCCAAACTCAACAGTCGTGAGCGCTCCTGGATCAATATGGTAGTGTCTGAGGAACGTATGGTGAGAAGACCAGGTGGCGTCCCTGCACACCGTCTCCAACGAAACATTAGCCCTTGCTGCCCAGGAAGCTGAGACTGCCCTTGTAGAATGAGCATTCACTTGGGATGGAGGCTCCATATTCTTCACCCTGTAGGCCTTCTGGATTAACTTTACAACCAAATATGCCAGAGTTCTGATGGAAGCTTCTTTGCCCCTGTATTTACCGAACGGTACGATGAAAAGTCTCTCAGAATTTCTGAAGGGGCCGGTGGCTTCTAGGTAGGCTCTGAGCACTCTGGATACATCCAGTTCGTGACAAGACTCTAAATCCATGTCTGTAAACACTGCTAGTGCCCAGGGTTCCAACAGGTGGCTTGGAGTAGCAACCTTTGGTGTGAACCCCCGAAGGGGATGAAGTTCCACTCTGTCTGGGAAGAAGGAAATGTGGTCGTCACCTATCCCTAAAGAGTGAAGTTCGAGATTCTTCTGCCAGATGTAATGGCTAGCAGCAAAGCCGTCTTTAGTGTCAGGTTCCATATTGTTACTTGTTCCACTGGAGCAAAGGGATGGTCAGATAGAACTTCCAGGACTAGGGACAGATCCCACTTAGGAAATGATTGTCTGACAGGAGGGCGAATCTTCAATACACCTCTGAGGAAAGTGACTACTGAAGGATCCTCCGTCCATCTCTTATTTGTTGCAGCATATATTTTTCCTACCTGCACTTTGAGAGAGCTCAGACCAAGTCCCAGATCAAGTCCTGTCTGAAGGAATCCTAGAACATGAGATGTAGAAGAAAGGATTGGATCAAATCCATTTCCGGAAACAAATGACAAGAACTTGTCCCATATTTTTGAATATATGGCATTAGTTGCAGGCTTCCTAGCTTTTAGAAGGGTTAATATGACTCCTGGAGAACACCCTAGGGACTCGAACCTTCGCCTCTTAACCTCCAGATTCGAAGATTCAACTTCTGAGGGTTTGGATGAACTAGACTGCCCTGAGACAAAATTTGAGGGAAAGGAGGGATCTTGATTGGAGAGCCCACACTGAGGCGCAATACAGAAGTACTGCCACCACCTGGACTGGCTCCCTGAGGAGCCTCAGGAGGAATTTGAATATTAATGGCCTGGGAGGAAAGGCATATGCCGTGGTGAACCTCCAGGGACATGACATGGCATCCACTGCCTCGGCTTGTGGATGCGGCAGCCGTGAGAAGAACCTGTCCAGCTTGGCGTTCTTCGGGGAGGTGAACAGATCTACCTGAGGGGGATCCCATATGTTGGCAATCTAAAGGAAGTCATGGGGGTGGAGAGCCCACTCGTTGTCCAGGAAGTTTCTGGACAACGTGTCTGCTTCCGTGTTCAACCTGCCTGGCAGATACATCGCTCTGAGGTCCAGGAGGTTCTGCTCCGCCCAGAGCATGATCGGCTCTACCTCCTTGAGGAGTGACCTGCTGCGAGTGCCTCCCTGCTTCTGCAGATAAGCGACAGCTGCCCTTTTGTCTAGGCGTAGGAGTATTCTCTGGCCTCTGATTTGGGGTGCCAAAGAGGTCAGTGCCAAGAAGGCTGCCCTCATCTCCAAGATGTTTGATACCACTCCCTGGGTGGTGCATGACCATCTCCCCTGTATTCTGGTTTGCCAGCAGTGGGCTCCCCAGCCCTGTCTGCTTGCATCGGGCATAATTGTGATCCAAGGAAGGGAGCCCAGGTGATGAGGCTTGGAGTGGTTTTTCGGAACTGTCCACCAGTGAAGGCTCCTGTGCATTTTTCCCCATCAGCAGGATCGTCTGAGATAGTCGTTGTTTCTTCCACTGCGCCAAGAAACCAGTCTGAAAAAACCTCAAGTGCCAATGTGCCCAAGGAACCATGGGTATACAGGAAGACATTGTGCCAATGAGGCTCAGGCATTGTGAAGCTGTCAGATACGGGCTCCGGATGACTTTGATCATTCTCTGGATGACAATCCTTGCCTTCGGCGGTGGTAATGACACTGTCCCCTCCTGAGTGTCGAACATTGCGCGTAGATTATCTGCTGTGTTGGCGTTAGTTGACTCTTGTCGGAATTCACCAGCCACCCTAGCTCTTTTTAGGGACTGTAGAAGAATGTCCCGGTGACATACCAACTGATCCGGATTGCTTGCTAGGAGTAGGATGTCATCCAAGTAGTGTTATATCCTCAAGCCCCTCTCCCACAGGGGAACCAACGCAGATATTAGTATCTTAGTGAACACCCTTGGAGAGGTGCACAGACCGAAAGGCAGGGCTTGAAATTGTAGGTGGTTCCGTCCCACTGCAAATCTCAGGCATTTTTGAAATGCAGGTAGAATTGGAACATGTAGGTACGCATCCTGCAGATTGACCGAAATCATCCAATCTGATGGCTGGACTAAGAAACAGGATATATGGACAGCCGCACTCCGAGAACCATCAAGGTTGCCTTTATTTAGGTAAAACACACATAAGGCACTGCAAGTCACAGCAAAATAAACAGGCACAGCAGACGCGTTTCGCACTAAGGTCTAGTGCTTAGTCATTGCAATGACTGAGTCATTGCAATGACTAAGCACTAGACCTTAGTGCGAAACGCGTCTGCTGTGCCTGTTTATTTTGCTGTGACTTGCAGTGCCTTATGTGTGTTTTACCTAAATAAAGGCAACCTTGATGGTTCTCGGAGTGCGGCTGTCCATATATCCTGTTTCTTCTTTGCATTAATTGCATTGCCAGCACCCGTGGTTCCTGGGAAGACACTGATTGTCCACTTGTACTCACCTGGAGCGGTGATCTCTTTCTTTCTCTATAATGGCTGGACTGTCTGAATAATCGTCTGCAGGGACACCATATTGAAGCTTTCGGGGCGGATATACCGGTTGAGCCTCTTTAGGTCTATCACAGGCCTCCACCCACCTGTCCTCTTTGGGACCAGAAATAGGGTGGAGTAAAAGCCTGCGAAGCGCTCTGCCAAGGGAACCGGAACAGCTGCCCCCTGAAGCTGGAGTGACGTTAGGAAGTTTTTCAGAGCTTGAGCCTTCAGTGGAGAGGATGGAATCTCTGTTCCTTTGAAAGAGTTCCGAGGTGGGGGGGTGAGAAAAATTCCAAAAGTGCCCCCATTGAATTGTTGACAGAACCCAGGGGTTGTGGCAGCGGGTGGCCCAGACTGGGGTAAAAAAACTTTAGCCTGGCTCCCACCGGGAGTGCCTGGGCTACTCTGGCATAAAAAAAAAGACCGCTTCTGCTCCTGTGGAGCCGGAAGGGCTTTCATCTTCCTGTTCAAAAGGCATCCCTGGAGTACCTTTCCAAGGTCTTTTGTTGTCTCTGGGCTGTCTCGACTGCCTAAAATCCCTTGGGTTTGACTGGCGGAACCTAGAGGAACCACCTCTGAATCTTCGCATACTTCTGTCCTGTGGAAGCATACCAGACTTCCCTCCTGACAGCCTGGAGATAGCTTTATCCATTTTGTCTCCGAATAGTGCTTTCCCATCAAACAGGATTTTGCACCAATTTTGTTTGGAGGATAAGTCAGCCATCCAGGGTTTCAGCCACAAGGCCCTCTTCGCCATCACTGAATGCAACATGGATCTTGCCGAGCACCTGATCGTGTCAATGGCCGCTACGCAGACAAAGTCTGCCGACAATTTAAGCTCTTCTAAGGCCTTGATTATATCCTCCATGGGGACATCCTGACGCAAAGCCGTCTCAATATTATCTGTCCAAGATCTTATGGCATTTGATACTGATGTGAGGGCAATAGCTGGCTTACATGCTGCTTCCGCGGCCAAGTAGCTCCTCTTCAGCTCCAGGTCGATTTGCCTGTCTAGAGGGTCTTTGAAGGAAGTGGAATCCTCCATTGGCAAAGTTATATTTTTTGCGAGTCGCACCACCGACACGTCTACCACTGGCATGGAGTTTAGTGACTGCGTTCCTGACTCTGGTAAGGGGTATATAGTTTATTGAACCGACCCCAAAAACATTTTTTTTTTTTTATCAGTCTTTGACCATTCCTTCTGAATGACTTGACTAATCTCGCCCATCTGAGGAATGGGAAGTAGCTTGGGGAGGCTATTCTGCGTCTTTCCAGGCGATTGCAGTTTTGACTGCCTGGATGAATGGCTTTACCAAGGAGAGACTGAAGCCAGAAGGTTCTGACTCTTCTCAAGAGTCCCCTGAAGAGTCTTCAGGTGGTGAATCTCTAGCTGGTCGGCCTGACGGCGGCAGAGGTGTACTGACTGCTGACGGACCAGGGAGATTAGGTTCTATATCCTGAACCTGGGATATCTGCTGAAGTGGTTGAGCGGGGACCGAAGCCAAAAGCTCAGAGAAGGAGTCCTTCATTGTTCGCTTGAGCAGATCTACAGCGTGCTGATTTTCTAGCTCGCGGTTGGACGCATAGTCCGTAAAACAGTCCTTACAGACCACTCTGTCTGGTAGCGGTGTAGCCCCACATGTCCAGCATTTCTCTTTCTATAGGTCCTAGGAGAGGGGGACCGATCATGTCCTCTGGATCTTGACCTCTCTGATCTACAATGTGAAGAATGGGACCCCTTGGAGTGGGTAGGGCTACGATGTAAGGAACTCACGCTAAACCAGTGAGCGCACTTTTTTTTTTATACTCACGTATAGTTGGTCACATACCTAATAGAAGTGTGAGGATCTTTGCTGTGAGATGAATGACTCATTGCGGATTTGGGCAGAAGGATCAGCTCCGGAAATATAGTAAGAAAGGGAAAACAATCAGGAGTTTTTGGCGTCACTTTTTACTTTTTTTTTTTTTTTTTTTAAACAAACATTTTTATATCGTCTTTTTTTTTTTTTTTAAACATAAACATTTTTTATCGGCAACATTTTTATTTATTTTTTAAACATAAACATTTTTGATCAGCAACATTATTTTTTTTTTTTTTGAGAAAATAAAAAGTACCTACCACAAAGCAGCATCAGAGAGACCTAGCAGGGCACAGCTGAGGAGACTCTGACAGCAATCCCTGAATCTGAACCTAAATAGGCTCAAGGTGTGTGGGCTAATTCCATAAACCACCATTTGGAATTGATTGAAAAAAAGGGCAAATCTAGCCTTCTTTCCAGAATCCAAGATGGCCGCCACTGAACCAAGCGACCGTGCATGCGCACGCGTAGAAGATCCAGCGTCGCCCAGTACAGAGAGCCGAGAAACTACGGCTCTGTATCACTCCCGAATCGCGCATGCGCAGATGGCGGCAAGGACGCCGTGCCATGACACTCTCCTACCTGGCGGGACGTACAGAGCACCTGTAGCCCCTCCGAACCCGGAAATAAGCACCACAATGTTGTTGCACAGAGAGACACCTGCCCTATCCAGTTGCACAGTTTTAAAGGAACAAAAAAGTAAGACAATAATCATTTTGAAGGCGCCTAACAAGCAAAGGAAAGGGGAGGGGAGGGGAAGAGAGGAAAAGAAAGGGGAAAAACACAAATGCCTGTAATAAAAAATGGAAACCACCAGCCTGGGAAGATGGAGCTGATCCTTTTGCAACTTCCACTGCATTCATCATGGATGTGATAGCAGACTGCGTTTCTGTGAGGAAACTCTGCAAAAGACCCCAACAGATCCACAGAGGGGTTCCCAGTCTTATCAGCGCTGTGAGAGGCCCAAGAACAGGGACGGCGCACGGGAAAGGCTAAACCCGGCGGACGCTGCCGACTGCAGAGGTATGGACATACTGCTACTCTTCACCAGCACAAGAAGGTATGAGGAAAAAAAGGAGAATGTTGGGGGAGGGACTATGCCTTTAATTTATGCTATTCACTAGTCCTGAAGGAGGAGTCAAGGCGGAGCTCTATCACAGGTATGCTGCCATGCAGGCACCAGGAAAATATGTTTTTGCCCTAAAAAAAAATTATTTGAATTGCACAATAGAAAAAAAATATATAAATTGGATATCTCACACCTCCAGATATGCAGAAAACACTGCAAAATATTTTTTTTGCACTAAATGTGTGTTTTTGCAACAGCAGAATAAACCCAGAGTATGTAAATGGTGTATCTCACACCTACAGAAATGCAGAAAATGCTATTAAAAAAAAATGTTTTTGCCCTAAAAAAAATTATTTGAATTGCACAATAGAAGAACAATATATAAATTGTGTATCACGCACCTCCAGATATGCAGAAAACACTGCAAAATATATATTTTTTTGCACTAAATGTGTGTTTTTGCAATAGCAGAATACACCCAGAGTATGTAAACGGTGTATCTCACACCTACAGAAATGCAGAAAATGCTATTCAAAAAAAATGTTTTTGCCCTAATTTTTTTTTATTTGAATGGCACAATAGAAGAAAAATATATAAATTGTGTATCACACACCTCCAGATATGCAGAAAACAGTGCAATTTTTTTTTGCACTAAATGTGTGTTTTTGCAATAGCAGAATACACCCAGAGTATGTATATGGTGTATCTCACACCTACAGAAATGCAAAAAATGGTATTTAAAAAAAATGTTTTTGCCCTAAAAAATGTTTTTTGAATTGCACAATAGAAGAAAAATATATAAATTGTGTATCACACACCTCCAGATATGCGGAAAACACTGCAAAATATTTTTTTTGCACTAAATGTGTGTTTTTGCAATAGCAGAATACACCCAGAGTATGTAAACGGTGTATCTCACACCTACAGAAATGCAGAAAATGCTATTCAAAAAAAATGTTTTTTCCCTAAAAATTTTTTATTTGAACAGCACAATAGAAGAAAAATTTATAAATTGTGTATCACACACCTCCAGATATGCAGAAAACACTGCAAAATATTTTTTTTTGCACTAAATGTGTGTTTTTGCAATAGCAGAATACACCCAGAGTATGTAAACGGTGTATCTCACACCTACAGAAATGCAGAAAATGCTATTCAAAAAAATGTTTTTGCCCTAAAAATTTTTTATTTGAATAGCACAATAGAAGAAAAATATGTAAATTGTGTATCTCACACCTCCAGATATGCAGACAACACTGCAAAATATTTTTTTTGCACTAAATGTGTGTTTTGGCAATAGCAGAATAAACCCAGAGTATGTAAACGGTGTATCTCACACCTACAGAAATGCAGAAAATGTTATTCAAATAAAATGTTTTTGGCCTAAAAAAATTATTTGAATTGCACAATAGAAGAAAAATATATAAATTGTGTATCACGCACCTACAGATATGCAGAAAACACTGCAAAATATTTATTTTTCCACACTAAATGTGTGTTTTTGCAATAGCAGAATACACCCAGAGTATGTAAACGGTGTATCTCACACCTACAGAAATGCAGAAAATGCTATTCAAAAAATATGTTTTTGCCCTAAAAAAAATTTATTTGAATAGCACAATAGAAGAAAAATATATAAATTGTGTATCAAACACCTCCAGATATGCAGAAAACACTGCAAAATATTTTTTTTTGCACTAAATGTGTGTTTTTGCAATAGAAGAATACACACAGAGTATGTAAACGGTGTATCTCACACCTACAGAAATGCAGAAAATGCTATTCAAAAATTTTTTTTTGCCCTAAATTTTTTTTATTTCAATAGCACAATAGAAGAAAAATATATAAATTGGGTATCTCACACCTCCAGATATGCAGAAAACACTGCAAAATATTTTTTTCCACTAAATGTGTGTTTTGGCAATAGCAGAATAAACCCAGAGTATGTAAACATTGTATCTCACACCTACAGAAATGCAGAAAATGGGGGGGCGTGGCTACCGCGCAACTGCATGGACGTGTGACTGCACAGCTCCGCTTCAGACACGGGAACAGCTTACAAATAGCATGACACCGGCCGCTATTTTCCCCTCTACATCCCACCTGAAGGTCTCGGGACACTTTGGGGATGACCCGAAAACGGAAAGATCATACCCAGCCCAAGAAATTAGAAGATTTCTACCCGCCGAGAGGCCACGGGCCTATCCAAGATGGCGCCGACGCGGGGAATGTCTCACCACTCTCCTCTGGCAGCTCGTGGTCCACAGCAGCCAGCCCAGGATCGCCTCTGAGCCAAACACAGACATCTCCACCGGCTGCTACCCCGCTATCTCACAGCCCAGCGAAGTCCAAACCTCGCCTGGACAGCGACAGGATGCAGGTGAGCAACTCACACAGCCCTATGGAGGACACGAGGGAGCTGATTAACCCCTTCACCTGATTCCCTACATCAGGTCACCCTGTATCAGACACTACCCTTAAGGACATGCTTGTTTCCCTCCGCAGCTCTATGCACGCTGACCTGATGCAATGCATGCAGAACTTTAAATCTGATATAGGAGACATAGCGGGCAGAGTTGATCACATTAAAGGGAAAATGGGGGAGTTCGCTGCGTCCCACAACACATTGATTGATGTGCACGGTGATCACTCAGATGAACTCTCTTGGCTCAGGGCAAAGGTCGCTGACCTCGAAGATAGATCAAGGAGGAATAATGTAAAAATCCGAGGGGTGCCTGAGTCCATCCTCCCAGCTCAACTCCAACAATACGTCCGTGACCTAGTGAAACAGTTCCTGCCCTCCGTCCCAGAGGTAGAAATGCAAATAGACTGCATCCATAGATTGCCCAAACCTCCTCATCTTCCGGATAATATCCCCAGAGATGTCCTTATGCGGGTGCACTTCTACCAAGTGAAGGAACAACTGATGATTGCGTTCCGCAAAACCCAGCAGCCACCTGAACAGTTTGCACATATCCAACTGTTCGCAGATCTGTCACAATTCACTATGCAGAAGCGCAAATCCCTCCTGCCAGTGACCAAAGCACTCCGCAACCACAACATCCCTTATAACGCTGGGGGTATCCAGTTAAGCTTACGATCACACATGAGGGTAAATCCACAGTGATTACGGACATAGATGAAGGTCTCTCCTTGCTGCGAGCATTGGATATTCTGCCTGAGAAATCCCCTGCAGGGCCTTCACCCCCACCAAAGCTGGACCCACAATATGAATGGCAAAAGGTGTCGCGGAAGAAGAGCGGCAAAAAACAAACATCTTGACCAACTATTTCTTACTTTCTTATGATTCATGTATTTCAATGTTCCCGGTGTGCTCTGAAGTTTGTAGCCCACTGACTCTTTCAAGTTGATACCCCTCCGTCAAGTTATGGGAAGCCAGTCTTCCCTCTGGTTCTTGTTTGAACATGTTTTTTACATTTTTTATAGTGAACTACGTATTGTTTATTTTTTTCTATTTTTTCCCCTCCTCTGTTTTAATCTCTTTGTCCCCCATTGTCTCACCTACTCAATCCTGTCCCTGGTTGATCCTGCCTCGGGAATTCTGCGAACCTACCCAGTACAAGAAGAACATCATCTCGTCTCTACGCCATCTCCTGATCCTGGGATGTTAGCCATCTCATCTGGAAAGAGGTATAGTCATCATACACACCCCTCATTCATACATGGCGCTTAAAATAGTCTCTTTTAATGTGAATGGCCTAAATCACCCGGCCAAGAGGACCTCGGTCTGGAGGGAGGCCCTCAAACTTCAGGCTGATGTCCTTTGTATTCAGGAGACACACTTCCTCTCAGACAATCCTCTCTATTTTCGCCATAACCGATTCCCCCATATTTTTTCTGCCTCAGCATCTTCCAAAAAGAAAGGTGTCCTTATTGCCATTAGAGACTCAGTGGCCTTTACCTTGCTGAACTCCTATGCTGACCCCGAAGGGAGGTACCTCATATTGATAGGTGAACTCAATAATAAGCCCTTCACCATTGTCAACCTATATGCCCCGAACTCTCACCAACTCAGATTCTTGAAAAGGCTGTACAATAAGGTTACTGAGCTTAAGCAGGGATCTCTGGTTATCTGTGGTGATCATAACCTAACTGTTGATTTCACACTTGACTCTTCCTCCACATCCAAACGCCCGATACCCCAACTTCAAAACCTACTCCACTCAGAAGACCTTTTCGATGTCTGGAGATGCCAGCACGCTAACGAGAAGGACTACACTTTTCACTCCACTCGGCATAACTCCTATTCGAGAATAGACTTGATCCTTGTGGACAAAATGCTTTTGCAGGCGGTGTCCTCCTCCACCATCCATGACATCACATGGTCCGACCATGCTCCTGTCTCGATCACGGTGATGGAGGGATACATCCCTAGTCCTGCTTACATATGGAGGGCCAATTCTCGTGTCTTTAAGATGCCCATTCATGCATCAAAGATAGCAAGTAGCCTGGATGCCTTCTTTGAGGAAAATATGGGCTCGGTTTCGGACCCTGCGATGTTATGGTGTGCCCATAAGGCATTTGTTAGAGGTATAATTTTACAGATTTGTGCAAGGGAAAAGAGGCAGAGGACCCACAGGCTAGAACAACTTCTTGCTAGTATCCAGAAACTAGAGGCATTGAATAAATCTGACCCTAGTGCACGTATATCCCAACAACTTTCACAACATCGTTCGGATCTCAGGACGTTTCTTATTGAACAACATGCTAAGCATTTCCAGTATTTGAAATTGAATCACTACGCCTCGGGTAACCGAGCGGGCAAGTTTCTGGCCCAAAGGCTTAAATCTGCCAGAGTCAAAACAAAAATCCCATTCCTTCTACACCCGAGCAATCAAAATAAAATATTCAACCCTAAAGACATAGCTAACTCCTTTGCTGAATACTACTCCTCTCTTTATAATTTACAGGCTGACCCTAGTACCCCCCAACCCACAGTAGGTGCTATACAGGACTTTCTAGCGAAAATCAACCTCCCCTCCTTGTCTCCCGACCAACTCCATTCCCTTAACTCACCTATTACAGAGCGTGAAATCAAGGAGATCATTAAAACACTTCCCTTAGGCAAATCCCTAGGTCCTGATGGACTTCCTAACGATTATTACAAGTCTTTCCTAAGTAATCTAACTCCAACTCTTCAAGAGGTGTTCAACGCTGCAATGTCCTCTGCCTCCTTTCCTTCAGAGATGCTTAAGGCGTACATTGTCACTATCCCTAAACCTGGGAAAGATCCTACTAACCTACTAACCCAGCGAACTTCAGACCTATATCTCTACTAAATACCGATGTTAAGATTTATGCTAAGCTTATAGCGCATAGAATTATGCCTATCCTTCCCCTTTTAATTGGCCCTGACCAATCTGGCTTCACCCAGGGCAGACAAACCTCAGATGCCACAAGGCGCGTGTTGGGTGTGATACAGTGTGCTAGGTTCCGTCGGACGCCTTCTCTGCTCCTATCCTTGGATGCGGAGAAGGCGTTCGACCGGATACACTGGGGATACATGAGCCAAGCCCTGCAGAGGTTCGGTTTCTCGGGACCCATCCTCTCTGCCATACTCGCTCTATACTCCTCCCCTTGTGCCCAGGTCTACACATCTAACATGCTTTCGAATACCTTCTCAATCTCTAATGGCACATGACAGGGGTGTCCCCTCTCCCCCTCCATCTTTAATCTTCTTATTGAGCCACTGGCCGAGAGGATCAGGTCCCACCCAGACATTACAGGCTTCCCTATTCATGGCCAATACCATGACATTAACCTATTTGCAGATGACATTATTTTGTTCCTGACCCCCCTTTCCACATCCCTACATCATGCCCATCACACTCTTACTGAATTCAGTAATATCTCTTTCTATAAAGTTAATTTCTCAAAATCAGTAATCCTAGATCTGGGTATACCACCCAATCTGAGAAGCCATCTCCAACACACTTACTCCTGGAGCAAATCCCACATCACTTACTTAGGTATAAAAATTACCTCAGACCCTTTACTACTAGCTGAAATTAACTACTCTACCTTGATTAACAAATTAACAGCAGAAATGAAAAGACTCTCTAATGTTGAATTGTCTTGGTCAGGGCGCCTGGCGGCATATAAAATGTTAATCCTCCCTCAGATGCTCTATGTATTTAGGACACTTCCCATTCCTCTATCTGCCATACACCTCAAAAAGCTTAACACCCTTTTCTCTCATTTCATTTGGAAAGCAAAGAGACCAAGATGTTCCAAAACCCTACTAGTTAAGCACCCCCTATCGGGGGGGATGGGGTTGGTTGACATCCGAGACTACTACCGTGCCTCTCTCCTAACACAACTTAAGTGTTGGATTGATCCAACGACTCCTTCCATATGGAGAGGCATTGAACAGTCTCTCATGTCAATCACGGACCTGAAATCCCTCCTCCTCATAGATGTGTGGAGACAATTACCTCTATGAGCTCTACCCCCCACCATTCAAGCCTCTCTACTGGTGTGGAGAGACCTGAGAAACATCCAAGTCCCACCCACCGATTTATTAGATGTCCCAATACCCATTGAAACTCTCTCTCAAGTGATACCTAATCTCTCTATCAAAAGCTGGAGGAATGGAGGAATTAGGACTATAGATGACCTCTACCAGGATGATGTAATTCTCACATTCAATTCCCTGCGAAACAAATTCTCACTGCCACATACAGACTTGTACAAATATATACAAATCTCCCACTTTCTTAGATCACTGAGTTCACACAGGATTCCCCTTCCTACAGCGGTATGGCGCTTCTATAACACCAACCCTACCCCCACAAAGGGAATCTCCCTATTCTACAATCTGTTCCAACATAAAATGACGTTTATAAAATCCCATCCATTTAAGAAATGGGAGGATGACCTGGGTGTGGATATTTCGGTTTCCCAGTGGCAACACGCATTTCGTTCGCTCTATAAGGCATCCAGATGCGTCAACCACTGGGAACTATCCCAAAAGATAGCGCTTCGGTGGTATCTTACTCCCTACAGACTTTCCAAGTTCGGGACCCTATGTTCCCCACTATGCTGGAGGAACTGCGGAACAACAGGCAACCTACTCCATATGCTATGGTCTTGCAGACACCTCACCAGTTTCTGGAAATCCATCTTTCGCCATATTTCGGGAATTACGGGAATTTTAACCCGTCCTAATCCCGCCCTAGCCATTTTAAACATAGGAATTGACATTTTCCCTCCTGACTACAGAACAGTGATAACTCATATCCATTTAGCTGCCAGGACGCTAATTGCAAGAAATTGGAAAACTGACAAAGCACCAAATGTATCCGAAGCGCTGCTTATCACCCAAACAAACTATGTATACGAATCTCTAATGGCCAATAGACTTGACAATCAACTTATGTTTAATAAACACTGGAAACTCTAGTCAACCTGGTATAAATGTCATCCATGAAGTGAATAACTCTATCTTGTTAGGTACTTTAATTGCTTTATTCGTTTGTTAGCATATTTAACCACATATCAACCACACCCTCCTTCTCCCAACCCCTTTCCTGCTACTTCCCCTCCTCTCTCCCTCCCCCGTCCCCCCCTCTCTTGTCTTTTAGTTTCTCCTTTTATAAGCCATGGTGTTTCACCTTCTGCTGGTTATTATAGAAGCTGCTTATTGGTCCCCCCTGGGACTTTTTATTATTTTCTTTTGTTATGCATATGTAGTAATATAGAACTGTCAAGCTATGAAAGCTTCCCATGCTTACTGCTTTTATCTGTATCACCCTGTTTGAAATTCTTTTTCAATAAAAACAATTTATAAAAAAAAGAAATGCAGAAAATGCTATTCAAATAAAAAAAAAATTTGCCCTAAAAAAAAATTATTTGGATTGCACAATAGAAGAAAATATATAAATTGTGTATCACGCACCTCCAGATATGCAGAAAACACTGCAAAATAGTTTTTTTTTTCACTAAATGTGTGTTTTTTTAATAGCAGAATACACCCAGAGTATGTAAACGGTGTATCTCACACCTACAGAAATGCAGAAAATGCTATTCCAAAAAAATGTTTTTGCCCTAAAAAATTTTTATTTGAATAGCACAATAGAAGAAAAATATATAAATTGGATATCTCACACCTCCAGATATGCAGAAAACACAGCAAAATAATTTTTTTTGCACTAAATGTGTGTTTTTGCAACAGCAGAATAAACCCAGAGTATGTAAACGGTGTATCTCACACCTACAGAAATGCAGAAAATGCTATTAAAAAAAATGTTTTTGCCCTAAAAAAAAAATATTTGAATTGCACAATAGAAGAACAATATATAAATTGTGTATCACGCACCTCCAGATATGCAGAAAACACTGCAAAATATATATTTTTTGCACTAAATGTGTGTTTTTGCAACAGCAGAATAAACCCAGAGTATGTAAACGATGTATCTCACACCTACAGAAATGCAGAAAATGCTATTCCAAAAAAATGTTTTTGCCCTAAAAAAATTATTTGAATTGCACAATAGAAGAACAATATATAAATTGTGTATCACACACCTCCAGATATGCAGAAAACACTACAAAATATATATTTTTTTGCACTAAATGTGTGTTTTTGCAATAGCAGAATAAACCCAGAGTATGTAAACGGTGTATCTCACACCTACAGAAATGCAGAAAATGCTATTCAAAAAAAATGTTTTTGCCCTAAAAAAATTTTATTTGAATAGCACAATAGAAGAAAAATATATAAATTGTGTATCACACACCTCCAGATATGCAGAAAACACTGCAAAATATTTTTTTTTTTTGCACTAAATGTGTGTTTTTGCAACAGCAGAATAAACCCAGAGTATGTAAACGGTGTATCTCACACCTACAGAAATGCAGAAAATGCTATTAAAAAAATATGTTTTTGCCCTAAAAAAAATATTAGAATTGCACAATAGAAGAACAATATATAAATTGTGTATCACGCACCTCCAGATATGCAGAAAACACTGCAAAATATTATTTTTTTGCACTAAATGTGTGTTTTTGCAATAGCAGAAAAAACCCAGAGTATGTAAACGGTGTATCTCACACCTACAGGAATGCAGAAAATGCTATTAAAAAAAAATGTTTTTGCACCAAAAATGTTTTATTTGAATAGCACAATAGAAGAAAAATATATAAATTGTGTATCACACACCTCCAGATATGCAGAAAACACAGCAACATTTTTTTTGCACTAAATGTGTGTTTTTGCAATAGCAGAATACACCCAGAGTATGTATACGGTGTATCTCACACCTACAGAAATGCAGAAAATGCTATTCAAAAAAAATGTTTTTGCCCTAAATTTTTTTTATTTGAATAGCACAATAGAAGAAAAATATATAAATTGGGTATCTCACACCTCCAGATATGCAGAAAACACTGCAAAATATTTTTTTGCACTAAATGTGTGTTTTTGCAACAGCAGAATAAACCCAGAGTATGTAAACAGTGTATCTCACACCTACAGAAATGCAGAAAATGCTATTAAAAAAAAGTTTTTGCCCTAAAAAATTTTTATTTGAATAGCACAATAGAAGAAAAAATATATAAATTGGGTATCTCACACCTCCAGATATGCAGAAAACACTGCAAAATATTTTTTTGCACTAAATGTGTGTTTTGCAATAGCAGAATAAACCCAGAGGATGTAAACGGTGTATCTCACACCTACAGAAATGCAGAAAATGCTATTCAAAAAATATGTTTTTGCCCTAAAAATGTTTTACTTGAATAGCACAATAGAAGAAAGATATATAAATTGTGTATCAAACACCTCCAGATATGCAGAAAACACTGCAAAATATTTTTTGGCACTAAATGTGTGTTTTTGCAATAGAATAATACACCCAGAGTATGTAAACATTGTATCTCACACCTACAGAAATGCAGAAAATGCTATTCAAATAAAAAAATTTTGCCCTAAAAAAAAAATTATTTAAATTGCACAATAGAAGAAAAATATATAAATTGTGTAGCACGCACCTCCAGATATGCAGAAAACACTGCAAAATAGTTTTTTTTTTACTAAATGTGTGTTTTTGCAATAGCAGAATACACCCAGAGTATGTAAATGGTGTATCTGACACCTACAGAAATGCAGAAAATGGTATTCCAAAAAAATGTTTTTGCCCTAAAAAAAATTTATTTGAATAGCACAATAGAAGAAAAATATATAAATTGGATATCTCACACCTCCAGATATGCAGAAAATACTGCAAAATATTTTTTTTGCACTAAATGTGTGTTTTTGCAACAGCAGAATAAACCCAGAGTATGTAAACGGTGTATCTCACACCTACAGAAATGCAGAAAATGCTATTCAAAAAAAATGTTTTTGCCCTAATTTTTTTTTATTTGAATAGCACAATAGAAGAAAAATATATAAATTGTGTATCACACACCTCCAGATATGCAGAAAACACAGCAAATTTTTTTTGCACTAAATGTGTGTTTTTGCAATAGCAGAATACACCCAGAGTATGTATATGGTGTATCTCACACCTACAGAAATGCAAAAAATGCTATTCAAAAAAAATGTTTTTGCCCTAAAAAAAATTTTTGGAATTGCACAATAGAAGAAAAATATATAAATTGTGTATCACACACCTCCAGATATGCAGAAAACACAGCAAAATTTTTTTGCACTAAATGTGTGTTTTTGCAATAGCAGAATACACCCAGAGTATGTATACGGTGTATCTCACACCTACAGAAATGCAGAAAATGCTATTCAAAAAAAATGTTTTTGCCCTAAAAAATTTTTATTTGAATAGCACAATAGAAGAAAAATATATAAATTGGGTATCTCACACCTCCAGATATGCAGAAAACACTGCAAAATATTTGTTTTTTTGCACTAAATGTGTGTTTTGGCAATAACAGAATAAACCCAGAGTATGTAAATGGTGTATCTCACACCTACAGAAATGCAGAAAATGCTATTAAAAAAAAAATGTTTTTGCCCTAAAAAAAATTATTTGAATTGCACAATAGAAGAAAAATATATAAATTGTGTATCACACACCTCCAGATATGCAGAAAACACTGCAAAATATTTTTTTGCACTAAATGTGTGTTTTTGCAATAGCAGAATGCACCCAGAGTATGTATACGGTGTATCTCACACCTACAGAAATGCAGAAAATGCTATTAAAAAAAAATGTTTTTGCCCTAAAATTTTTTATTTGAATAGCACAATAGAAGAAAAATATATAAATTGGGTATCTCACACCTCCAGATATGTAGAAAACACTGCAAAATATATATTTTTTGCACTAAATGTGTGTTTTGCAATAGCAGAATAAACCCAGAGTATGTAAACGGTGTATCTCACACCTACAGAAATGCAGAAAATGCTATTCAAAAAATATGTTTTTGCCCTAAAATGTTTTTACTTGAATAGCACAATAGAAGAAAGATATATAAATTGTGTATCAAACACCTCCAGATATGCAGAAAACACTGCAAAATATTTTTTTTGCACTAAATGTGTGTTTTTGCAATAGAAGAATACACCCAGAGTATGTAAACATTCTATCTCACACCTACAGAAATGCAGAAAATGCTATTCAAATAAAAAAAAATTTTGCCCTAAAAAAAAATTTATTTGAATTGCACAATAGAAGAAAAATATATAAATTGTGTATCACGCACCTCCAGATATGCAGAAAACACTGCAAATTTTTTTGCACTAAATGTGTGTTTTTGCAATAGCAGAATACACCCAGAGTATGTATATGGTGTATCTCACACCTACAGAAATGCAAAAAATGCTATTCAAAAAAAATGTTTTTGCCCTAAAAAAAAATATTTGAATTGCACAATAGAAGAACAATATATAAATTGTGTATCACACACCTCCAGATATGCAGAAAACACTGCAAAATTTTTTTTGCACTAAATGTGTGTTTTTGCAACAGCAGAATAAACCCAGAGTATGTAAACGGTGTATCTCACACCTACAGAAATGCAGAAAATGCTATTCAAAAAAAATGTTTTTGCCCTAATTTTTTTTTATTTGAATAGCACAATAGAAGAAAAATATTTAAATTGTGTATCACACACCTCCAGATATGCAGAAAACACAGCAAATTTTTTTTGCACTAAATGTGTGTTTTTGCAATAGCAGAATACACCCAGAGTATGTATATGGTGTATCTCACACCTACAGAAATGCAAAAAATGCTATTCAAAAAAAATGTTTTTGCCCTAAAAAAATTTTTTGGAATTGCACAATAGAAGAAAAATATATAAATTGTGTATCACACACCTCCAGATATGCAGAAAACACAGCAAAAATGTTTTGCACTAAATGTGTGTTTTTGCAATAGCAGAATACACCCAGAGTATGTATACGGTGTATCTCACACCTACAGAAATGCAGAAAATGCTATTAAAAAAAATGTTTTTGCCCTAAAAATTTTTTATTTGAATAGCACAATAGAAGAAAAATATATAAATTGGGTATCTCACACCTCCAGATATGCAGAAAACACTGCAAAATATTTTTTTGCACTAAATGTGTGTTTTGGCAATAGCAGAATAAACCCAGAGTATGTAAATGGTGTATCTCACACCTACAGAAATGCAGAAAATGCTATTAAAAAAAAATGTTATTGCCCTAAAAAAAATTATTTGAATTGCACAATAGAAGAAAAATATATAAATTGTGTATCACACACCTCCAGATATGCAGAAAACACTGCAAAATATTTTTTTGCACTAAATGTGTGTTTTGGCAATAGCAGAATAAACCCAGAGTATGTAAATGGTGTATCTCACACCTACAGAAATGCAGAAAATGCTATTCCAAAAAAATGTTTTTGCCCTAAAATTTTTTTTTTTAATTGCACAATAGAAGAAAAATATATAAATTGTGTATCACACACCTCCAGATATGCAGAAAACACTGCAAAATATTTTTTTGCACTAAATGTGTGTTTTTGCAATAGCAGAATACACCCAGAGTATGTAAATGGTGTATCTCACACCTACAGAAATGCAGAAAATGCTATTAAAAAAAATGTTTTTGCCCTAAAAAAAAAAATTATTTGAATAGCACAATAGAAGAAAAAATTATAATTTGTGTATCACACACCTCCAGATATGCAGAAAATACTGCAAAATATTTTTTTTTGCACTAAATGTGTGTTTTTGCAATAGCAGAATACACCCAGAGTATGTAAACGGTGTATCTCACACCTACAGAAATGCAGAAAATGCTATTCAAAAAAATGTTTTTGCCCTAAAAAAAATGTATTTGAATAGCACAATAGAAGAAAAATATATAAATTGTGTATCTCACACCTCCAGATATGCAGACAACACTGCAAAATATTTTTTTTTGCACTAAATGTGTGTTTTGGCAATAGCAGAATAAACCCAGAGTATGTGTATCTCACACCTACAGAAATGCAGAAAATGTTATTCAAATAAAATGTTTTTGGCCTAAAAAAAATTATTTGAATTGCACAATAGAAGAAAAATATATAAATTGTGTATCACGCACCTACAGATATGCAGAAAACACTGCAAAATAAGGTTTTTTTGCACTAAATGTGTGTTTTTGCAATAGCAGAATACACCCAGAGTATGTAAACGGTGTATCTCACACCTACAGAAATGCAGGAAATGCTATTCCAAAAAAATGTTACTCTTTCGTCCATGGACCGACACAGCTTCTCTATTGACAAAGTGGGTATTATCCGTTAATTAGGAGTGACTAGGCAGAAAAACTTGTAAAAAGTGTTGCATCACTCCTTCTACAGTACCGCCCAGGGGGCGGACCCTCTGGGTATACCCTCTCAGTCTGCACATCGCAGATCAGTTTTTTTCTGTCTAGCAAGGAGTAGGACATGGCTCCCTTCGGGCTCATTGGTCCGGGGAAAAAAGATATATATATATTTTTATTTTTTTGCTACATTTGTTGTTTCCTGCGATCTTCGATCAACTGCCGACTGGGTGACAGGCTGGATCCTCGATCCTTGTAGTCTCCCCAGTTTCGGCCATCGAGCGTGTGCCGACCCTAGCTACGCGCTGGGTTTTCCACGACATGCCCGTCGCTCCACGGGTGGCCGGTGAGCCTACGCTCCAGGGCCTGCATCGGACCGCTCAGCTTCGGCTGACCTTACGGCCGAGTCGCAGCAGCCTGGCCGGTGAGCTTACGCTCCAAGGCTTGCATCGGACCGCTCAGCTTCGGCTGACCTTACGGCCGAGTCGCAGCAGCCTGTCCGGTGAGCGTCATGCTCCAGGGCATACATATGATCGTCCCTTCTGGGTCCAATCACAGCATGCCTGGCCAACAGTCACCTTCCGTGCGCGGACGATGATCTGTTTGGAATGTCTTCCAGCAGAATACATGCAGGATAGGTAAGTAAAACTCCCCTGCCTCGGCTGGGTGATTTAGCTGGACATTCCTGGAGAGATCAAGTAAGTGGTTGTGGCCCCTTTCTTCCCTCTCTCCCTGCCTTTCCCTCCTCCCTGGGCTTCTAGCTAAAGGTTGCTGGGTGCTGGGGGTCACCTAAGGGGTCCCACTGGAGCGGGGCTGGCTGTAACTAACATTTAAAAGAAATGTCATTTTTGCTTACCTGTGTTTCTGTGTCTCCATGCTGTCGGCGGCCATTTTGAGGTGGTTCATGCCAAGTTTGGCCTCTTGTAACTGCCTGGCGGCCATCTTCCTGTAGTTCGGCCACACCCACTGGCCCCTATCAGGTGATCGGCGGCCATGTTTGTCCACCCTGTATGCAGATATTGCCGTTCGGCGGCCATCTTTTTTGTGGGCTATGGCTGCCTGACCTCTATCTTCTGTCGGCTGCCATTTTCTTAGAGCCCACATTATCTTCCATACAGACGGTTTTGGCAACCATTTTGCGAGAGCCTCCGGCCTCTAGGGTGCATTACACTGGCGCGAAAATTCACACAGGAAGTGCTGATAAAAGAAGCAGACTGACACAGCAGCAAGGGGACAGCATCATAGGCGCAGCATAGCAGTACCTATCCAGGGTGGTGAGTCCTCTGGGTAACCCAGCATCTCTGCAGCGCAGGAGGGTGGCCTATTGATATCTTGCCTGGAGCCCTGTGAGTGTCAGCGTGTGGTCAGCATGGCATCTGAGCCAGATGTCTTCTCCCCTGAAACACCAGATTTAGCAGCTGGTGTCCCTGAGGTGTCTATGGACGCTATGTCGGCAATCCTAGAGGCGTTTGCTGCCAGGGTGGAAGCAGCACACGGGAATACAGGGGGTAATAAACGCCCCCGTCCCCTGCAATCTTCTGGGGATATTTCTGATGCAGAACCAGGTCCAGCTACGGCTCATGGCCCAGATTCTGATGCATCAGAGACTGCAGACCGTGACCGATCGGACAGTGAGGAGGACTCCAAGTCCAGGTCAGTACGCGAGACGGCTTTGGTATCTGACCTTATTACTGCAGTGCGGGATACGCTAAAGTTGGAAAGGACTGAAGAAGTAGCAGATACTCCAGTCCCCTTTGGGTTTCGTAAACCTGCCCGCACTGCTAAGGTGTTCCCTTGTGTGTCTTATTTTGACAAACTCTTATACAAGGAATGGGAGAACCCACTGAGGGTCTTTACAGCCCCAAAGAGGTTTGCAGTACGGTACCCCTTTGAGGAGAGTTTTCTGAAGATATGGACCTCTCCCCCTATAGTGGACCCTTCGGTGTCCAGACTTAATAGAGCCACCACTATTCCAGTAGAAGGGGCTCCTGTTTTCAAGGACCCTGTGGATAAGAAGGCTGAAGCACTCGCTCGCTACCTATACTCAGTGGTAGGCTCAGCAGTACGCCCGGCATTGGCGGGGGCCCTAGTGTCTCAGACACTTACTGAATGGGCAAAATTGCTACTCCAGGGGTTAAAGGAGCGAGATGCTCCTCCTAATGAGATAACTTTGGCCGACCAGTTGGTCCAGGGCCTTAAGTTTGTCTGCGAGTCAGACATGGATACTATTCCCCTGCTGTCAAGAGCTTCGGTTTATGCAGTAGCAATACGCCGCCTGATCTGGCTAAAGGGCTGGTCTGCGGACCAGACTTCCAAGAAAGCCCTATTGGATCTGCCTTTTAAGGGCGACAGACTTTTTGGGGCTTCTCTGGATGACATCATCAAGGATGCTACAGGAGGTAAAAGCACTTTGCTTCCCCAAACTAGCAAGGGTAGGGGACCATGCCAAGGGCAAGGGCCCTCCTTTACTGCACGTAAGCGGTTTTTTCGCCCTCTTAAGGCGACAGGGAAAAGACCCCAGGCCGATAAAGCGCCTGCCCAAGGACAAAAGCGTCCTTGGTCCCGCAGACCCAACAAGCCTGTGGACAAATCTGCGTCCACATGAAGGTCCGCCCCCACCCAGCTCTCGGGTGGGGGGACGTCTTCGCAAATTCGCGACTCAGTGGACTGCTCTAGTCTCCGACAGGTGGGTTTGCGAAGTAATCTCCTCAGGCTACAAGATAGAATTTCTCTCTTGTCCACCAGACAGATTCATCACCTCCAATCTCCAGCTACTACCGACCCGTCGGGAGGCCCTGTATGGGGCGGTCCAGGGTCTACTGGAACGCGGGGTAGTTATTCCAGTTCCAGAACAGGAACGGGGTCAGGGTTTTTACTTAAATCTGTTCATTGTGCCAAAGAAGGAGGGGGTTCGTCCAATCTTGGATCTCAGAGCCCTCAATTGCTTTGTGAAGGTACAAAGATTTCGGATGGAGTCGGTTCGATCCGTAGTCACGGCTCTCCATCCGGGGGACTTTCTGGCCTCCTTGGACATCAAGGACGCATACCTGCATGTCCCCATATACTCCAGACACCAGAGGTTTCTGCGATTTGCTATCGGGAAGAACCACTACCAGTTTGTGGCCCTCCCGTTTGGCCTTGCCTCAGCACCCAGGACGTTCACCAAGGTGCTCGCTCCGATTCTGGCACTTCTAAGACAGCGGGGTATCGCTATCACAGGTTACTTGGACGACCTTCTGCTGAAGGGCCCTTCAAGCTCAGAATTAGAGGTAAGCGTGTCCATTACCTGTCAGACTCTTCGAGACTGTGGTTGGATACTAAACACGCAAAAGTCAGTATTGGTGCCCACTCAACGCCTAGTGTACCTGGGGTTGATTCTGGATTCCTCAGAGGCAAAGGTATTCCTCCCTGTGGAGAAGTTGCAGACCCTCCGGGCTGCAGTACGGCAGCTGACTTCCAGGAATTGGTCGTCACTCCGTTTTTGCATGCGAGTGTTGGGCCTCATGGTAGCCTCCTTCGAGGCGGTCCCATATGCTCAATACCACACTCGAGTGTTACAGAGGGAAGTTCTGTCCAGATGGAACAGATGCCCTTCATCTCTGGATTATCAAATCCGAGTGAGCCACCTAGTCAGGAGATCCCTGGTATGGTGGCTGACAGCACCGGCTCTAATGGCCGGGAAGTCATTTCTTCCGGTTTACTGGATAGTGATCACGACGGACGCCAGCCTTACAGGTTGGGGGGGAGTCTGGGGTGTCCAGTCGGCGCAAGGTCGCTGGACCCCAGAGGAAGCCCTCCTGCCGATCAATGTCCTGGAGATCCGGGCGATCAAGCTGTGCCTCTTCAAATGGTCTCAGAGACTGCAAGGGCGTCCAGTCAGGATCCAGTCAGACAACGCCACAGCAGTGGCATATGTCAATCATCAAGGAGGAACAAGAAGCTCAGCTGCAGCATCGGAGATCGCTCGCATCCTGAAGTGGGCAGAGAGGAGCGTACCGGCACTGTCGGCCGTGTACATTCCGGGTGTGGAAAACTGGCAGGCGGACTACCTGAGCCGCCAGATGCTGGACCAGGGAGAATGGTCCTTACACCCGGAGGTGTTCCAACTCCTCTGCCAAAGATGGGGCACACCAGACGTAGATCTTCTGGCTTCCCGACTCAATCGGAAGGTATTGAGGTTTGTGGCCCGGTCAAGAGACCCATGGGCAGACGCAACGGACGCGTTGGTAGCATCGTGGGGCCAGTATCGGCTAATCTATGCCTTCCCTCCCTTAAGGCTTCTTCCTCTTCTGCTCCGCAGAGTGGAGGCAGAGGGAATTCCAATGATCCTAATCGCTCCAGATTGGCCTCAGCGTCCTTGGTACGCCGATCTAGTACGTCTGGTAGCAGACGTCCCCTGGTGCCTACCACTACGGAAGGACCTGCTGTCGCAAGGTCCCATATTCCATCCTGCTTTACAGTCATTGGCTTTAACGGCATGGCTGTTGAGAACCAGGTACTGAGAGACCGGGGCCTGTCAGACTCAGTAATTTCTACTATGAGAAGTGCTCGGAAACCGTCCTCTAGGAAGGTCTATCACCGCACTTGGAGGGCCTACATCTCCATGTGTGAGGAAATGAAATGGCATCCGCGTACCTATTTGGTTTCCAGAATCCTGCTGTTTTTACAGCATGGGGTAGACCAAAGGCTTGCCCTAAGTACGATTAAGGGACAGATATCTGCCCTGGCTGTCTTTTTTCAGCGACCCCTGGCGACTCACTCTCTCGTGAGTACATTTGTGCAGGGGGTTCGACATGTGGCCCCTCCGGTCCGCCCCCCGTTACCTCCGTGGGACTTGAACCTGGTCCTCTCGGTGCTTCAGAAGGCACCGTTTGAGAATATTAGAGATATTCCCCTGTTGACACTTTCTCAGAAGGTGGTCTTTTTGGTGGCTGTTACGTCAGTTAGACGAGTCTCTGAGCTGGCAGCCTTGTCCTGCAAGGCTCCCTATTTGATTTTCCACAAGGATAAGGTGGTGCTGCGGCCGCAGCCTTCCTTTCTTCCGAAGGTCGTTTCAGCTTTTCATCTCAACGAAGACATTGTACTTCCATCCTTGTGTCCTCAGCCGTCGAATCCTAAGGAGTCGGCGTTGCATTCCTTGGACGTTGTCCGAGCTTTGAGAGTATACATATCTGCTACTTCCCTGTTCCGGAAGTCAGACTCACTGTTTGTTTCGGTGGCTGGTCCCAAGAAGGGCCAAGCAGTCTCATCGGCCACCATCTCTAGGTGGATCCGACAGATAGTAATCCAGGCTTACGCCTTAAAGGGTCAGGCGCCCCCCTTTCCTGTCACGGCGCATTCGACCAGGGCAATAGGTGCCTCTTGGGCTTTCCGACATCAAGCGTCTGTTTCCCAACTATGTAAAGCGGCGACTTGGTCGTCCGCTCACACTTTCACAAAATTCTACAAAGTTGATGTAGGTGCATCTTCGGATGCCTCTTTCGGCCGCAAGGTTTTGCAGGCGGCTGTTTAGAGTTGCAACTCCTCCGTTGGAGGAGTGCTGTTTTGTGTTTTGGGGTGAAGTTTGTTTTTATGCTGTTACCACCCCTCGTTTTTTCTCTGACACTGCTTTGGGACGTCCCACTTTGTCAATAGAGAAGCTGTGTCGGTCCATGGACGAAAGAGTAAATAGGATTTTTTACTCACCGTAAAATCCTTTTCTCTGAGTCCATGGACCGACACAGCACCCACCCCTCCTTTTAAGTTTGTACTGCTTTTTGACGAACTGATCTGCGATGTGCAGACTGAGAGGGTATACCCAGAGGGTCCGCCCCCTGGGCGGTACTGTAGAAGGTGTGATGCAACACTTTTTACAAGTTTTTCTGCCTAGTCACTCCTAATTAACGGATAATACCCACTTTGTCAATAGAGAAGCTGTGTCGGTCCATGGACTCAGAGAAAAGGATTTTACGGTGAGTAAAAAATCCTATTTTTTGCTCTAAAAAAAATTTATTTGAATAGCACAATAGAAGAAAAATATATAAATTGGGTATCTCACACCTCCAGATATGCAGAAAACACTGCAAAATAATTGTTTTTGCACTAAATGTGTGTTTCTGCAACAGCAGAATAAACCCAGAGTATGTAAACGGTGTATCTCACACCTACAGAAATGCAGAAAATGCTATTAAAAAAATATGTTTTTGCCCTAAAAAAAAGTATTTGAATTGCACAATAGAGGAACAATATATAAATTGTGTATCACGCACCTCCAGATATGCAGAAAACACTGCAAAATAAAACATTTTTGCACTAAATGTGTGTTTTTGCAATAGCAGAAAAACCCAGAGTATGTAAACGGTGTATCTCACACCTACAGAAATGCAGAAAATGCTATTCAAAAAAATGTTTTTGCCCTAAAAAATTTTTATTTGAATAGCACAATAGAAGAAAAATATATAAATTGGGTATCTCACACCTCCAGATATGCAGAAAATACTGCAAAATATTTTTTTTCCCACTAAATGTGTGTTTTGGCAATAGCAGAATAAACCCAGAGTATGTAAACGGTGTATCTCACACCTACAGAAATGCAGAAAATGCTATTCAAAAAAATGTTTTTGCCCTAAAAAAATATTATTTGAATTGCACAATAGAAGAAAAATATATAAATTGGGTATCTCACACCTCCAGATATGCAGAAAACACTGCAATTTTTTTTTTTGCACTAAATGGGTGTTTTTGCAATAGCAGAATATACCCACAGTATGTACAGGGTGTATCTCACAGTAACATATGCAGTGCTGGTCCACTGAGCTTGCAGATAAAATGTATATTTCCTCTGGCACTGGGCTCATGGCAGTGTAAAAAGACTGTGCACTGCAACCCAACCAGGTAAATCTATGTAGATCGCTGAGTTATTAGAATAGATTTTTGAATCTGGACTCCTAGATAATTCTCTCTCCCTAAAAGCAGCAACAGGAACCTTGCCCTACACTGTCTATCTTTTCTCTCAGTGCAGTTTAAAAAGCTTGTGCACTGCACCCACACAACTAAATCTATGTAGATTGTTGACTAATTAGAATCTATTTCACAATCAGGACTGACTCCTATCATGTAATTCTCTCCCTCACAGCAACAGCAGCCAGGAACCTTTCCCTACACTGTCTAATGCGGAGTGACGTGCTGTGCTGTGTGCCTCTAGCTTATATAGAGGCTGGGTCACATGCTGCACTGGCCAATCACAGCCATGCCATTAGTAGGCATGGATGTGATGGCTTCTAAGGGCACACCAGTTAAACTAAAGTTGATTGGCTGCCCTGCAGCTTTTAAAAATGCGCCATTACATCGCTGAACACCGGACCTGAACCCGAACATACAGTCAATTGTTCAGGTTCGGGTCCGGGACCCAAAAACCCAAAAGTCCGTTACGAACCCAAACTTTACAGTTCGGGTTCGCTCAACTCTAGTTATGAATGATTATTACATAGTAATGTCTGCTATTCTGTAAAGTTACATGTATTAAACATTTAAGTTACTCATTTGTTGTATGTTGTTGTTTTTTTCATGTTTTTTATTTTTTAATTTAGGTGGCTATAAAGCAGTAATTATTTATGTTCATTCTTTAATCATACTACACTATTATGCAGGTCTTGTACTTAGCACAATGGCTTAGTGGTCTGCTCAGATGTCTCCACAGCACTCATGGTACAAATTCAAATACCAGCCAACCTACCATCCACCAGCTGTGTTTATTTTTTGCAGAAGCAAATTAAAATAAACAAACAAAGAAATGTAAACTGCCCGTTAGCTAGTGTGTGTTGTTTGGAATTCCACACCATAATATTATTGAATACTTACATACCATTGCATGCATTTGAAGAGTTAATATAATAGATTTAGCCAAATTAAAGTGCATTGGCTAATTGGCATTCACCTATTTTCAGCATATGCTGCTTTGGCTAATTGACTAATAGTCATTTGCCTTTTTTTGACCAATTCAATCTTTTAGTAGTCTCTCTGTGGGATTTTGAACCTATGAGTCCTTCATAAGCCTGATTTTTTCAAGGTAGAAGTGCTGACCACTAGCCTATTGGGCGTAGCACAATCATACATAGAAAATACTAGTGTTTGATGTTTCTTAACTTGCCGAATGCACTTTGAAATAGTAAATTTTGACACTGCCTGCCCTTTCCTGGGCCCTTCTGGCAGCACAAACAAAGCATCAGTTTGTCGTATCTGAGCTGTCACCTTCAGATAAAGCCTGACAGCTCTCACTACATCAAGAGAATGTAACAATTTTTTCCTCTGGAGACTGAGGATCTGGAAAAAAGCAAGGCAGGGAGACATCTTGGTTCAGATGAAAACTGGACACTACTTTAGGTAGAAAGGTTGGGTGAGGACGCAACACCACCTTGTCCTTATGAGTAATTAAGTATGGCTCTTTACATGAGAAAGCTGCCAATTATGATACTCTCCTTGCCGAGGTTACTGCAACCAAAAAAAACAACTTCCTTGTCAAAAGGATCAAGGGAATATGGCGCATCGGCTCAAAGGGCTGTCTTTGCAATGCCGATAAAACTAGATTCAAATCCCATGGGCACAAGGGTGACCTAGTTGGTGGAATTATACAAGTTACCCCTTGCATAAAGGCCCGGATCAAAGAATGCAAAGCAAGCAGCCTTTGAAAGAATACTGACAAGGCTGAGATCTGACCTTTGATTGTACTTAAGGCTAGCTTCAAGTCTACCCCCAACTGTAGGAAGGCAAGAATTCTTCCTAATACATACTTCTGAGGATGCCATCCTTTGGCTTCACACCAGGAATCATAGGCCCTCCAGACCCTATAATAAATGGTCCTGGAGGCCACACCGTTAAATTTATCGACTGTACGGCAGGATGGAACACTGGACCTTGCGACAGCAAGTCTGGACGGGACAGAAGAGTCCACGGTTTTCCTACTGTCAACCTTACGATCCCTGCATACAAGGATCTTCGGGCCCAAGCCGGGGCCACTAGTATTGGTAGGGATGAGCCAAACACCCCCCGGTTCGGTTCGCACCAGAACATGTGAGCAGGCAAAAAATTTGTTCGAACACGCGAACACCGTTAAAGTCTATGGGACACGAACATGAAAAATCAAAAGTGCTAATTTTAAAGGTTAATATGCAAGTTATTGTCATAAAAAGTGTTTGGGGACCCGGGTCCTGCCCCAGGGGACATGTATCAATGCAAAAAAAGTTTTAAAAACAGACTTTTTTTCGAGAGCAGTGATTTTAATAATGCTTAAAGTGAAACAATAAAAGTGAAATATTCCTTTGAATTTCATACCTGGGGTGTGTGTATAGTATGCCTATGATGTAGCACATGTTTCCAGTGCTTAGAACTGTCCCTGCACAAAATGTCATTTCTATAGGAAAAAAAGTAATTTAAAACTACTCGCGGCTGTAATGAATTGTCGGGTCCCGGCAATACAGAGAAAAGTAATTGAAACTCATTGATAAAAAAAATGTGTGGGGGTCCCCCCAAATTCAATTACCAGGCCCTTTAGGTCTTGTATGGATTTTAAGGGGAACCCCGCACCAGAATTAAAAACAAAATGGCGTGGGTTACCCCCAAAAATCCATACCAGACCCTTATCCGAGTACACAACCTGGCAGGCCGCAGGAAAAGAGGGGGGATGAGAGAGCACCCCCCTCCTGAACCGTACCAGGCCACATGCTCTCAACATGGGGGGGATGTCCCCATGTTGATGGGGACAAGGGCCTCATCCACACAACCCTTGCCCGGTGGTTGTGGAGGTCTGCGGGTGGGGGGCTTATCGGAATCTGGAAGCCCCCTTTAACAAAGGGGACCCCCCAGATTCCACCCCCTATTTGAATTGGTAACGGGGTACATTGTACCCCTACCATTTCACAAAAGAAAGTGTCAAAAATTTTAAAAACCACACAGACACCATTGTGAAAAGTCCTTTATTAAAAAAAAAAAGCCATTCCAGTGTTGTAATGCAGTCTGTCCAGCGATGATCCATGAATCATTCTCCAGTGATGCGGTGAGTCTCCAGCGATGAGCGACTCACATCTTTCCTGCACCGGAACCTCCCGGCTAATGACGCGCAAGCAGTGTTTGACAGGTCTTTTATAACCAAGGTCAGAAACCGTGACGTGACGGGTAACCCCGCCCCCTCTATCGCGTCACAGGGGTTTGCCTTGACGCGTTAGAGGGGGCGGGACAGGTAACCCCGCCTCCCTCTAACACGTCATGGGGGTTTCCGACCTCGGTTGTAAAAGAACTGTCAACACTGCGCGTCATTAGCCGGGAGGCTCTGGTGCAGGAAAGATGTGCGTCGTTCATCGCTGGAGACTCGGCGCATCGCTGGAGAACGATACATGGGTCATCGCTGGACAAACTGCATTACAACACTGGAATGGCTTTTTTTATTTTTTATTTTTAATAAAGGACTGTTCACAACGGTGTCTGTGTGTTTTTTTTAATTTTTGCCACTTTCTTTTGTGAAATGGTAGGGGTACAATGTACCCCATTACCAATTCACATAGGGGGGGCCGGAATCTGGGGGTCCCCTTTGTTAAAGGGGGCTTCCAGATTCTGATAAGCCCCCGTCTGCAGACCCCCACAACCACCGGGCAAGGGTTGTGGGGATGAGGCCCTTGGGGGCATCCCCCCAATGTTGAGGGCATGTGGCCTGGTACGGTTCAGGAGGGGGGCGCTCTCTCGTCCCCCCCTCTTTTCCTGCGGCCTGCCAGGTTGCGTGCTCGGATAAGAGTCTGGTATGGATTTTTTGGGGGGCCCCACGCCATTTTTTTTTAAATTCTGGTGCAGGGTTCCCCTTAAAATCCATTCCAGACCTGAAGGGTCTGGTATGGATTTTTGGGGGAACCCCATGCCATTTTTTTTTAAATTTTGGCACGGAATTCCCCTTAATATCCATACCAGACCTGAAGGACCTGTTAATGGAATTTTGGGGGACCCCCACGCATTTTTATTTTTCAATGACTTTCAATTACTTTTCTCTGTATTGCTGGGAGCCGACAATTCATTACAGCCGCGAGTAGTTTTAAATTACTTTTTTTCCTTCAGAAATTACATTTTGTGCAAAGACTGTTATAAACACCGGAAACATGCGCTATACACCCTCCCAAGTACAAAATTTAAAGGAATATTTCACTTTTATTGTTTCACTTTAAGCATTATTAAAATCACTGCTCCCAAAAAACGGACGTTTTTAAAACTTTTTTGCATTGATACATGTCCCCTGGAGCAGGACCCAGGTCCCCAAACACTTTTTATGACAATAACTTGCATATTAACCTTTAAAATGAGCACTTTAGATTTCTCCCATAGACTTTTAACGGGTGTTCCACGGCTTTTCGAATTTGCCGCGTGTTAAAAATCCGCTGTAAACTGCTTCTAACCTCTAGAGCCTAGGCTGGACCTGGGTGTATGGAGTCTCTCTGATCGATCGGGTAATTTAAGACACACACAGAGAATATGGTGAATCCCAATTACACTGGTTTATTGCATACAAGCTTATTTTGTACAATCCAAGACGAGAGGAACCGCCCCTGGTTAAACCCACCAAGGAACAGTTCCTTTATTATACAAATTGCATATTAACAGGTTACACAAAGCTAAACTGCCCAGAGATGGCAGAAGGCAAGTTTATCTGAATAGAACTCACCGCAAAATCCGGCCGTTGAGCCAGATCCTGAAACATGGGACACTTCTTTAACCTCCCTGGCGGTATTCCCGAGTCTGGCTCGGGGTTAAATTTCAGCACCAAAAGCGGTAACCCCGAGCCAGACTCGGGCTGCGTCGCAGTGATCCAGGCAGGAGTTACTTACCTTGTCCCCTGGATCCTGCGATGCTTCCCCGCTGTGTGATCGAGCCGTCATCTCGCTCGATTCACACACTGCCGAATGCCGCCGAGCTCCGTTCCCTGCGACGTTACGACGCACGGGGACGGAGATCGGCGCCAAATTCAAAAAAGTTAAAACACAGTACACATACAGTATACTGTAATCTTACAGATTACAGTACTGTATGTAATAATTACACACCCCCATTGTCCCTAGTGGTCTGCCCAGTGTCCTGCATGCACTTTTATATAATAAAAACTTTTTTTTTCTGCCTGGAAACTGGAGATTGTCCATAGCAACCAAAAAGTGTCCCTTTATGTCAAAAGTGGTTTTAGACCAGCTAAAAAACAGCGATAATAAATTAGAATCACTCGCAGAATTAAGCGATAGTGATTTGTGGGGAAATTCGTCATCAAACACTGAAAAACACTTTTAATTATTATTATATTATTATTTGTTATAATTATTTTATAGTTATTTATTTTATTATAATGTATAATTTTGTTTTTTGAACTTTATCATACCCGGGATGTCTACTAGACTCTGGTTTGGACAGATTTAAGTGAGTTATTCCTAAGAATTACAGGCCTGCAATATAAAACGCCAAATTTCCATGCAGAATGATGGTACCGCTTTCAGCACCTAAAATCTGACAGAATCATACCGCCAGGGAGGTTAAGGAAGTAGCCTAACCACACAGCATACATATCCTGTCATTCTGACTCAACTGTGTAAGTGACATATAGCAAGAAAAACGTTCTATATACATTTCTACAATAACAAGTCTTAAAGAATAACTCTAAAGGTGAAATAACAAGTCTTAAAGAATAACTCTAAAGGTGAAATAACAAGTCTTAAAGAATAACTCTGAAGGTGAAATACACTAGGGATAACCTTACACCGCGAACACCCCAAATTGTTCGCTGTTCGCCTAACGGGCGAACAGCCAATGTTCGAGTCAAACTCATGTTCGACTCGAACATAAAGCTCATAACCTAATTACCGGCTTCCGTTACTCCTTGATCCTGTGGAGAAGCCGTGGTAGCAGCTGAACTGGGGGGAATGCATAAATCAGTGAGAACTGATCCCAAGGGGTTACTAACGCATCTGTCCCGCATGCGAGTGGATCCCTTGTCCTTGACACAATGTTGTCCAACCTTTTGTTGAACCTGGACGCCAGGTATAGATCTACGCCACAGGGTGCCCCATTTTTGGCAAATGGCTGAAAAATGTCGGGATGGAAAGACCATTCTCCCAGGAACAATTGTTGGCGGCTCAAGAAATCCGCCTGCCAATTCTCAAATCCTGGAATGAAGACTGCCGATAGGCAAGGTACATGCTTCTCTGCCCAGGCCAGAATATGGTTCACTTCCCTCTGTGCTGCATTTCTTCTGGTACCCCATTGGTGGTTGATGTAAGCCACTGCTGTGGCATTGTCGGATTGTATCCTGACGGGACAACCTTGTAATCTGCAAGTCCAGGCCACTAGGGCCAGACGCGCTGCCCGAATCTCCAGAATGTTGATGGACAAGGCCTTCTCGGACTAAGAGGCTGGCATCCGTTGTTACAACCTTCCAGGTTACTGGCATGAAGGATTTCCCTTCTGCAAATTTCTGGTTATCAACCACCAACAGAGACTCTGACGCACCCTTGGGGCCAGATACATTGGGTAATCCAAGACTTGGATTTTCTTGCTCCAAGCAGACAGAATACTGTTTTGCAACAGTCTTGAATGGAACTGGGCATAGGGAACTGCTTTGAATGAAGCCACCATTTTCCCTAGCAACCTCATGCAAAGGCGAATGGAAGGATCCTTCTTTGCCTTGACCATATCTCTTATAGCCCTGACCTTTGTCTGAAGCAAAAATACTTTTTCTTGGGCTGTATCTATAACCAGACCCAAGTACTCCAGCCCTTTTACTGGTGATAAGGCTGACTTCTCTAGGTTGAGAATCCAACCCAGGTGGTCCAGGTACTTGACCATGTTGGACACACTCTGGTCTAGCTGTGCAACTGACTGATCTATCAGCAGGTCGTCCAGGTATGCCATTACTGCTATACCCTGGCCTCTTAATCTTGCTAGTACTGGTGCCAGCACCTTTGTAAACACCCGGAGTGCGGTGGCTAACCCGAAGGGCAAGCCCCCGAACTGAAAGTGGCACTGTAATCTTTATGAATACACCCTGAGACGTCAATTGGTCCAGTGCCTGGAAAAAATACCTTCTTTTCACTGGGTCTTTGGGAACGTTCGACCTTAGAAAATGAAAAGGTGGAAAATCTCGAAACTCTAGTTTGTACCCTAGAGATACGGTGGAGATGACCCATCTGTCTCGGATCTCTTCCTGCCAAGCCTCTGAAAACTGCAGAAGCCTTCCCCCCACTCGAGCGAGCGGGGGCGTCCCTTCATAAGAGGCCTTGGCACTCTGCCTTGAAAATTTCTGCCCTCATGGCTTCTTCTGGCCCTGTGCTTGGCCTTGAGGCTTTCCTCTCGCACCTGACGGCGGAGGCCGTCACGACTGCCTAGAGGCTGTCGTGGCTGGTATCGGGGAAGAAGAACAATTAAATGAAGGGCGTCTACTCCTTTTCAGTGGTAAAAGGGCACTCTTACCACCCAAAATTTTTGGGATATATTTATCCAAATCATCCCGGAACAACCGTTCCCCATGAAGGGGAAAACCTGCCAATAGCTTTTTGCACGGCAATTCAGCTGACCAATGCTTCAACCAGAGAATTCTATGCATATGCACTGATAAGAGAGCAAGGCGTGACACCTGATGAATAGAATCTTTAAGAGCGTCAACTGCAAAACATAAGGCCCTAGGTAGCTCAGCTAACTCACGGGCCGCTTCCCCTTGAGCCGGGACACTTTTAATAACCTTATATTCAAAAAATTACAAAATAGAAAATGACACCATGCGGTGTTGTTCAAATTATCATATGCGGCGCTCCTATCAATAATTAAATTGATACGGTTCACTGTTGTCCCAAAGACAACGGTGTTGAAGGTACACCAGGTGTGTGCGATAAATCCTCAGGGTAAAATCCGAATTATCACGTGCATAAATGATCACAATAACGTCTGCGGAATGTGCACCTTTCTTCTAGATCACTTCAAACAGGTGTTTCAAAACTCCCCATAGGGATTGCACTCACCAGAAATCAGAAGGTAACAGGCCTCATAAGAAATCCAAAAGGAAATCCAAACGAGAGGTGCCTCCTGCGTGTGTCCTTTTCATAGAGATATTCAAGCTTTCTCCAAAGATGGTATCATGAGGAGAGAGAGAAAACTCCACATAGTATAGTCCAGTTTCAAAAAAGCTTTATTTTTTAAAAAGTCAATGTATATCTCCTTACTCATAAAAAAGACAATTCAAAAACGTCTTTAGCCAACAACAGCCTAGGTTCTTGCTAATCTGATAACTTGATGTTTCCCAAGCCAAGATCAGTATGTAGCTGGGGAGAAGATAGTTTGTCCCGTGTTGTATCTGCCCTAGCTCACCGCTCTTCAGTTCGCCAGGTGATACTTCCGGTTTCTCAACCTAGTAGCTTGGAACACACGGCGTCAATCGTCACTTCCGGTTGCCGTAAAATCACGCACTGACGCGTTTCGTCATTTCGATTTTGTCAAAGGGCGTGATCTTACGGCGCGGAGTGTCCAGATTTATTATGCGGTCAATTAAGGCCATTTTAACTCTTTGAGTGCTGCCTGCCTTGAGTTGAAACATCTCATGATGCACACGGCAAGGATCAGCAATAAGGGACGTATGGAATATATCAATGTTAAAATAAACTGGCGTTAGCTAACATCAAGTTATGATCATTACAATCTTAAAATTTCCATATTTCGCCTCATAAAAGTTCATAAAAATTCAAAATACATTATATATATATATAAAGAAACAACAATTATTTAAAAATGTGTCTTATTTTCAATGGTCGGCAGACCTAATGGTCGAAATATGCTAATTAGCAAACTATCAAATTCCAAAACAACCACTAGCGCCATAAAAAAGGAAAAGGGAAAATAAATAAAATATGATATATAATATATACCATATACATAATAAGGACTGCTGTCCAAATGGCTGGCAAATAGCTCATAATTCTAAAGGTAAGGGGAAGGAAGAGTGCAACCTTAGGGGCCGGATTATACATCCCATGATATATACCTCACAGCCTGTCCTATCAAACGATAAACACACACTGTTAGTCATTAATATGCACACATCTCTATGTGCATTCCATGTGCATAATCCTCATGCCTACTGCGAGGGCGTCTGTGGAATGGATTCGAGCTGTCAATCACATACAATACCTTTGTACCATAGAGGGACCCAGGATAAATCAAAAAACATTAGAACAGATTAAATAAATTAATGAATAAAATCTACACCAGCACGCTGGATAATCTCTGATGTATAACTAAATGGAGAAAACAGTTTCCATAAGACATCAAAATTGTCACTTATAACTGAGCTGGGGTGACTTAAAGATCACTAATGAAAAAATTTATGTCTAATTCTATATTTAACCCCTTGGGGGAGAGCGTATCAGCCAAAAAGATCCACTGAGTTTCTCTTTGCGATAACTCCCGCACTATATTGGAACCTCTCCAGGATGGCTTAATGTGGTCTACTCCCCAAAAAATCAGACCTGAAGGGTCTTGGTTGTGAAATAACTTAAAGTGGAGGGATACATTATGGTCTTTATAACCTATGAGGATATTATTGATATGTTCTGCTATCCTAATCCGCAGCATCCTCTTAGTTCTCCCAATGTACATTAACCCGCAAAGACACTTTAAGGCATAAACTACGTGAGTAGTATTGCAAGTTATAAATTCCCTAATCTGAAATTCATTATTGTTAGATGTACTGTAGATATGAATCTCTCTATACCCCTCATTAGGCAGGAAACTTCTCTACATGGTTTACACTTTCTGCAGGAGAAAAATCCATCTCTGTCCCAAAAGGTCGGGTGACGGCTGGCAGGGTCCAGTACTTTTTTAACTATAAGGTCTCCAAAATTTTGGGCTTTCCTATAAATAAATCTCGGGTTGGGTGGCAGTTCCTTTTGTAGAGTTTTGTCCAAACACAATATGTGCCAGTGGTTTTTAAACACTGACTCCACTTCTTTGTACTGGGAATGAAAATCCGAGATGAAGCCCCATTCCTGATTCACATTTTTCCAAACTTCTAAAGTTTTTTCTTTCAGACATTCCTCTCTGGGGATAACTGCCATTTCTTCCACTATTTTATCCAAATTATGAGATTTATAGCCTTTTTCCAAAAATCTGTTCTTTAAAATCTGGGACTGTTCTAAGAAGTTTTCTACAGAGGTGCAGTTGCGTTTCACCCTCATAATTTGGCCTTTCGGCACATTTTTTAGCCACAATGGGTGGTGGCCACTGTGTATGGGTAAAAAGCTGTTTCTATCTGTAATTTTGAAGTAAACCTTGGTTTGCAAAGTGTCATTGACTCTAAAAATGGTCACATCAAGAAAATTAATCTGTTCCATACTCACTTGGCTTGTCAGTTTAATATTATTGTTATTAGTGTTGAGATGCAATAAAAAAAGTTCCAAAGACGCTTTTGATCCTGCCCAAATAAGGAACAGATTGTCTATGTAGCGTTTATAGAACAATAACTCTGCCCTCTTCTGGACAAACACTGATTTATCCTCCCACTCACCCATGAAGAGGTTCGCTATACTCGGCGCAAACCTTGCGCCCATAGCAACTCCCCTCTTCTGGGTGTAGAAGGATTGGTCAAACCAAAAATAATTATGACTCAGGCAGAAGTCCAAAGCATTCCGCAAAAATATTTTCTGACCATGTGGTAAGTCTTCTCATTTGCTTAATGCCCAATTAAGGGCCAAAAGAGCATCATTATGCTGAATCATGGTAAAGAGAGAAGGTACATCATAGGTGACCAAAAATATTTCATCTCTACCTGTCAAACTAACTTCCTGTAATATCTGTAAGAGACTTTTAGTGTCTCTGAGATATGCTTTTGTTTCAATGACACTTTTTTGTAAAAATCTATCCAGATACTGTCCTAGCCTAGAGGTAACTGACCCAATCCCATTCACGATGGATCTGGGTGGAGGGTTGTTTTGATCCTTATGGATTTTGGGAAGGCTATAGATGGTTGGTATGCGACTACTGCTTGGTACAAAGAACCTCTTTTCTTTCACTTATAGAATATGTGATTGATAACCACTCTCTATCAGAGATTCCAATTCCAATCTGTATTGAGGGGTGGGATCTTTATCCAACTTCCTGTACGTATCTTCATCGGACAACATTTCCAGTAATTGATTATTATAATAATCCTTGGATAACAGCACCACCCCTCCTCCTTTATCCGCAGGTCTAATTATTAAATCTTTCCTTGCTTCAAGGGATTTAATACCCTCTTTAATATGTCTAGGATTTACATTCTTATTGGGCTTCACTTTCTCTAAATTACGCAAAACAAAATTTTTAAACACCTCAAGATGTTGTGTAGACGTGTTAGGGGGATTGAACAATGAACGTTTTTTTAGACCACTGTCCACTGCTATTGCCACATTCCCACTTGTGCCCACCGGGTTAGAATTTTTATTTAAAAAATATTTTTTTATACTTAGCTTGCGCATGTATTTATGCAAATCAACATAGACATTGAACTTATTTATGGGCCTTTTCAGACGACATTTAAGTCCTTGATGTAAAATATTTTTTTCTTTATCTGTTAGTTCTATGTCGGTTAAATTATAGATTCCACCTAATCCGCTTCCCTCCTTCTTTTTCTGTGCCCTGGACCCTGCTCTGCATCCTCTGGATCGTTTCTCCTTGGGCCTGGTGGATACATTCCACTCCTTTCCCAATACTGTTGTTCCTCCCATTCTGGGTCTCTGTATGTTGGTGCCATTGGGCGAAGGTGGGTCTGTGGGGGTCTCCCCCTGTATGGCAAGTAGCCTTGACCTCTCCTCTGTCCTCCCCGGCCCCTTCCTAAAAAAGGACGCGGTGAGTACGAGGAATTTCCTGTATTATGTTCCCACAAAGGGTCATATCAATTAGCAACAGGAACGGAATAACTATTATGGTTACTCTGTTGTGGTTGGGTCTGTGGATTGTTGCTTCTCCCACCTTTCCCTCTAGTCCCACTCTTTGAATTGGTTTTTCCTCTATTTGAAGTCCCTGAAAGAGTCTGGGTTTGTGGTAATGAATTCCTCTGATTTTGAACTATAGGAATTGGCAATTGAGGTTGTTCCGTCTGTATAGGAGTCTGCGGAACCTCACTCTCCATTGCATCTTCATTACTAGTGCTGGGTCCCATTGAACTCTGCCATGAATAAACACTATTTGATTGAAAATATTTCAAATCTCTAAAGAATTTTTTTACTTTTTTCTTTTGGGTTTCTTTATCCACCTTTTCCAATTTCTTAGTGATACGGTTATTAAAGTCTATGATTTGTTGAGAATCTCGAATAGGGTCCAACTGTTGCCGCAGGTCTCTGATCTTAGTATCCAATTTAACCATTTTCCTCTTTTTTCTCTGTAAAACCAATTCCTGCAACTTCAGTCCAACCCCATTAAAGAAACCCAACCATTCAGCCATGGAGTCCGAATCCTCCAGACCATCCTGAGGTGTGACTTCCCACCTCAGGCTCCGAACTATGACATTTTCTTTTAGGTAATGTTCGATGGTACAAATGTCCCACCAGGTCCTAACCTGTTTCTCAAGGACATTTTTTAAAACTGACATAATCATGCCATAGTTCACTTCTGAGTAGGGATGAGCCGAACACCCCCCCGATTCGGTTCGCACCAGAACCTTTGAACGGACCGAAAGTTCGCGCGAATGTTAGAACCCTATTAAATACAATGGACGCGAACGTTCGAAATCTAAAGTGCTAATTATAATGACTAATATATATGTTATTGTCCTAAAAAGGGTTTGGGGACCCGGGTTCTGCCCCAGGGGACATGTATCAATGCAAAACAAAGTTTTAAAAACTGACGTTTTTCAGGAGCAGTCATTTTAATGATGCATAAAGTGAAAAAAATAAGTGAAATATTCCTTTAAATATTGTACCTGGGGGGGTGTCTAAAGAATGCCTGTGAAGTGGCATGTGTTTCCCGTGTTTAGAACTGTCCCTGCACAAAATGACATTTGTAAAGGAAAAAAAGCCATTTAAAACTGCTTGCGGCTTTAATGTAATGTCTGGTCCCGGTAATATGGATGAAAATCTTTGAGAAAAATGGCATGGCTACCCCATCACCCCCCCCCCCCCCACCCCAGCCCATTACCAGACCCTTTGGGTCTTGTATGGATATTAAGGGGAACCCCGCACCCAAAATAAAAAAAAGCCCTATATACTCTGAACAGCAGTATACAGGCGGTGCAAACTAGACATGTGCACAACCAAAAAATTAGTTTCCTATCGTTTCGTTTCGTCTCATTCCGTAGGTTCGTAAAGATTCGTAATTTCGTAAGACGCGAGTTTTCCTATTCGGACTCGTTCGTACGTTCGTAACAGTTTAATTTTCGTTGATACTGAATGATTCGTAGTTCTGTCTAAGTTATTTTCGTTGATTTGAAATTCGTAATTTTGTTGATATTGAATGATTCGTATTTCTGTTTAAGTTATTTTCGTACTTTCGTAACAGTTTGATTTTCGTTGATACTGAACGATTCGTAATTCGTAATTTTGTTAGATAATAATTTTCGTTTTTCTGTACACTACTCTGCCGTTTCTGTTGATTCGTAAGACATTGTTTTGTTTTCCTTGATTCGTGTCTACTACCGTGCTTCGAATGGATTCGTAATTTTTTTATACTTTCGTAAATACATCTCGGCGCGGTCATTCGCAATCTCGCGTTACTAGTTATTTTTATTTTCAACACGCGGCTATAGCCGCGTGTTAAAAATGAAACTAAAATGCGTCCACGTGCTTCGAATGCATTCGTACTTCCGTAAATACATCGCGGCCATTCGCAAGCTCGTATTTTAGTTTCGTTTTCAACAAGCGGCTATAGCCTCCGCCCCTGTACGCCATTTTGAGAGGGTGTAAGTGGTGTGGTGAGGGAGGAGCAGAGAGCAGTGCAGAGAGTGACATTGTGGTTTTTGTAGTTGTTTTTGTGTGGTTTGGTGGTTTTATTGCAATTAGAATGTCTGGGAGTGAGAATGGACGTGTGAGTCTTGTAAGTGAGAATGTTGGTGTTAGTGAGTGTGTTGGTATGAGAGTTGGTGTTGGTGTGACTGAGAGTGGAGGGGAGCGGAGGAGTGGAGGAGGGGACTCAGAGGAGAGGCGTAGAGTGGAGGAGAGGCGTGGAGTGGAGGAGAGGCGTGGAGTGGAGGAGAGGCGTGGAGTGGAGGAGAGGCGTGGAGGGGAGGGGAGGCGTGGAGGGGAGGGGAGGCGTGGAGGGGAGGAGAGGCGTGGAGTGGAGGAGAGGCGTGGAGGGGAGGGGAGGCGTGGAGGGGAGGGGAGGCGTGGAGGGGAGGAGAGGCGTGGAGGGGAGGGGAGGCGTGGAGGGGAGGAGAGGCGTGGAGGGGAGGGGAGGCGTGGAGGGGAGGAGAGGCGTGGAGGGGAGGGGAGGCGTGGAGGGGAGGGGAGGCGTGGAGTGGAGGGGAGGCGTGGAGGGGAGGGGAGGCGTGGAGGGGAGGAGAGGCGTGAAGGGGAGGGGAGGCGTGGAGGGGAGGAGAGGCGTGCAGGGAAGAAGAGGCATGGAGGGAAGAAGAGGCGTGGAGAGGAGAGTATTGTTGGGGAGAGGAGGAGTGGAGGGGAGAGTAGTGTAGGTGAACGGAGGCGTGTAGTGGAGCCAAGGCCTGAAAGGGAGTGTGGAGGTGGAGTGGAGCGGAAGCATGCCAAAAAACAGAGACATGTGTCCCCCCCTACATCAGATAGTGCTGAATCAGACATGCAGCAACCCCACCACAAAAGTAAGCAAGAAAAATCAAGGGGGCCTGTATATACCCAAGAGGAGAATGCAGCATTGGTTGCTGCAGTTCTAAAAGACAAAGTGACACTCTTCTGCCAAACCGTGCCAACATCCGAGAAGGCAGCAGGCTGGGGACGGGTCCAGGACTCCGTGAATCTGGTCTCCAAGTTTTGCAGGCCCACCACTTGGGTCAGACACAGGTAATTATTGCAATATTTTTTTTTTTTGTTCACAAACATTTTTATTGGTTACAAAAGGGTGGTACAATCACTCAGTGGTGTATTTATGTTTTGTGCTGCCCTACACCTGACTAAACTTGTGCACCCCCTAATTTAAATATGACCCACCCTTTCCTGTCAATGCCACGCCCATTCCTGTTTAAGACCCGCCCTGTCATCTGTAAACCACAGCCTATTCTCTTTAGGCTCCACCTTTTCTTTTTAGAGCCCCACCTCTCTCTCCGTACATTAACCACCTCCCACCCGGCCACTGCACATAAATGGCTGTGTGGTCATTTCCTCGTCAGGAACGTCCCTCAGAACGAGCCATGCGCTGCGGCTCGATCCTGTGATCATTATGATCACAGAATCCAGCTGAGCAGAGATCGGATATGGGCGCTGTGATTGGCCCTCCCGATCACGTGACGGCTGATCTGTGACAGCTCTCTGTGTGATGATGATTTTACACAGAGAGCTGTTACAGATCACCCCACAAACAGTACACCAAGCACCACTGTCACCCCTGTCCAAATAAAACACCTGTCTGTCCTCCATCACTGCCAACACCAAATAAACACTGACTTGGGTTATTTTTACAGAAGAAATCTAGCAGCATCATTTATGGTCAAAATTTATCAAGAGAAATTACTTTTTTTCAAAATTTTATAACAGAAACTAAGAAAAATGCTTTATTTTTGGGCAAATTTTCAGTCTTTTTTTTATTTGTAGCGTAAAAAATAAAAACACCAGTGGTAATTAAATATTACCAAAAAAAGGCTGTATTTGTGTGAAAAAAATTATAAAAATTTAATTTGACTACAGTGTAGCATGACCGCGCAATTGTCAAAGTGTGACAGCGCTGAAAGCTGAAAATTGGCCTGGTCTGGGAAGGAGGGGGGTGAAAGTGCACAGTACTGAAGTGGTTAAAAGTGGGTACCAAGTGCAGCCTCATCAGTGCCCATCAAATCAGCCTCATCAGTGCCCTTCAAAGCAGCCTCATCAGTAGGGGTGCAACGGATCAAAAAACTCACGGATCGGATCAATTTTCGGATCAGCAAAAAAAAAAAAGACAAAATCTTGTTACACCCACCGGAGTTTTAGATTTCATTTATTTTCAACACAAAATGGAGCTTATTTGCTTAAAGTGGTTGTATACCTACAAATATGAAATGCACCTACAGGTAAGCCTACATTAAGGCTTACCTGTAGGTGCTTGCAATATCTCTGAGACCTACACGGTCTCTGAGATATTTGCAAAAAAGAGTGCACCGCTATCTACGGCGCATGCGCGCCGTAGATAACGGCGGCTCTTGAATGGCAGCCTGCCGGACACTGCCGGAATTCGCGCATGCGCAGGGATCGTGTCGTTCCCCGCGCATGCGCGGGAGTGACGTCATCGCCGCTCCGGCCAATCACAGCGCCGGAGCGCCGATACCCGGAAGTCACTCCGGGTATCATGGATGCGCTGGAGGACGTGTCCGAGGACCGCTGCGGGGGCTTCGATCTAAGGTAAGTGATTGATAATGAGCTAGTATGCTAGTCATACTAGTTCATTATGACTTTGCCTTGCAGGTTGTGAAAAAAAAAAAAAAAAGTTTTGCGGTATACAACCGCTTTAAATACAGTATTTTGAAATCCGACGGACTCTTTACATGTTACATTTTAAAAGCAGCAGCAAACCTGCTGACCTTACATGGTTGCTAATGTGACAGAACACCTCTGATTTTCACATTCAACTGTTGAATGTGAAAATCAGAGGTGTTCCGTCACATTAGCAACCATGTAAGGTTTGCTGTTGCTTTTAAATTTAACATGTAAACAGTCCGATGGATTTCCAAATAATGTAGCATATAAGCTCAGTTTTGTGTTAGAATGAAATGAAATCTAAAACTCCGGTGGGTGTAACAAGATGTCCGCTTTGCCCCTTCTCTATCATTACTGTGCAGGAGTGTGGGGTGGAGCAAGATGGCGGCGAAACGTCACTAGAGCGGCCGCGGCCGGGTGTACCAAGATTGCCGCCGCTCTGGAGCTAGGCCGAAGCCGCGGCCTTTCCTACAGCCAAGGCTCCGGAGCGCTCCGCCGATCGTGTGGTGATCCGATCCGAACAAGGTGGCCGTTCGGATCACCACCGATCCGTTGCACCACTACTCATCAGTGCCCATCAGCACAGCCTTGTCAGTGCCCATCAGTGCAGCCTCGTCAGTGCCCATCAGTGCAGCCTCATCAGTGCCCATCAGTGCAGCCTCGTCAGTGCCCATCAATGCAGCCTCGTCAGTGCCCATCAAGGCAGCCTCGTCAGTGCCCATCAAGGCAGCCTGATCAGTGCCCATCAATGCAGACTCACCAGTGCCCATCAGCACAGACTCATCAGTGCCAAAAAAGGGTCTCCAATTGCATTCTAATAATACCAAATTATGTGCGCAGACTGCACTTCCTATTTAAGCACACTTTACATTGGGCCGATTTGGCATGCAATATCGGCAGCTATTGCTGGCAATGGCACCGTCTGCATTGGTGCAACGAAAAACTTTGCGGCACCGCACAGATTCCCAAAAGTAGTTCCTGTGCTACTTTTGGCGACTTAGGGGGTGATTTGAATAGACATATGTGCATGAACCCGCACAGATGTCTGTCAAATCGCCCCCTGAAGTCGGACTGCATTGCTGGTTTGAAATTGTGGGAGTTTAGCTGAACTTGCACGGTTTCTAACCTGCATCAGTGTGAACCTGGGCTGAATGTAGTCAGCAGGATGGGTAATAAAATTCAGACTGATCTACAATCAGAAATTACACTTTTCTTCATATGTCAGAAGGCAGCATTAGGCCGGGTTCACATCTATGTGAATTGGATGTTGGTTTACCTGCATCCAATTCGCATAGCAGGAGAATGTAACTGGCTCTCTATGGAGCCAGTTCACATATCTCCAGGGGCAGCTGTGGAGTGCACTGCGTCTTTGGCTCTGTTTCAGGGCCAAATTCAGGCAAAGATTCGGTCCTGATTCATCCCTGAAATGGAGAACAGGGATGCACAGCGTTCTTGTGCGATCCGCGGCCAGTTCCAGTGGAAACCCTGCCAAAGCCTAGGTTCACATTGGAGCAATTTGTCATGCGATTTGAGAGATTAAATTGCATGACAAGTCGCAGCCTATTGGAGGCAATGGCACTGTTCCAATCGGTGCGACACCGATTTTGCAGCGTTACACCGATTTGCAAAGGTAGTTTCTGTACTACTTTTGCCGATTTCAGGTGCGACTTCAAGAGACATCTGTGTATGAAGCCCCACAGATGTCTATCAAGTAGCACCTGCAATAGTGCTGACCTTGCTACTTTGAAATCGCGTTACTTCAAGTGAAGTAGCGCAATTTCAAAGAATGATCAATGTGAACCAGGGCGGAGATATACAAGTAGCTATGAAAGGTTAACCACATATACAAGCACACACCAAGGTGTTAAATGCCATTGATTCCAGAAGAACCAGCCTGCAGATATTGAGCTGTAAAGAGTTAACCATTTATGTAATCAGCAGTGTAAATGTGTCCATTGAAGAGGTGTAGTAAAGCACAATCCTCTCCTAGCAAGGACACCGAGGGTTAATTATCAGAGATCCCGTACTTCAGATATCAGGGAGAGGAGATAGGAGAAACTAAGTTGAAGTACAGATAAACTGCTGATTGAGGTTTACAAGGAGAGACAGTGAAGAGAATAGGTATTTTACTCTCACCCCCTCTAGGACATGCAGACTGTAGCTGGGTCTGCCCACTGAAGCCAGAATCCGACCGACCTACCTACTGACCCTGGAATCACACAACACAGCAGAAGACGCTGACAAGTTCTCTCTCTCCTGTCTGTGCAGAGGGAAAGGGGAGGATGAGGGGTGAACTATGAGCAAACGCTGTACTCTGTGTGAGAGACGCTGCAGCCAGGCAACCTCCGGCAGTGAATGGACTGACTCGGGAGGCAGAGGGGGGCTTTTTTGGTGCGGGGGGGGGGGGCGGCGCTGACCACGAGGTAACGGCTTGTTCCTCACACACGGTCGTTTTTCACGTCATTTTTTCTCTTGTCGAGAAAAACGACCGTCTGTGGGCTCCGCGGCAGTGTTTCCCTATGGGAAAACTGCAGCGGAAAATTTTTCGTAAAAAACGACGATAAAAATTAGAACACGTTCTAATTTTTCTGGTCGTTTTGAATGCCGTTTTTCTCGTCGAAAAAAAAAAATGTCCACAGACGATCTTTTTTCTCGTAAAAAGGAAAAAATTTAATTTTTCTCGACGAGAAAAACGGTCGTGTGTACACGGCATTAGAACACACATTTGTAAAAATTACACCGTGTAATAGTCAATAAAAATTAACAGTTCAACTTTACAAAACTATTTATTTGCCACAGCCACATACAAAAGAGAACATTAACATACTTGGAAATATTGTAACGTGTATATATATATAAAAACATCACTGTGTGAAACGACAGGTTGTTTTTCCAAAAAATAAATCACTTTGGTTTCTAATTTTATGTAACTAATAATGTTTTTTTTCATGTACAGATTCTATGATTGTCGGGCGACAGTTATCAAAAAGCTGCAGAAGCGTCTACGGGGAGAGTGTATTAGGGGAAAGCCTGTTGAGCTCCGAGAGTGGGAGGCAGAGCTGAGAGATGGCCTTGACCTTCAGGCAGAGGATGTCCCTGGAGTCAGCAGCAGGGGTCCACAATCACATCAGAGAGCTGGTGGTGAGTAAAATGAAATATATTATTTTATATTGCAGTTGCAGTTATATTGTTGTTTCAAGCTCACTATTTTTATTATGACTACACATATGAGACTTGCGTTTTTCTTTACATTCATGTTTTCCAGATCGAGCAACATCATCTGTACAGCGATCAGCTCCAAGTCCATCCCATCGATATTCTGGTGAGTACCTAATACAAAGACAAAGGATGTATAATGATGAACTTCTATTTAACATTTAAAGCAGGCATCACTAAATGACGGTACAGTGTATAAGGGCCCTCTTAGCATAAGGACCAAGCAGAAAGTACATATAAAAAGGCAGAGGTCCGATGGTGTATCTTCTTACACTTAGGGCTGCACTCACAAGCAGAAGCAATCTCTAGAGACAAAACAGACAAAAAATGAGAAGCGACTCTAAGTGCAGGATTAAAAGCTATTTATCCAATGGACTTTTTTCATTGGAAAAAACAATCGTGTGTGCGCCCCATCTGACTTTTTTCCATTGGTGTTAAAAAATAGAACATGTTTTAAATTTTTCCCATGGAAAAAAAAAACGTTAGGAAATTCCGATCGTCTGTCTGGAACTCCAACAGAGAAAAAACCCACGCATGCTCAGAATCAAGTCGACGCATGCTCAGAAGCATTGAACTTAATTTTTCGAAGTGTTTTACGTCACAGCGTTTTGGACGGTTGGAATTTTGTCTGATGGTGTGTATGCAAGACTGATGGAAGTCAGCTTCATTGGAATTCCAACGGAAAATTCCATCGGATTTTATTCCATCAGAAATCTGATCGTGTGTACAGAGCATTACAGGATCTGGTGAATGTAAAAGCATATAATCATGTGTAATGCAGGTGGTCCGTCAGGCATGAAAGTCCTTGACATATAAAGGCTATCAGAGCTGTGTCATAATCTGCAGTGGAGGATCCGGCTCCATGAAATTCCCTGTAAGCCGGTAAGCGGTTAGCATAAACCAGGCCTGTGATGGACAAACCAACCTCCGTCCATCACTGGCCTGGTTTATGCTAACCGTAACCGCTCACCGTCTTACAGGGAATTTTGTGGTCCAGGATGCTCCACTGCTGATTATGACACAGCTCTCTCTATATGTCGAGGACTTATATGCCTGCCGGACCACCTGCATTACCCATGATTATATGCTTTTACATTCACCAGATCCTGTAAGTGTTTTTAATTCTTTCTGTGGAAAATAAATAGCTTTTATTCTGCGTCTTTCCCGGAGTCGCGGGCTACGGTGCTGTGAGTGGCCGGAGACGCGATGAGGTCTCTCCCAGGCATGCCTGTGGGAGTCCTGTTTCCGGCGAGGAGCTTTGAATTTTCTGCAGGGTCCGCTGGACCATCAGAGCACATGCATCGCCGCTGATGTCAGCGGCTGAATCCGAGCGGGCTGACACGTTGCCTCGCCGCAATCTGTATTGCCGAGACCGGACAACTCAACTGGTTTAGGGGATAGTCATTTTACCTACAGGTAAGCCTTTTTATAGGATTATCTTTAGGTAAAAAAAATCACAAAGCGGGGTATACAATCCACTTTATTTCACCTCAGTGCAATTTTTTTACGCTTTGATTATCAAATATGTTGTTGTCCAACATATAGCAGTCAAAAATAACAAATAAAGCTGTTGACTTTATCTTGGACAATACCTTGACTCTTGTCTTTTCTTCCGTCTTTAACAGAAAGCACGATCCGTATCCCGGACTCTCCAGTACCATCAAGTCCTGGCAGGAAGCAGCAAATCATTACGCCTCAGGGTAAGTAGTGTACATAATCTGTAAAGAAACAGGACACACCATCATCATCATCATTCATCTACGTAGACATTATATATACCCACAGGCATTATCATCTAATACACAGAAAAAGGTCCATTCCACAATCCACTTTAATTCACCTCAGTGCACTTTATTTACGCTTTGATTATCAAATATGTTGTTGTCCAACATATAGCAGTCAAAAATAACAAATAAAGCTGTTGACTTTATCTTGGACAATACCTTGACTCTTGTCTTTTCTTCCGTCTTTAACAGAAAGCACGATCCGTATCCCGGACTCTCCAGTACCATCAAGTCCTGGCAGGAAGCAGCAAATCATTACGCCTCAGGGTAAGTAGTGTACATAATCTGTAAAGAAACAGGACACACCATCATCATCATCATTCATCTACGTAGACATTATATATACCCACAGGCATTATCATCTAATACACAGAAAAAGGTCCATTCCACAATCCACTTTAATTCACCTCAGTGCACTTTATTTACGCTTTGATTATCAAATATGTTGTTGTCCAACATATAGCAGTCAAAAATAACAAATAAAGCTGTTGACTTTATCTTGGACAATACCTTGACTCTTGTCTTTTCTTCCGTCTTTAACAGAAAGCACGATCCGTATCCCGGACTCTCCAGTACCATCAAGTCCTGGCAGGAAGCAGCAGATCATTACGCCTCAGGGTAAGTAGTGTACATAATCTGTAAAGAAACAGGACACACCATCATCATTCATCTACGTACACATCATATATACCCACAGGCATTATCATCTAATACACAAAAAAAGGTCCATTCCACAATCCACTTTAATTCACCTCAGTGCACTTTTTGTGAATATAGTAGAGAGTAAAGCCCGAAGCCCAAAAAAAAAACAAAAAAAAAAACCTAGTGCTAGCTTGATTAGGAGCACAGGGAAGCCGGGCAAGTCGGGAACTCGGGATTAAAACATGTTGTCAGTCAACATGGGGCTGCAGGGGATTGTGCAGCCAGCGTGGGGGAGGCACTGCAAAAACCCAGGAGTGTGTGGGGGACAAGGTGAAACCAGACATCCTGGGAGTACAGGAGGAGGAGAATTATTTCCACCCGCCCTCTCTACATCTGCTTGGTTAGTTCTATGCTTACTTTTTTGCTGTGTTGATTTTTATTTTATTTTACGGGGTAAGTTCGGTTAGGTTTTTAGAGGCATTTTAAAGGTATGGGTCACCGGTGGAATGCCAGTTATGGTGGATTAACTGGTAGTTACAATGGTGTATCTACAGAATGTGGTTCGTCCCCGAGTCGGTGCAGAGCGGTAGGGAGAGACCGTGGAAGTAGTTTACACAGATACAAGGGAAACATTTTTGATACTTATCACCTCCAAGATTCATCAACCAAAAGTGTTATGTTTTTGTTTGTTAAAGTGGAGTTCCACCCAGAATTTTTTTTCTTCGCAAAAAAAGAAAAAAATATAGAAAAAATTTTTTTATACTCACCCGAAATACCTGTTGCTATGCGGAACTCCGTAATCTGCCTCTTCCGTAACCGCAGTCTTTTTTCTTACCCATCCTCTTCTAGTGAATGGGGCACGCTGCTTTTTGGGAATTATGTGTAATCCCAGAGAGCAGCCGTCCATTCAAAAGTCGACGCGCGGCTTGCGCATGCGCAGTAGGAAACGAGCAGTGAAGCTTCACTGCCTGTTACCCTTAGTGTGGATGGCGGCGAGGGACCTGCACCGATCGAGGGATTGGCATCAGGGGGGGTGGTATCAGCGCGGGAGAGTAGGACAGGTAAGTGTCCTTATTAAAAGTCAGCAGCTACAGTGTTAGTAGCTGCTGACTTTAAAAAAAAAAAAAATCGGGAGGAGCTCCGCTTTAATATTGGTTTACATAATTGTTAATTTTAATAAAGGGGCCGAAAACAGACATTTTACTCCGACCTTAGTGTCTGTATATTTTTTGTCAATTATAGTTGGGGCAATAAGATGGGGATACAGTAATTTATGACACAAAGAGTCAGGATACATCTGGGGTACCTTTTTCATAATGCTTTGATGTTGTAGTACAACTTATTACAGGCAAAAATAAATAGCGCTGTTAACCACTTCAGCCCTGGAAGAATTTACCCCCTTCCTGACCAGAGCACTTTTTGCGATGCAGCACTGCGTCGCTTTAACTGACAATTGCGCGGTCGTGCGACGTTGAACCTAACCAAAATTGACGTCCTTTTTCCCCCACAAATAGAGCTTTCTTTTGGTGGTATTTGATCACCTCTGCGGTTTTTATTTTTTGTGCTATAAACAAAAGAAGAGCGACATATTTGAAAAAAATGCAATATTTTTTACTTTTTGATTTAATAAATATCACAATTTTTTTTTTTTAAAACAATTTTTTTTCTAAGTTTAGACCGATACGTATTCTACATATTTTTGGTAATTTTTTTTTGCAATAAGCGTATATTGATTGGTTTGCGCAAAAGTTATAGCGTCTACATAATAGGGGATAGATTTATGGCATTTTTATTTTTTTTATTTTTTTTACTAGTAATAGCGGCGATCTGCGATTTTTATTGTGACCGTGACATTGCGGCAGACACATCGGACACTATTGGCGCGTTTTTGGGACCATTCACATTTATACAGCGATTAGTGCTATAAAACTGCACTAATTACTGTGTAAATGTGACTGGCAGGGAAAGGGTTAACACTAGGGGGCGATCAAGGGGTTAATATGTTCCCTATTGAGTGATTGTAACTGTAGGGGGAGGGGACTCACAAGGGGAGGAGACCGATCTGTGTTCCTCTGTACTGGGAACACACATCGGTCTCCTCACCTCTGACAGGAGGTGGATCTGTGTGTTTACACACACAGATCCACACTTCTGCCGTGATCGTGGGCAATCGCGGGTGCCCAGCAGACATCGCGACCGCCGGGCACACTCACCGGGTCACGAGCGTTGCCGCGGGTGCGCGCGCGCGCCGCCGGCGGCGCGCGCGCGCCCCATAGACGGCCGGGAAAAAAGGACGTCATATGACGTCCGCCCGGAGGGAGGGAGGGTTCCTGCCGGCGTCATATGTCTATGACCCGGTAGGAAGTGGTTAAATAGCGCTGTTGACTTTATCTGTAACATTACCTTGACTCTTTTCTTCTATCTTTAACAGAAAGCCTGAGCTGTATCCCTCCAGCGTCATCTGGCATAAAACAGTGGCCCAATACTCCTCAGGGTAAGTACACAAGCTGCCAATATAAAGAAACAGGACACACCATAATCATCTACACATTACACACAGGCATTATAGTAAATGATATTGCCATCCACTTTCAAATTCATACGCACAACTCATACTTCAATCATTTCTCCATGAAATCATACAGTGAAGTGTTGTGTTTTAAAGTAGGAAACAATGAATTGAATTTACAATAAAATTACATTGCTAAATCTGGTGCAGCTATGCAGAGAAAAAAATCGGCTTCCATTTTTTTTTGGGGGAAAGTTTAATTGAACAAGCTACATTTTGAAGCTGATTGGTTTCTGCATAGCTTCACCAAAGTTAGCACTGTCCAGTGTTAGTAAGTCAACCCTAATGTTTGTATGTGTAAACTAGAATTGTTTATAAATGCTATCGTCAACATTCGCTATCTCATCTATTTCAGATCAACAAGACCAGCCTGAGTGGAGAGTGCAGTGCAGCCCGCACTCACCTGTCCTTCTTTTGGAGGGTATAGAGGTTCCGAATGAGCCAGAACTGACCCCTGGAGTGGCACAGACTCCTGCCTTCTCCCCATGGCCAGAGGAGGTCATGGCCCAAGGTTCCGGCATGCTGCCGCCAAGTAATGCTGCCCCCAGTGTGCATGTGCTGCAGTCGCTACAGCAGTCGCCATCTCTTGCCCAGGTGGCACCTGCTGTACCGCCTGGCTTAACTCCAGAAATTGAGAGGCTCTTTGGAGAGGTGAGAAGATTGTCGAGGGAAAACAGAAGGCTTACCCGGACCATGCATGTTTTAAACAGACAGCAAACTGACCATTTTGACATAATGTTGTCCCGGGTAAACCAACAGCACAACCAGGCAATGGAACAAATGAAGATTTCATTACTTGAAGCCATCTCCCGCCACAGTGCTCCATTGCCTGGGAGCTCCTCACCCTCAGCAACTGTAAGCAGCAGAGAAGATTCTCCCTCTGAAAACTGATCGTACTCCACCCCAGGACCCAAGCCATTTCAGTTGACCTTTTCATGTCAACCTGTGTAACTTATGTATAAAGGATTGTTAGTCATTTACATGTAAGTGTTTGATAATTATTGTCAGTGTACATAAAAATATTTTTTGTGTAATACTTTTAGAGTTTGTTTTGTTATTATTATGTGTTAATTTTTTTACAATACATCACATATCTAGTTATTTAATAATTATTTCAAACACACACACATGGTAATCATAATCATTCAGAACTTCACACAATAGTTAAAGGAACCTAGTTTCTACTTCCTTAACTATTCATTTAGATTTTATTGTGCCCCACTGCTCTTATTGATCTTTTGAAATATGTCAATTGATTTTCAAAAATAATTTTTATGAGCGGGGTCCAACATATTGGACCAGTAATTATGCAAGGTGCTATAGGGAGCTATCCAATAAAGAAGAAAATATATAAACACTGAAAAAGCCAGGTGTCCAGTGTCCACCTGTAATGTCAAGTTATTAAGACCAGGTGTACAAAAATATACGGTATATATTTGTTTCACCGACTTGCTCATGTTGCCAGTGTGGGGGAGTAGATATATATGCATAAGTGCAGCGGGGTACAATATATTGGACCAGTACTCCTGCAAGGGGCTGTGTTTAACGTTATGAGAGTATGAAATTAATGCTGTTGCATGAATTGAATGGTACCAATTTTTAATGATTGTTTTTTTTTTCAGTTTTGATACTAATAATAGTCATATGACTTTTTAAAACGTAAACAGTGAGTTGACCGATAGTTTTTATTGTGATAGTTGAGCAAAATCTGGTTTTAGATTTCAGTTGGTGTACTATTCAAACATGTTTACACTCCTATGAAAAAAATATAGAAATAAACCAAAAAAACTATTTAAACTATATATGTAATTAAAGTAATAAAGTTTATAAACTTAATATAAACTTTAGGAGGTTTCTTTTTAACGCACACCCCCTGACTAGAGGATGCATGTTTTTTCTTTAAATATTTGCGACAGCAGAGAGAGCTCAGGAAAAAAAAAACATTATGACCTGCTGTGCCTTGAGGGAGCCACCGTCCAACTTCCTGATTGGTTGGGAAGCCAGTTCCATGCTCCCACACAGCACTGCATGTCAGAGGGAGGATTTGAGATCTTAAAGTGGTGTTCCGGCCAAAATTACACTTTTTAAATAAAAATACCCCTATAATACACAAGCTTAATGTATTCTAGTAAAGTTAGTCTGTAAACTGCGGTCCGTTTTGTTAGGTTATTACAGCATTTTAAAAGTTTCAAAACTAGAAATAGACCGTGGCCATCTTAAGTGTGGGCATCTCAAGCCAGACTGTATTTCTTCCTGGATTTCATGATTGCAGATCTCGCACATGCTCAGTGCTGCAAGCAGTGTAATAGGTTTCAGGTCAGGTTTCCATAGCAACGGCAGTGTCAGAGGAAGTTGACACTTTTTTATGCAAACCTCTCCTCCCCTCCTCCCTGCAGGAAACAGTAAATATACTACATGTTCAAGAAATATATATATATAACTTGTATGTATGTATATATATATATATATATATATATATATATACCACTTGCCGCCCGCCCTATAACAGATTGACGGCGGCAAAGTGGTTCCAAAATCCTGACAGGACGTCATATGAAGTCCTCATGATTTTGAGCCGCTGCGCGCCCCCAAGGGCGCGCATCGCGGCGATTGTTGCTGCGGGTTGTCAGTCTGACACCCCGCAACACCGATCTAGGTAAAGAGTCTCCGACGGAGACTCTTTACCACGTGATCAGCCGTGATTGATCACGATGTAAACAGGAAAAGCCGGTCAACGGCTTTTCCTCACTCGCGTCTGTCAGACGCAAGTAGAGGAGAGCCGATCGGCTGCTCCTCTGACAGGGGGGGGGGGGTTGTGCTGATCCATTATCAGCACAGCCCCCCGAGGATGCCCACTGGACCACCAGGGATGCCACTAGACCACCAGGGAATCCCACCTATAGGTATTGCACACTAGACCACCAGGGATGCTAATTATATACTAAATGGATGCCAATCAGTGCCCACAATGGATGCCAATCAGTGCCCACAATGGGCACCACTGATTGGCAGGCACCTATCAGTGCCCATCCATGCCGCCCATCCGTGCCACCTATCAGTGCCCATCCATGCCGCCCATCAGTGCCCACCCGTGCCGCCTATCTGTGCCCACCCGTGCCGCCGATCGTTGCCCATCCGTGCCGCGGATCGTTGCCCATCCGTGCCACCTCATCGGTGCCCATCCGTGCCGCCTTATCTGTGCCCGTCAGTGCAGCCCCATCAGTGCCCATCAGTGAAGGAGAAAACAAACTTATTTACAAAGTTTTGTAACTGAAACAAAAAAAAAAGTTTTTTATTTTCAAAATTTTCAGTCTTTTTTTTACTTTTTTAGCAGAAAATAAAAATTGCAGAGGTGATCAAATACCACCAAAAGAAAGCTCTATTTTATTTGTGGGAACAAAATGATAAAAATTTAGTTTGGGTACAGTGTAGCATGACCGCGCAATTGTCAATCAAAGTGCAACAGCGCAGAAAGCTGAAAATTGGTCTGGGCAGGAAGGTGTATAAGTGCCCAGTATGGAAGTGGTTAATATATCTCGTGTGTGTGTGTGTATGTGTATATATATGTACACACACACACACACACACAGCGTCTACTTTTTTCTGGACAGCTTTTCATTTAAAAAAATACTAATCTCAGCAACAAAATTCATTTATGCATCATTCTAGATTGCATCGCCCCCAGCACATCGAATCGCATGGCTAACAGCACATTGAGCGAGCGAGCAAGACAGAGAGAGGGAAAGAGAGAGATGAAGAGCGAGAGAGAGAGAGAGAGAGAAAGATGAAGAGCTTACTTACTCACACCCACTTAAAATATAAATATACACACAGACACACATTGACCCATAACTGACAGACACAATGACCAATGAATGAACTGCCTTGTACACAAATACAGACTGACCCATACATACACAGAATCACAGACAAACCCATACACACTCATATTGACCCATACACCCACAGATTGACCCCATACTCACTCAAACACACTGACAAATCAATTCAATATTATTTATTTACATTAAAAGTCTTACAAGTTTATCATTCTAACATCCTAAAAGTGGGGTGTACTGTTAAGAATACTTACTATGAAGTGCTCAAAACCTCATGTGTGGATCTATTTGATAGTTCCTCATCCACGTCCATGTCTAGTGTTCCGCATGCATGTAAGACGTCACTAAATTTCAAATGAAAAAAATTGAGAGAGGGATATAAATTAGCAGAAATAATTAATGGAATAATGGAAGGTGAGTTAGGGAAAATTGATAAGCCACTCACGTGTTTGAGGGTGCCACAGGGAACATACTTTTCCATGATGAAATCCATAGTGTGGTGAGATGTCTTCCAACGTGACCTACAAGATTTCTTCTCTGAGGGCAGGTGGCAGCAGTCTGCAGTAGCAGCACAGTAGGAGTAGAGCCACAGTGTTTGTGGGAGTATTGTGAGCCATGGAATTAAAGAGTAGGTTTCTTTTTGGAATGCTAACATATTTTTTGGTGGGAAAATTGGGAGCTATGGAGTGAAAAACAACATTACTCCAAAAACGAACGAAAACTAAAAAAAATGACCCCAGCTTAGGTTGCTCACATTCTTTGAAATGGTGGTGGTAGATATTGGATTTGTGATTGTGAGCAAAAACTTTTATTATTATTATCCAAGCGGATCGATCTACTTCAATTGAACCTGTTGTAACTTGTAAGATTAGATGGCAAATCAATACAACAAAACCAAAAATAGTGCATATCAAGAATGGATATCTATACAAATGAATGAATATGTTTAAGTGGTTGTACACCCTGTACAACCAAATTTACCTCCACGGTTTAGGAGATATTTACAAAACAGACGTGCGCCTATGTCTACGGCGCATGCACCGTACACAATGGCGCAGGCGTACTTTAGAAACAGTGATCGTGACGTTTCTAAAGAAGGTCATGCCGTGACTGGCGGACCCGCGTGCATAGCATACTAGCTCATTATGTAGAACTCACCTGGGATCGAAGCCCCCGCTACGGTGCCAGACACAGCACCGGCCGCCAACATGTCGTCCCGGAGTTACTTCCAGGAATTGCGGCTCCGGCGCTGTGATTGGCCGTAGCCGCCCGCGATACCCGAACGTAACTCAAGGATGACATGTCGCCAGCCTTTGCTGTGTCGGCCACCGCAGCGGGGGCTTCGATCCCAGGTGAGTATTACAAAATTAGATAATTTTATAATCATACTAGCTCATTATGCCTTTGTCTTGCAGGTGTTAAATTTGTTATTTTTTTGGAAGGTGGGTTTACAACCACTTTAATAAATATTTTTTATTGGAAAAGTTAAAGTCTCAACTTTAGAGACTGAGAGCCTAACAGCAAGGATCAGCCTAACGGGGGGGGGGGGGGTAGAGAGTCAGCCAATTGTTCCAAAAAGATTTAGGTAAATAAAATGTTTAGGCAATCAATGTTGTGCCACTTGAGATGGGCCTGCCCCCCCACACAAAAATAAATCATTGAATAATATAGACAGAGGCTGATCACAGCTTCTCATGCTCTCTGCCTCTATATTGTGATTGATATTTTATCGTATATTCATTAAACATATTCATCATTTTGGTACATATCATGACATGCACTATAATTGGTTTTGTTGGATTTATTATTTGGCATCTAATCTTGGAAAGTGTTGAATTAACAATAGCTTTATAGATTTGATAAAGAGAAGAGATAGTACAATTAATCAGTTACAAAGTTTAGGTCAGGGTAGCCCAGCTTTGGGAGATTGACTTTCAGAAATGTCATCTGCTCCATCAGCTGTGGGGCCAGTTGGGATCTCTGTGGGCACAGAATATTTCCTGTGATAGAAAATACCCGCTCACTTTGGACAGAGGTCGGGGGGCAGGAAAGTAGCTCTTGGGCCACCACGGAAAGAGAGGGCCAAATACCCCTCTTCTCATCCCAATACTGTAATGGATCTGTAGTAGAGGGCATATGGGGTTCTGACAAGTATACTTTAACATGATCTGACACAATGCTTTGTTTCATGGTGGGCAGTCTTGTGGGTCCAACTAAAGTATGTAATGTCAAAGTCCAAACGTCAGGTTTTATGGTGGAGTGCGCACCAGTGGTGGTGCTGATACCAGTAGGTGATGGTGGCACAATGTCACTATCAGGCTCCTCCTGCTCTTCTTCCTCATCACCCTCTAATGGCCTAAACAATTTTCTGTGACTGTCAAACACCCTCTGAATTAATAGATCCCTATAGGTGGTAAGGGAACTCCTGAGGAGTGCCATTTTCCCCTTGATTCGTGGATCGCACATAGAGGCAAGCATTAGCTCTGGGCATGCCTCTATGAGCTCGTTCATCCTTCTATTTAATTGTGCCTTAAGTCTCCTTATAATTGCAGCAACATCTGCAACTATGCCGCCAGGCAAGGGCTCGCTGTTGTTCAGAAAGCCATCCATCTTATTGACAAGATAGGTGTAGAGAGGGATGACTTGAGCCAGACTGGCATTCTCTTGGCTCAATTTTTCTGTAACATCACGAAAAGGGCTAAGCACGGCCACCACCTGACTAATTATTTTCCACTCCTCCCTGCTTAGTGGCCTAGCTACACCGATAAAATGTTCATTTGACAAGGCGTGTATTGGCTTTTGCTGTTCCATGATTCGTTCAAGCATCTCCAAAGTGGAGTTCCAACGGGTGACTACATCTACCTTCAAGCGGTGCTGCGGAACGCAAGCCTTACTCTGCTCAAGTCTGAGTATATTGCTGTCTTTCACACTTCGATGAAAATGGCCTGCTATCTTTCTACAAGAGTCTAAGATAGCAGACAATTTTGTAGTGCCACTTTCATCATCCAAAGCAGCCTTCACAACGAGATGCAGGGCATGTGCAGAGCAACGAATGCCAACAAATCTGCCATCTCGCACGGCCTTGAGCATGTTTGCTGCAGCATCAGTGACTATAAAGCCCATCTTTGGCCGTGTGCCTGCCTCCTCCCCAAGCCACTCCGCCACCATTTTCTCAAGTGCACGTAAAATATTTACAGCACTGTGCTGCTGGTCCATGACTTCTACATGCAGCAAGAATGTGCGGTGCCCCTGGTGGAGAGTTACTGCTGACTTAGCCTCTGTGCTTCTTGTCCCTGATTTAAGATTGATTGGTTGTGACTCCTTGGGCTGCCACCAGTGCGCCGTCAATGACAAAAAGGCATGTTGCCCACTGGGAGCGCTCCACAAGTCTGTAGTGAAATGGACAGACTGGCCAGCTGCTTTGCCCAGCTCCTCTTTCAATAATTCAACACAGGAATGATACAAAGAGGGTACAATTTTGCGACTAAAGGTAGTACGGCAGGGGACAATATAGTGCGGGGCAACCACCTTCATGAGTTTTTTAAATGTCTCTCCTTCAACTATATTAAAGGGTGCTCCCCCGACTGCTATGAGTTCACCTATAAGATGGGTTATTTTACGGGATTGTTGCCGAGACATCCCCCCTGATTCAAAGCTGCTAAATTGTTGCAGCGTGGGCTGCTGTAAAGGATTGGGATGCCTCGTGTCAGCTACACAAGAAGTCCCTTGATCTTCCTGTCCCTTGTTCAGCCTTTTGGTGTTAATGGCAGCAGTAGTGCTGCTGCTTGCTCTCTTTTTACTAGGGGGAGCTGCAACTCCACTTTCTTCTCTCAGCAGCACTGGTATATGGTGTGTACGAAAATGGTAATTCATTCCTGAATTGGTTAAATGCCCAAAGTCTCTGCCACGGCTCACTTCCCTGCCACATAATTTGCATTTCACTAGGCGCCCGTCACCAACTGAAACAAAATGTTCCCAGATTTTGGATCGGCGTTTGCCAGTGGCCGGTAAATAATGTTGTACAATTTCTTCTGGCTGATGGGTTTGTGCAGCTTCCGTGGCTTGTGAAGAATTTGGTGGCCTAACAATGGTGGCAGTGGCACTACTTGAATGTGAGAGAGAGTTAGGCAAAACAACAAAGTCGGAAGAGGATTTTAATGGTGCTGACACTCTTTTTGAGGGTGAGGAGGACTCGGTAAATAACAGAGGGGAGTAAGGACTCATAGAAATAATATCATCATGATATTGGTGTACTTGTAGTGCCTCATCCTCTATACTGAACTCAATTCCTTCTAAGTCCAGACCTTCAAGGGTCGGACTCACAGCTAATTCTACTTCAGCAGCCTGTTCTGCCTGGTGCCTACTTGGATTAGGATATACTGAAGTTACATCAAAAAAGCTGCTGCTATCTGTTGTGATATTGTCTGATATTTTTTTTACATCTGGAGGCTGAGCAATTCCCTCCTGCTCAAGCTGTAAAATTTCAATTTTTGGCTGCCTAAAATTATGGACACTAGCAACAGCCTTAGTACTAGGAACTGCACAGCCTCTCTTGTAAAAAAGAGACGGTGTTACAGTTGGCCTCTTTTTTGAAGTTGTTGCTGTGTCACACTGAACTTTTTCCTTTGTTGCTTCCCTTGTGGTGGGAATGTGATGAGTGGGAGAAGTAGAGTCCATTATAAAATATTTCTATTTTAAAATAGTATTATTAATATTTTTTTTTTTATAAAAAAAAATAAAATAATTGGTTCTGGAAAATAAAGGGATTGAGGACTGGAGTATTCTTATTTTACCGGTCCATGCAAAAAAAATATATACTAATCTACTTCTCCTACCATGAATACGTAGTATATGCTGCCTGGGCTGGCCTAGTAGTGGCACTGGCTAACACAACAAAAAAAAATAGGTAGGGGCAGACAGACAGCAATATAATAAAACACAGTCCCAGAAAAGGGAAAAAAACTAACTTTAGAAAATCCTAGGAGTAATAGAAATTTATAATTTCTATATCAATCTCTTTGAATGACTCACAAATCAAACACCACCCACACCCTGTCTAGAATGTAGTCTGACAAAGAAGAAAAATACAATATGTCAGAGATATTACATAAATAAAATTATAAATTAGAATGTAGACTCTAGAATCTCAATCTAATATCCTTAAGAAACAAAGAATTTCTCTCTCCCAAGTAAAAAATTTACTCACAAAATCCAACAGAACAGTGCAACCTACCCAACCACACCCTATCTGGACTCTGGATGGAATGCACTGCAGTCTAACACAGAAAAACACACATACACACACACACACACACACATTATAGCACATGTCTATAAGAAACAAGCTCATTGGGGGAAGAGACAACCTCTTCAGGGGAAGGGACAAGCTTATTGGCCATTGGCCAAAGTCCAGAACTAATTCAGAACTAACGAAATAGAATTTACGTTTTTACGAATTGTCGTTGTTTTCATTTCCGTTTTCCGAAGATTCGTAATTTTTTTTCCGTTCATTTTGATATTCGTTAATATGGATCTTTGTTCGTTATTCGTTGTTTTGTTTTCCGAATAATCGTAATATCTCGTTTTCGTTCATTTTCATTTTCGTTATTTTTTATCTTTTTTCTGTGTTTTCGTTGTTTTTATGTTTTCGCTTTTCACTTTTTCGTTTTTTGTTTGTTTCAAATTTACTAAATTCGTATTTTATTTGTTTTCCATATTCGTTCGTTTAGATTATTCGTTGTTCGTTTGTAATGTTATCGAACCGTTCGTTCATTCGTATGTTTACGAATCAACGAATATAACGAATTTTGACGGATAACGAATTCGTAACTAAACGAATTGCACATGTCTAGTGCAAACAAGACAGGGACTGTAGGTTTGTTCTTAAGTAGAATCTGTTTGTAATTTTGAACAGGTACATTGTTTAAGTGTAGCTCCAGCTAAAAAATCTATTTTTAAGCTTTTTGGAAAACATAGGGAAGGGTTATCACCCCTGTAACATTTGTTTTGCTGTCTGTGCACCTGTTCAGAACATTTCACCTCACTTTCCGTCCCAATGACAAATGTTTTTTGAAAAGCAGGGTTTTTATTGAAACAAGGATTGGTGATAAAGCATCAGTAGAGAGGAGACACCCTTTTCTCATATTAACTCTTACAGGAGAGAATTTCCCTTCCTAGGGGTAGATTTCCTCTCACTTCCTGTTGTCTCCTTCCGTTTGCAAGTAGGAGTCGTTTGTAAGTTGGATGTTTGAAAGTAGGGGCCTGCTGAAATTTGCCCCTTACATGTTGGTGTTGCCACAACACTTTGAGCCCTCACAGTTACTCTTGGTGGGCGCTTGAATGCCCTGCTGTGAACTATTATATCAGGAATTGTAATTACATGCCATTGTTGAACAGTGGTAGGAAAAATTGGGCCTTTGGTGGTGGTGCTGGTGCTACAACACTGTCAGCCCCCACAGTTACTCATGGTGGGCGCATGAATGGGCCCTACTGTAAATTATTAGATCAAGAATTGTAATTGCATGCCCCTGTTGAAGAGGGGCAGAAAAATTGGGCCTTTGGTGGTGGTGGTGGTCGTGGTGTTGCCACAACACTGTAAGCCCTCACAGTTACTCTTGGTGGGCGCAGGAATGGGCCCTGCTGTGAATTATTAGATCAAGAATTGTAATTACATGCCCCTGTTGAACACGGGCATAAAAATTGGGCCTTAGGCACTGGTGCCACAACACTGCAAACCCTCACAGATACTGTACTTGGAGCACAGCAATGAGCCCTGTTGCAAAGTATTGCATCAAAAATTGTAATTACACGCCCCTGTTAAACAGGGGCTGAAAAATTGGGCCTTAGGCACTGATGCTGGTGCCAAGACACTTCAACCTCTCCCAGATACTCTAGTTGGAGTGCAGGAATGAGCCCTGCGGCAAAGCATTGCATAAAAAATTGTAATTACATTCCCCTGTTAAACAGGGGCTGAAAAATTGGGCCTTAGCCACTGGTGGCGGCACCCAAAAACAAAAATGTTCTTCCAAGCTATCATCATGAATCGGATCATTGAGGAAGAGGAGGATAGTCAGTCAACATAACAGGACAGTCACTCAGCATCAGCATAGGCAGTCTTGAAGGGATATGACATTTCAAAATAAATTATTCTGTTATATCAGCTTCAGGTGCTTGGTAGCTGGTGGTGATCTAAGACTGGTTCATCTTTATGAAGGTCAGTCGATCAACCGAGTCGGTGGACAGGCGCACCCTGTGATCCGTGACAAAGCCTCCAGCAGCACTGAATGTGCGTTCCGAAAGAACGCTGGATGCAGGACAGGCCAGTAGCTCAATTGCATACTGTGCAAGCTCTGGCCAGTGATCCATCCTCAAGACCCAGTAAGCCAGAGGATTTTCGGTGGGAAAGGTGTCCAAGTCTGACCTTGCCCCTAGGTATTCCTGCACCATGTATATCAGACGCTGGTCATGTTTGCTTGAACCGATCATACCTTGGGGCTGTGGACTAAAAAATTGTCTGAACGCATCGGTCAGACGGCCACCTTCTCCATCGCTCCTTCTGCTACTGACCGAAGTTTCAGCAACTCGTTGTCCAGGACCAGGAGTTTGTAACCTCACAATCTCTGGGAACGCGTTGCACAGACCTTTCTGCAAGGCCTCCCGGAGTTGTCTCATCCTCTGCTCCCTCTGCGACGGCAAGATAAGGTCCGCAACCTTACCCTTGTACCATGGATCAAGGAGAGTGGCCAGCCAGTAATGGTCCCTCTCCTTGATCCGAAGAATACAAGGATCCTTCCGCAGACTTTGCAGGATCAGGGAGGCCATGCAGCGTAGGTTAGCTGAGGCATTCGGTCCGGAGTCCTCTGGGTCACTTAAGACGACATGATCCGCAGCCACCTCCTCCCAGCCACGTACAAGTCCACGGGTTTGTTGGGACTGTAAATCATCCCTAAAAGACTGCTGCTGTTGATGCTGAGTGCCATGCTCCACCTCCATGCTGACACAATCCTCCTCCTCCTCCTCCTCTTCCTGTGTGATGGGTGGGACAGAAGGAACACTGTCTGGGTAAAGGGGGCCTTGAGAGGCAAGGAAGTCCTCCTCTTCCTGCCTCTGTTCTGCCTCAAGTGCCCTGTCCATTATTCCACGCAGCGTATGCTCCAACTGGTGGACAAGAGGTACAGTGTCACTGATGCATGCGCTGTCACTGCTCACCATCCTCGTGGCCTCCTCAAATGGTGCCAGGACAGTGCATGCATCCCTGATCATGCCCAACTGGCGTGGTGAAAAAAAACAGAGCTCCCCTGACCCTGTCCTGGTGCCGTAGTCGCACAGGTACTCATTGATGGCCCTCTGCTGCGTGTGCATCCGCTGCAGCATGGCCAACGTTGAGTTTCACCTGGTGGGCATGTCACATATAAGGCGGTCCTTGGGCAGGTTCAACTCCTTATATGATCTGCGGAAATGCACACAGACTTTCCTGGCCTGCCTCAGGACATCCTGTAAGCCCGGGTACCTGCCCAAGAACCGCTGCACCACCAGGTTAAGGACGTGAGCCACACAGGGCACATGGGTCAGTTGTCCCTGTCGGAGGGTGGAGAGGAGGTTGGTGCCATTGTCGCAAACCACCATTCCTGGCTTAAGCTGGCGTGGCGTCAACCACCTCTCGGCCTGCCCCTGCAGAGCTGACAGAACCTCTGCCCCAGTGTGGCTCCTGTCCCCCAAACACACCAGCGCAAGCACGGCATGGCATCTTTTTGCCTGCGTACTTGCGTAGCCCCTTGAACGCCTACGGAGCACCACTGGTTCAGAGGAAAAAGCACAGGAAGAGGCCATGGAGGAAGAAGAAGAGGAGGGGGTGGAGGAGAGAGGTGTGTCACAACCAGTAGTAGCATTTTGGATGCGTGGTGGTGGAACAACCTCCAACACTACTGCACCTTGTCCTGCATCCTTCCCAGCTGCCAAAAGAGTGACCCAATGGGCCGTGAAAGAAAGGTAACGTCCCTGTCCATGCCTGCTGGACCATGAGTCAGCGGTAATATGCACCTTACCGCTGACCGCCCTGTCCAGCGAGGCATGGACATTGCCTTCCACATGCCGGTAGAGAGCCGGAATTGCCGTCCGTGAGAAAAAGTGGCGTTTGGGAACCTGCCACTGAGGAACCGCACATTGCACAAACTCACGGAAGGGGGCCGAGTCTACCAACTGAAAAGGCAGCAGTTGAAGTGCTAGCAATTTAGCCAAGCTAGCATTCAACCGCTGGGCATGTGGATGGCTGGGAGTGAACTTCTTTTGACGGTCCAGCAGCTGGGGCAGGGAAATTTGCCTGCTATAATCGGACGTCGGTGTACTGCTAGCAGAGTGCCCGCAAGTACTTGGCTGTGACACACCTCATTCTACACCTTCATTCCTCTCAGTGCAGGTTTCAGAGAGGACTGAAGGTACAGTGGGGTTGGAGATCCCAGCTGATAAGGAGCAAGGAGAGGTCCGCTTTGTTCTTTGGTGTGGGTCTTTAAGGTACGCTTGCCAATGAGCTGCATGGCAGGTCAACATATGTCTGGTCAAGCATGTGGTGCCCAAGCGGCTGATGTTTTGGCCACGCGAGATATGCTTGAGACATATGTTGTAAACAGCAGCGGTGCGATCTGATGCACTCGACTCAAAAAAGGCCCACACCAAAGAACTTTTGGAATAACGGGCGGAGGCAGCGCCCTGCACAGGCAGAGCTCTGCGGTGTGATTCAGTCGTGTTCTGCCCTTACGCTGGCCCCCGGAGGGCATCCTGCCTTGTTATTGATATGCCTCCTCCTCATCCTCCTCCTCCTCCTCTTTCCTATCAGGCACCCACGTGGAGTCATTGACCTCATCATCCCCTCCCTCCTCATCACTGGAGCCAATCTGGCAGTATGCTGCAGCTGCTGGAACATGACTACCAGATTGCTGTCCTTCTTGAGCATCCCCTCTCTCTGCTCTCACGCTACTGCCTTCCTCTAGCTGGGTATCATCTTCAGACCCTTCGAAACGCTGGGCATCCTCCTGGAGCATGTACCCAACACTGTGCTCAAACAGTTCGGGGGACTCCTCAGGAGGACACGGTGGGTCTAGGGAAGGAGTGACTGATGATGACATTGATACGAGGGAAGAGGACGCTTTGGCAGCTGCTTTGCCAGTACCCTGAGCCTGGGTGAGAGAGGATGAGGAGGATGAGGAGGGATTGGTCATCCACTCTACCAAGTCTTCGCCATGATGCGGCTCCACACGTCCAGCTTGCGAAAATAAGGACAAGCGTGTCCCATGGCCACATGCTGATGACGATGCACCGCGTCCACGACCAGCACTGTTGTCTCTAGACACAGAGCCTGCTTGCCCTCTTTTATTGGCTCGTGACTGTCTGCCTCTCCTTGTTGGCCTTCCAGACATAGTAATGGCCTGCAGGGAGATGGGAAAACCAGCAATTGGGTAGTGTATATTGTGCTGGAGGCACACAACACCCACTAACTCCAGCAGATGCCTTTATTAGAGAACCGCAATGATGGGTATATACAGGTGTATACTGTGCTGGGGCACACAACACCCACTAACTGCTGCAGATGCCTGAGAAAATAACACACTGTCCCTTCCTGCCTATCTAGCTTAGAGAACAGCAATGAACAGCAACTCCTGCAGATGCCTGAGAAAAGAACACACTGTCCCTGCCTGCCTATCTAGCTTAGAGAACAGCAATGAACAGCAACTCCTGCAGATGCCTGAGAAAAGAACACACTGTCCCTGCCTGCCTATCTATCTTAGAGAACAGCAATGAACAGCAACTCCTGCAGATGCCTGAGAAAAGAACACAACGTAGAACACACTGTCCCTGCCTATGTAGCTCTTTCCCTGCACGCCGGAACACACTGCACAAGGCCGCCGCGCTGGCAGCCTTTTATAGTGTGGGACGTGTACTAAACCCCCCTGAGCTATGATTGGCCACAGGCATCCTGCCTGTGGCCAATTATGGCTCTCCTCGCTGCCGGCGCTGTGATTGGCCAAGCATGCGGGGTCACAGTGCATGCTTGTCCAATCACAGCACCGGGATTGCACTGCGATGGCGCAGTGTATTGTGGGCCGTTCGCGGCCACTCGAATTTGGCACGAACGGCCCATAACGTTCGTTCTTCGTCGAACGATCGAACAACCGATGTTCGAGACGAACGTGTGTTCGACTCGAACACGAAGCTCATCCCTACTTCTGAGTTAGATGGCTCATTAACTGAAAATAAGCTGTTAAGATCAATCTGTCTATTGTTCAAAAATTGAAAAGCATCCATTGCAAGCCCGAGTAGATGATTATAGAAATATAAACAAAAAAAATTAAATATTAAAAAACTGGTGCAACTGGTACCTATTTTTCTTTTATCCCAGCGCTATGGTGTTCAATTTTGTTAAAACAAGAATCTAGATCTTATAAAAGTAGAAATGCTAATAAACCTCACTCATTACAACATATTCTACGTCAGCAGCCACATTCACAAATAAACTTATATTCAAAAAATGACAAAATAGAAAATGACACCATGCGGTGTTGTTCAAATTATCATATGCAGCGCTCCTATCAATAATTAAATTGATACGGTTCACTGTTGTCCCAAAGATAACGGTGTTGAAGGTACACCAGGTGTGTGCGATAAATCATTAGGGTAAAGTTCAAATTATCATATGCATAAATGATCACAATAACGTCTGCGGAATGTGCACCTTCCTCCAGATCACTTCAAACAGGTGTTGCAAAACTCCCCATAGGGATTGCACTCACCAGAAATCAGCAGGTAACAGGCCTCATATGAAATCCAAAAGGAAATCCAAACGAGAGATGCCTCCTGCGTGTGTCCTTTTCATAGAGATATTCAAGCTTCCTCCAAAGATGGTATTATGAGGAGAGAGAGAAAACTCCACATAGTATAGTCCAGTTTCAAAAAAGCTTTTTTTATTTCCCCTTTTCCTTTTTTATGGCGCTAGTGGTTGTTTTGGAATTTGATAGATTGCTAATTAGCATATTTCGACCATTAGGTCTGCCGACCATTGAAAATAAGACACATTTTTTAATAATTGTTGTTTCTTTATATATATATATAATGTATATTGAATTTTTATGAACTTCTATGAGGCGATATATGGAAATTTTAAGATTGTAATGATCATAACTTGATGTTAGCTAACGGCAGTTTATTTTAACATTGATATATTCCATACGTCCCTTATTGCTGATCCTTGCCGTGTGCATCATGAGTTGTTTCAACTCAAGGCAGGCAGCACTTAAAGAGTTAAAACGGCCTTAATTGACCGCATAATGAATCTGGACATGCCGCGCCGTAAGATCACGCCCTTTGACAAAGTCGTAATGACGAAACGCGTCAGGGCGTGATTTTACGGCAACCGGACGTGACGATTGACGCCGTGTGTTCCAAGCTACTGGGTTGAGAAACCGGAAGTATCACCTGGCGAACTGAAGAGCGGTGAGCTAGGGCAGATACAACACGGGACAAACCATCTTCTCCCCAGCTACTTACTGATCTTGGCTTCGGAATTTATCAGATTAGCAAGAACCTAGGCTGTTGTTGGCTAAAGACGTTTTTAAATTGTCTTTTTATGAAAATAAGCTATGAAAAGGACACACGCAGGAGGCATCTCTTGTTTGGATTTCCTTTTGGATTTCGTATGAGGCCTGTTACCTTCTGATTTCTGGTGAGTGCAATCCCTATGGGGAGTTTTGAAACACCTGTTTGAAGTGATCTGGAGGAAGGTGCACATTCCGCAGACGTTATTGTGATCATTTATGCATGTGATAATTTGAACTTTACCCTGAGGATTTATCGCACACACCTGGTGTACCTTCAACACCGTTGTCTTTGGGACAACAGTGAACCGTATCAATTTAATTATTGATAGGAGCGCCACATATGATAATTTGAACAACACTGCATGGTGTAATTTTCTATTTTGTCATTTTTTGAATATAAGTTTATTTGTGAATGTGGCTGCTAACGTAGAATATGTTGTAATGAGTGAGGTTTATCAGCATTTCTACTTTTATAAGATCTAGATTCTTGTTTTAACAAAATTGAACACCATAGCGCTGGGATAAAAGAAAAAAATAGGTTCCAGTTGCAGCAGTTTTTTTATATTTTCTTTTTTTGTTTATACTTATACTTATACTTTTGTTTATACTTTTAATAACCTGCTTTAGCTGGTCTTTCAGGGATTGACAAACGCCTCTCCCTGCAACTGCAGGCTGTGCTGCTGCACCTGCTACAGCAAACAAGGCTTTGAGCAAGTATTCCAGTTTCTTATCGGCTGGATCCTTAAAAACCTTGACATTGTCTACTGGCCAAGTTAGACTCTTATTCACAGAATAAATCGCAGCTTCTACTGCTGGCAAACTCCACTTCTTAGCAAACTTTTCCTTCATAGGATAGAGAAATTATTTTAGGAGGAAGAAAATATCTGTCTGGGTGATCCAAGTCAGCATATTTCAGCCGCTCCAGCAATGGGTGTACAGGAAATGCATGTGGACCCTGCGGAGGCCTTAGGGAATCCAAAGAGGAAAAGGGGGCCTCCACTACCTATGCTGGGGGCAAATTTTATCCAGAACGGACCAATTCCATAAGGGATTGCACTAGCAATTTCTGAGATTGCGAAGCTGAGAAAGGCTCTTCTGAGACTGAATCCTCAGAAGGGGAGTCATCCGCCTGCCCTTCTTCCCGGTCTCCCAATGATATCTCAACAACATCAGTCCATTCCTGTTCCAACACTGGAAGGTCAGGCGAAGGAGAAGGGGACCTATTGCATTTTTTTTCCGGACTGGGAGGAAGACACGAACATATCAGCTATTTTTCCTTCCGAACCAGCTAACGCTGAAGCCAAACCGTCCTTGGTGACGTATGCAGAGGCGGAAGTATTGGAAGTGGCTACTATGCCTGAGAGCATTAATGACTCAGACTGGTCCTTCAGGGGAGGATAGAACTGTGGAAGTGGAACTAGGATCCTCAGACCCTGACCGTGGCGCCTTTGCGCTCCTCCCCCTCGTATGCTTCTCACCTCTCTTTTGGGGAGACCTAGTCCTAAGCACAAAAGGCAGAGGTACTTACAATGTGCATCTACTGCCAAACTTTCGTCCAGCAATGGAAATATGTCGCTATCACTGCTCAGCCTGATGCTGAGTAGACGTGCCCTTAGGAATGCCTGTAACCAACACCCATACAGTGCTTACCTTTTCAATAGATTTTTATTGAAGTTTCAACAACGGAACAAAATCAAGGTACAGCGAAAACAGTTATCAAACAGGCAAATGATAAACAGTGTGTTTCAGAGGTGCAACATAGTCATAACATACATGGTCTTACATACAGGGTAGTATCATTGAATAGCTTTCATCATTATCCGAGAAAGGAGGGAACACCGCGGTCCCAACACCCCTAATGGGAACTAACTGTGTTGGGGTCCGAGGAGTGTCGCCCCCTCTGGACGCCGATCGCTCATCTATTGCTCATTTGCTTACTGGTTAACAAGGGCCGCTCGTTTGGAGAGGACCTGTGTTAAGAGCTCATTGAAGTAGATTTGGGTTCATCCCCATATTTTTGTATATAGTTTTGCTGCACTTAACATCTCTGACCTCGTCTAGAAAAATGCTGTACCTTAAGAGCGCACAAATGCACTAAAGGGATAGAGAGAACAGAAAATAATAAAGGGAGGAAAAAGAGTAAAGCCCTGTACACACGATCGGTTTTACCGATGAAAACCGTCCGATGGATTGTTTTCATCAGACAAACCGATTGTGTATTGGACCCATCGGTCTTTTTTCCATCGGTTTTAAAAAATAGAACATGTTTGAAATTTTTCCGATGGATAAAAAACCGATCGAAAGCTCAGATCGTCTATGGGCAAGTCCATCGGATAAAAAACCCACGCATGCTCAGAATCAAGTCGACGCCTGCTCAGAAGCATTGAACTTCATTTTTCTCGGCTCATCGGAGTGTTTTACGTCACCGCGTTTGGAACGGTCGGTTTTTTGACTGATGGTGTGTAGGCAAGACTGATGGAAGTCAGCTTCATCGGATTTCCGATGGACAAAACCATCGAATTAGAATCCATAGGATATCCGATCGTGTGTACGAGGCTGAAGAGAAAGAGAGGCGTTTATGAAGCGATATAAGATGGAGTGGCACTCGCTCCTCCGCATCTAAGCAGAAGAGGAAGCATTGACCAGTGACCCAGAAATGTATTTGGCCCGGGGTTCCCATACGGCGTAATTTCTGTCAACCGTGTACAGAAGGATGCTGGCTGTTTTTTCCTGAGCCATAATCCAGGATATCTTCCTTTTAACTAACAGAAATGAGACCGTGGGCTGTTTCCAAGCTCGAGCTATTGTCAATTTAGTTCCGAGCAGGATGAGCCTAATAAGATTTTGGCCTAATTTCGGTACCCCAGGGTTGTAAAAGTTTATTAATGCGTACTGTGGGGTTTTTGGGACAGGTAAATTCGTAATTTTACTAATAATATGGAATATTTTGTTCCATAAATCCCTGATTTTGGGGCATTCCCACCAGATATGGATCATAGAACCAATATGTCCGCAGTTGCGAAAACAAGGGGGATGCGTTCGGGTAAATTTTAGCTATCCGCCAGGGAACCATATACCATCTCATTAGAATTTTTAAGTTAGCTTCAACTAATGCTATGTTGAGGATGCCCTTTGAAGCAGGGACAGAAGCTTTCCGTCCTTGGCATGTCAAGTTTACTGGTACAGTGAGTAAAGGTAAGAGGACTCGACGGGTTAACAAAGTGACCAGGGGGCGTGGCTTGACCAGCGTCTGAATAGGATGTGCTGATACAGAGCTCCTGCCATCCTGCTGCTGTATCCTCGGCATCCGTCCTCCAGCCGCACCATCCTACACTCCACAGAGCACCCAGAGATCGTCAGGCAGCCGGCGCACCGATCAGGGCCGAAATTGCAGTGTTTCCCAGTGTCCGCGGCCGCCCTTAGGACAGACCGCGGCTCCAGCCTAGCTTCGGGAGCGGCGGCCATTTTGCTACACCCGGCCGCAGGATCAACACTCAATCCTGGTCCCCCAGATCAGCCTGGATGTTCACCAGCCCCCGGAGCCCATCCACCCGCCGATCGCTGCCCATGGCATTCACAGATCCTCCCCCAAAGCGGCCTGCAGGAAGAGAACCAGCTCTGGCCGGGTGTACGGCGGCCATCTTACTACACCCGGAGCGGTACCAGCACTGAATCCTGGTCTCCCAGACCATCCTGGACATTACCCTCCCTCTGCATAGCTTCCGGAGCCCATCCGCCTGCCAACTGCTGCCTGTGTCACTGGCACTTCCCCACAGCAACCTGTAGGAAGAATACCAGCCCCGGCCCGGAAAACGCCGGCCATCTTGGTACACCCGGTGCTCTCCTTCTGCCTCCTCTGTGACTGGTAAGCCACCCCTGGAGGCCATGACCCCCCCCCCCCAGTAATGGATAGATATTTTTGTTAATTTGGGCACGTGTGTGGCTTCTGAAGATGGCGGACGATTGAGGCCAGAGCTCCGTCCCCCACCGCCTTCCCGGAACTCCCGCTGACTGATCTGAAGCTCTGCTGAACACGGAAGTTACCTCCTCAGTCTCCTGAAGCAGGCGCGTGCCCCATGGGCAAGATTGGTGATCAAAGACAGACCTATGCCGCATCCCTCCAGCCTCGGGCCCCCTCCACCATGGACCGCTACGTACATAGGCCATCATCCGCGACCTCGAGTAACCAGAATGAAGCACCAGACCCTCCAGACCATTCTGAGCCTGTGACAGGTACTCACTTTGACACTGTTCCCACACCTGTACAGGGGGCCACCTCCCCCATTAATGGCAGACATACGTGATGCCAAACTACAATCATTTCTCCAGGCCATTACACATAACATGGGTGGGTAAACTTGCCAAAGAACTAAGAGGAGAAATAGGCCAACTGGGAGAATGTACTGACACCCTGTAATCTAAATTTGACGAACTAGTACAGTATGTTCAAGTCCTTGAGGAGGACAATGCCACCATGAAACACTTAATCACACAGCTCCAAGCACAACAGGAGGACCTCGAAAATAGGGAACGCAGACAGAACCTATGAATCAGAGGTATTCTTGAAGCAGTGGAAGACAGAGACCTCCGCTCTTATCTTTTAAGCCTGTTTAATGTGGTAGCCCCTAACATTCCTGACATTGCCTGGAGCCTGGACAGGGCCCACAGATCCCTTGCCCCTAAAACCTCGGCTGGAGCCAACCCGAGGGATGTGATTGTCAGATTTCACTACTACGACAGTAAAGAGGCACTCACTATCGCCACTTGCAACCAATCTAGGCTAGATTTTAAAGGATCCAAGATCCAGATCTTTAGTGATCTCTCACCTATCACCCTAGCCCCATGTTTCTCAACTCCAGTCCTCAAGGCGCCCCAACAGGTCATGTTTTCAGGATTTCCCTCAGATGAAACTGTTGTGGTAATTACTAAGGCAGTGAAACTGATCAAATCACCTGTGCAAAATAATGGAAAACCTGAAAACATGACCTGTTGGGGCGCCTTGAGGACTGGAGTTGAGAAACACTGCCCTAGCCAGACGAAGAAATCTACGCCCGCTGACACTTCATCTTCAGACCCACAAGATCATGTATCGTTGGGGGTTCCCATTTTGCCTCTCTGCATCTCGTGAAGGCATACAGTACTCTCTACGTGAACTCCATGAAAGTGACAACTTTCTACATAACTTAGGCCTACCGCCTCTCCCTGATGAAGATCCTGTGCCGCTTCCTGCTACTCCTAAGCTGCCGACAGCTCCAGGCCGCATCTGGACCCCGGTGCGGCAGAAGCCACCTAAATCCAACTTCACACCCCAGAGGCGCCCTTCTTCCATGGTTGCATCCTTGATTACCAATTTTATGATGTTCCTGTCTAGCCCACCTCTTTCTGAATGGGCCTGTTCGCCCCTTGCCCGTGGGGTGTGTTGCCTGTTGTTTTTATGGCACCCTGGACCTAGAAATTGTTTGTTCCCGCAGTTTTTAGTTTGTGGTCCAGGTCTTGATGCTTCGGAAGGTGAAGGGGGACCGTCCCCTCCATTTTTGGTGGTTCTCATGCTCCCCTTCCCAGTCCCAGGCTTAGACCTGGGTTTCCTGGAGGCACTTGGCCTTCCAGGCTTCTATTTGAATACAGCACAGTTTTTCTTTTTTCTCTTAATTTTTTTCGTTCTTTTTTTCAATTTTCATTTTTGTTTTTTGTTTTCCTCAGGTCTTTTTTTTCCTAACCGGCGGCTGCAACACTTTATAGACCGGTTATATTTCTGTTACAATACTACTGTTATACTGACTGTTGATATGTTTTCTTTTACTTATTATATGACTATTGCACCATGGAATTTCTTATTTAATGTATGTTTTGCAGCTTATCTTCTGCTTATCCACCAGGTTAAACTGTTATGGCGTTAAAGTTCTTAACTTGTAATGTGAAAGGTTTAAACTCTATTCAAAAGAGATGGTTGGCTTTGAAAGAGTTTAAAGCTTCCAAGGCTGATGTAATTTTGGACCAGGAAACTCACTTCCGCCAAGGGGGATCCCTTAAATTTGCTAGTAAACACTTCCCGATATCCTTCATGGCTTCTGACCCATCTGGGAAAGCAGGAGTAGTGATTTGAATTAGTCGCTCCTGCCCTTTAAGAGTTAAATCCTCTCACCTGGACCCCCAGGGCAGATTTATTATCCTGAACTGCTTGTTTCTCACCCAATCCCTTACTATAGTTAATGTCTATGCTCCTAATTCTGGTCAGATCCAGTTCCTCACTAACATGTTTGAAACTCTAGACAAATTTTCACAACCCTTTCTGGTAATTGGCGGAGATTTCAATATGACCATGTCACCCAGTAAAGATAGGCACGTATTATTCCCATCCACAACTTCATCTACGTCTGACCGCCTCTCCAAATCCTTCCGTAAAACTCATTAGAGCCCAAAATCTACTGGACATTTGGAGGATTAAACACCCCACACACAGACAATACACCTTCTATTCACACCCCCACAAACTTTACTCTAGATTAGACCATTTCTTCATTGCTTCACCCCTTTTGACATCCACAGTCTCCTCTGAAATTAACCCCATAACCTGGTCAGATCACTCCTCTGTACACCTAGATATCTCCCTCTCTTCCGCCTCTCCCAGAAATTGTCATTGGCACCTTAATGAGACCTTTCTCCGTATTCCTGAAACTAGAGACCTTTTGTCCAACAGCCTAGTTGAATACTTCCAACTTAATGAGAGTCTCGGGGCCTTCCACCCTGTGGGAAGCTCATAAAGCCCTCTTCCGGGGACATTGCATTGCTACTGGCTCTCGCCTGAAAAAAGACGCAGCATTTCAATGCTCCTCTATCCTGTCCAAACTCCGTAAAGCTGAGAACCTTTTGGTGTCTTCCCCCACGGTGGCTGGGCTCCAGGCCGTTATTTTCCTGCGTATTCAACTCAGGTCATTAGATATGAAAAAGATTGAAAAATCCCTTTTGTGGTCCAAACAGAAATTCTATGAATATGCAAATAAACCCCACAGAATGCTAGTAAATAAACTGAAACCTCGCCCCTTTCTCTCATCCCCAGATTTTCTCAGACAAACTAACGGTACTCCCACCTATTGCCCTCTCACCATGTCCAAAGTTTTTGGAGAATTCTATCGCAAATTATATAACTGTTTACAAATGGACCCTAACTACAATTTTACACAGGAGAAACTTGACTCCTTCTTTAGCTCACTACAATTGCCCACACTCTCCCCTGGCCACCTTTCTTCTCTGAACTCTGCAATCACCCCTGAGGAATTAGCTGAAGTGGTCAAAAACCTCCCTACTCAAAAGTCTCCTGGCTCGGATGGCCTGCCTTACTCATATTATAAAACCTTTTTGCCAATTTTAAGCCCACACTTGCTTTCTCTTTTTACTTCCTTACTTCAAGGTACTGTAACCCACCCTCAATTCCTTCATGCACATATTTCCGTTATCCCGAAACCTGGAAAAGACTCCTCCCTCCCTAACAATTATAGACCCATTGCTTTACTTAACTCTGATTACTTACAAAAATTTTAGCGAATTAACTCTCACAATTCATACCTAGACTCATACATAAAGACCAAGTAGGATTTGTAACTGCCAGACATGCTGGCGATAACACGAGACGCATCATAGACCTTATAGATTTATTGAACAAAACAACTTGCCCAGCTCTGATATTGAGCCTTGATGCGCAGAAAACCTTTGATAGGCTCAGTTGGCCCTTTATGTTTGCCACACTTTCCAATTATGGTATCAGCAGCCCCTTTATGGCAGCACTGCATGCTCTATACTCCCAACCCTCTTCCCAAGTCCAACTGTCTTCCTATTTATCACCACCCTTTTCTTTGAGTAATGGTACCAGACAGGGATGTCCGTTGTCCCCTTTACTTTTTATCCTTTGTCTCGAACCCCTAGCTGAAGCCATCTGCATTCACCCTGACATCCGTGGAGTCTCCCTGCGTCATAACGAGTATAAACTATCATTGATTGCAGACGATATTTTATTGACTCTGACCAGACCCCACACCTCTCTCCCAAACTTACATTCCTTGCTCAAAGAATTTAGCTTCCTTTCAGGGTATAAAATCAACACAAGCAAAACAGAGGCCCTACCAATTCTCATCCCACCTTCAGATCTTGCCACCCTACAGCAAAACTATTCCTATTACTGGTGCTCAAACTCTCTTAAATACCTAGGGATACATCTCACTCCTTCATACTCAACACTCTACCAGGCCAAATTCCCCCCACTCTTCCGTGACATTGACCGACTCTTGCGACAATGGGACACTTATCTTATCTCTCTCTTGGGTCGTATCAATGTCCTGAAGATGTCTATTCTACCGAGACTCCTCTATCTATTTGAGACTTTGCAGATTCCTGTCCCTATGTCACAGCTCAAAGCCACTCAGAGATCATTCCTTAACTTTATTTGGCACTACAAGGCCCACCGCATAGCCAGCTCAGTGGTGTTGGCCCCTAGGTCCAGAGGCGGATTGGGGGCCCCAGACCTTAATAAATATTTTTTTGCATCCCACCCTAAACCGATTATCACTTGGTCTTCTAGAATGGCATCCAGCATCTGGTCGGAGATTGAAATGAGTATCACTAGACCAGTCCACACCTGCTCTATGATTTGGACAAACCTAGAGTCATCCATAACTCAACTTAGAGGCCTTTGCTTGCACCCGATGTTATTCACTCTTTCCATATGGAAAAAGTGCTCGTGCCAATTCTCCTTCTCTTCTACATGTCTGCCTCTGTTAAATGTATTATTCAACCCCAATGTCCCGGATAGTCTTACTTATACTCAAATGCTCCTGTGTACACAAGCAGGAATTTTCCAGCTCACAAACCTTGTGCATCCACTCACCCACACGCTTTTACCTTTTAATAAACTACAGTGTAAATATCGGATCCCTAAACATTTATTTTACTCTTACCTCCAATTCAAACACTATTTTTCCTCTAAATCCCCTACTTTAACCTTAGATAAACCTACCTCATTTGAACTATTATGTGCTCAAGGCCCATACCAAGCCCATCTTATTTCAGATATCTATAGATTCCTGCATGAAGCTTCCTCACTCACCGACACATTTCATTCTTACATGCAGAAATGGTCCCAGATTATTAAGCGACCTATCCAACTCCCTCAGTGGCAGAAGATTTGGGGGACCACTTCCAAGTCTTCAAGGTGTGTGGAGCAGAGGGAGATGACCTATAAGATATTACTTTTTTGGTATAGGACCCCGGATATCTTACATAGATACGACCCCAAAGCTTCCCGGGTGTGTTGGAGGTGCCGGGATGACGTTGGTTCCCACTTCCAAATGTTCTGGGAATGTCCCATGATTCAACCTTTCTGGTCCTCCATCCAAACCCATCTGCAAAAGCTCTTTGAAACTACTCTCCCATTAGATCTGATCCAGTATCTTTTGGGTTTGCCGTTCCCTGGTATCCCCAGACATGCCCAAAAGTTAGCCGCCTTTTTCCTCCTAGCAGCAAAAAGAACTATACCTCTAAGATGGTTGTCCCCCTCCCCACCCACTCTTGCACAGGTTCTGCAAATATTGGAACAAATTTGCTGGATGGAACACCTGACAGCGACAGTTCATGATACACTTCCTCAATTTTCCAAGACTTGGGACCTGTGGGATCAGTCGAAGCTTAATCCAGGTGCCGTTTCACTATCCCCACAGTAGTGCAGTACACTCTTAAGCATATGTGCAAAATTTTATGTTTCTTTAGTCCTTTTTTTTTGTGATTCCATTGTGCTCCCTCTCTTTCCTCCCACTCTCCCTCCCTCCTAGGTGGGTTCTCCTCGGGGCGTCCTGGTTCCTCAGTTTGGGCACCCTGGGACCCTGCTGACACTGGATCCAGAGAGCAACAATTCCTTTAATGTGAAATATTGGTTTTGTTGGTGCCGCCCGCTCCCTAGACCCCCCCTTTCCCCCTTTCCATCCTTCTTGGTCTATACAGTTGAATTATTTGGCTTTTGTGAATTTTGTAGCATTTTAGCGATATATCTATGGTTTTAACATCTGTTATATGCTTTTTCACTTAGCATTCTTATATGTCGTACTACATGTTTGCCATTTATTTCTGTTTTCTGTTTGTATTTTCTTTTGAATTTTTTTTATAGAAATACAATTTATAAAAAACAAAGTGACCAATCCTATATAGTCCCTTATCTAGCCACCATTGGAAGGCTTTAATGTCCTGTCCAGGTGGGAACAGGGGATTTCTGAAAATGTGAGATAGAGGGCGCCAGTGGGAGATCAAGTGTGTATTGTTTTTAAGGGAATCCCAAAGTGTTAAGAAATGAGAAAGTGTGGGTGCTAGGATGGCCGGTCTGGTCTTAGTTGGACACCAAAGTATATAATCTAGAGTGTAATGGGGGATAGCCTGTCTTTCCATATGCACCCAATCAGGGTAAGCGATTTTAGAATATATAGTGGATAGATGGGATAATTGTGCTGCTTGATAGTACCAGAGTATGTTTGGCACACCCACCCCACCCTGATCTCTGTTGCGGTAGAGAGTCCCCTTGGCAATTCTATGCCCTTTGGCACCCCATATAAACGTTACGATTTTCGATTGGAAATTCCGGAGACGGTCCTTAGGGATAGGGACAGGTAATGATCTGAAGAGATACAGGATGCGGGGTAGTAGGGTCATTTTCACCCTGCCTAGCCAGGAAAGGCCCAGTTTGTCCCATATTAGGAGATCTTCCACCATTTTGCGAAAGATTGCTGGGAAATTAGCTGAGTAGAGTTTGTCTATTGTAGCAGTCAAGTTAATCCTTAAATAGGGGAGCACCGTCTCGGTCCACCTGAACCTAAAGTTGTTTTTAAGTTGAGAGACCAGCTGGGTTGATAGATTAGTATTGAGAGCCAATGATTTTGAATAATTAACCGCGAGTCCCGAGACTTTGCCAAAATCATCTAGCACCCTGCAGATAATAGGAAGGGAGGTGATTGGAGATAATATAAAGAGCAAGATGTCATCAGCGAACAAAGCACATTTGTGGGTTTATGGTCCGCATTGTACCCCTTGTATGTCAGGGTTATCTCTGATGGAAATGGCTAGGGTCTCGATGATCATGGCAAAGATTAATGGGGATAAGGGGCACCCCTGTCTCCTGGAATTCGAGTGATATCCCTGCATCTTAATTTTTGCTTCCGGGTTAGAGTAGAGAGCACCTATTATGTTCATAAAGAACTCGCCAAATCCCCATTTTTGCAGGGTAGTGACAAGAAAAGACCAGGAGACGGAATCAAACGCCTTCATAAGATACAGCGAGAGCAGGAAACCCTTTTGTTGGGGGCCCCTGTCCCATCCTGATCCCAAGAGCAAAAGAACTTTGATTGCCCTCCTGATCTGGTCCAGCCCCTGTCACCCCGGAATAAAGCCAACTTGATCCTTATGAATGTAAAGGCCAATAAAGTTGGAAATCCTGTCAGCTATAATTTTTCTTAGAATTTTAAGATCGTTGTTGATCAATGTATATGGGCCTATAATTGGAAGTGCAACTGGGGTCCTTACCTGGCTTAGGGATCACTGTAATGAACACCGAATTTGACGTCTTATCTAGGGGCGCTCCGGACCAGAGATGGTTAAAAAAACGAGCTAAGTATGGGGAGAGTATTGGGGAGAACAGAGAAGACGTCAGGGCCAGGGGTTGAGTTGTTTTTAAGGTTTTTAATGACCTGTGCTACTTCTTCTGTTGAGATCGGAGCCTCTAACTCGTCCCTGTGCTGTTTCCTGATCTTCGGGATCTTCACCGATCCCAAAAAGGATTCTATGATGTCGGGGGATGGTTCCTTCCCTACCTTGCTATACAAAGTGCGATAAAAGTCATGGAAGGCTTCCATAATGTTTTTGGGGTTCTGTGTGAGGGACCTGTCACTTAATTTTATTTTGAGGAGTGCATGGGATCGTATTTTAGGGGTTAACCATCTCGCTAATAAAGAACCACATTTATCATTTTGGTGGTAAAACCATCCCCCCTCCCATCTGAGATTATTTTCCGCTATTGAGGTGAGAGCTAGGTTCAGGGCTGTGCGTGCTGATTCCAGCCTGTTTGCGGAGACTGATGAAGGTTTGGATTCATGTAGCTTGCTTAGGGAGGAAAACTCCCTCTCCAACTTGTCAATGTCCATCTTGCGAGCTTTGCGTATTCTAGAGGAAATTTGGATTAGGTTACCCCTAAGTGCGGCCTTATGAGCTGCCCACAGAGTGTAAGGGGAGATGTTGTCGATATCATTCAGAAGGAAGTATTCCTGAATGTGTTTTTCGATTTCGCGAACGTGAGTGGGGTTGCTGAGGATGGAGGCGTTTAGTCTCCAGTGAAATTCTGGACGTTGAATTGGTCCGCCGTTCAATGTCAGTAGGAGAAGAGAATGGTCCAACCAGGCAGAGTCTCTGTTGTCTGACCTATGTACCAGCGGAACATGTTGTTGTAGAAGAAAAAAATTGTCTATTCTAGAAAAGGATTGATGCGGGTTGAACGAGTAGTGCGTATAGTCCCGTGCCCTCGGATTCATTTCCCTCCAGATATCCACCAACCCGTGATGGAATATCTGTCTGGCAACATTAAGACTCTGCCTGGTAGGACGCACCCGGTTTTTGCCTGGGGGACGAGTTTTATCTATTCCTGCATCGAAGGCTGGGTTGGAGTCTCCTCCATAAATGACTAGGCCTTTAGTAAGTGGTGCAAGGGTGTGGAAAAGGGATTTAAAGAACTTCGCCTGCCCCTTGTTTGGCGCGTAATATGAAATGAGGGAGTAAAGATGTTCGTCTATGAGGACCTTTACAAGCAAATATCTGCCCTCCGGGTCCTTGAATTCAGAAACCAGGGAGAACTGAGTGTTGTGAGAAAAGAATAGGCCTACACCTTCAGACTTATTGTCAGAGTTCGCTAGATAAAATCTGGGGAATTTGGCATGAATGAAGGAAGGATTTAGGGAAATGTGTTTCCTGCAGGAACAGTATAACTATTTTTTGGGCATGATAATGTTGGAAGATTTTCCTTTGTTTCACAGGGGAATTAAGTCTCTAAACGTTGTGGGTGGCAATGCGTAGAGCTGGTCTATGTGTGGTGGGGTCAGCCATGGAGCAGTATAGAGGAGAAAGTGGGCGATCCCCGACCACCTACCTTCGTTGCCGAGGCCGATCTAATTGTGAATGCTGAGAGTGAGTTCACCATGCCATCCGTTAGAGTCCTGCAAATAAGCGAGACCACTTCCGTCACTGAAAGAAAAATTGGAGAGATGAGGAATATAGAAAAGAAAGAGAAGACAGAACAAAGAACTAGTAGAAGTAAGCTCCGAGGTAGAGGTGAGACCAAGTCCACCTCACCCAGAGAAACAATCATGGTATCCCCCAACTAGTGAGGGAGTTCCCGACCAGGAGCAGTGAAACAACTATGTTTAACAACTCCGAGTACGGGAGTAGGTGCATTGGACCCGCTCTGTCCACCGCACCCCTAACTAACAGCTCGTAACAAAAAAAACATGAACAGACAGGATATATGACCCTAATGAACTAAAAAAGGAAGGACCGGGACTGGGGGTAGAGCAGGATATGGGCAAGATAGGTGTAGAGTACAAAATGGTAACGTGGGACTATGAAATGTAAGTTCGGTGAAGAGCCAGCCTTGGAGGTCTGGATAAGAGATGCAAACTAAGGGAGGGGAGAGGGGAGTGGGGTAAGGGGGAGGGGGAGCCTAATGCGCCAGACACAGCTCCAGCCTTGTGTTGGGGGAAAGGGGCTAGAACAGTTCCCTCTGGATGCTCCATGACAGTGCCAGTGGACCTAAAAAAAGGGGGAGGCAAGGATCATGTAATTGGGTAAGTGTTCCTTTGGCGTAAGTGCGGACTGTGTTGTAGAGCAGATTGGTTGAGACCGGATAATCAGTCCTGTAAGATGTGCAGGAATTCTGTGGAGTCCAGTGGGTTGTCCAGGCAGAGTCTGAGGAAGAGAAAAAAAGAAAAAAAAAGTGGGGGGGGGGGATTGGAGACAAAACAAAGTAAAGGGGGGACCTCACCGGATCTGTGGAAGTCCAGATAAATGTTATGGCGAAGAAACTCAGAGAGGGGGTGTAGCCTAAGCGGCCAGAGGATTAGTAGTCCCTTAAAATCAGACAATGTGGGTATAGGTTTCGGTTGGGCATAAATGCCAGGGGTCTAGGAGGGTCCTGACCCAAAAAATAAGAATTTTGTATAGATAGGGGGAGTCCTTCTTTGGCTTTCTTGTTTCTGGGTGTCATCCAGAGGGAGGTGAGAGGGCTAGATGGGAGTGAATGTTTGGTCATGCCAGATGAAGAGGACTGCATGGGAGAAGGTGGATCCTTCGGGAGAAGGCCCAGTTTTTGCATCAGTTGTTCTCCTTCCTGGAATGTGGAGAATTGAAAAGACTTGCCGTTGAAATCAAATTTCAGACTGAATAGGAAAAGCCACCAATACTTGATATTCTGTCAGAACCATCAGAAGGGGCTTGAGCGCCCGCCTTTTCTGGATAGTGAAGGGCGAGATGTCCGCGTAAATTTGTATCTGGTGCCCCAGCAGCTGGATCTGTGGGGTGGTGTGAGCTCTCTTCATGACCTTTTCCTTGACATTATAGTCCACAGGGAAGATGGGGGTCCCAGTCCCCAGGGGAGAATGGGTCCCAGTCCCCAGGTGAGATAGGGTGTCCCTGTCCCCAGGTGAGATAGGATGCCTGTCGTTTGATGGGCACAATGGCTGCGTTTGATGGGCTCAGTGGCAGTGTTTGGTACAGTGGTTGCGTTTGATGGGCACAGTGGCTGAAATTGATGGGCACAGTGGCTGCGTTTGATGGGCACAGTGGCTGCGTTTGATAGGCACAATGGCTGCGTTTAATGGGCACAGTGGCTGCGTTCGATGGCACAGTGGCTGCGTTTGATGGGCACAGTGGCTCCATTTGATGGCACAGTGGCTGCGCTTGATGGCACAGTGGCTGCGTTTGATGGGCACAGTGGCTCCATTTGATGGCACAGTGGCTGCGTTTGATGGCACAGTGGCTGCGTTTGATGGGCACAGTGGCTGTTTTGATGGGAACAGTGGCGCTGCAATTGATGTGGTTTTTGTTTCAGATCTTTTCATTTTGTTTTGTAATGTGTGTGAGTTGTGATTATCATGTGCCTCCATGTATGTCCTTTTTGTAATGTACTTCATGTCGTTTTCCTATCAAAAACTCCACACTGCGCCTGCACGGCCTTTAATTAACACACGCTAATCCCCTGAATAAATCATATACACCAACTCCATGTGCATTGCTTTGTATAGCTTATGATAAAACATGTGCTTTGGTTTTGTTGTGGAGAATTTTATGAAGATGTATTTAATATGTATTGTCATAATGTCACCCAGTGTTAGTTCTTCTGCAACCCGCTCTAAAGAGCTGACAGGGGCAGTCTGAGGCTGGTTGAATCCCGTCTGGTAGGGGAAAACGTCTTGAGGTTGGAGTGTGATGTTTGCAGCGTGCGAATATGCTCGCCGACGAGGGACCCTCTGTGCATTAGCACGGACGATCGTTGAGGAGGGGATATGCTCGCTCTGCAACGACATCATTGGTTATAGGCAGATGCGCGCTCTTGTTTTGGCGGTGTGTTGATCAGCATTGGTCCGGATTCGTAGTGCGCGCCTGCAGATAGCCTCCCACAAGCAATAATAATATAATCTGAATATGTGTTATTCTATGGAATAGCGTAGAATAAGGATTCCTATCAGCGGTAATATGAGAGCTTGCGAGCGTTTTCAGAGTCAGGGAAAGCGTTCATGTTTTAAAGCAATACGGCTTCGTTTGCTGGGAGCATAGACGCTTTCCCTGCCCGGACACGCCCATAAGACTTTAGCCATCATGTTGTTGAATATGTTGTTGTATTGGTATTATATTGTATGTATTTAAATAACCCTGTTGGAAGGGATATCTTTATATGGACATTTGCTGTGTAAAGAGGACATCATGTGATGACCACTCCCATGGAGGTCAGATGCTGTGTCCTCTTTTCCTATGGAGGAGGTTACATTCTGTGATGACCACTCCCATGGAGGTCACATGCTTTGGAGTTTAATAAAAAGGAGCCGTAAGGCTCAAGGCGGGCGGTTGATGCTGGGATGCCTTGATGATAAGACCAGTCTGGTGATTTGTATGAATGGGATGAATGGATGGTGAGTGAATTTTAGTTTAAGAAGCATTATTGCAATAAGATGAAGTGTGTGCTTTGTGACAGCAGGAAGGTAAAGTCACCTGGTTGCATCCAGGGGGGTAGATATATTTCTCCCAGATTCAGGCTTTATGCCGATTCATACCTCTAGGGAGAGTGCTGGGCGTCGTGCAGGCAGGGAGTTGATGAGACCAGCTGAAGCTTGTCAGCTCATTTAAGGCCTCTATAAAAACTCCCAGCTTCATTAGGGGTTTGCTCATGCCTGGACCCAGACCTGTGTGGACTGTCTAGGGAGAGTGAACCCCTGTGCGGTGAGACAAAGCCTGTGTGGCTATTTGTTTGGACATTTACTAAACCAGGGACTTAGGGACTAGGACAGCACCAGGCTGATCCCAGTTGTTAGTTAGGGAAACCTGCATGTTTAGTCAGAGGTCAAGCTGACCAGGATTTATTTTGTTTATGTTTCTTTTTGCTTTGCTGTGTTTTTGTCACTGTAAATAGAGAAATAAACCGCACCTTTTGATCTTGAAAACCACAACCCCCGCCTGCTGGGCCTGTTTTTGTGTGGGGAGCCCATCCAGGGGGTCACACACACCCGCTACCGAGCTAACCCCCTCACAGTTGGTGGAGAACCAGTGGCAGTTTTTTTTAAGCCAGCATGGAGGAGATACTGAAACAGCTGGCTCTAGCAAATGCCAATCAACAGCAGACAAATGCAGGTTTGCAAAGGAGCCTTGCAGCCCAGCAACAAGCCCAGCAGCAATCTGAGGCCCGCTTCATAGACCTGTTGCAGAAGCAAGAGCAGAGACTACAACAACAGATGGAAGCAGTAATGCAGCAACGTCCGCAGACCAGTGAGGAAAGCCGTCCCACTAATACCGTGTCCTTTGGGGTGAGTCGTTTATTGACAAAAATGACTGGAGAGGATGATCCAGAGGTATTTTTGACCACATTTGAAAGGACTGCTGAAAGAGAAAAGTGGCCTGAGGAGCAGTGGGCTGGACTGGTGGCTCCTCTGTTAACTGGTGAATCGCAGAAAGCTTACTATGACCTAGAGCCTGACCAAGCAAAAGACTATGTGATGCTAAAAGCTGAAATATTGGCAAGGCTGGGTGTCACCCTGGCTGTCCGGGCTCAGCGTGTGCATAACTGGACTTTCCAGCTTGGAAAACCCCCCAGGTCTCAAATGTATGATCTCATTCACCTGAGCAGGAAGTGGCTACAGCCAGAGACTTTGTCCGCACCGGAGATTGTGGAACGTGTTGTGATGGATCGTTTCTTGAGAGCTCTTCCTGCCGCCATTCAAAAGTGGGTAAGCCATGGAGACCCAGAAACGGCCGGTAAACTTGTGGATCGTGTAGAGAGATACTTGGCTGCAGAGAACCTGACGGCCTCTTCCAGAGACTCTCGGACTTTCCACCCTAAGACCAGACCATCCCCAAGGGCGGATAAGATGATTCCAAGGGGTGAGGGTGGAGAGAGTGAGAGGGTGGGAGCTCTGCCCAGGGTTTGGCGAGAACAGCCTGGGAAGTCGGGGGCTCAAGAGGCAGCCAAAAGGATTGTTTGCTACCGCTGCCGGCAAGCGGGACATATTGCAGCAAATTGCCCGGTTGTGGAGGAACCCATGCAATGTGACTTTCTGACGGACAGACGTCAGTCGCTGTGTGCGACAGTCGCATGCACTGCCATTCGGGGAACTGAGAAACATTTATGCAAAATGTGTATTAATGGTAGAAATGTTGTGGTATTACTGGATTCAGGTAGCCTTGTGACCCTGATAAAGGCTGAATTAGTTAAAACAGAGGTCTCTGGGAATAGCAAGGTAGCTGTTATTTGTGTGCATGGGGACACCCGAGAGTATCCAGTGACTACAGTGTGTTTCAAGACCCCCAAAGGTACCCTCTCTCATCCAGTGGGGTTAGTATCTCAATTACCGCATGATGCCATTGTGGGAAGGGATTTTCCGAAGTTCTGGGAACTGTGGGATGATCCTGAGCCCCCCACTGGTGCCCCTATGTACCAGGAAGGTGATAGCCAGAACTCCTCTGAGAGTGGTGAGGACTCTCCAGAATTTCCCTTGTCAGTATTGGCAGGCGAGACTCAAGAAACTGGAGAGGAGCCCACCTCCTCAGACGAAAACCTACTGTCTGTGGAGTTTTCTGATCTTGAGGTTCACAGGGAAAATTTTGCCACAGAACAGTTAAAAGACCCCGCCCTAATAAAGGCACGGGAAAACGTAGTGGAAATAGATGGCGAGTTAGTGAACCCAGATAATACCTGCACTTACCCATACTTCAGCGTAGAGAAGGACCTACTGTATCGGGTGGCAAAAAGGGCAGAAGAAACCGTTGAGCAGCTTGTGGTGCCCAAACCTTACAGGAAGTTGGTGTTGGAGTTGGCCCATGGGCACATTCTTGGAGGTCATCTGGGGACAGAGAAAACCCGAGAGAGGGTATTACAGAGATTCTATTGGCCTGGGGTGATGAAGGACATAGAAAATTATTGTTCCTCCTGCCCTGTGTGTCAGAGGTCGGCCCCGATGCCACATTTCCGTAGCCCGCTGGTCCCTCTACCCATCATTGAGGTCCCGTTTGAGAGGATCGCAATGGATTTGGTAGGTCCTATAATCAAGTCCGCTAGGGGGCACCAGTACATATTAGTTATAATGGACTATGCCACCCGTTATCCAGAAGCGATCCCTCTCCGAAATACCTCGGCCAAAACCATAGCCAAAGAGCTATCTCTTGTTTTTAGCCGGGTGGGTATTTGTAAAGAACTGCTTACGGACCAAGGTACACCCTTTATGTCCCGGGTTATGAAAGAGCTGTGTAAATTGTTCAAAGTGACGCAATTGCGTACGTCTGTGTATCACCCCCAAACCGATGGGCTGGTTGAAAGATTCAACAAAACCCTAAAACAAATGTTGAAGAAAGTGGTGGATAGAGATGGAAAGGATTGGGACTGTCTACTTCCTTATTTGATGTTTGCTATTAGGGAGGTGCCCCAATCCTCTACGGGATTCTCCCCCTTTGAGTTACTGTATGGGAGACACCCAAGAGGGCTGTTGGATATTGCCAAGGAAACTTGGGAAAGTGAGAGTTCTTCCACAGGAGTGTGATTGAGCATGTCGCCCTGATGCAAGATCGAATTGCACAGGTAATGCCCATCGTGAAGGAACATTTGGCCCAAGCGCAGTTGGCACAGCAGAGAGTGTACAACCGTGGAGCCAAGACCCGTACCTTTTCCCCGGGGGATAGGATATTGGTACTTGTCCCTACGGTTGAAAGTAAATTCCTTGCCAAATGGCAAGGCCCCTACGAGATAATGGAAAAAGTGAGCGAAGTGAATTACAAGGTCAGACAACCAGGAAGGCGAAAGCCCGAACAGATCTATCACGTTAATCTGTTGAAAGCCTGGAGGGATAGAGAGTCCCTAGTCGCAGAAACTTGGTCACCAGCTCAAACTGGTTGCGTGATTCCGGAGGTTGGAATAGCAGCCACCTTGTCACAACCCCAACAACAGGAGGTTAAGGAGTTTGTGCTTCGCAACAAGGAGGTGTTCTCTGAGCTGCCGGGACAAACATCTGGGGTAGAGCATGATATTATTACCCCGCCCGGTGAAAGGGTGAAGTTAAAACCCTATCGGATCCCAGAGGCCCGACGGGAGGCAATACGGGAGGAAGTACAGAAAATGCTGAACTTAGGGGTGATAGAGGAGTCCCAAAGTGATTGGTCTAGTCCCATTGTGTTGGTGCCTAAACCGGATGGGAGCTGGCGATTTTGTAACGATTTTCGTCAGTTGAACAAAGTTACAAAATTTGACACCTACCCCATGCCACGTATAGATGAGTTGATCGACCGGCTGGGAACAGCCCGATACATGACGACTCTTGACCTCACAAAAGGGTATTGGCAAATTCCCCTGGCCAAGTCGGCCAAAGAGAAAACCGCATTTGTAACCCCAGACGGGGCGTTCCAATATAAGAGAATGCCGTTCGGGTTACAGAATGCACCGGCCACATTCCAGCGGAAAATGGACCAGATACTGAGGCCCCATCGGAAGTATGCTGCGGCTTACCTGGATGACGTAATTGTCCATAGCACAGATTGGGCCTCACATCTGCCAAAAGTGCAAGCAGTCCTAGACTCTATCCGGGAAGCGGGGTTTACGGCTAACCCCAAGAAGTGTACCATTGGGCAGGAGGAGGCCAAATATCTTGGGTACACCATTGGCAGGGGAGTAATAAAACCCCAACTCAACAAAGTCGAGGCCATCCAGAGTTGGCCACGTCCCAACAGCAAGAAGCAGGTACGAGCCTTTCTGGGAATCGCGGGTTATTATCGGCGCTTCATTCCCCACTTTGCTTCTAAGGCTGTGCCCCTAACCAACCTGACGAAAGGGAAAGGGTCGGTCATGATTAAATGGACCCCCGAGGCTGAGGCAGCATTCCAATTCTTGAAACAAGCCTTATGTAGCCAGCCAGTGTTGTACTCACCCGACTTCTCTAAAGACTTTGTCGTACAAAGTGATGCGTCAGATGTGGGGTTAGGAGCAGTATTGTCCCAGGTCTGGAACGGGGAAGAGCACCCAGTCATTTACCTCAGCAGGAAGTTGAAGTCCCATGAGGTAAATTACGCCACGGTTGAAAAGGAGTGTTTAGCGGTGAAGTGGGCTCTAGATTCCCTTCGGTACTATCTGCTAGGTAGGCACTTTGACATGGTTACGGATCACGCTCCGTTAAAGTGGATGGCTCAAAACAAGGAGACAAATAGAAGAGTGAATAGGTGGTTCCTGGCCCTACAGGAATTCAACTTCACAGTAAAGCATCGCCCTGGCGTTCAAATGGGGAATGTGGATGCTTTGTCTCGAGTACATGAATGCCTGATTGCTGGTGTTCCAACCCCAAGGTTAAAACAAGAGGGGGGGGTATGTGACAGCAGGAAGGTAAAGTCACCTGGTTGCATCCAGGGGGGTAGATATATTTCTCCCAGATTCAGGCTTTATGCCGATTCATACCTCTAGGGAGAGTGCTGGGCGTCGTGCAGGCAGGGAGTTGATGAGACCAGCTGAAGCTTGTCAGCTCGTTTAAGGCCTCTATAAAAACTCCCAGCTTCATTAGGGGTTTGCTCATGCCTGGACCCAGACCTGTGTGGACTGTCTAGGGAGAGTGAACCCCTGTGCGGTGAGACAAAGCCTGTGTGGCTATTTGTCTGGACATTTACTAAACCAGGGACTTAGGGACTAGGACAGCACCAGGCTGATCCCAGTTGTTAGTTAGGGAAACCTGCATGTTTAGTCAGAGGTCAAGCTGACCAGGATTTATTTTGTTTATGTTTCTTTTTGCTTTGCTGTGTTTTTGTCACTGTAAATAGAGAAATAAACCGCACCTTTTGATCTTGAAAACCACAACCCCCGCCTGCTGGGCCTGTTTTTGTGTGGGGAGCCCATCCAGGGGGTCACACACACCCGCTACCGAGCTAACCCCCTCACAGCTTATTTAGCACAAGAAAAAATGGCTGTGTGCTCTGCAAACAACCAATTTTGCCACAACAGTTTGTACATCATAGGTGACAGGGGATTGTAAATGAAAGCCGTGCAGGCACAGTGCGGCGGCGAGCTGAGTTGGTGTATATGATTTATTCAGGACATTATCGTGTGTTAATGACAGGCTGCGCAGGCGCAGTGTGGAGTTGGTGTTTTTCATAGGAAGACGACATGAAGCACTAAGACGTTGTCGTGGATGCGCTTGTGCATGCGCAGTACACTCGGTTGGAGAATTTGATAAGTTGGAACTTATGACAGAACGGTGGCGCCAAATGAGCCTGAGACCTGGCTTTGTGCACTGTTGGAACAGGAAGGGGCCATCCCCAAACTGTTCCCACAAATTTTTCAAAATGTCTTGGTATGCTGACGCCTTAAAGGGTTTGTAAACCCTTGTTTAAAAAAATAAAATAAAATAAATAACACACATATCATACTTACATCCACTGTGCAGTTGGTTTTGCACAGAGTGGCCCCAAACATTGTCTTCTGGGGTCTCCCGGCGGCGCTCGCGGCTCCTCCCCACATCGGTAACCCCCCTAGGAGAAGCGCTCTCCCAGGGGGTTGCCGTGTGGGTGCACTCCTGAGTCCAGAATTTGCGTCTATAGACACAGAATGCCGGACTCGGTCGCACCCCCGACACTAGCATCATTGGATTTGATTGACAGCAGTGGGAGCCAATGGCTGCGCTGCTATCAATCTATCCAATCAAGAGTCGGGAACCCCAAGCAGAGATGCATTAAGGTGAAAAAAACACGAGGGTTTACAACCCCTTTAAAAGTTCCCTTCACTGGAACTCAGGGGCCAAGCCCAACCCCTGAAAAACCAAATAAATAACCCCCCCTTCCACCAAATGATTTGGACCAGTGCACAAAGCAAAGGCCATAAGGACATTGATGATGGAGTTTGGGATGGAGGAACTTGACTGGCTTGCACAGAGTCCTGACCTCAACCCAATAGAACACCTTTGGGATGAATTAGAGAGGAGACTGCAAGCCAGGCCTTCTCATCCAACATCAGTACCTGACCTCACAAATGTGCTTCTGGAAGAATGGTCAAACATTCCCATAGACACACTCCTAAACCTTGTGGAAAGCCTTCCCAGAAGACTTGAATCTGTTATAGCTGTAAAGAGTGGGCCAACTCAATATTGCACCCTACGGACTGAGACTGGGATGCCATTATGTCTGTAAAGGCAGTGTATATCTGAAAATCAATCCTGATGTAGTGACAGCCTATTTCTTGAGGCCCGAAAATGACAGAACAGTACAAATATCCCCCAAATGACCCATTTTTGGAAAAAAGACAGTCCAAAGTATTTAGTAAGAGGCATGGCAAGTTTTTTAAATTAGTAATTTTTTTGTCACAATATTTTGGAAAATGAAGACATTTTAAAAAAAATATTTTTTTCCACAATTTTTTATTTTTACATACTGTCACCAGTGCAATACAGCATCATCATATAACTGGTGTGGCGACGATCAGGGACACCATATACGTTATACAAGATTTTGAAATTAAGTAGAAAAGTGTAGATGGAATTTTTATCTTCTCTACAATTTTTGTATATAAATATCGAATAAAGAAAGTGCATTATTGAAAATAAATGCATAAGTAATAATATTCATTAAATGAAACAGTATAATAAAAGAGGGAAGAGAGAGAAAAAAATGAAAAAGGGAGGAGGGGGGGGGGGGGAGAAGGGAAGAGAGTATAATGTAATAAGAAAGCTTATCTTATACCATTTGTAATCAGATTTATCAATATCTAATCGTAAGGAATACATAAAAGAAGATGAATAGTTTAATTGGGTATACTAATAGAAGACAGTCGTGGTCAACTTAAATCGTATCAGGGGCCAAGGTCCGGCTAAGTGGCTTGGCATGTCCTGATGGTAAAAAGGGTCGTCACTGTCTAAAATGGACAACTATGTGTCAGACTAAAGCTGCTAATGATAGGTCAGTGAACTAAATCATCCGTGGGAGTCCTGTAATTCTCACGCCGGAGACGCGCTCTTCCCCTCTGCTCGTTGTCTCAGCTCTTAATTTCTCCTAGGGGGTTATACGATGTGGGGAGGAGCTATCAGCACTGCCAGGGGACCCCAGAATTTGAGGATCGGGGCCACTCTGTGCAAAACAAACTGCACAGTGGAGGTAGGTATGACATGTTTGTTATTTTATTATTTTTTTAAACAAAGCTACAGTATACACTTTAATGTGTCAGTTCATCCTACATGGTCAAACTTCCTTTCAAGATTCATCAGGGCTAGCCTACTCATTCAAGCAGTTTATTACATGCTCCAGGGAGTATGTGATATATGGTTTGGCTTGTCTTAGTATGTCCAGTATATAACAGATTACAAAGTGGACCTTTCGGAAGAGAATTGTGGACCACTGTAAGCTTATTAGTAATGGATCTTTGGACCATAACACAAATATTGCAGATCTTAGGGTATTTGCAGTAGAGTTTATACCAGCCAATCTCCCAGAGAATGACAAATATCTCAGGTTATGTAGACAAGAATCGTATTGGATATATAAACTCAATACCCTGGCACCTAATGGCACCTAATGGCCTCAATGAAGACTTATGCCGCGTACACTCAACCGTTTTTCCTGCCATGCAAAAAAACTGAAGTTTTTCTCATCGCGATTCGTCGTGATTCCTCTCAAGCCTGCCTTGCATACACGCGTTCAGGAAAAAAAATGCTCGAGCAAAGCGCGGTGACGTCCAACACGTACGACAACACGTACGATTGCACTATAAAGGGGAAGTTCCATTTGAATAGCGCCACCCTTTGGGCTGCTTTTGCTGATCTCGTGTTAGTAAAGTTTGGTGAGAGATGATTTGCGCTTTTCAGCCTTGTGCTTTTCAGTCCGTTACAGTGTGACGAATGTGCTATCTCCATTACAAACGCTAGTTTTACCAGACGAGCATTTTTCATGACGAGAAGAAGAATGACGGGAAAAAAGACGAGAAAAAATAGAGCAGGTTCTAATTTTTTTGCGGGCAGTTTTCTCATCAAGAAAACTGCTATGGAGCATACACATGACCGTTTTTCACGACCAACCTAAAAATGGCAGTTTTCTCGTCATGAAAAACGGTCGTGTGTACGCAGCATCAGAGATACATATGGTCCTAAACATACAGCCAGAGCTACAATGAAATGGTTTAGATAAAAGTATATTCATGTGTTAGAATGGTTTCTTGTAGGGTAATGTAATGTTGACTGTAGCCACCCATTCTTGTACAGTTGGTGGTAACGCCCGGAGCCAAACCCGAGCAATTTACATTCTAGCCGTGAAAAGGGATTCTTGCAAGAAAAGAGAGAAAAGGCCCAGAAGACAATGCTTGGGGCCAAGGGTTAGAGGAGAGCAAAACCGGACTATTGCTCCATCTTAGAGTGGATATAAATCTGAAAAAATATATTTTTAATGAAGACTTCTACCTGGTACAGTAGAGGATGTCAAGTCATCTGTGCCCAGTCTTGCCATGAAGAGGTAATCCAGCTCTGAGCAATCCCCTTGTCCTTTTGTAGTAAGATGAAAAACAACACACAGATAAGTTTGTGTCGCCACATACCCCACTTCTGTGACTGACATCTCATTTCTTTAGTTCATGAACGAGCAGAGAGCAGAGTGTGTGTTACGATTCCAGTTTCACATCCCCCTCCTTTCTTCTCCAGCTCCCCCAGGATTGGCTGATCCACACCTCAGCATGATTGGGCATGAGGAAGTCATATGGTGCCCTTTTCCTGAGTTTTGACTGGATGTTACTCATCATGGGGCATGATCAGTGTGACGGAAGAGTAGGAGAGTGTAGAGGTGGGCGGGCTGTCCTGTGACATCACAGCTCCGCCCACTGAGCTCTGGAAAAGAGACCTACCCACCGATTCCATCGTTTTGCAGGGCTCCTACTGCTGAAGGGGGTGACATTTGCAAGGTAGGGATACATGTAGGAGGCTTGCATGTATATATACAGTATGTAGTGCCCTACTCCTGTTGGGTAGACGCTATATGTTAAATTTAGTTGTCTGAGCTGCACTTCAGCTCAGAAAGAATTATGTATATTACTGGCTCTGTTTCATTCTAGCTGGGCTGCGCATTTTCCACCTGACAGTAGTTGTCAATGTTACCACGGGTCAGGGTTGGAAATGCAGCAGGCTAGGTTTATTGGGTATTCCTTTCCCAGAAGTGGCTCAGGGGGCGTGGTCAACCCGCTGTGCATTCTGGGATGGGGTACTTGAGAGGCTGAGACCGCTCTTTCGGGGTTCATTGCCGGGGATCGTTGCCGGATCCTGACCTGAGGGCCCTCCTGGCCTCAGGGATGTGTGAGACATTTTTGGCCTCGGGGCCTGCTGGCCCGAGGCTCTGCAACTGAGAAGTAGGCCCAGGAGTTGCTGGGGCCTACTAGTCCAGGGATGGTCCTGCCTGCGGGAAGAAGCGGAACAATTGGGGACTCAATTGAAGGATGCATCCTGGCCAGTTTGCCTCATGCTGCTGCCGGACGGCTGAAAGATTCTGGCACCGTACTTTTGAAGGAACTTTTTGCAAAGTGTCAGTGTGGTTACACGATCTTGTGGCGGAAGATTGTGGAACGACTTGACGACACTCATCGAGTCTGTGGCAGAGACTTTGAGTGAGCTCTGCACCGGTTGCTAGGCCAATGAGAGTAGGCCTATCCGGTGGTTGCTGAATCCAGCGTGAAACAGTTCTGTCCTCTGGATCTGAGATTGTGCCCGTGATCCGCAAAGTAAAGTACCTGAAACTCCCCTGTCCCTCGATCCCTCTGTTGGAACTGGTAAAATAAAGCCTTGAAAAAACGTATCCAAGTGTTGGTGTGAATATTTATAAAAGCTCTTCAAGAAGGATCCCTGACACGAGTGCGGTGAACACAAAAGGTAATGGTAGGCCCAAAACTTTAAACCAGCAACTCTTACGGGGGTAGTGCTACATATACATTAATACTGTGCCATTTGTTTATGCTGGGTGAGTGGTGGGTTTACATCCACTTTAATGTATGCTGTTTATAAAAAAACTTTCCAAGTGTATGTAGCACTTAGCCCCATTTAAAGGACCGGCTGGTTTTGTTTGGGTCTGCGAATTACCTCCATGGCTTCCGTTGTCAGGGTGTGAGAAGAGTGTTCAGAAAGGCCAATGTCCACACAATGTAAAACCCAAACTGTTATGCCGCGTACACACAATCGATTTTCTTGCCATTTTTTTTCTTGCCGTTTTTCACGTCGTTTTTTTTCATGTTTCCTCTCAAGCCTGTCTTGCGTACACACGATCATTTTAAAAAACGATGAAGCAAAGCGCAGTGACGTACAACACGTACGACGGCACTATAAAGGGGAAGTTCCGTTCTAATGACGCCACCCTTTGGGACGCTTTTGCTAATTCCGTGTTACCGCGTGTTAGTAAAAGTTTGGTGAGAGACGATTCGCACTTTTCAGTCTTCGTGCTTTGAAGATCGTTTTGTGGAGTTCAGTTTGTGCCTGTGGGTTCGTATCTGTTTGGCAGTGCGTGTAGTCAGTTCGTATCTGTTTATTCAGTGCGGTCTGCTCTGCTCGTTCCTGTTTTTCAGCTTGTTCTTCATTGGCCTTGCTGTTCTTCCGCGCGTTCTTCTAGTTCGTTCTGTTCACCCGACCGTTATCTAGCCATGTTGCGGCTACGTACTCGTCGTAGAGTTCGTGCTGTAGTTGGTGCAGGGGTTCATGCTGTATCCCGACTCCATGCCATGAGCAGGGTCAGGAGGAGATCATGGACCAAGAATTGGTTGCTCCAGCGGCACCAATTCTGTCACATGCCTTTGTTGCGGGAGATCAGGGAGAATAATCCTGATGATTTCAGGAATTTTCTCAGGATGTCTGACCCCGTATTTCAGCATCTATTGGCTTTGGTGTCCCCCTACATTACCAGGCAAGACACCGTTATGCGTGAAGCCATCAGTGCTGAGCAGAGGCTCATTGCCACGTTGTGATACCTGGCGACTGGGAGAAGCCTGCAGGACCTTAAGTTCTCCACAGGCATATCCCCCCAGGCTCTGGGTATCATTATACCAGAGACTTGTTCTGCCATCCTTCAAGTTTTGCAGGAGGACTATATTAAGGTAAGTTTTCTTCTTAAAAAGCTCACTTTTTTTTTTTTGGGTGTTGTATACTTTCTTTTTGGCTTAATTATCAGTCCCTAATTCACATGACTCTTAGCTGCAGGGAATGTCCCCTTTCTCCCCATGTATTTATTGTAAAAGTGTGTGGTTTGAGGCCTACCTTTTAAATGTGCCTTACTTAACCTCTCCAGCATGCTATTCCGGAGCCATACCTACCTTGCCTAGTCATTTCCATGTATTTTATTCTATGCTCCATCGTAGTGCTTTACCCAAAACGCACACAAAATTTGGGCTAGGAATGTTTTTTTTTGGTTTACTTCATACAGAGTGCTACAGCCTTCATTTGTGATATCCCCAACTCATCTTCAACCCCCCCCCCAACTTTTTTTTAAGGGTTTGTTCTTGGTTTGTTGTTGCTTACTAATATTTTTTTTTTTTTCTACCAATGTTGGCCCTGAATGTTTTAATGAAATCTGCTTTCAATGTTTCTTTCTCAAATTATTAATTTATTTTTGCTTTTATTCCACAGTTCTCTTCTTCGCCACATGAATGGCAGAATGTGGCTTCCGAGTTTGCCCACCGATGGAACTTTCCAAACTCTGGAGGAGCCATCGACGGCAAACATGTTCGGGTCGTCCCACCACCCCATTCGGGATCCTTTTATTACAACTATAAGGGGTTCCACAGCATCGTGATGATGGCAGTGGTGTCGCATTCCGCAACGCACCCTCAACCCTGAGAGGAGGGTGTTCAACTATCGGCTGGCCAGAGCCAGAAGGGTGGTGGAAAATGCCTTTGGCATCATGGCCAGCCGATTCCGCCTCTTCCTGACCTCCATCCACCTTGCCCCATACAAATGGAACCATGTGGTAATGACTTGCTGTGTGCTGCATAATTACCTACGGGTGCATTCCACCAGTTATCTGGCTTTGAGTGGGCCTGAGGCCTCTTTATTGAATAATGAAACTTTAGTGGCCCTGGAACCTGGCCGGCCAGGCTTGGCCCCCCAAACCAGACGTGAGGTCCGTGACAAATATGTTGATTATTTTGTGGGTAGGGGGGCCATTGAAATGCCAGAACAATTTTAACCTTATCATTTAGCAAAATAAATATTTTTTTGGATTAAAGATTGGTTTGGTGTTTTAATTTACTAATGTTTTATGTTTCTCGTAGGTTTACCTAGTGCACTTGTATTGCCATGTGTATTTAGCATTCTTAATTTGCCTTCATTGTCAGTGTAAACACAAAACATCGAGTAGTTCACTTAGCACAACATTTACATAATGAAGCCACATTTTTTGCGGATCAAAATACCTTTATTGTTTATTTTTGGGGGAAACTTCCTTTGAAATGTAGATGTCCCCTTAATTTTTGAGTTTTTAAAATGCATGACCAGCCATGCATAAACAAAATATCTTAACAAATATTTGTTAAAAATAAACATACACTAGTCCTTTAAAGGTGAAAACAAAAACAAACCTGCCAAAACACAGCAACTTCAACCTTCTTTTGTTAAAAAAAATTAAACACGCCCAAGCACAGCCATGATCTTTTGTAGCCTTTCCTCCAGCCGCTTTGTATTTTGCCTGATCTCTGTCAAGTCTCCCTTTATTTTTTCGAGGTCACGACAGCAGACCATGAGGTATTTGATCAGGATCTGGGCACTATGATGTGTCAACTTATCGGGGTCTTCGGCCAGAACTGCTTCTAAAATTTAAAAAAAACATGTAGTATAGAATATGTAGGCCTACATCTATTAACCTGCATCTGTCTGGTTTGACACTGACCTGTTGTGGTGCCACTTTCCACTTCCACAACCTCACGTTCCTCTCCATCATGTGGTTCTGGGGGTATTGTTGAAGGTGTTGGCATTTTGGACACATCTGACGTAGCTTTTTGAATCCCTATGGAGATTGCACGAAAAGGTATAGTTTCATTAGTAGTGAATATATTTGAGTGAAATTTAAAGCATGATTAAATAATTGGTAAACATAATTTTGAAGTGTGTTCCATTTTTAAATGTACCCCCAGTGACAACCGGAACACATGATTGGATACATAGCCAAAAACATAGCATATCCTTTTAAAAAAAAATTTGACACATTGTAACACCCCAAAGTATATACACACGATCACCTGTGTGTGACACCCTCAAGGTTTTTGGCTTTTGGCCCACACTTGTACTACTGCGTTCTGTTGTTTTATCAGCTGCTGAGCATTCACACCCCTAAACATTACCATGCATATCCTTAATTTTTCCAAAAAATTGTCCTTTGGATCTTATCCAAAAAAAAAAATGGTTACCAAATTTGCTCCCCCAAATAAAATTAAATACATGTGTGCTCACACTGGATGAACCCAAAACATCGTTTTATGAACTGTACGGAGAAAGAGGTTTAATACGTCCGTTTACTGTGCGGACGAACCAGAAAGATGGTATCTTTCACTGTACTATAATAAAGACAAAAATACACGACATAATTCAAGTAATAATCTTTAGCAGGGAAAATAGAGAATAAATACTTTACTTTTTCCTAAAACTTTCTTGATTCTTTTGTATTGGTCGGGCTCCCGCAACTTCAGATCAGACCAACGTTTTCTGAGCTGTTCCTTCGTTCTGCACACCCCGAATTTCTTGCGAAGAGTTTGGACCACTTTGCCCATAATTTTTGTCTTGACAAGATTAGGCCTTTCATAAGGACCATGCTTGGCATCATAATCCTCCCTCTTCAAAATGGCGACCATCTCCACCATTTCCTCGAATGACATGTTGGATGCCTTATATCTCCTGGGTCGGGATTTGGGCTCCTCAGGAATTTCATCCTCTGTCGAGGTAATCTCTGTCACCTGTGGCTCTGCCATGTTGATAAGTACTACGACGGGTGAGAAGGGGTGGGGAAAGTACAATATTGAACGTCAGGGGCGGGCAAAGCGTGCGTAGTTTCACGCATGCGCAGTGTATATCAAGTGAAGAACCATGTGTCGCAAAAACGTTCATTTGGCGGGAGAGGGAGTTAGCAACGAATGTGTTGACGAAGGTACATAACAATTTAAGGATTTGAGTTTCATCAGAGGAGATTTGGGGTTTCTAAATATGTTGAAAATGCAGATTTGATGAATGTTGCCTGAAACATATGTATTTTGTTGTTTCTTGATTTTACAGAGAGAATGAATTCATTTAAGAACCCGGAGTTCATGGGGGAGTTCATTGATAAATGGAAAGAACTACCTATCCTATGGCAAACAAAAAGTGGCGTAAATAAAAATAAAGTGTCCAGGACAGCAGCACTGGAGAGCCTGCTTGCATTTGTGCAAACCAAGATACCCACAACAACTCTCCAAGATGTGAAAACCAAAATTGCAACCATCAGAGGGAGATACAGGACCCAGAGAACTATGGTCCTGAGGTCCCAGAGGTCAGGTGCTGCAGCAGATAAGGTTTATAAACCCAGTCTGTGGTACTACAGCAAGCTTTCTTTTCTGGATGACCAGCTGGAAGTGCGGGAATCTCTCTCCACCCTTCCCCCCAGAGGTCAATCCAGCCTTCCTTGTAGCCAACCCTCCAGCCTTCCCTGCAGCCAGCCCTCCAGCCTTCCTGGCAACCCTGCTCTGGCTTCCTCTGAGGATCAAGATGAGGTCCTTGAGGAGGCAGATTTGGATATATGGAGCCAGGTAAAGTATTGATATCTACATTTATATCTTACAAAATTGATGAATTAAAATTGATGTTAGTATTGTTAGGTATTTAATGTACTACAAAATAAATAGTTAAAGAGCAAGATACAGTAGTGGTCTAATTTAATGTGGACAAGGCAACAAAATCAGGATGCGGAATCAAGGAAAATGACATAAATTTTCACATTCAATTCAACAATGTCTAGAGGTGAACAATGTGTGTGATTGATGGTGTGAAAAAATACATAATGTGCCTTTCTTTTTTTACAGCCAGAGCAGAGCCAGGAAGAGGGTGATGTTGGGGATCAGGAGGAGGCAGGGCCCAGTGGCACCCAGGAGGAGGCTGGGCCCAGCACAAGAGCCCAGATGCCTCCCCTGATAGTTAAACCACGAGGGCCAAGGGGAGGTAGGCAGGTGGAGGAGGAAACAAGAGACTTCATCAGAGAGGCAACAGCGGCCCTCAGGGAGGCACCCTTTGCTGAGGAGGGCTTTGCTGCAGTCCTCGCGCAGAAGCTAGGCCAAATGTACTTGCGGCAAAAGCTCTACAGCGAGAGCCTTCTTTTAAAAGTCATCAACAAGGGATTGCTGGGGGAGCTCACCAAGTACACTGACATCACAGAGGTTGTCCCTACTCCTACTCCTCCACCTCCTCCTCCTCCTACTACTACTCCTCCTGCCACAACCTCTCCTCCTGATCCCCAGCCTCCGAGGAAGAAACCAACCAAGACTGCAGAGAAGGCTGGAGAGAAGGCTACAAGGAAGAGGAAAAAATAATGCCTGCTCTAGTACCACAGACTGGGGACATATATGACTTATCTGCGGTGGCTCCTGACCTCTGGGAGTTCAAGCCAAGATTGGGCTCCTTTTTGTTTTTGATCTAATCTATAGTTTGGTTTTCACATCTTGGATGGTTGTTGTGGGGTCAAAAGGATGCACAAATGCAAGCAGGCTCTCCAGTGCTGCCTTTCCCTTTAATTTCTTATGTTCCTAAATAAAGGTATTTTGATTTTGCCTTAAAATACTTGACTATGTGATTTGTATTTCAAAAGACAGTTTGCTAGGGAGCAGGCAGGGACATCTCAAATAATATTATTGTTATTAACAAGGGACACAAACCTCCATGAGGCAAAATGAGACAAATTTTGAAGGTTGGTGTGGTAACTTTACACAAGAATAATTTAAGGGAAAAAAAAAAAAGGCCACAAATTTTTTTTTTATAAATATAGACTTAAAAAAAAAAAGGGATATTTACATTTATTCATGAATTTATGAGGGAGATGCGGCTTAAAAATAAAATTTTGCTATCATTAAATCAATTAGGAATTACTTTAGAAACAAGTTTGGCGTAACTCTCAATGTCATTAGCAAAAGAACGTAATTGTATAAGCATTATCAAAAGCAGAACGGAATGCGCAGCATTAAAACGATGCTATTAATTCCACTGTGACGAATGTGCCATCTCCATTTCCAATGCTAGCTTTACCAAAACGAGCGCTCCCGTCTCATAGTTGCTTCTGAGCATGCGCATTTTTTTTCACTTCGTGAAAGCATACACACTATCGTTTTTCACGTCGTTAAAAAAAACGACATGAAAAACGACGTGAAAAAAGAAAGCATGTTCGAAATTTTTAATGCCCGTTTTTCACGTCGTTAAAAATGCTCTGGAGCATACACACGATCATTTTTAATAGCCATTTTTTAAAATGGCATTTTTAACGGCATGAAAAACGATCGTGTGTATGGGGCATTAGGCTTTATTTTTCTTTTGCTGAGGAAACTTTAGAGGAAGAGTAGGACACGAGAAAAAAATAAGAAAAACACACAGGGGAAGGTTCAGGCACGCAACACTAAGATAGCACTCGTCGCCACTCAAGCCTGAGTAGGTATTGCTCACCCGGATAGTCCCTTCTTTACTGGTCCTAGCAGCTGGGATGAAGCACGGATCAATTTAGTCTGAGAAAGTTATGGATGTGATCAGGAATCCTCTGCTACAGGATTGTAAAAGTCCCGAACCTCCAAGCCAAGCAATAGTTAAGAGAACCGTTAGGCCAGATTGGCATTTTGCAGGCTTCTCATTATGGATCCCTCTTTAGAAGAGTTTCCAGGCCTCTTCCCGAGACAGCAGTACCGTCGCTAGTCTCCTCTGGAACTGATCCTCCCCTGGTCTCCTTTCCTAACCGTGGGCTTCCCGTAGGTGGATAGCTTGGGATCCTTTTCTTGAAACATAGGCCTCAGCCAGCAGAGCTGGGCCTACAAGCAGCGATGTGGCCTTGGGCTGAAGGTGCCCGGGACCAGAACACACACACTCCGTGCCATACGGGCCACGAGGCATACGCACAGGACCAATGGGTCCCCAGGAATGAACTCCCTCAGGAACGAAAAAACCCCCATGGCGTCTGCCCCTTATGTACCCTCTCCCAGCATGCACAGTGGGTAGACCACGCCCACTGCACGGCTGCCAAGAGAGGACACCCAAGGTGGGAAATTGAACAGGCATTCCCTCCTACCCCCACAGACCAGCTTAAAATAACCCAATTGCCACACCCAAAAGATACGGGATCAGTGCTGAGAGATTTCTCTAAACGCAAGAATTAAATCCGTTTATTCTTTTGCAGGGGTGGACATTATATAGTGATTATCATAAACCAATCATTTAAATAGGGAGGGGTGAGGAAGGGGTGTGGTTAATACAGTGGGTATACATTTTATCATTATACAGTAGACGTTTTGCCACTCCAAGATGGCCAACACTCATCCTGACCCTCTCAAGATGGCTGACAGTTTTGTTATTAATAAGAATCAGTCATGAGTGTCACCACTAGTGATGAGCCGAACACCCCCGGGTTCGGTTCGCACCAGAACCCGCGAACGGACCGAAAGTTCGTACGAACATTAGAACCCTATTAAATACAATGGATGCGAACGTTCGAATTCTAAAGTGCTAATTATAACAACTATTATGCATGTTATTGTCCTAAAAAGGGTTTGGGAACCCGGGTTGTGCACCAGGGGACATGTATCAATGCAAAAAGAAGTTTTAAAAACGGTCGTTTTTCGGGAGCAGTCATTTTAATGATGCATAAAGTGAAAAAAAAAAAGTCAAATATTCCTTTAAATATCGTACCTGGGGGGTGTCTAAAGTATGCCTGTGAAGTGCCACGTGTTTCCCGTGTTTAGAACTGTCCCTGCACAAAATGACACTTCTAAAGGAAAAAAAAGCCATTTAAAACTGCTTGCGGCTTTAATGTAATGTCTGGTCCCGGTAATATGGATGAAAATCTTTAAGAAAAATGGCATAGCTACCCCATGACCCCCCCCCCCTACCCCAGCCCCTTTGGGTCTTGTATGGATATTAAGGGGAACCCCGCACATAAAATAAAAAAGGCCCTATATACTCTGAACAGCCGTATACAGGCGGTGCATACAAGACAGGGACTGTAGGTTTGTTCTTATGTAGAATCTGTTTGTAATTTTGAACAGGTACATTGTTGAAGTGTAGCTCCAGCCCAAAAATCTATTTTTAAACTTTTTGGAAAACATAGGTAAGGGTTATCACCCCTGTAACATTTGTTTTGCTGTCTGTGCCCCTGTTCAGAACATTTCACCTCACTTTCCGTCCCAATGACAACTGTTTTTGAAATGTGGTGTTTTTCTTGAAACAAGGATTGCTGATAAAGCATCAGTACAGAGGAGACACCTTTCTCCCATATTTATTCTTACAGGAGAGAATTTTCCTTCCTAGTGGTAGATTTCCTCTCACTTCCTGTTGTCTTCTTGCGTTTGCAAGTAGGAGTCGTTTGTAAGTTGGATGTTTGAAAGTTTGGCCCTGCCGTATATACTCTGCAGAAATAGGCCCCTTAGTTGTTGGTGTTGGCACAACACTGTAAGCACTCACAGTTACTCTTGGTTGGTGCTGGAACGCCCTGCTGTCAACTATTATATCAGGAATTTTAATTACATATAATTGTTGAACAGTGGTAGTAAAAATTGGGCCTTTGATGGTGGTGCTGGTGCCACAACACTGTAAGCCCTGACAGCTACTCTTGGTGGGTGCAGCAATGGGCCCTGCTGTGAATTATTAGATCAAGAATTGTAATTGCATGCCCCTGTTGAACAGGGGCTGAAAAATTGGGCCTTTCGTGGTGGTGGTGGTGGTGGTGGTGTTGCCACAACACTGTAAGCCCTCAGAGTTACTCTTGGTGGGTGCAGGAATGGGCCCTGCTGTGAATTATTAGATCAAGAATTGTAATTGCATGCCCCTGTTGAACAGGGGCTGAAAAATTGGGCCTTTCGTGGTGGTGGTGGTGGTGGTGTTGCCACAACACTGTAAGCCCTCAGAGTTACTCTTGGTGGGTGCAGGAATGGGCCCTGCTGTGAATTATTAGATTAAGAATTGTAATTACATGCCCCTTTTGAACAGGGGCTGAAAAATTGGGCCTTTCGTGGTGGTGGTGGTGGTGGCGTTGCCACAACACTGTAAGCCCTCAGAGTTACTCTTGGTGGGTGCAGCAATGGGCCCTGCTGTGAATTATTAGATCAAGAATTGTAATTGCATGCCCCTGTTGAACAGGGGCTGAAAAATTGGGCCTTTCGTGGTGGTGGTGGTGGTGGTGGTGTTGCCACAACACTGTAAGCCCTCAGAGTTACTCTTGGTGGGTGCAGCAATGGGCCCTGCTGTGAATTATTAGATCAAGAATTGTAATTACATGCCCCTTTTGAACAGGGGCTGAAAAATTGGGCCTTTCGTGGTGGTGGTGGTGGTGGCGTTGCCACAACACTGTAAGCCCTCAGAGTTACTCTTGGTGGGTGCAGCAATGGGCCCTGCTGTGAATTATTAGATCAAGAATTGTAATTACATGCCCCTGTTGAACAGGGGCTGAAAAATTGGGCCTTTCGTGGTGGTGGTGGTGGTGGTGGCGTTGCCACAACACTGTAAGCCCTCAGAGTTACTCTTGGTGGGTGCAGCAATGGGCCCTGCTGTGAATTATTAGATCAAGAATTGTAATTACATGCCCCTTTTGAACAGGGGCTGAAAAATTGGGCCTTTCGTGGTGGTGGTGGTGGTGGTGGCGTTGCCACAACACTGTAAGCCCTCAGAGTTACTCTTGGTGGGTGCAGCAATGGGCCCTGCTGTGAATTATTAGATCAAGAATTGTAATTGCATGCCCCTGTTGAACAGGGGCTGAAAAATTGGGCCTTTCGTGGTGGTGGTGGTGGTGGTGGTGTTGCCACAACACTGTAAGCCCTCAGAGTTACTCTTGGTGGGTGCAGCAATGGGCCCTGCTGTGAATTATTAGATCAAGAATTGTAATTGCATGCCCCTGTTGAACAGGGGCTGAAAAATTGGGCCTTTCGTGGTGGTGGTGGTGGTGTTGCCACAACACTGTAAGCCCTCAGAGTTACTCTTGGTGGGTGCAGCAATGGGCCCTGCTGTGAATTATTAGATCAAGAATTGTAATTACATGCCCCTTTTGAACAGGGGCTGAAAAATTGGGCCTTTCGTGGTGGTGGTGGTGGTGGCGTTGCCACAACACTGTAAGCCCTCAGAGTTACTCTTGGTGGGTGCAGCAATGGGCCCTGCTGTGAATTATTAGATCAAGAATTGTAATTGCATGCCCCTGTTGAACAGGGGCTGAAAAATTGGGCCTTTCGTGGTGGTGGTGGTGGTGGTGGTGTTGCCACAACACTGTAAGCCCTCAGAGTTACTCTTGGTGGGTGCAGCAATGGGCCCTGCTGTGAATTATTAGATCAAGAATTGTAATTGCATGCCCCTGTTGAACAGGGGCTGAAAAATTGGGCCTTTCGTGGTGGTGGTGGTGGTGGTGGTGTTGCCACAACACTGTAAGCCCTCAGAGTTACTCTTGGTGGGTGCAGCAACAGGCCCTGCTGTGAATTATTAGATCAAGAATTGTAATTACATGCCCCTTTTGAACAGGGGCTGAAAAATTGGGCCTTTCGTGGTGGTGGTGGTGGTGGCGTTGCCACAACACTGTAAGCCCTCAGAGTTACTCTTGGTGGGTGCAGCAATGGGCCCTGCTGTGAATTATTAGATCAAGAATTGTAATTGCATGCCCCTGTTGAACAGGGGCTGAAAAATTGGGCCTTAGGCACTGGTGGCACAACACTACAACCCCTCACAGATACTGTACTTGGAGCACAGCAATGAGCCCTGTTGCAAAGTATTGCTTCAAAAATTGTAATGACACGCCCCTGTTAAACAGGGGCTGAAAAATTGGGCCTTTCGTGGTGGTGGTGGTGGTGGCGTTGCCACAACACTGTAAGCCCTCAGAGTTACTCTTGGTGGGTGCAGCAATGGGCCCTGCTGTGAATTATTAGATCAAGAATTGTAATTGCATGCCCCTGTTGAACAGGGGCTGAAAAATTGGGCCTTTCGTGGTGGTGGTGGTGGTGGTGGTGTTGCCACAACACTGTAAGCCCTCAGAGTTACTCTTGGTGGGTGCAGCAATGGGCCCTGCTGTGAATTATTAGATCAAGAATTGTAATTGCATGCCCCTGTTGAACAGGGGCTGAAAAATTGGGCCTTTCGTGGTGGTGGTGGTGGTGGTGGTGTTGCCACAACACTGTAAGCCCTCAGAGTTACTCTTGGTGGGTGCAGCAATAGGCCCTGCTGTGAATTATTAGATCAAGAATTGTAATTACATGCCCCTTTTGAACAGGGGCTGAAAAATTGGGCCTTTCGTGGTGGTGGTGGTGGTGGCGTTGCCACAACACTGTAAGCCCTCAGAGTTACTCTTGGTGGGTGCAGCAATGGGCCCTGCTGTGAATTATTAGATCAAGAATTGTAATTGCATGCCCCTGTTGAACAGGGGCTGAAAAATTGGGCCTTAGGCACTGGTGGCACAACACTACAACCCCTCACAGATACTGTACTTGGAGCACAGCAATGAGCCCTGTTGCAAAGTATTGCTTCAAAAATTGTAATGACACGCCCCTGTTAAACAGGGGCTGAAAAATTGGGCCTTAGGCACTGGTGCCACAACACTCCAACCCCTCACAGATACTGTACTTGGAGCACAGCAATGAGCCCTATGGCAAATTATTGCTAAAAAAATTGTAATTACACGCCCCTGTAAAACAGGGGCTGAAAAATTGGGCCTTAGCCACTGGTGGCGGCACCCATAAACAAAAATGATCTTCCAAGCTATCATCATCAATCGTATCATTGAGGACTCGGAGGAGGAGGATAGCCAGTCAACATAACAGCACAGGCACTCAGCATCAGCATCAGTCTTGAAGGGATGTGACATGTTAAAATCAATTAGTCTGTTATATCAGCATCAGGTGTGTGGTAGCTGGTGGTGATCCAAGACTGGTTCATCTTGATGAAAGTCAGTCGATCAACCGAGTCGGTGGACAGGCGCACCCTGTGATCCGTGACAAATCCTCCAGCAGCACTGAATGTGCGTTCCGAAAGAACGCTGGATGCAGGACAGGCCAGTAGCTCAATTGCATACTGTGCAAGCTCTGGCCAGTGATCCATCCTCAAGACCCAGTAAGCCAGAGGATTTTCGGTGGGGAAGGTGTCCAAGTCTGACCTTGCCCCTAGATATTCCTGCACCATGTTTATCAGACGCTGGCGATGGTTGCTGGAACCGATCATACTTTGGGGCTGCGGACTAAAGAATTGTCTGAACGCATCGATCAGACGGCCACCTTCCCCACCGCTCCTTCTTTGACTGCCCGAAGCCTCAGCAACTCGTTGTCCAGGACCAGGAGTTTGTAACCTCCCAGTCTCTGGGAACGCGTTGCACAGACCTTTCTGCAAGGCCTCCCGGAGTTGTCTCATCCTCTGCTCCCTCTGCGACGGTAACATAAGGTCCGCAACCTTACCCTTGTACCGTGGATCCAGGAGAGTGGCCAGCCAGTAATGGTCCCTCTCCTTGATCCGAAGAATACGAGGATCCTTCCGCAGACTTTGCAGGATCAGGGAGGCCATGCAGCGTAGGTTTGCTGAGGCATTCGCTCCGGAGTCCTCTGGGTCACTAAGGACGACATGATCCGCAGCCACCTCCTCCCAGCCACGTACAAGTCCACTGGTTTCTTGGGACTGTAAATCATCTCTAAAAGACTGCTGCTGATGATGCTGAGTGCCAGCCTCCACCTCCATGCTGACACAATCCTCCTCCTCCTCCTCCTCTTCCTGTGCGATGGGTGGGACAGAAGGAACACTGTCTGGGTAAAGGGGGCCTTGAGAGGCAAGGAAGTCCTCCTCTTCCTGCCTCTGTTCTGCCTCAAGTGCCCTGTCCATTATTCCACGCAGCGTGTGCTCCAACAGGTGGACAAGAGGTACAGTGTCACTGATGCATGCACTGTCACTGCTCACCATCCTCGTGGCCTCCTCAAATGGTGCCAGGACAGTGCATGCATCCCTGATCATGCCCCACTGGCATGGAGAAAAAAAACCAAGCTCCCCTGACCCTGTCCTGGTGCCGTAGTCGCACAGGTACTCATTGATGGCCCTCTGCTGCGTGTGCAGCCACTGCAGCATGGCCAACGTTGAGTTCCACCTGGTGGGCATGTCACATATAAGGCGGTTCTTGGGCAGGTTCAACTCCTTTTGCAGCTCAGCCAGGCGAGCACTGGCATTATAAGATCTGCGGAAATGCACACAGACTTTCCTGGCCTGCCTCAGGACATCCTGTAAGCCCGGGTACCTGCCCAAGAACCGCTGCACCACCAGGTTAAGGACGTGAGCCACACAGGGCACATGGGTCAGTTGTCCCTGTCGGAGGGCGGAGAGGAGGTTGGTGCCATTGTCGCAAACCACCATTCCTGGCTTAAGCTGGCGTGGCGTCAACCACCTCTCGGCCTGGCCCTGCAGAGCAGACAGGACCTCTGCCCCAGTGTGGCTTCTGTCCCCCAAACACACCAGCGCAAGCACGGCATGGCATCTTTTTGCCTGCGTACTTGCGTAGCCCCTTGAACGCCTACGGAGCACCGCTGGTTCCGAGGACAAACCACAGGAAGAGGCCATGGAGGAAGAAGAAGAGGAGGGGGTGGAGGAGAGAGGTGTGTCACAACCAGTAGTAGCATTTTGGAGGCGTGGCGGTGGAACAACCTCCAACACTACTGCACCTTGTCCTGCATCCTTCCCAGCTGCCAAAAGAGTGACCCAATGGGCCGTGAAAGAAAGGTAACGTCCCTGTCCATGCCTGCTGGACCATGAGTCAGCGGTAATATGCACCTTACCGCTGACCGCCCTGTCCAGCGAGGCATGGACATTGCCTTCCACATGCCGGTAGAGAGCCGGAATAGCCTTCCGTGAGAAAAAGTGGCGTTTGGGAACCTGCCACTGAGGAACCGCACATTGCACAAACTCACGGAAGGGGGCCGAGTCTACCAACTGAAAAGGCAGCAGTTGAAGCGCTAGCAATTTAGCCAAGCTAGCATTCAACCGCTGGGCATGTGGATGGCTGGGAGTGAACTTCTTTCGACGGTCCAGCAGCTGGGGCAGGGAAATTTGCCTGCTAGAATCGGACGTCGGTGTACTGCTAGCAGAGTGGCCGCAAGTACTTGGCTGTGACACACCTAATTCTACACCTTCATTCCTCTCAGTGCATGTTTCAGAGAGGACTGAAGTTATAGTGGGGTTGGAGATCCCAGCTGATGCGGTGCAAGGAGAGGTCCGCTTTGTTCTTTGGTGTGGGTCTTTGAGGTAGGCTTGCCAACGAGCTGCATGGCAGGTCAACATATGTCTGGTCAGGCATGTGGTACCCAAGCGGCTGATGTTTTGGCCACGCGATATACGCTTGAGACATATGTTGCAAACAGCAGCTGTGCGATCTGATGCACTAGCCTCAAAAAAGGCCCACACCAAAGAACTTTTTGAATGACGGGCAGAGGCAGCGCCCTGCACAGGCGGAGCTCTGCGGTGTGATTCCGTCGGTGTACTGCCCTTACGCTGGCCACCAAAGGGCATCCTGCCTCGTTGGAGATGTGCCTCCTCCTCATCCTCCTCCTCCTCCTCTCTCCTATTAGGCACCCACGTGGAGTCAGTGACCTCATCATCCCCTCCCTCCTCATCACTGGAGCCAATCTGGCAGTATGCTGCAGCTGCTGGAACATGACTGCCAGATTGGTGTCCTTCTTGAGCATCCCCTCTGTCTGCTCTCACGCTACTGCCTTCCTGTAGCTGGGTTTCATCATCAGACCCTTCGAAACGCTGGGCATCCTCCTGGAGCATGTACCCAACACTGTGCTCAAACAGTTCGGGGGACTCCTCAGGAGGAGGACATGGTGGGTCTAGGGAAGGAGTGACTGATGATGAGTCTGACATTGATACCAGGGAAGAGGACGCTTTGGCAGCTGCTTTTCCAGTACCCTGAGCCTGGGTGAGAGAGGATGAGGAGGAGGAGGAGGGCTTGGTCATCCACTCTACCAAGTCTTCGGCATGATGTGGCTCAACATGTCCAGCTGCCGAAAAGAAGGACAAGCGTGTCCCATGGCCATGTGCTGATGACAATGCACCGCGTCCACGACCAGCACTGTTGCCCCCAGACACAGAGCCTGCTTGCCCTCTTTTATTGCCTCCTGACTGTCTGCCTCTCCTTGTTTGCCTTCCAGACATTCTAATAGATGGCCTGCAGGGAGATGGGAAAAAAGCAATAAGGGCTACCTTCAGGTGTCCTTCTCTGTCCCTTTACTTAAGGATTTCTAAATATGGTTGAGGATGATTGCTTTTGCACAGAATAGCACAACGACAATTTCCCTGACTGTCCAAAAAAACATTTTTTCTAGGGACAGAAAACTATAGGTAGGGAGAGTGTCAGTGTCTTTTACTGTGCGAATCCTTGTTTCTAGGGACAGGGAAGGACAGTGAGGGAATTCTCCTTGTGCTATAGTGTGCTTTAAAAAAACATTTTTTCTAGGGACAGAAAACTATAGGGAGGGAGAGTGTCAGTGTGTTTTACTGTGCGAATCCTTGTTTCTAGGGACAGGGAAGGACAGTGAGGGAATTCTCCTTGTGCTATAGTGTGCTTTAAAAAAACATTTTTTCTAGGGACAGAAAACTATAGGTAGGGAGAGTGTCAGTGTGTTTTACTGTGCGAATCCTTGTTTCTAGGGACAGGGAAGGACAGTGAGGGAATTCTCCTTGTGCTATAGTGTGCTTTAAAAAAACATTTTTTCTAGGGACAGAAAACTATAGGTAGGAAGAGTGTCAGTTTCTTTCACTGTGATAATCCTTGTTTCTAGGGACAAAGAAGGAAAGTGAGGGAAATTCTCCTTGTGCTATAGTGTGCTTTAAAAAAACATTTTTTCTAGGGACAGAAAACTATAGGTAGGGAGAGTGTCAGTTTCTTTCACTGTGATAATCCTTGTTTCTAGGGACAAAGAAGGAAAGTGAGGGAAATTCTCCTTGTGCTATAGTGTGCTTTAAAAAAACATTTTTTCTAGGGACAGAAAACTATAGGTAGGGAGAGTGTCAGTGTCTTTTACTGTGCGAATCCTTGTTTCTAGGGACAGGGAAGGACAGTGAGGGAATTCTCCTTGTGCTATAGTGTGCTTTAAAAAAACATTTTTTCTAGGGACAGAAAACTATAGGTAGGGAGAGTGTCAGTGTGTTTTACTGTGCGAATCCTTGTTTCTAGGGACAGGGAAGGACAGTGAGGGAATTCTCCTTGTGCTATAGTGTGCTTTAAAAAAACATTTTTTCTAGGGACAGAAAACTATAGGTAGGAAGAGTGTCAGTTTCTTTCACTGTGATAATCCTTGTTTCTAGGGACAGGGAAGGACAGTGAGGGAAATTCTCCTTGTGCTATAGTGTGCTAAAGCATTCCTCATCAACCATCTTTGAAATCCTTGTTTTTTTAAAGCACACTATAGCACAAGGAGAATTTCCCTCACTTTCCTTCTTTGTCCCTAGAAACAAGGATTATCACAGTGAAAGAAACTGACACTCTTCCTACCTATAGTTTTCTGTCCCTAGAAAAAATGTTTTTTTAAAGCACACTATAGCACAAGGAGAATTTCCCTCACTTTCCTTCTTTGTCCCTAGAAACAAGGATTATCACAGTGAAAGAAACTGACACTCTCCCTACCTATAGTTTTCTGTCCCTAGAAAAAATGTTTTTTTAAAGCACACTATAGCACAAGGAGAATTCCCTCACTGTCCTTCCCTGTCCCTAGAAACAAGGATTCGCACAGTAAAACACACTGACACTCTCCCTACCTATAGTTTTCTGTCCCTAGAAAAAATGTTTTTTTTAAGCACACTATAGCACAAGGAGAATTCCCTCACTGTCCTTCCCTGTCCCTAGAAACAAGGATTCGCACAGTAAAAGACACTGACACTCTCCCTACCTATAGTTTTCTGTCCCTAGAAAAAATGTTTTTTTAAAGCACACTATAGCACAAGGAGAATTCCCTCACTGTCCTTCCCTGTCCCTAGAAACAAGGATTCGCACAGTAAAACACACTGACACTCTCCCTACCTATCCTTCTCTTTCCCTAAACTAAAGGAATCCAGGTTAAGCAAGAAAAAAATAAATGTCACTGTCCTTGCCTATGCTTCTCTTTCCCTGCTCCGGAACACACTACACTAGGCCGCCGTGCTGGCGGCCTTTTATAGTGTGGGGCGTGTACTAAACACCCTCAGCAATAATTGGCCACAGGCATCCTGCCTGTGGCCAATCATTGCTCTCCTCGCTGCCGGCGCTGTGATTGGCCAAGCATGCGGGGTCACAGTGCGTGCTTGGCCAATCACAGCGCCTGGATGACACTGCAATGGCGTAGTGCATTGTGGGCCGTTCGCGTCACTCGAATTTGGCGCGAACGGCCCAAATCGTTCGATCTTCGTCGAACGATCGAACAGCCGATGTTCGAGTCGAACGTATGTTCGACTCGAACACGAAGCTCATCCCTAGTCACCACAAGTGTTATAGCTCATAGTCACAAGGTTTCACTTCCCTGTACCAATACCTACCAGACAGGTTCCAGACAAGGGCAGTTTAAAAATAAACCAACATTCTGCAAATTATGCTTATCATTGCAAATTATGCATGCTTTTGCAAAACTGCTGCTCCATACAAAATACAAGATCTTAACCTATTTCATAATACTTGAAAAAACATATAATCCTAGTCAATTTCCTTAACCCATATGTCCAAGCTAGAATATATGACCCCATCTCACTATAATGGGGGTCCTTATGCCATGCCAATTACTACAGTCCCCTCTTTCAGTCACGTCGGTCACGGCGGTGACTGATATCTCCGCATTGGGACATATTCCTGGGCATCATGGTAAGAGATAAGATACATTCTATTTGCTGCAGCTGAATCAGGATTGGGAGCCAGGGTGCCTTGGGAAATCATACACATAATAAACTTGAAGCAGGCATATAGGGTTAATGCCAGAAGCAGAATCATTACAATACACATAGCGACATCTTTGAACCAGAAAAAGACTAAACTGAAACCAAACCCTCCCATGTTAGCAAGGGGGTCCCAAGTCTCAGCAAGATCCCTTGCTTCGACCTGTAACTTGTCAACCTCCTTCCTGTGCTGAGCAATCACATCAAAATAATCAGGCACCTCGATACTGGTATTGTGTATCCATGTGCAGCACTCATAATCCTTTGTCACCTCACATAACCCTGTGAGTGCTGCGCTCATACTTTCGATTGCCAGATCATGAAGTTCTAGCTGCTTTCTTATTGCTCTGGCCTCTACATTAAGATTGGTGATGTCAACAGAATTCTTATCTAGTATCTCATCCAAAATCCCAGAGTAGTTATTCAGCCTTTTCATCATGTCAATACCCCATCCAGTTCCTGTGACGAACCATGCCCAGGCCATGTCCTTTTCCAAGAACAATGATCTAGCATAAGGGTGTTCAAGGGGGTATCGAGGATGTGTACCAGCCCTGAGCAAATGACGGCCCTCACTGTCTCCGAGAATTCCCATTATCGGAACCAATGAAGCTAAGTAACACCATCCCTGGGGATCACTCGGAATCCATGGATGGTATGTCCTTCCACAACAAATGTACGTGCTGTCGCCCAAGGCTAGTGGCTGTGTGCTAAGAACCCGCTGGGCATCTCTAGAGAATCCTGCAAAGGCAAGCTGCGAAAGCAGCCTTGTCATCTCAGAATGGGGTTCAGAGGCATGTATGAGAGTATATAAAGTGTGATTTAGGGCATGATCTGAGGTGTCAAAACCTGTGGAGTAGTCTGAGGACATAGAAAAATTAATTCTGGAGTGACTACATACTCCCCCACCTTTAGATGAGCTACCCAACCTAAAACACCAGTCAGGGAAATTACTCCTTCCCATAGCTTGGAAGGTGACAGGCCCATTCCCCAGAGTCACTTGCACTCTGGTGAAAATGATGGGGGGTGTTCCGTTCAGAAAAGAGGTAATATTGAGGGATACAGCCATAAGGGGAATACGGGCTGTACTAGGGTGCAGCTTACTACATATCCAACATCTGTCATATCCCGACCTCCGAGCATAGCTATATTTAAATTTAAGTAATAACATATTTCCTGTCGAACTATTAGTCTTAGATTCCTCAGGCTCTGAAAACACATCCCTTTTATATCTAATAAATGTGTTATTAGTGGTGTTCTTGGTGGTGTTATTGGGTAGGCCACATATGACCTTAAACACCCCCAATTCTTCAGGATGATAAATACAGTGCGTTATAATCCATGTTGGCAGGAACACTGAAAGTGTGATCACCCCCAGGAGTGTCCAAAGTTTCCCAGAATTCCGAGAAGTGAACAAAGTAATTTTGCTGTATTTCAGAGACTTCTTTACCTGCTTCACTCGCTTTTCGAGGATTTACAACACCTATGTCACCTCCTTTATCTGTGTCTTGCTTCTTGGGTGCTTGGGTCACCTTTTTTACACGACTGGCGTGGATCCAAGTCTGCTGTTCCTCTGTCAGGATGGCTGTTCTGGTTACTGCGATCACTGGAGTTGGGGGTCCAAACGGATACTCGTGCTTCCTGGCACGATTCACGGACAGGACCACCACAATGTCTCCCACCTGGAACGGGTGTGTTGGTTCCTGTGAAGAGAAAAGAGATCATGCGAGCGACACGGTTTTCAACTCTGTCTAAAGCCTTGATCAATTTCTTCACATACTCTTCCCGAATCATATCAAGATCACCTTTTTCTATCATAAGAGGCTGCCTGGCCCATGGAGTGGGGAAAGGCCTTCCCATCAGAACCTCAAATGGAGAGAAACCCGTGGATCTACAGGGAGTCATTCTTACCTCTGCAAGGATTGCAGGCAGTACCTTCTTCCATCCGTTAAAAGTTCCCCCTGTGGCCTTCCTAATTTTATCCTTAAGAGTCCTATTCATCCTCTCTACTACTCCTGAACTCTGTGGGTGGTAAGGGATGTGAAACTTCGAAACAATCTTCAGTGCTTTCACTAAATCTTGACACACTTTGGCTATGAAAGAAGGACCATTGTCTGAATTAATCTGCAGAGGGCAACCCCACCTCGGGATTACCTCCCGCGCAAGGATACCAACCACTGTTTGTGCATCCCCTTTATGGTAATGAACACTTCCGGCCATCGCGAGAACATGTCCACTATCACAAGCAAATGCTCCTGTCTTTTTCTTAGCTTGGGCATGTGTGTAAAATCAATCTGGAGATGAGTGAACGGTGTGAACGGGTAAATGAGGTGTTCATGTCTCACTTTGTGTGGATTTCCTGGATTATTCCTCAAACATGTAATGCATCTTGCAACAAATGACTTTACCAATCCAGGAATAAAAAAATCCTTGACTAATAATCCACATGTCACCTGCCACCCCCTGTGTCCCACCCCATGATACTGTGAGATAAACAAAGGTGCGCTAGCCACAGGTATACATGGCCTCCCCTCTTGGCAGATGAGTCCTGATCCAGGGCTCTTCTGTACACCTTCACTGTTCCACTGCTTAATGTCCTGTGGGGTGGCATACACCTGAAGGTCAGACAAAGCCTGGTCCAACAGGGGTATCTCTGGGGCCAGGGAGGGCATTTGAACTGTGGCCACTTGCCTGCTAGCTACTTCCTTGGCTACTCTATCTGCTAGTGCATTCCCCCTTGCTATTTCATCCCACCGACCTGTGTGTGCTCTGCAATGTAGAATGGCTATTGACCTGGGGAGTTGTATTGCTTCCAAAAGATTTGTAATCAAAGTAGATTGTGAGATGGACTTTCCATCAGCCGCCACATAACCTCGTCTTTGCCAGATAATTGCGAAATCGTGCACGGCCCCGAATGCGTACTTAGAATCAGTGTAAATGTTTACATCCTGTTCTTCAAAAAGCTGACAGGCACGTGTGAGTGCGATCAGTTCTGCCGCCTGGGCTGACTGATAAGGAACTGAAGCCCTGTACACACGATCGGTTTTACCAATGAAAACCGTCTGATGGATTTTTTTCATCGTTCAAACCGATCGTGTATGGGACCTATCAGTCTTTATTACATCGGTTTCGAAAAATAGAACGTGTTTTAAATTTTTCCGATGGATCCAAAACCGATAGCAAATTCCGATCGTCTATGGGCAAGTCCATTGGATAAAAAACCCACGCATGCTCAGACTGAATTAGGAGACGGGAGCGCTCGTTCTGGTAAAACTAGCGTTCCTAATGGAGAGAGCACATTCGTCATTCTGCAAGTTATTGCCTCGTTTAATGCAGCGCATTGTTTTTTCCTTTAGAATGGTGTTTAAAATGTATTTTTTTGCTGCAGATATTTATCCCGAGTTCTGACAAACTTATGTCTTTCTTGTTTCTTGTGATCTTCTGAATAATTTGATTAATTATTAAAGCCAGACACATCAGGCAAGTATTTTGGCTGAAATTAAATCTCCATTTATTCTGGAAAAATATATAAATAAACACGAAGGGCAACAATTGGAAAATTAGCGGAAAATATGAAGAGATTGGACCCCAAAGGCAGACATGACTATGATGAACAATAAGATAAACAACAGCATGAAATCAGGAGCAGCAGCCAAAGACATACATCATCCCAAGCTGTGGTACTCCATCAAACTGCAACTTCTGGAAGAGCAGCTTGAAGCCAGGGAATCACCTTCTGCTCTTCCCTGTACACTTCCCTCCACGCTTCCCTGCAGTGTTCCCTCCATGCTTCTCTGCAGCATTCCTTCCACGGCCCCGTCCATGCACCCTTGCAGGCTGGGCCACTCTCGGTGGTAATGTGGCAGGAGAAGGAGGAGAAGGAGGAGAAGGATTGGCCTGATGAGAGAAATGGGTGGCCTCAGTCAGCTGCCCCCTCACCCCCATGTGTATGGCCGTGTAGGTGCTCACGGAGGGCACGTTGTCCCGCCTCCATTTGTAGTAATTTTTCGGAGAGGTAGGTACTAAACCCCTCAACAGGGTTGAGGGGGGCCCTCATGATGGCAGCAGCGTCACGGATAATCTTAAGTGACTCCTCCTCCACCTGTGTCATCCGCCGATGTTTTTTCGGTCTGATGTGGAGGGGAGCCACTTGTGACACTGTGCTGCCACTAGGCCTGGGGACCTGCTGCGTGCCACTTGGCCCTGCCTCCTCCTGGCTGACACTCACCCCTGCCTCCTCCTGCCTGCCACATTCCGGAGCCTCTTCCTCCTGGCTGGCCTCATCCTGTGTAGGAAAAAGGGACATAGTTTGCTATTTTGGTGAATCAATCACACACAATTTTTATCTCATGACTGTTGCAATTTGCTTGTTATAAAAATAGAAAAGAGTTAAATTCTGTCCCCGTTCTTTTTAGATACTTTACCAATCCTTTATGTTCCTTTTTTTTGGGGGGGGAAGGGGGATAATTTTAGCATTTTTTGTCCCAAAATCTAGTTCATCACAATAGTACTTTGAGGCCAATAATTATGCTATAAAATACTATACCTGGCTGAAGATGCGCAGATTCGGCTCAAGCACAGGTGGCTCCTCCTCCCCCTCTGCAGGGGTGGAGGGAAGGGTGTAAGGAATGCTGGAGGGAAGGGTGGAAGGAAGGGTTGAGGGAAGGCTGGAAATTGATTCCCTGGCATCAATCTGGTTTTCCAGAAATTGAAGATGCTTGTAGTACAACAGCTTGGGCTGTACTACATTGTCTGCTGCTGCTCCTGATCTAATCGAAGCGCGGACTGCTGTGTCATTTTTTTTTATAAGCATTCCGCATGTTGTTTATCTTATTGTTCATCATACTGTAGTCTGCCTCTGGGACCCAGGGCTTCATATAATCCGCTAATTTTTCAATAGTTGCCCGACGTACACCACTCTTGTGGTAAGCTGGATGTTTGAGCTCCCACAGATTGCGCAGTTCTTTATACTTTTCTATGAACACCAACATTATCTCCGGCTCCCTTAATTTATGCTTTTTAATGTCTGCAAGTTAAAACACAAGAAAAAACAGTAGAGGTCATATTCCATTCTCCTAATCTTATCCCAATATTTGCCTTTACAATCATGAACCATTATAGGCCATTGCAGGCCCAAGTTCCCTTCTTACTTTAGTTGTTGTCTTTTCTGCACTTCCGATCGTTCTTACTCCCCGCAACCCTAATAACTTTGTTCCCATTTTTATACCCCACGCATGCGTGTAACTCCACCCGCGTCGCCCGCCCATGACGGTCTTTTCCTGCATTTCCCCGCCCCTTCTCGTTCAGTGCACAGTGGGAGACGACGACATGTCAGTGACTCAGGTGGCTTCTTCATTAGAAAGTACCGACAAGGAAAGCCCGGAGGCGGGAACGTCCCGATCCAGGAATAAAAGATACAAGGCGACTAATATGTCATTTGCTGAGATGGCGGAGATGGTGGACATCCTGCGGAGGGAAGATTACGATGGGAAGCATGGGCCATATGACACCCCTAATCTCAGGAAGTCGCAAATAATGGACAAAGTGGCGAGGAGTCTCTATCAGAAATATGGGGTCAGGAGATTCAAGGAGCAGCTCCGTAAAAGGTGGTCTGACCTGAAGCTGAGGGAGCCGGAGCAGTATAGGAAGCTTAAAAAAAGCATTGAAAAAAGTAAGCTTTTATTTTTACTGTGTTCTTTCACATTGTAATATGTATTCTTGCATGTTTTGCTCCATGTGCTTGGATTGACTGGTTTCACATTGTAAAATGGCAACTTTTATGTTAAGTTGAGTGTCCACTTATTTGGTAATGTTTCGTAGTAAACACTTGATCGTCTTCCCAAAAACATGTTTGTCACATATACACGTAAAACACATGTGGTCATGCCTCTTTTTAATAAAACAACGTTTCTACACATTGTTGGCTAGATGATGTGTTGTAAGTAAAGTAGAATGTGAATGAAAGGCTAAACTGGATTCCGTGTAAAGCAGATGACACTCAAGCAGTTGGTTACACAGCTTTTTACTCAGGAGCAATATACTATAGTGTGGGCCACATGAACAACTTTTTAAGGGTGTCACACACAGGTGCTCCAGTGGATACCTTGGTGTGTCTCCAAGTGTGTTTTTTAGGCCCAAAAAAAAAAAAGTATTCCAGCTTTGTAGAGTTCTCAAGATCTCATGTGTTCATCTTGGAACTCAGGCCCAAATATCAATTGGACCCCACTTCCAAGCAATGTTTACAATTTCTGCCCTCAAATCTCTGTGTGCTAAAGGATACCTTTTGTTCTTTGCATTCTCATAGGGGAGAGGAGACTGGGAGGACACCAATCTGAGGAGCCTAGGAAGCACAGACCACATAAACACCCCCAAGATCCAAAAGCACCCCAAGATCAGCATGTGGAGGGAGCGGAGGTGGAGGAAGCGGAGGTGGAGGAAGGAGAGGTGGAGGAAGGAGAGGTGGAGCTTATCACCACAACAGGTCAGTGTCTGTCACCACAACTTCAAGGTAAATACAGATGTAGGCCTGCATATTTCTAAATTTCTCATTTTTTTTTAGGGGATAAACGTAGTGGTGCGTCAGGAACTCCAAATCCTCCATTCTCAAGTGCTAGTGCCAAAATAATTATTCAAGAAATAATGGAATGTAGTAGCGAAATGGACATTATGAGGAAAATAATGAATGTGATTGAGCAAAAATATAAAAACATTATAGATATTTTGGGGCGAATAGTCTGACCCCCCCCCCCTGTTTTTGTGTATTTTGTCGCCTAACAAACTTGCACTGGTATTCCCACCAGCCAAAATGTGAAGATGCACACAGTGTGTCAACATGTGCTATCTGCCGTCACAGGATATCTATGTCCCTGTTTTGGGGGTGCAACCTCTTCCTCCCTACTCAAGTAGGTGAAAGGAAGGGTTTGCGGGGGCGCATGCACGGCGCGATGCTGGACGGACGTTGCTGAGCTGAGCTCCGTCTGACCAGGCCTGCCAGGCAGGATTCCCGGGGCCATCCGCGCATTAAGCCAAACTAAAATCATCTCAACACCCCTGTGAGACATCCGGGTACATGCCAGCAAGAAAAAAAGAACGGACAACTCGCTCTCAAGGCTCGCTGACCAACTTTCTTCTGGGGATTGAACGCTCCTGTACTACAAGGAGGATGACCCAAAATGGCGCCGGCACACACGCGGCTCCCAGCAGCTTCATGCAGGCTCAGACAACAATCGCCTCAAACAGTGAGTACAATCTCCCCTTGACTAAGGCTGATCTTGATGTCAGCCTCACAGCCATATATGAAAAGCTGGCAGGGAAGCTGGAGTCTGAACTGTCTAAATCTACCAGCGCCCTATCACAGGAGATAGCCAGCATAGGTGGCAGAACTGACATTTTGGAGGCCAAGCACGATGAGCTCTCCCTGGCCCACAATGATCTCAGAAAAGATTATGAATCACTTGCAGACAGCTTCTCCATTATGCAAGCTCACGTAGAAGATTTAGACAACAGGAACAGGAGACATAATATAAGACTGCGTGGCGTTCCTGAAACAATCACTGATTTAAACCAGACCATCACTAAACTTTTTCATAACCTTGTCCCAGACAAGCCCCTATCTGCCTTTGCGTGCAACAGATTACATAGAGTTTTGAGGCCCAAACCAACTCCTGATAAACCACCTCGGGACATAATCATGTGTATGAAGGATTTTGTCACCAAGGAAGACATCATGAGAGCCTCTAGAAACTCTCAAAACATAGAACTTGATGGAATTAGGATCCAGATCTACCCAGACATCTCCCCTGTGACTCTGGATAGACGCCGTAGGATGAAAGAGGTCACCAGTATCTTACAATCTGCCAGAATTAAATACAGATGGGGATTTCCCTTTAAGTTGTCAGTTATGCACAACGGCACAACGTATTCTGTATACAATGTCATTGAAGGGAAAGATCTGCTGGTCAAAATGGGCCTTTTGGACCAGGCCCCCCAACGCCGATTTCCTCCTACTCCTAGATCATCACCCATCTGGTCCACCCCTAGACGCACACAAAGAGATCAAGGAGTCCATAATGAACAGAGGAGATGGAACCCACCCTCCCCAAACCATCCGGCATGATTCTGCAGGTTCATTTTCTATAAACTGACCACACTAATCGTCTAAGACTCCAAATGTTGCTCAATCTCTGCATTTAAATTCTTTCTTTTTTTATCATAGCAAATGGTCATCCTTCTGATACAAGGTACATTCATTGTATTTTCATTTTGCCTCCTCCCTCGTCTATTACTCTCAGACTTCATCTCTGAACCCCTCCTATTTCACTCATGTTTAGGGGCACAATTTTTGTATGCTCCTAATTGACCCCCTCATTGAGAGCAAATAATCACATAAAATTTGCTACGTAACCGGTCGAGATGTTCCTTGAAAATGGCACTCCTCATCCTAAACATAGTGTCATCAAAGAAGAAAACTACTTATAAAGACCCTCAACATAAATCCCTATCCACAAATGAATCAGTACCCATCTGATCTAGTCGGGGAATTTTACGATGGGATTGATAACTATTAGTGGGAAGACCCAACCCTCTCCAGACTATACGGCATGACCATACCCTATGAACTGACCACACTAGCCCTTCACAATTTCATCTTTGTTACCTGGTTATTTCTTTCGAGGGCTGCTTTGCATTTACCCTTCTAAAGGACCCAACACTTCTTGGACTCTCTCATTATCTACTAGGTTTGTACCCCTTGCGGGGCGAATGACCCCAGATGTCATGGTCCGTATGTAAGTCTCATTTTCCATATGATCGCGGCCGAAAACAGACTTTCATGTTATACGTAAGACTTTTCTTCCACCCCCTTTTATTGGGTTCTTTCATATGGCACCATTACCCCTTGATCCTTCATGTATTGTACCTTACACTGCAGTTTTCAATTATCACCATGTACCTTCAACTGTTATGTTTTTATATGTTCAATTGCCTGGCGTGTCCGCCGTCGTTGGATTGTTCCCCACTCTGCCCCCGCGGTTTGCCCCTCATCCCTTTGAGATGGCGTGGCCGACCTCGTTGGCAGAATTAGGACTGTTTTGTCCTCAACATACTGTTACTGGTTCAGGGGACTCCTTGTCCCTTGACCCCCTGTTTTTTCTTGTTTATTTTTTATTTACTTTTGCCCTTTTGGCCTCAAAAAAGTAAAAAAATGCTTATGGAAGACCACAGATGACCTTTATCTGTAGTTTCGCTAGGACGATTACATTGTTAGTCGCCATAAACTACATAAAGACACCTATACTTCTACACACCACCAAAATACATACCTGGCACTATAAAACTTCTCTACACAATGTACCATTTATAATTTTGTTTGGATACCTTGGGTACCCTTATTCATCAATGGTACCCGAGCTGTTTTTTCACATCACCTTTATCTCACCTAGCAGGACCTTCCCCCTCCTAAAAAAATGGGTATCAGAATAATTTTCCACAACGTTCAGGGTTTTAACTCTCCAAATAAACGTAAGAAAGCATTTAAACATTACAAAAGACTTGGTGCTGACATTATTTTATTACAAGAAACAAACTTCGCCCAAACCAATCACCCACAATATTTTGATAAATCATTCAATCAATTCCATTATACCACCTCTGCAAATAAAACCAGAGGGGTCGCCATCTTTATCAAAAACTCAACTATTTTTGAAATCCAGAATATTTACAAAGACAAAGATAGCCGCTTCATTATACTTAAAGGTACTATAAATAGACGTTCCATCACAATAGCATCAGTATACGCCCCTAACGATTCACATTCAACCTTTTTTAATAATTTTTTTTCTATATTAGATCAATACACATTGCCCCACATGATTGTGGGAGGCGATTTCAATCTAGCCGCCCACCCCTCATTAGACAGGAGTAACACAACCCCCTCCTCTAAAACCTTCTCCAAAACTATTAATCAATCTCTAAACAAGTCCCAACTGATTGACACATGGAGATCTCACAATATAGGGGTCAAAGCATTCACACACTACTCTCATCCTCAAGACTGTTATGCCCACCTTGACTATATCTTTAGTACCCCAATACTCTTGGCAAACTCCCCCTCAGCTCAAATCCACCCTTGCCCTTGGTCGGACCATGACATGGTTGCCTTTGAGACCTTGCACATATGGATCTGACCTATATATGTACAATTCCAATTTTCATACAATTGTGCACTAGCATTGCAGTCTAGGGTATAATCCTTTCCCCTGGGCATGCGATGCATTGGGCATAATTCAATATCTATTCTATTGATTCATTGATTGTATCTTCTGCATATATCAAGTCTTTTTTATTGGCCTACAATTTTATGTAATCATACTTTTTACTTTTGTAATAAATTATTTTTATACTCTACCCTAGTGGTTATGTAAATTCATGCCTATAAAGTCCCGCCCTGTGAGGGGAAACTTTTGTATTGTATCAGTTAGGGATGTTGGCTACATCACACCAGACCTGTTTTCTACAACCTCCTATTTCTTTGAGACCTCGCACATAGGAATGGCCCCAACTACCTTTAACTGGCACCTAAATGATTCATTACTTACAGACCCCGTATTTCTTAAAAAAAAAAAAATGTGGTGCACAGAGAAAAAACTAGGCTAGCTGTGTTTGGGCACAGGATAGCATGCTGGAGAGGTTAGTGAAGGGAAATAGGCATGTAGGCCCCAAAAAAGGCCATTAGAAGTAAAAACATGCATGGGGAGAAAGGGGACATTCCCAGCATATTACAATCAGGGTAATTTTGGAATGGGGAAAGAAATAAAATACATTAGCAAACAATCAAAACATATAATGTGATGTTAAAGGAGCAAACTTACCTTCATATAGTCCTTCTGCAGGACCTGAATGATGGCAGAACACGTTTCAGGGATAATGATCCCGAGAGCCTGGGGGGAGATGACTGTTGTGAAATTGAGGTCCTGCAAGCTTCTCCCAGTCGCCAGGTATCTCAACGTGGCAATAAGCCTCTGCTTGGCAGTGATGGCCTGGCTCATCACAGTGTCCTGCCTAGTGATATAGGGGGACAGCAAATCCAACAGACGGTGAAAAACTGGGTCCGTCATCCTGAGATAATTCCTGAAATCATCAGGATTATTCTCATCGATTTCCCGCAGCAGAGGCATATGAGAGAATTGGTCCCGCTGGAGCAACCAATTCTTGGTCCATGAACTCCTCCTCACCCTGTTCACGGACTGAACTCGGGTTACAGTGTTAACCGCAACACCAAGTCCATAGCCAGCACGAGCTCGAGAACGAGAACGCACTTCAAACATGGTCTTAAACCGGTCGGCTGGTCAGAACGAACTCAAACAGAACGCACCGTGGAACAGCAAGGCCTGAGAAGAACGACCTGAAAAACAGTAAACGAACGGCCAAGAAGGCACTGCAAAACAGTAACGACCTGACTGCACGCGCTGAATAACAAATACGAACCTACAAGCACAAACTGAACACCAGGAATCGATCTGCAAAGCACGGAGACTGAAAAGCGCGAATCGGCTCTCACCAAACTTTTACTAACACGCGGTAACACGAAATCAGCAAAAGCAGCCCAAGGGGTGGCGCCATTAGATTTGAACTTCCCTTTTATAGCGCCGTCGTACTTGTTGTACGTCACGTCGTTTTGGTATGGTTGGGTTTTTGACTGATGGTGTGTGGGCAAGACTGATGGAAAACAGTTTCATCGGATTTCCGATGGACAAATCCATCGGACTAGAATCCATAGGAAATCCGATCGTGTGTACAGGGCTTTAGTCTGCTTCCAACACTATATCCGGCAGCTGAACCACTGAATATCCTGCATGGTATGTTGTGTCATTTGGCCTTGAACAAGAACCGTCCACAAATACATTCTGTGCATCAGGGAGGGCTGTTGAGGACATGTCAGATCTAGGAGATGTGTCCTGGTGGATGATGCTGCGGTACAACCTCATCCTCCTCACCCTTCAGCCCCAACAAAGCATTCAGGATAGGAGCAGGACCAGAACTAGATGATGCATACTTTATCTCAAGTTTTGGGTTGGACAGCAAAATCACCTCATAGCCGCTAAGCCTCTGAGCTGACATATGCTGAGTGTGAATATTCTTTAGTAAAACGGAAACATTATGAGTAGTTTGCAAAGTAGTTGCATGACCCAGAGTGAATGAAGTAGCCATCTCCACAACCATTGCACAAGATGCTAAGGCCCGGAGACAGGCCGGCATACCCTGTACGGGCATTGGCACTACCTTTGCAAAAAATGCAACAGGGCAAAGTTTTCCCCCATGCTCTTGCACTAACACACCAGCCATGGTTTTACAATTGTCTCTTGCAAACAAATGAATTTTTTTTTTCATAGACAGGCAATCCAAGCCCAGGGCTAGTAACCATAGCAGTTTTAAGGTATACAAAAGCATTAAACATTTCATCATTCCATTTTATACAGTCTGGCATGTCAACACCTGTGGCTTCTCTCAGGAGGTGATCATAGTAGGAACAATCAGAGATCCACTGACGACAGTAAGTGATCATACAGAGAAAAGACAGCATATCTTTCTTGGTAAGTGGGCGGGGAAGACCCACTAAAGCTGTGGTTCTCTTGTGACTGATCCTTCTGTCTCCTTTTGTGAGTACAAAACCAAGATAATCTACAGTATCCTGACACCATTGTAGTTTTTTCCTAGAGACCTTGTGGCCATTATCTGCCAACAAATGTAGCAGAGATATACCATCCTTTCTACATGCTTCCTGGCTTGGACTGCACAACAGTAAATCATCAACATACATTAATAGGACTGAACCATGGCTGGGTGTCCAGGGCCACAAGGTTGCCTGGAGGACCACAGAGTAGACTACAGGAGAGTCCACATAGCCCTGCGGCAATCTGCACCATGTCATTTGGCGGTTTCTAAAGCAGAATGACAGCAGTGACTGTGTCTTTGGGTCCTCAGGTACAGAAAAATATGCATTTGTTAAATCAATTACAGAAAAATATTCAGCATCGCATGGAATGGAGGTTAGGAGCATTGACACATCAGGCACCACGGGTGCAATGGGCACGATCAAATTGTTGACAGCTCTCAAATTCTGTACAAACCTAGAACTGCCATCCGGCTTTTTCACTGGATTAATAGGTGTGTTATAAGGGGAGACTATCTCTTTTAGAATTCCCATTTTAAGAAAATGCTCCACCATAGGTGCAATTCCTTCCTCTTTCTCTTTTGACAGGGGGTATTGTTTGTGGTAGACAGGTTGTGCCCCCTCTTTCAGGGTAGCCTTGTAAGGGGTGCACGAGATGAGCCCCACATCCAGTGCACTCTCTGACCACACGGCCTCAAGGCCTGTTTCAATTTCGATATTTAACATTATGGGGCAGATGGGGAACTGTTTTGAATGTGCAATAACACCTCCCTGTTTGGTCATTTCTAATTTAATGCCTAATTTCCCCATTAAATCCCCCCCCCCCAAAAGATTCACAGGACAGTTTGGAATTATGCGGAACTCGTGGTGACACAATGTCTATCCACCCGGATGTTGGTAGACTGAAAGGAGTGGGGTCTTAAAAGTTTTAGTGACTATCCCATTAATTCCCATCGAAGGTTCAGCATTTGTAATTTCTCCCTTGTAAAAATCTTCACTCAGACTAGATTTTGTAGCTCCACTATCAGCTAAAAATGGGATAAACTTCTCGCCGACACATAATGTCACGATCTGTTGCTCCTCACAGGAAAGAGAAATGAGTGGAAATGCCGGGATACCTTCGGGCAGCTTAATTGCTGCTCTTAGCTTGGCCAGTGAATGGGGTATTTAGGTCCTTGTGTTGGCTGATGTGATTTCTGTTGGAATCTGTTCTGCGTGGATGGTGAGGGCTGGTAGGCCTGGGCTGGGAAGGGCTGATGCTGGGACTCATAGGGGCACTGATTTCTCCAATGACCCTCTTCTCCACAATTAAAACAGCAAGTCCTGTTAACATCCGGGGAAGACTGTGTAAACCCTCTTCCTCTACCCCTAGCTCTTCCCCTGCCCATCCACTGGTTCCTACCTCCCCACTGTCTATCATTTCCCTGGGGTGGGCCATCCTGTGCCCCCCCCCCCGAAAAAGCACACTCACTACTTTCTCCTTCAGGTCAAAACAACCTGCTGCATCTTTCTCTGTTAATGTTGTCTGAAACTTCTTCAGGGTACTGGAAAGCCAATCAGATAACATCTGCTTAACCATCAGACCCATTTGTGGCTTAAGGTTGGATAAGTAAGTCTGAATCATCAAACTAACCATATCATCCCTTAGTGACAATCCTGCTTCTTGTGTCCACACTTCCCTGAACCTCTTCCAAAATTCTAACACTGTTTCTCCTGACTTCTGTTTACACACGATGGCAGTGGGAAGAGAAGACTTATTTTGAAAAACCCGCTTTAACTCAGCCTCCACTTCCCCCCACATGACCCCTCTTCCATCTTCCGTGTTCAAAGGATACGCACCTGACTTCACATTTGCGGCAGAGATGACAAAAATAGAGGGCACCTTTACCCATTCCCATGCTGTAGTCTGACCCACCATACTGTCAAGAATTAAATGCATGTCCTCTTGTGTGTAGTTCCTGCCTGTACATGCCTTCTTTAAATATGTCAATGTACCTCCTGTTGAAATACCTGGCTTGGGGCAATATTTAATTATCTTACTAAGCTCATCAAACTCAATGGGTTTCTTCAAAACATCATCCCCAATTGTCATAAACGGGTATGTCGCTTCACCCCCCTTCTTTTCCCTGACAGGCAGACCAGAACCTCTTTTTGTTATGCGTGGGGAAACCCTTAGTGCAGTGATGATTTGCCTGGACTTCTGGTAAAATTTCTTAGCCTCCTTCATCTGCTCCTCATAACCTGTGGCCTCACCCGTCTCTGTTTCAGAGTCATCATCAGATAACTCCGGAGGCGATGACCCTGCCTGTTTTCTCGGAACTGCCTGTGGTTTATAATAAATTGTTCCGCTCTTTGTCTGAGGTGGGGTGGCAGGGGCACTAACTTCTCCATCAGCTCTCTCTCCTTTAACTCTTCCCTGGGTTTTCTTCACTGTACAAGCAGGTGTGGGCGCTTCCTCTGCAACCCCAGTCCCACAGTCCTCCTGCTCTGCATCAGATATGACCGGTGCAGAAGAGACACCGTACCCCGACGCCCTCTGTGAAGCAGCTCCCACCACCTCATGTACCTGTTCCTGCCGCTGCACAACAACCTGCACCGGCTCCACTGCTTTTGGAGCAGACACCCGTGCCTGCTGCTGCACAATGACCTGCACTGGCCGCTCAGGCTCCGCTGCCACTGGAGCAGACATCTGTATGGCCTGCGCCTGTGGGGCGGATGCCTGTCTCCCATGCACAGCATGATAGCCTGCCAACAGGTCTACATCCTCTACTGTAAAACTCGGATATAGCTGCTCAGCATAAGGTGGAGGGTTCGGGCGAGACAAAAAAGGAAGGATGCTTGGATCCAATCTCTGTTTATCTGCCTCTCCCTTGTGACTTCTGTGAGTATCCTCATCACTCACTTCAGTGATGGCTTTCTTCTGATTTTTACTATTTCTCTGGAACCAGTATGGGGCATATTGCAGCCAAATCTCAGCTCCCTTCCTCATATACTCAACATTCCACTGTGGATCCCTCGTATACCAAGGGAAAGCCTTTCTGTCATTCAAGCACAACCCCTTCACCATATCCATATTGAACTCGCTATTCCCCCCATCTCTAGGGAAAGAATTGGAAAAGGGGTGCCCCTGGGATTGTGTGGATTGGAGTAAATTATGGATTGCCACCAAGTATATATAGAAAAATATAAAGAATTTTATTTATACATAATACACTTATATATCAAAAATGGTTTAAAAGCAAAGAGAGGAACAGACATATACAGTCATTGAAAAACAATTGCATGAGGACACCTTACTACTTGAGACATATAAGTCATATAGCTAGTGGTGACACAACCGACATGTTTCGGATACTCGAGCTATATCTGTGATAGCCTCCATTATTTCCTTCTTCAAGGTTCATGCAATAGTTTGAAGACAATTTAGTCTCTATATAAGAGAAAAAGCAACATAGTATGTGATAGCTATATAATACACAACAGTGTATTGACATGATTAAATTATTTTGAATTTCTCCCATATGTGGGCAGCTAGAAGATAGACATTGTTGCAGAGAGAGAATAAAATAAACTAAAATAAACAATAAGAGAAAAAGAAAAAGGCGGGGAAGAGAAACAAAGGAAGAGAAAAAGAAAAAGAAGAATAAATATACATGGAGGTTCATTTAAGAATACATGAATGCATATATACATTGTATAATTGTATGTCTATAGGATACAGTACATCTATATCAAATAGTGTTGCATACATACATTTCCAATGGTGATATAAACATCAGCCGTTTGGAGGAATTATCCCGGTGATATAAGGCCCAAACGTATATGGTGCGAGTTTGCTGGTCGCATAAAGACAAATACAGCGGCCAAAGAAACACTGCAGGCAAGATGACAGAGCCACGGGGAAATATGTAGGAGGACCAACCCAAAAACGCCCCTCAAAGCTCACAGGGAAGCCTCAAATTGCAGCGGAAAGACTGCCACGGCCTCTCTGTAAAAACATACACAAATGGATTATAGTTTATAGGTCGCAGACTAGCCCTGTAACTAGGCATCCCATAACTATGATGAAGTGTTTGAAAAAAAGGGGCTTGGTACCTGTCAATGTGGCGCAAGGACATCCACACTCTGGCTGTGCAGCAATTGGCCAAGTCAGGTGGGACTTTTTATAGAGCTGTCGCTGGTGTTGCAGCCAATCAGCTCAAATGGCGCCAAGGGTGAAGCTGTAAAAGGAAGGAATTCAGCCAATGAGGTAGAGCGTGGGAGGCCACAACAGGGCTAGACTGTGCGTCCGGGTAGAAACCCAATTAACTACGTATTGAAAATGAATAGAGAGGCTCTTACCGGACAGGCACCGCATACAGAGGCCGCCCTCGATCCCGGCGGCGTCCGGCGTCATCGCGCACCCACACAAATGTGAAGGACGTCCACGACGCCGGCGCGGTGACGTCAGACGTCGACCCGACCGCCAGCACAACGAAAAGGGCGGAAGTGCTAAAAGAAAGATCACTCCGTTGCCCGCACCAGACCCAAAAAGGTCAGCGCAAAGGCAGCACAATTGTGTGTGCTGCGCCAAACGGCGCCATCGGAGGAATGGGGAAAAAATGACTAATCCAAAACCCCATGGGTAGTAAACAGTGTAACATGAATGCCCTCCGTCCCATATGTGTGTGATTCTTAGGACAGGGAGAGAAATTTATTTATATGCACATAGCCGTCCATTTGCTCAAATATGAGCAATCAGCCCCCGATTATCAAAATAGCCGGGGGCTGTTTTTGTGCTGGGGAGCGTCAGTGGGCCCAATGGGTGGTCCCCAAATCCCCGGGCTCCAATATGTCAAAAAGTGCAGGATACAATTATCGTTTGATTAATTTCTAAATAATGAACAATGATCAACAATATAATAAATAAGCACTAATCTCCAGTGGGCAAATCATCAGGTAAAGTTCCACCAATTGGATCCAATCTTGTTTACTTAAAAGGATTTTTTAGTTTTTACATGAATATCTAACCGGCATACATCAGAAACATTAGTACACATGTTATACAGCTGGCATAATTCATACATATTTATTTTTTTTCAAACACTTCATCATAGTTATGGGATGCCTAGTTACAGGGCTAGTCTGCGACCTATAAACTATAATCCATTTGTGTATGTTTTTACAGAGAGGCCGTGGCAGTCTTTCCGCTGCAATTTGAGGCTTCCCTGTGAGCTTTGAGGGGCGTTTTTGGGTTGGTCCTCCTACATATTTCCCCGTGGCTCTGTCATCTTGCCTGCAGTGTTTCTTTGGCCGCTGTATTTGTCTTTATGCGACCAGCAAACTCGCACCATATACGTTTGGGCCTTATATCACCGGGATAATTCCTCCAAACGGCTGATGTTTATATCACCATTGGAAATGTATGTATGCAACACTATTTGATATAGATGTACTGTATCCTATAGACATACAATTATACAATGTATATATGCATTCATGTATTCTTAAATGAACCTCCATGTATATTTATTCTTCTTTTTCTTTTTCTCTTCCTTTGTTTCTCTTCCCCGCCTTTTTCTTTTTCTCTTATTGTTTATTTTAGTTTATTTTATTCTCTCTCTGCAACAATGTCTATCTTCTAGCTGCCCACATATGGGAGAAATTCAAAATAATTTAATCATGTCAATACACTGTTGTGTATTATATAGCTATCACATACTATGTTGCTTTTTCTCTTATATAGAGACTAAATTGTCTTCAAACTATTGCATGAACCTTGAAGAAGGAAATAATGGAGGCTATCACAGATATAGCTCGAGTATCCGAAACATGTCGGTTGTGTCACCACTAGCTATATGACTTATATGTCTCAAGTAGTAAGGTGTCCTCATGCAATTGTTTTTCAATGACTGTATATGTCTGTTCCTCTCTTTGCTTTTAAACCATTTTTGATATATAAGTGTATTATGTATAAATAAAATTCTTTATATTTTTCTATATATACTTGGTGGCAATCCATAATTTACTCCAATCCACACAATCCCAGGGGCACCCCTTTTCCAATTTTTTCAAAATTACCGGGATGTGATTGGTAAAAATGGTAACTTGCCCTGTATCTGCTGGCTAATGGCTTCATCTTCCCCTAATTAATACATCTCTAGGGAAAGGATCGCTGCTACCCATACTCCTCGTCCAACCCGCCAAACTAAGTACCCAAGGGAATACAAACTCATATCCCGTGTCACCTACCCTTGCAAAATAATCCTTACAACTCTCTCCGGGATTAGGGGGAGGGGGCGGCCTCTGGCTCTTTGTGTGTGTGTTACCCATTGTAATTTCCCAAATCAAAATCAAATACACAAACAAACAAACAAACAAACAAAACAGGGTAAGTCTATACAAAAATAACTTTCAGAATAAACTGGCTTGACACTTCTAACTTTTAAACAAAACTCTTTCTGTGTTTAACCAACTGCTCAAAACCTCCTATCTCGGCTGTCCCTTAAACTTCCTCAAAGATACCTCATAATCAATAAAATGACAACGAGAATATCTTTGCACTCGCTACAGCAAGTCATGAAAAAAAACACAAATTAATCAAAACGATCGATCAAAAAGTCTAATTGTCCACGCCTGGTAAAGCCGTGCCTCTGCAGACGGTTCCCCTTTAAACTAAAAAAAAAACAAAAGCAAAAAAAAAAACTTCTTACTGCCGAACTAACTTCCTCCTTTTCAAATGTACTTTCCTTCACTTTTTTTTCTTCTGTGTCAGTTCCTCCTTCAAAACAAAAAATGCATTGAAAAAAAACTCCGTAAAAAATGCACACCCTCCAATCTCTCGTTACCGCCTAAACTTCACTTACTTAACCCTCTTTAGGTAGAATATTAAATTTAAAACACCTTTACCTCTCACTTACTATTCTCATCACACCATGGGGCATTGTCCGAACACTCCATTACCTTACATAACACCCACCTCCCACCTAAACACATTTGTTTTCAAACTTCTCAATTTCCACTGCCTGTTACTCTCATACGTTACCAAACCAATCTATACATTTCTTCAAGCAAAAATCAAGCATTTATAATTACACTTCTATAATTTGCAAGGAAAGATACTAATACTTACTTCCTTCTGTAATTTACCTAAATATAAACAGGGAAAAATTTACTTCATTCTAATTTACATCATATAACAGTGAGACCAGACTGTCCTTACCACTCAGACTCGTACCTCACACAACAAATTGTCTTAAATACTGCTAAGCAGAATGCGACAGACAGAAGTGGCAAGATTAGTAAAAAGTTTTTCCCCGTTCTCGGTGGCAACTGTCTATTTTAGATACCATTGTAGCTACTTTTCAAAACGGCCTTGCCCACGGCAAGCCACAGCAGGCTTCCCACAGCCTCTTTAAAACAGCCTGGTCTAGGCTTTCCCTTCTTAAACAATTTTTTTTTTAAAACAACATAAGGTCACAAAAGTGTCTACTCACCAGCAGAAATTGATGCAGATCCTCCCGTTTTTACCAGTCCGAATCCATAATCTCAGCAGTGCCTCCAAACGGTTGGGAAATTTGAACAGGTAGTCCCTCCTACCCCCACAGACCAGCTTTTAAAATAACCCAATTGCCACACCCAAAAGATACGGGATCAGTACTGAGAGATTTCTCTAAACGCAAGAAAACACACAAGACAGCTTTGCGCTCAGAATGAAATCCGTTTATTCTTTTGCAGGGGTGGACATTATATAGTCATTATCATAAACCAATAATTTAAAGAGGGAGGGGTGAGGAAGGGGTGTGGTTATTACAGTGGGTATACATTTTATCATTATACAGTAGACGTTTTGCCACTCTCAAGATGGCCAACACTCGTCCTGACCCTCTCAAGATGGCTGACAGTTTCGTTATTAATAAGAATCAGTCATGAGTGTCACCATAAGTGCTATAGCTCATATAAATAAGTGATGGTGACTGCGCTGTGATTAAACTATAGTAGAAGAGTGAGGGAAGGGGCTAGGGCCAATCTAATAAAGGATGACCAGAAAATTAGTGACGTGATATTCAGGACATTATATATCTGTATTTTTTTGCAAGTGTTCACGGTCACTAAATGTGATATTTATATGTATCAACCTTTCATCCTTTAGAGTTTATTGGGTACATTTTGGACTTACAATTTTTTTGCAGTTCACACATTGCTGTGCTGCGTTTTTTTCTTGTAACACGTTTTTTTGCACTTTTTTTTGCACTATTTTTACCTATTCAGGACATTATATATCTGTATTTTTTTTGCAAGTGTTCATGGTCACTATATGTGATATTTATATGTATCAACCTTTTTTTTTTTGCATTTGTGTCACTCATTTGATGTTATCATGTCACTAATTTTCTGGTCCTCCTTTATTAGATTGGCCCTAGCCCCTTCCCTCACTCTTCCACTATAGTTTAATCACAGCGCAGTCACCATAACTTATTTATATTTTTAATTTGTCTATTCTGGATTGGACCCCCTGGTGTTTGCTGCAGTGTCCCTCCCACCGTTTGGCCCCATCTGCCCAGTTTGGCTAGCGCGGGTGTTCCTTATATTTTGTTATAGCTCATAGTCACAAGGTTTCACTTCCCTGTACCAATACCTACCAGGCAGGTTCCAGATAAGGGCAGTTTAAAAATAAACCAACATTCTGCAAATTATGCTACTCATTGCAAATTATGCATGCTTTTGCAAAACTGCTGCTCCATACAAAATACAAGATCTTAACCTATTTCATAATACTTGAAAAAACATATAATCCTAGTCAATTTCCTTAACCCGTATGTCCAAGCTAGAATATATGACCCCATCTCACTATAATGGGGGTCCTTATGCCATGCCAATTACTACAACCCCCTGTGGTTCAACCTATGCCGGCGGTGACAGTGCCACCTACAGGCAACAGGGAACACTACTGCCAGGCAGCATTACACCCAGATCAGAAGCAATAATGAATAATCAATTGATCTGAGCCCAACTACTAGCTCAGACTACCCCTAAATATATACACAGCGCCCCCAAATATTGGGGGGGGGCGCTACACACACCCCCTCCTTAAAAAGACACTGTCCCCAGTGGCTGGGGAAATCAAAATCCTTCAATCCTGAAGGCTGTTGATTTACTAATAATTAAAAAAAAAACTATTTGAACTTGGTACCTGAACCCAAAAATTGTGTGAGGGAAGAAAGAAAAGAAAAGAGAGAACACACATTTAAATTTCACATTCAAAGATACAATCCACCCATCACTAACTATCTATCCCACCCCATTCTCCGGTGGTCTTGATAGTAGCTTCTGGTACCTGCAAGAAATCACAAACAACAGGCATAGTAAAAAAAAAACATCCTAACTCACAAAAGAAGCAGACTGTTTCCCCGAGAGGGGACAGTTTCCTTCTATAAAGTTTTTAATGCTAAGCCTAGCATAAAATTTCCCTAAGTGCCATATCATACCACATAGTGTTAGCAGAGTCTCACCAAATTTTTTTCTTGCGCACGGGTTTGTAACACAACACACTGAACATCCCACTGTTGAGCGCGGCATCTTCTTACCACAACACTCTAACTAACTACCCCAAAGTTCGCTCAGAGGAAAAACTGTCCTTTTTCTTTCGGAGAGAAGGAAAAACAAACATACTACCGTCTTTCCCTCCTTAAGGGCAGAGTCACCTTAATCCAGGGCACGGTTTATCCCAGGATATAAAAGCAGCAAAGTCAGCTCCTGTCTTCAAATTTTCAAAGGTAAAACGTTGGATCTGGGAGGGTAACTGACTTCCACTGCTTGTCCAGAGTTGTCACAGAATAAGTCGCATTATCTCTCTTTGGGCAACAAATTACAACTCGGTCAGCGTGGATATGCCAACCATAGTTCCAGTCACTGCGGCAACATTTGAACCTATCAGTCATGGCAGCTGAGCAGGCAAAGTATCTGTATGGCTTGGGCACTTTGAGATAGTTCCAGATAGCTTCCCCGTACCACCGTTCACGACAGGCCTCAATCTCAAATAATATTTCCTTGGGTACGTAGGGGTACTCCAAGCCATACTCATCAGCCACTCTTTTCATGAGGACCCACTGTAGGCAAGCAAGCTTAGGCAGGGTCGCAGGGTCTCCTGCTCCAGGCATCACATAAGAATCCGAGGACCTCCGGACCAAAACCGCAGTAGGCTCCAGCGAAAGTCTCTCATTTATCACAACTACAGCCTTCTCTGTTATAGTGGGGACTTCCACCCGGAGTGTGGTTTCCCCAGAGCTCATATGCGATCCCTCTCAAAGGCTGTGGGTTGAAACAACATTTTTCTTCTTGTCCCATCCGTTTGCGAGGAAGATCTCGTCTATGTCCACATCATCGGATGACGAGTCAATATCTGAGGACTCTACCTCTTCAGCAGGCAGGTAATTCCTGGCATTTTCAGACACTTTTCCCACAGCCTCCTTGCCGTCTCCCGACGTGGACCTCTCAAGCCTTTTATCACTTTTAAAGTCTGGTTCCGGCAGGCGCTGGGGCAGGCTTCAACCGCAGGAGGCCTTGACATATCCCACCTTTCGTTTTGCTGACGGGATATGGACTTCCGTAGTGGCGGAGGCAGCGGAGGCAGCGTCCGCTGCGGTGTCCACCGATGGCTCTGCAGCGGCAGAGGCATCCTCCTCGGTCACATCCGTGGCAACCAATGCGATGCGCGTGGGTTCAGCTGCAGGGGCATAGGCGTCTTCCTCCAAAGTAACAACGCCTGTGACACAATTGACCCAATAGGCCCGGGGCAATTCGGTGGGCTGGTCCACCTTAAATAGAAATTCTCCACAGGACAAACATCGTCCGAACGGCCGTAACTGCACAGGCAGTCCACCACATCTAGGGCAGAGTATGCCCAGGGCCTCCGCATTTCGGCAAGTATACAAAGCAAAAAGTCCTCGGGGCTTGAGCCAGATCCCTGTATCCATGAGTGGGGCTGTAAGCGGAGCAATGTCCATGGTAGTAGTCACTGGGAACATCCGGGGTCACGATAAGGTTGAGGTCCATGGAAATGTAGACATGTTGCTCCTCTCACTTGATCCAATCTCTCTCTGCTCCTTGGCGCCAATACACCCACGTGTAGCACGCAGGTGGCGGGAACTCCTCCCCTTTTTCTCGTCCTGCACTTAAATCGTGGGCTTTTCTTCTTTTGGATCCGCCCACGAACTACACAGTTAGAAAAAGAACAGTTCTTGTACCCCTTAACCCCTTTTCTCATTCTAAAAACACAGTCCAATTTCCTCAATGGCCGACTTTTCCAAACACATAGAAATCAATCCACTTTGCGAGAGGTAACCGCAAATCCCGAACTCGAGCCCCCACGTGTAGCACCCCCATTTAAAGGACCGGCTGGTTTTGTTTGGGTCTGCGAGTTACCTCCATGGCTTCCGTTGTCAGGGTGTGAGAAGAGTGTTCAGAAAGGCCAATGTTTACACATGTAAAACCCAAACAGTTATGCCCCATACACACGATCGTTTTTCATGCCATTAAAAAAAATGGCCATTAAAATGATCGTGTGTAGGCTCCAGAGCATTTTTAACGACGTGAAAAACGGGCATTAAAAATTTCGAACATGCTCTCTTGTTTCACGTCGTTTTTCATGTCGTTTTTTTTAACGACGTGAAAAACGATAGTGTGTATGCTTTAACGACGTGAAAAAAAACCGCGCATGCTCAGAATCAAGTATGAGACAGGAGCGCTGGTTCTGGTAAAACTAGCGTTCGTAATGGAGATAGCACATTCGTCACGCAGTCACGGACTGAAAAGCACGAGACTGAAAAGAGCGAATCGTCGCTCAACAAACTTTACTAACATGAAGGGTGGCGCCATTCGAACGGAACTTCCCCTTTATAGTGCCGTCGTATGTGTTGTACGTCACTGCGCTTTGCTTGATCGTTTTTTAAAATGATCGTGTGTACGCAAGACAGGCTTGAGAGGAAACATGAAAAAAAACGACGTGAAAAACGGCAAGAAAAAAAATGGCAAGAAAAACGATCGTGTGTATGGGGCATAAGGCTTTATTTTTCTTTTGCTGAGGAAACTTTAGAGGAGAGAGAAAAAAAAGAAAAACACACAGGGGAAGGTTCAGGCACGCAACACTAAGATAGCACTTATCGCCACTCAAGCCTGAGTGGGTATTGCTCATCCGAATAGTCCCTTCTTTATTGGTCCTAGCAGGCGGGATGAAGCACGGATCAATTTAGTCTGAGAAAGTTATGGATGCGATCAGGAATCCTCTGCCACAGGATTGTCAAAGTCCCGAACCTCCAAGCCAAGCAATAGTTAAGAGAACCGATTGGCGTATTGCAGGCTTCTGATTATGGATCCCTCTTTAGGCGAGTTTCCAGGCCTCTTCCTGAGACAGCAGTACCGTCGCTAGTCTCCTCTGGGACTGATCCTCCCCTGGTCTCCTTTCCTAACGTGGGCTTCCCGTAGGTGGTTAGCTAGGGATCCTTTTCTTGAAACATAGGCCTCAGCCAGCAGAGCTGGGCCTACAAGCAGCGATGTGGCCTCGGGCTGAAGGTGCCCGGGACCAGAACACACGCACCCCGTGCCATACGGGCCACGAGGCACACGCACAGGACCAATGGGTCCCCAGGAATGAACTCCCTTAGGAACGAAAAAACCCCAATGGTGTCTGCCCCTTATGTACCCTCTCCCAGCATTCACAGCGGGTAGGCCACGCCCACTGCACGGCTGCCGAGAGAGGACACTCAAGGTGCTGTGATACCCCCTGTGGTTCAACCTATGCCGGCAGTGACAGTGCCACCTACAGGCAACAGGGAACACTACTGCCAGGCAGCATCACACCCAGAGAAGAAGCAATAATGAATAATCAATTGATATGAGCCCAACTACTAGCTCAGACTACCCCTAAATATATACACAGCGCCCCCAAATATTGGGGGGGGGGGTGCTACATGTACACTGATGGCAGGTTACACAGTTTGGGAGTTGTTGCTTTCTCAGGAGCACAACAGAACTGAAATAATTATTGCTTACACTAGTAGAAGCTAGTAGAAGCTTGCTCCCTACAGAGGGCAATACAGCTGATTACAGCTTTCATATACTTGAATAGTTAGCATTGGTCTGCATTGTTGGCCAGGTGGATATTTACATGGCCAATAACACACCTATTTAGAAACTGCCAATTTGTGTGCCCTACACCATTCACCAACAACCTGAAAATCTGCATAGTTATGTCAGTGCTACCAATAACAGTATATAACTATATCAGAAAAATCACCAAGTGTATCTGATCCTAGCGCTCAAAGGAAATAGGTAAAATGAATGACCTGCAATTTAGCTGCTGTTATAATATGAACACAAAATATAAAAGTATGTTTCAATAAATAAATCATTAACAGCGCTTGCATGAGAAATATAATCCCACCAATGATATACACATAAATCTTGCAGTAATTAGTATCAACTAAAAATCCCCTCCAACCACCATAAGGTGAGCAAGGGGTCAAACAATAAATTAATAAAAGACAACTTTACTGGAGCCAAATGCTCCTATTTCCAGCTGCTACTGATAGCACAAAAAGATTCTAAAGTCTTGAAGAGTTAAATTTCCAAGAGTATGTACCCAGAACCCCGTTTGGCACCCAGAGTGCAAGTAGCCACCGCAGAGACTCATGGGAGGGGTTATTTAAGGAGGAGGCGAGGCGGAGCTCGGCCTCTTTGGACACCGCGCTGCAAGCAAGAGTTTTCTTCCTGTGCGGATCTGCTGCAGTGCAAGGCCTGAAGCCTGGGCCTTGCGCAACTTCCAAAGAGCCTTCCACTCCACTGCGGAGCCTGGGTGGCATCTGACTTGTCGAGCGAGGACATCAGTTGGATCGGGGACCCGATCGTTGCAGACGCTGTGTGCGGATACACAGGAAGGTGGCAGTCCCGGACTGGGATCGCGTCCAGAGTGGTGAGCGGGCACCTGCCCAAACCAATAGACTGTACCGTGTTCAGGCCTATAGACTGCATAGGCCCACAGTTCCGTTTATCTGCTGTTCCAAGTTATTGTCTGGTTGTGGATTACAAATTACTATTCATCAAGTATACCACCGAAAGCTGGCATGCGAAGAAATCCCTATAGGAGGTGACTGAGATTTACTTCATGTCAGGCCTGACCGGGGTGGAGAGTTAAGTTATTGTTAGTACACCACAGGGCGCGCATACCATAATAGCTACGCGTGGTGGAGTACCGCGCAGCGCCATTATTGTGTGCTGTATTGATTTCTGCAGGGCTCTGCAGGCCAGTTGCATGTGTTGTATTCTGTCTATGCTACCTTTGAGATAATAGTAAACTGTTATATTTAATCTCTCGCCTCAGTGTGTTGTCTTACTGCTAAGAGATTACCCCTTGCAATACTATTGAATTTGATACAAATATAACCCCTAGACTAACTGTGCCAGAGTGGGTCGAGTAGGATTGCCGGGGGTTGGCGGTACTGTATACAGGGCCCGAAATCAAACCAAGCAGCTCTCTTAACTGGGGGTAGCGCTACAAGTATATTCAGCAATGAAGCAGAGTCTCTCTTAAAGGAATCAATAGTCAACTTGTTCAAGCACAGAAACTTTCAGCTGGTTCATAAAATGAAACTTAATTCATACCTCCATCGCTGTCATAGTAAACACACTCCCCTTAGGTAATATATTCACCAGCATAGGCGTGCCCACGGGGTGTGCCGGGTGTGCCCAGGCACACCCTAATCCCTACCTCCCAATCAGGACTGAGTCCCGCAATGGCCAGGGCGTGTGCGGGTTGCCATGGTTCCCACGTGCCGTGAGCTACACTTGTATGGCAGCCGCATCGCTCCCCTCTGCCTCTGACACACACAGTGCACGGAACCGCCCCTAATCAAAATACATTTGTTCCTGGCCTGCCTGCATAGAACAGCTCCGTACTTGAGAGGTCCATATGATGTCAGAAGGGATGCATTTACGATGAGCTTCAGCTACCCATTGGCTGAGTAGGCAGCAGGGGGCGGTGCAGCTGCTTCCTCGGCCAATGGGTACACAAAGAGCCTTGTCCTTCCCTTCAAATTCGTCCCGCGGGCTTCCTGTGTTAGTGGGTGCGGGATGAAGCCTGAACAAGAGCTGCATGCAATGAGTAAAAGTCCTGCAGTGATCCGAGGTGAGTGAGCTGCTACTGACTGCACTGCAATGTTGCTCTCCTCCTTCACTCTCTCCACTCCCATCAACACCCTCTCCTTCCCAGTCACTCAGCCCTTCCTCCTGATAAGTTCTCCTGATACATGGGACATTTCACCCCAAGCTGCACTTCCCCTCCATGTACTACATCTCCTCTGTAAGACCATGCAGTAAATCACACACTCTCACACCGATCCCCATCACCCCTCCCATTTCCAGTTCACTTTTTCCTGTTTCTGCTCTCCACTCACATAAATCTGCACTTCACATAAATCTGCAGCCTGGTAGATTCCTTGCAGTCCTTTAAGGAGTAGTACAAGTATACAGTACAAACACTGTCTGCAGCCATGAATAATACAGCCACAGCACCTGTGATCATTATTATCATGCTGATGATTACACTATACAGCCTGTGTCTTACTGTAGTGTATAAAGGCTGTATAGTGTAATCATCATCAGCATTATAATAATGATCACAGGTGCTGTGGCTGTATTATTCATGGCTGCAGACAGTGTTTGTACTGTATACTACCAAGGGCTTTATTTTAGCTGAAATATGGGAATCCTGAACTCTGCACACTACATGAACCCTGCACTCTGTACGTAGCACCCTCTCAGCCCTGCACTCTGTACGTAGCACCCTCTCAACCCTGCTATCTGTATGTAGGGGGCTGTATAATGTAAAGGGGTCCAGTGGTGCAGGGTGCTGTGTAATGTAAAGGGGTCCAGTGATGCAGGGTGCTGTGTAATGTAAATGTGTCCAGTGGTGCAGGGTGCTGTGTAATGTAAAGGGGTCCAGTAAGGCAGGGTGCTGTGTAATGTAAAGGGGTCCAGTGGTGCAAGGTGCTGTGTAATGTAAAGGGGTCCAGTGATACAGGGTGCTGTGTAATGTAAATGTGTCCAGTGGTGCAGGGTGCTGTGTAATGTAAAGGGGTCCAGTAATGCAGGGTGCTGTGTAATGTAAAGGGGTCCAGTGGTGCAAGGTGCTGTGTAATGTAAAGGGGTCCAGTGATACAGGGTGCTGTGTAATGTAAAGGGGTCCAGTGATACAGTAGTGACAAAGAGATATTGAAGGATACAGGGGGCACAGTGGGGTGTTTTTACATTTTAACGTGGGGGGGTGCCAGATATAGGATCCGCCCCGGGTGCCAAATGCTCTAGGTACACCCCTGGAAACCCCCCCTCTCCTCTGTCAGTGCTTCTAACTAATGCCATCTGTCTATGCCAGTCAGTGCCAGTCAGTTTGTCAGTGCTAATTAGTGCTTCCAATCAGTGCCACCTGTCAGTGCCACCTATCAGTGCCAATCAGTATCAGTGCCGTCTGTCAGTGATGAGTGCAAATCAGTGCTTCCAATTAGTGCTGCCTGTCGGTGCCAATCAGTGCTTCCAATCAGTGCCACCTGTCAGTGCCAGTCAGTTCCACACCAGTGCAAATGAGTGCCAATCAGTGCTGTTAACCAGTGCCCATCAGGGCACTGAGTGCAGGGATGGGGGTGGTGAATTTAGCAGACAGGCGCATTGTCCAAGGGGGCGCCAGCCTGGTGGGGCACAACTGAAATCTGTTGTTTTATTAATGCCACATGCCAATTTTAGTATAATAGGTAATCACCACACTACTATTTACAATAAAAAAAAGTGTAATTGAAAGGCCTGCCGCTTAGCACTGTTATGTGTTCCCACACCACAAAAAAAAAAAAAGCGCAGAGCTAACTTACTGATCAATAACTTAACAATAATGGTAGAACCCTCTAATGTATGGAAATCTCAATAAACTTCAATATTATCACAATACCGGTCTCTGTGATACGCAACTTCACATAATACACATCAAGCTGAAAATAAGACATACTGTATAAAAATAAACTTAGTAGGGATGGTGGAAACCCCTCCTATAAATATTTACCATACAGATTAATCTCAAGTGAAACAACCTTTTAGTTGGGAGGTTTCCACCATTATAGCACTTTGGAACTTTTATTTTTTAGATTGTTACACTTAATTTTAGATGTTTTAGTTACTATTATAATGTGAATTTTCGCACTTGAAGGTCATTTTTCACCACCCCTGCTAAATGCCTATCTTTATGGACTTTGCTTTATGCACTGGTGCACTGTCATGTTGGAACAGGAAGGGGTCATCCCCAAACTGTTCCCACAAAGTTGGGAGCATGAAATTGTCCAAAATGTCTTGGTATGCTGACGCCTTAAAAGTTCCCTTCACTGGAACTTAGGGGCCAAACCCAACCCCTGAAAAACAACCCCCACACCATAATCCCCCCTTCACCAAATGATTTGGACCAGTGCACAAAGCAAGGTCCATAAAGACATGGATGAGCGAGTTTGGGGTAGAAGAACTTGACTGGCCTGCACAGTCCTGACCTCAACCCAATAGACCACCTTTGGGATGAATTAGAGCAGAGACTGCAAGCCAGGCCTTCTCATCCAACATCAGTGCCTAACCACACAAAAGCGCTTCTGGAAGAATGGTCAAACATTCCCATAGACACACTCCTAAACCTTGTGGACAGCCTTCCCAGAAGAGTGGAAGCTGTTATAGCTGCAAAGGGTGGGCCAACTCAATATTAAACCCTACGGACTAAGACAGGGATCCCATTAAAGGGGTTGTAAAGGAACAAGTTTTTTTCATTTTAATGCATTCTATGCATTAAGGTGAAAAAACATCCGAGGATTAGTGCCCCCCCCCAGCCCCCGTTTACTTACCTGACCCCTCGAAAATCCCGCTCCGTGAACGTGCTGGCTTCTCGGCTGGGCTTCTCGGCTCATTCATTGGTTGATTGAAAGCAGCACAGCCATTGGCTCGTGCTGCTGTCAATCACATCCAATGACGCGGCGCAATCATTCCGGTGTTCCTTTAAAGTTTGCGTGTGTGTAAATGCAGGCGTCCCAATACTTTTGTCTGTTTGAGCTTTGGGGTGCACACCCTAATGCAATAGGCTGCGCACGCCTATGCTCACCAGACATCAGATGGTATTGCGCTTATAAGCTCCTCTCCGGAAATTCCATCAGCTGTCCTCAGGATGTCCAGTGGCTCCAGTCAGCATAAATGTGTGTGCAGCAGTGCGGGCATGTAAAACAAGGGAAGCTTCATATAGCATAAAACCCTTTATTAAAGTAATAAAAATGCCCCCAAATACAAAAAATGCTTACTAGAAATGTAAGTAAAACAAGCATATCACTTAAGGCAAATTCGTCTGCTCACTGGGGCATGTAATACTAGTCACATTCAAACCTTCCGTGAGTCCCGGGTAGACGAACGTTCCTGTGATGTGATTGGTCGCGTGGTACCAATAACAGCCTCAAGAAGATTTGCATTAACCCTAGGAGGAATATGAAGTTGTCCCTTCGCAAGTAAACAGTTGCGAGTTGTACATCACTTCAGCTATACAGACTAATCAATAACAACAAGCTGCTCCTGAAATATACATGCTTAACCACTTCCCTACCCAGCCATAGTCAAATGACGTCCACAGATGGGATCTCCCATCCTGGGTGGACGTCATATGACGTCCTCGGCTTTGTAGGGGGATATCTGAATGATGCCTGCAGCTAGAGGCATCATTCAGATATCCTTTTGAAGTGCCGGCGATTCTGCGCACCATAAGAATGATCATAGCGGCGGCGGGAGGGGACATCCCCCCCTCCCGCCGCCATCCGGTGCTTCTCCGGGCTCCCCGTGCGATCGGTGACCCGGAGTGAATCTTCCGGCGTCGTTGGTGGGGTCACGTGATGAGCATAGAGATGACTGGTGACCAGATGGTCACCAGTCATCTCTATGATCGTCGGAGGCCCGGGCGCGATGTGATGACGTTACGCCCGGGCTTCAAATGTAAACAAAGCTGCCATTGCGGCTGTAAGTATGAGATCAGTGAAAATTTTTTCACTGATCTCATGCTTTCCAGCCTGGAGGAGAGATGTGGGGTCTTATTGACCCCACATCTCTCAATAAAGAGAACCTGTCACACATATCCTATTACAAGGGATGTTTACATTCCTTGTAATAGGAATAAAAGTGATCAAAAAAAAAAAAAAAAAAGTAAAATCATTGTAAAAAAATAAATAAATAAGTAAAAAAAAATAAATAATAATACAAAAAAAATAATTAAAACGCCCCTGTCCCCGGTAGCTAGCGATCAGAAGCGAATGCACACGTAAGTCGCCCACATATGTAAACGCCGTTCAAACCACGCATGTGAGGTATCGCCGCGTGCGTTAGAGCGCGTGCAACAATTCTAGCACTAGACCTCCTCTGTAATTCTAACCTGGTAACCTGTAAAAAAAAAAACTGTAAAATAAATTAAAGCGTCGCCTATGGAGATTTTTAAGTACCGAAGTTTGGCGCCATTCCATGAGTGTGCGCAATTTTAAAGCGTGACATGTTAGGTATCTATTTACTCGGCGTAACATTATCTTTCATATTTTCCCAAAAAATTGGGCTAACTTTACTGTTTTGTTGTTTTTTAATTCATGAAACCATTTTTTTTTTTTAAAAAGGCGTTTGAAAAATTATTGCGCAAATATCATGCAAGAAAAAATGTTGCAATGACCGTCATTTTATTCCCTAGGGTGTCTGCTAAAAAAACATATATAATGTTTGGGGGTTCTGAGTAATTTTCTAGCAAAAGAATGATGATTTGTACATGTAGGAGAGAAGTGCTAGAATAGGCCCGGTATTGAATAGGTACAAAAAGCCCTGTATTGAAGTGGTTAAATAATTGAATGATTTGCAAGACCCTGATATCTTTTAGGTCCTGAATTTCCTGTCTAAAAATAGGAGACCTCGTTTTTGAGAATGACTCCAACTCTCACCAACAGTTCACGTCCTACTAAGACAGAGGGAAATATCTGAGAGTTATAATAGACTTTTGTATTGATGGATTCTACTCCCTTCTGAGCAGTGAGATTTTTGTCAGTTAGTGATACAGGAGATGGTGGAGGCAGTGGGGGGGGGGGGGAGGCCGTCCCGGGCGCAAAATTTTGAGGGGCGCAGCAGCAGGCGGCAGGTTACCTTCAGCTCTTCTCCTGCGCTGTGCAGTCTAGCAGACTGTGAGCTCTTCCGCTTCGCTATGAGAAAGAAGTTGTGGTGCAGTCCCGGCTTAGGCTCCAGCGGTGACACTGACACAGCAGTGAGTAAATGAACACTGAAGACCATCCATGATGATCCCAGGGATTGTGACCATGCGGAGACTGGGGGGAAGGAGGAGGGCAGGCAACTCACGAGGCATCCTTTCCATTACACGCCACTCCCCACACACGAGGTCCAGGTTCCTAGCACGTGCGACATGCTTTCCGTCCACTTAGCCCGCCCCACAGCCCAGACTTCCGACCACCGCCGTTTCTCCTGAGTCTGCCTGTGCCTGTCGGTGTGCTGCTACATGGCCCCGGTGTTTCTCAACATGACACTGGCACTCTGACCCTGCACCAACCACCCCAGGACTGGAGGAAACCGGGGCCAGGAGGAAGAGGATGAGGCATCATCCACACAGACAAAAGCCACTCCTCACCGGCAGTTGCACGGACATTGTGAGTACTCCTCCACAGAGGAAAGCTCTGTATGGGATAATGGCAGCCGGAGGGGGGCTGGGGCTGAGCTCTGAACTGGAATCTGTGGGAAAGAGAGCTTTGTATTTGGGGGGGAGAGATGTACACAGCGCACCCCCTCAACCCTGCATTCCGCACACAGCGCATCCCCCTCAACCCTGCACTCCGCACACAGCGCACTCCCCTCAACCCTGCACTCCACACACAGCGCACCCCCCTCAACCCTGCAAGCCACACACAGCGCACCCCCCTCAACCCTGCACGCCACACACAGCGCACCCCCCTCAACCCCCACACAGCTTACCCCACTCAACCCTGCAAGCCCCACACAGCTTACCCCACTCAACCCTGCAAGCCACACACAGCGCACCCTCCTCAACCCTGCAAGCCATACACAGCGCACCCCCCTCATCCCTGCAAGCCACACACAGCGCACCCCCCTCATCCCTGCAAACCACACACAGTGCACCCCCCATCCCTGCAAGCCACACACAGCGCACCCCCTCACCCCTGCAAGCCACACACAGCGCATCCCCTCATCCCTGCAAGCCACACACAGCGCCCCCCTCAATCCTGCAAGCCACACACAGCGCACCCCCCTCAACCCTGCACGCCACACACAGCACACCCCCCTCAACCCTGCACGCTGTACACAGCGCACCCCCTCAACCCTGCACGCCACACACAGCGCACCTCTAAACCCTGCATTCAGTACACAGCACACCTCTCAACCCTGCACTCCATACACAGTGAACCTCTGAACCCTGCATTACGTACAAAGCACATCCCTTAGCCTTACACTCAATACACAGCGCACCCCTCAACCCTCATTGCTAATAATTAGCTCTAGTTCTTCTTTTCTGTCTATTGGCGGGTCCCGTCACTTCCGCAGTCTGTGGTGTGCAGGCAGTGAGATGATGTTCTGTAATCTTAAGCAACAAATCAGTGGGTTGTAATGATGTGCTGTAACCTCTAGCAACCAATCAGTAAGCTGTAATGATGTGCTGCAATGTCTAGCAACCAATTGGGGAGCATTAATAATGTGCAGTAACCTCTAGCAACCAGTGAGTTGTAATGATGTGCAGTAACCTTCAGCAACCAATCAGTAAAGAGTAATGATCTGCTGTATTCTCTAGCAACCAATCAGTGATCAATAATATTTTGCAGTGACCTTTAGCAACCAATAAGTTTGTAGTAATGATGTGCAGTAACCTCTAGCAAACAATGGGTAAGCAGTAATTATGTGCAGTATCGTCTAGAAACCAATCAGTGAGCAATAATAAGGTATGTAGTGGACAGTGTAGGAGTCAGGTGGGTCAGTGTAGTGGTCAGTATAGCAATCAGATAGGTCAGTTTAGTGGTCGGTGTAGGAATCAGGCAGGTCAGTATAGGAATCAGGTTGGTTAGTATAGTGGTCAAGTAGGTCAGTGTGAGAATCAGGTTGGTCAGTACTACTGTACTAGCTATAGGGACTCAGACTGCTAAAAATCCGTGGGTTAAGGGGCGCAAATCTCTTGCCCTTCCCCGGGCGCTGACAACTTACGCTACGCCACTGGGTGGAGGAACAGCATGGAGTGAGAGGATATGCGTGTTTTCTGTTGGTGTAGGGATAGGGTGGAGGTGGATTATGTTAATAGGGATAGATTCTGATAATTAAAGCTATACTAAGAGGGAGGCTGTGGGTAATCTTTGTAATTTGGGGAAATATGGATGGTGGGTGGGTGTTTTTTTTAAAGTGTTAAAGAAATTGTTATTTTTTTGATTGTGGAAAGTACTCTGGACATTTGTGATGATTATGTGATGTATTGTTGAGTTTTTGTCATTGATGAGTGTGGGAGTCATTTAGGAGGAATCCCTTCAGTTCTCCCACATAGAGGAGTTTGGCTCCCATGGTTGAGACGCAGGATTTTTCATTCTATTACTAGGGTAGGACCCACAAAATTCGGGGTACTTTGTCGTAGTTTGTGAGCTTAGCACTATATGACCATATAGTGTGACCAAACCCCCGTATATATTTTTATGTATATGTTCAGGTGTTTTTAACTAGCCTTGCAGGATAAATGTCATTCTTGAATGTGTGCGCTATAATCTGTTTTGTACTGTTACTTGGTCTTATAGTAGCACCATCTTGAATTTAAATGCATTTTAGGGTGTGCCCCCCAAATATGTTTTTAAACACCAAATGTAACACATCTTCTCCCCATCCACACCTGAGACCTTGTAACACTAACGAGTCAATTGACTCCGGGGAGGGAAAATGGCTAATTGGGCCCAATTTGGACATTTTTACTTATGGATGTACTCACTTTTGTTGCCAGCAGTTTAGACATTAATGGCTATGCAAATTTACACTGTTATACAAGCTGTACACTCATTACTTTACATTGTAGTACAGTGTAATTTGTTCAGTGTTGTTACATGAAAAGATATAATTAAATATTTACAAAAATGTGAGGGGTGTATTCACTTTTGTGAGATACTGTAGATGCTCACACTCACCATGAAAATGAAATACAGCAACTAAAATTGAAAATAGAAGATTTGGAGGACCTTTCCAGAAGGAACAATATTACATTTTTTGGTATTCCCGAATCTATTGCCCCTGATGCACTAACACCATATATCCAGAATCTGATGAAACACCTAATTTCTTCCATCTCTGACCTAGAATTAGCCATTGACAGGGCCCACAGAATTCCCAAGCCTGACTTTCTTCCTGCTTCAGTACCCAGAGATGTTCTAGCTAGGATACATTTCTACCATGTAAAATAAAAAATGTATGTCTGCAGCAAAGCAGTCGCAGTCTCTTCCAACCTCACATGCAGGCGTCAAACTATACGCCGACTTATCCAAAGCAACCTTACTCAACAGGAAAAAAATTGGTCTCTGTTACCAAGCCTTACAAAATAATGGCATAGGTTACCAATGGGACTTCCCGACCAAACTCACTATTAAGCGGCAGGGTAAATCCTTTACCATCAGAAGTCTGGAAGCAGGCCTCGACATACTTAAAAATCGTCACATTCTTCCTGATGAAGATTACGCTCCAGACTCACACCAGCCCTGCCGTATGGAGGCAGAGTGGACATGAACATCGTTCTTCAGTTTTGCATAGACTCTGTTAATCCATAATGATTCTTCATTGTTAGCTGGAAAATGTCAGCCTACCTGTAGTACTAAAAGTTCAGTATGAATGATGAAATGTGTAGGGCGGAGCTTCTAGCATCTTTGCGTCACTTCCGGTCTGAAGCCGTGGATCGTGGATTGTCCCGACTTTCTGTGTTTCTTATACAAGCTTTAACATACAGAGCAAATGTGAGTATGTTTTTATTGTTTGGATCAAATAAACTCTTTCAAAACTGTATCATGCTGTCATGCCTTCAGTAAGGTTTTCTTAAGTTCCTTTGTTAATTGTTGAATTTGCTAATGGTATCATGTAAAGTAAATTGTAATATCGCCATCTAGTGGTTCTTTTACATACTTAGTATCTGTGAATAGTTTACTGAAGGTAGGCAGATTGTTGCTTTAAAACCACCGTAGCTTCCCATAATTCCTGTGGGCTTGTCCATGAGGTCTGAGAGACAGCCCCCAGTAGCAATCTTCCTTCTTCATCCATGCATCTTCTCCAGAGGACTCTACACCTATTCAGCTGCAATTCTAATGTCAGCCTAACAGAAAAATCCCTGTTTTACTCTAACTTCTCTGCAATAAAAGTTGAAAAAAGGACCTAGCGCCTGCCTCAATGAGTTGTTAAGGGAGGAGAGTTAGCTGTCTGTCTAATTATACCTCAGCCACATTTAGTGAGAACAAAACACATGCTATGGGAGTATCTTTCTTCTACATGTGGGAGACATGGATGAATAGACCGTAAGAATAAACAAAGCCGTGGATCTGGATACTGCTGCATAGGGATGAGCCGAACACCCCCCGGTTCGGTTTGCATCCAGAACATGCGAACAGACCAAAAGTTCATGCGAACATTCGAACACCGTTAAAGTCTATGGGACTCGAACGTGAGAAATCAAAAGTGCAAATTTTAAAGGCTATTATGCAAGTTTGGGGACCCGGGTCCTGCCCCAGGGGACATGTATCAATGCAAAAAAAGTTTTAAAAACTACCGTTTTTTCGGGAGCAGTGATTTTAATAATGCTTAAAGTGAAACCCCGTGACGCGCCAGAGGGGGCGGGGTCACCGTGACACCATGGGGAAACTGCCGGAAACCCCTGTTATGTCAGAACGGGGCGGGGTCACTCGTCCACGTCACGGGTGGCCCCGCCCTCGGTTATAAAAGAAATATCAGACGGTTTGTGCGTCATTCGCCCGGGAGCCTTCTATGGAGGAGGCTGTATCGTTCGTAGCGGTGGGTCCGGGTCGTGGAAGGATGTACATTGCTGGAATTAATTATTTTTATTTTTTATTAAAGGACTTGTCCCAAGCTGTCTATGTGTTTTTTTTTACCTTTTTTGACACTTTTTATGTGAAATGGTAGGGGTACAATGTACCCTGTTACCAATTCACATAGGGGGGGCCTGGAATCTGGGGGTCCCCTTTGTTAAAGGGAGCTTCCAGATTGCGATAAGCCCCCCGCCCGCAGACCCCCACAACCACCAGGCAAGGGATGTGGGGATGAGGCCCTTGTTCCCATCAACATGGGGACAAGGTGCTTTGAGGGGCACAGACCGCCAAAGCATCCTCCCCATGTTGAGGGCATGTCACCTGATACGGTTCAGGAAAGGGGGGCGCTCTCTCGTCCCCCCTCTTTTCCTGCAGCCTGCCAGGTTGCGTGCTCGGATAAGGGTCTTGTATGGATTTTTTGGGGGAAACCCCACGCCATTTTTTTTTTTTATTTTGGTGCGGGGTTCCCCTTAAAATCCATACCAGACCTGAAGGGTCTGGTATGGATTTTTGGGGGGAACCCCACGCCATTTAAAAAAAAAATTCTCGGGGTTCCCCTTAATGTCCATACCAGACCTGAAGGGCCTTGTAATGGAATTTTGGGGGGACCCCCACGCATTTTTTTTTTAATTTTGGTTCCCTGCACAAAATGACATTTTTGAAGGGAAAAAAAGTCATTTAAAACTACTCGCGGCTATTATTGAATTGTTGGGTCCCGGCAATACAGATAAAAGTCATTGAAAAAAAACGCAGGGGTTTCCCTTAATATTCATACCAGACCCAAAGGTAATGGACTGGGGGGAAACCCCTGACATTTATTTCAATGACTTTGATCTGTATTGCCGGAACCGACAATTCATTAACCTCCTTAGCGGTAATCCCGAGTCTGGCTTGGGGTGAGTTTTCAATGCTAAGAGCGGTAACCCCGAGCCAGACTCGCGCTGCATCGCAGTATCCAGGGGAAGTAACTTACCTTGTTCCCTGGATCCTGCGATGTCTCCCCGCAGTGTCTGCGAGTCGTGTCTCGCTCGATCCTCACTGCCGAGCTCCGTTCCCTGCGACGTTGCGATGCACGGGGACGGAGTTCGGCGCCAAATTCAAAAAAGTAAACGCATAGTATACATACCGTATACTGTATGTAATAATTACACACCCCCTTTGTCCCTAGTGGTCTGCCCAGTGTCCTGCATGCACTTTTATATAATAAAAACTTTTCTTTCTGCCTGGAAACTGAAGATTGTCCATAGCAACCAAAAAGTGTCCCTTTATGTCAAAAGTGGTTTTAGACCAGCTAAAAAACAGCGATAATAAATTACAATCACTCGCAGAATTGAGCGATAGCGATTTGTGGGGAAATTCATCATCAAACAAAAAATCTAATGACAGCGACAATTCTGCAACTGAGCAAATTTTAGTGTTTTTGATTTGATTACATTATTGAATAATTTTTATTATAATTACATTACTATTTGTTATAATTATTTATAGTTATTTATTATATTATAATTTATTATTTTGTGTTTCAAACTTCATCATACCCGGGATGTCTACTAGACTCTTGTTTGGTCAGGTTTAAGTGAGTAATTACTAAGAATCGCAGGCCTACAATACATAACACCAAATTTCCATGCAAAATAATTGTACCGCTTTTGGTACATAATTCCAGACAGAATCATATCGCCAGGGAGGTTAATAGCCACGAGTAGTTTTAAATGACTTTTTTTCCTTTAGAAATGTTATTTTGTGCAGGGACAGTTCTAAACACGGGAAACACGCGCCACTTTACAGGCATACTTTAGACACCCCCCAGGTATGAAATTTAAAGGAATATTTCACTTTTATTGTTTCACTTTAAGCATTATTAAAATCACTGCTCCCGAAAAAACAGCCTTTTTTAAAACTTTTTTTGCAATGATACATGTTCCCTGGGGCAGGACCCAGGTCCCCAAACACTTTTTTTGTCAATAACTTGCATATTAACCTTTAAAATTAACACTTTTGATTTCTCCCATAGACTTATAAAGGCAAACACCCCAAATTGTTCGCTGTTCGCCGAACGGACGAACAGCCAATGTTTGAGTCAAACTCATGTTCGTCTTGAACATAAAGCTCATCCCTACTGCTGCACAGTGGCAAATACTGTGAATGCGCAACACCCCTTGAGGGGTGAGTATTTCGGGTGAGTATTTCTGGTGAGTGCATTACCTATATGGGCACTGTAAGGAGCACCAGCACTAAGGATACACGATTGAAGAGCACCTGTCTCTTTGGAACATTATAAATATATTTTCACTCTGGAACATTTATATATATATTGAAGGACTGCATATTTTTAAGGATTGCATATATCTATTTTTCAAGGACTGTACATTTTTTTTTTTCTCAAGCACTGAAGTCACGTATAATTTAACCACTTCAATGCAGGGCTTTTATACACCCTTCCTTACCAGACCAATTTGTAGCTTTCAGCGCTCTCACACTTTGAATGACAATTACCCAGTCATGCTACACTGTACCCAAACCAAATTTTTATAATTTTTTTTTCTCACAAACAGAGCTTTCTTTTGGTGGTATTTAATCACCGCTGGGTTTTTAATTTTTTGCAATATAAGCAAAAAAATGTAGAAATTTAAAAAAAATAAAACTTTTTTTTAGTTTCTATTGTAAAATTTTGCAAATAAGTCATTTTTCTTCATAAAATTGGACCAAAAATGTATACTGCTACATATCTTTAGCGAAACTAACCAAAAAAAAGTGTATAATATTTGGTCTCTGTGGAAGTTATAGAGCGGTGTTTCTTAACTCCAGTCCTCAAGGCGCCCCAACAGGTCATGTTTTCAGGCTTTCCATTATTTTGCACAGGTGATTTGATCAGTTTCACTGCCTTAGTGATAACCACAGCCATTTCATCTTAGGGAAATCCTGAAAACATGACCTGTTGGGGCGCCTTGAGGACTGGAGTTGAGAAACACTGTTATAGAGTCTACAAGCTATGGTGCAAATCATTGAAAAATGATCACACCTGATCACACCTGATGTACTGAAGGCCTATCTCATTTCTTGAAACCCTAACAAGCCAGGAAAGTACAAATACCCCCAAACTACCAATTTTTGGAAAACAGCCATTCCAAGGTATTTAGTAAGAGGCATCATGAGTAGTGTTGAGCGAACCCGAACTGTAAAGTTCGGGTTCGTACCGAACTTTCGCTTTTTCCCGAACCCGAACCCGGACTTTGCGCGAAAGTTCGGGTTCGGGTTCGGCAATCTACTGGCGCAGTTAGAAAAGCTTCAGGGGCCAGCCAATCACCTTTTGATTAGCTGGTGTGCCCTTAGAAGCCATCATAGCCATGCCTACTAATGGCATGGCTGTGATTGGTCAGTGCAACATGTGACCCAGCTTCTATATAAGCTAGAGGCACACAGCACACACGTCACTCTGCTTCAGAATAGATAGGGAGAGGATCTTGGCTGCTGCTGTTGCTAATAGGGAGAGATTGTAAAATACATGAGGTAGTCCTGATTCTGCAATCTGAGGGAAAAGATAGAGAGATAGTGTCGTGTAGAGCCAGGTTCCTGTTGGTGCTTTCAGGGAGAGAGATATATTATATAGGAATAGGAGTCCAGATTCAGAGATATAACTCAGCGATCTGCATAGGTTTACCTGTTTGTGTTGCAGTGCACAGTCTTTTTACACTGCCATGAGCCCAGTGTCAGAGAAAATCTAACTTTTATCTGCAAGCTCAGTGCACCAGCACTGCATACATTACGTTGAGAGATACACCGTTTCCATACTGTGGGTGTATTCTGCTCTTGGAAAAAGACCCATTTAGGGCCACAAAAAATATTTTGCAGTGTGTTATACATATGTGGAGGCGTGTGAAATAAACCATTTCTATATATTTGTCTTCTACTGTGCTATGCTAAAAAAAAATTTTTTTTTGAATAGCATTTTCTGCAGTTCTGTAGCTGTGCGATTCAGCGGTTACGTACTGTGGGTGTGTTGTGGTCTCCCAAAGAACGCCATTTAGGGCCACAAAAAATATTTTGCAGTGTGAAATACAAATCTGGAGGTGTGTGAAATAAACAATTTCTATATATTTTTCTTGTACTGTGCTATATTAAAAAAAAAACGTTTTTTTTTTAATAGCATTTTCTGCAGTTCTGTAGCTGTGCGATTCAGCGGTTACGTACTGTGGGTGTGTTGTGGTCTTCCAAAAAACGCCATTTAGGGTCACAAAAAATATTTTGCAGCGTGAAATGCATATCTGGAGGTGTGTGAAATAAACAATTTCTATATATTTTTCTTGTACTGTGCTATACTAAAAAAAAAATTTTTTTTTGAATAGCATTTTCTGCAGTTCTGTAGCTGTGCGATTCAGCGGTTACGTACTGTGGGTGTGTTGTGGTCTTCCAAAAAACGCCATTTAGGGCCACAAAAAATATTTTGCAGTGTGAAATGCATATCTGGAGGTGTGTGAAATAAACAATTTCTATATATTTTTCTTGTACTGTGCTATACTAAAAAAAAAACATTTTTTTTGAATAGCATTTTCTGCAGTTCTGTAGCTGTGCGATTCAGCGGTTACGTACTGTGGGTGTGTTGTGGTCTTCCAAAAAACGCCATTTAGGGCCACAAAAAATATTTTGCAGTGTAAAATACATATCTGGAGGCGTGTGAAATAAACCATTTCTATATATTTGTCTTCTACTGTGCTATGCTAAAAAAACAACATTCGACACATCACCGGCCTTACCCAGCCATTGTTGTATTTTTGAACCAGTGTTGGCTACCTCGTCCTCCTCCACCGCCGCTTCCACCTACACAGCCACATCCACCGCCACTTCAACCTCCTACTCCATATGGACCTTGTCCTCCTATGTCAAGATTATAATTTTTATTTTATTTTTTAGTAGCCCACAGATCCTTTCCCCCTTAACTGCCTTTATGTTGTTGGCTCCTCGCAGGAGGGAGAAAGGCACACTGCACTACCAGCCAGTACCCTCCTATATAAAGAGGTTGAGCGGTGTACTTGACGGGCCGTGTCCACAGCCGGAGTCAAAACTCCTCCAGAGGATGATTCTCACCTCTACTGTAGGTAGAGGCAAGTCCTTTAATTCCCAGTAAAGTCAATGTCCACACCAGCTGAAACTACAACTCTTATTCTCTCATGGCAAAATAAACTCTACACGGATAGAAAAGGTTAGAGCAAAGAAACAGGACAGCTTAAGGTGTGGAGGAGGTCCAGGCACAAACGTAGCACATTCACTTCACTGCTTAGGTTTCTCAAACAGTTTTAGGTGCACGGTCTCCGCCACAGACCTTGAGGTTGGTCTCTGCCACAGACCGGGTGTACAAGGCCCCTGCCACGGACCTGGAGAACTTTGGTCTCTGCCACAGACCAGGGTGTATAAGGCCCCTGCCACGGGCCGGGTGAATAAGGCCTCTGATACACTCAAGATGACCTTGAGCTTCTCCTTCTACGTACCTAGCCCATATCAAGGGGAAGACATCTCTCCAGGGAGTCAACAGACCCTTCCTTCACCGTGACTCCCGCATCGGTCCATCAGAATGATCCTCCCTTCCCTGGAACAGGGTCCCCTACACGAGGCGGCACCCTAAGACTCCTCGACCCTTAGCGGACTCCAGACGAAGGCTCTGGACTCCAGGCTTTACTCCCGCCCCTAGGCCTCCATACCCAGGGCAGCAGGAACTCCAGGATAGTACCTCACCCCGGGCTAAAGGTGCCCGAAATGGAACAGGAACACATGCACCCAGGCCGAAGGCACCTGGGCGCGGACCCCACTGGACATCAGCCCCCAGGTCAAAGGTCTGCCCCTTTTATATGCTCTCCCGGCATGCACAGCAGGTTCACCGCCCCACTGTACTACTGCCAAGAGGGGACACAAAAGGCACAACACTGTATCGCGGTTCAACCCTAGCCTACCATGGCAGCGCCACCTGTAGACCACAGGGAACTGCACACCAATACTGTCCCCCGAGGACAAAATGGTCCATGAATCCTACAGAATTAGGGTGTTTGAGCCTATTTACCACTCAAACACTTCCCTTAAATTTAGCACACCACTACATTTTTATTTCAAAGTATTTTATTTTCCCACTAGCTTATCCATTAAATTGAATAATTTATTCCAGAAAGGGCGTATTCTGGGGCATTCCCACCATATGTGTGGCATCGTGCCGTTGAGTTTCTGAGGTTCTTAAGGACTTCCCGTACCTCTTCTGCTGAAAAGGGGGCCTCCAGCATATTTTTTTATTTTTACATTTTTTTTATGTTATTTTAAGTTATTTCCCTATCCACATTTGTTTGCAGAGCACTTGCCATGCTCTTAACAACATTTTGCTGCCATTTGCAGCCCTCTAGCCCTTTCCATTACTTTCTTAGAGCCTTTTTAGTCCTCAGAAGTCCTCGGGGCGCCCGGCAGAAAGACCCCCGAAGTCGGAAGAAGACGGCGATGAAGACCGGGACCCCGCTAGCAAAAGAGCTGGAAGAAGATAGCGGGGCGCCCGGCAGAAAGACCCCCGAAGTCGGAAGAAGACCCCCGGAGCTGCCTAATAAATTACTTTAAAAACCTGTGTTGTGTTTTTTTATTGACTTTTTTGCCACCAGGTGAATGGGTAGAAGGCAGAAAGAACCGGAGATCGTGGAGAAGGCACCGGAGAGCGGGAGAAGAAATGGAGAGCGCGGAGACGACACCGGAGAACAGAACAAGAGACCCCCGAAGTCGGAAGAAGACGACGATGAAGACCGGGACCCCACTAGCAAAAGAGCTGGAAGAAGATAGCGGGGCGCCCGGCAGAAAGACCCCCGAAGTCGGAAGAAGTTGACGATGAAGACCGGGACCCCATACTCACTCACATAGGGTGGGGGGCCGGTATCTGGGGTCCCCCCTTATTAAAGGGGGCTTCCGGATTCCGATAAGCCCCACGCCCGCAGACCCGACAACCAATGGCCAGGGTTGTCGGGAAGAGGCCCTTGTCCCCATCAACATGGGGACATCCTCCCCATGTTGAGGGCATGTGGCCTGGTACGGTTCAGGGGGAAGGGGGGCCACTCTCTCATCCCCCCTTCTTTTCCTGCGGCCTGCCAGGTTGCGTGCTCGGAAAAAGGGTCTGGTGTGGATTTTTAGGGGGACCCCCACGCTATATTTTTTTTAAGTTTGGCGCAGGGTTCCCCTTAAAATCTATACCAGACGTGAAGGGCCTGGTATGGATTTTGGGGGGACCCCTACGCCATTTTTTTTTCATTTTGGTGGGGGTCCCCTTTGAATCCATACTAGACCCAAGGGCCTGGTATGGACCTGGGGGGGGGACCCCACGCTGTTTTTTTTCTAGATTTTTTTTTTTTTTTAGAGTCGGCAATGTTTATTTTTTTTACATTTCCTTTAACAACCAGCTATAAACAGGTAAAAAAAAACGCAAATCGCTGGAAAATCGCGGTACTTGCATTTTGGATGCGGGTCCATTGAATTCTATTACATTCCAAAACACTGTTTTTGGCCTGGAAAAAAAAAATCTGCAGTTGCGTTTAACCTCATTTTCCACAAAGCCAAAAAATGCCTTCAGACGCCAAAGATTTCCACGTTTCAGACGCGGTACCGGCGTTTAGCCGCATTTTAGTTTAGAAGCGTTTTTAACCACTTAAGCCCTGGACCATTATGCAGCTTAAAGACCAGAGGTGTTTTCAGAATTTGGCACTGCGCTGCTTTAACTAGAAATTGTGCGGACATGCAATGTTGTACCTAAAACGAAATTTGCGTCCTTTTCTTCCCACAAATAGAGCTTTCTTTTAATGGTATTTGATTGCCTCAGCGATTTTTTTTTTTTTGCGATATAAACGGAAAAAGACTGAATTTTTTTTAAAAAAATTATATTTTCTACTTTTTGTTATAAGAAAAATCGAATAAGCTCAATTTTTGTCATACATTTAGGCCAAAATGTATTCAGACACATGTCTTTAGTAAAAAAAATGTCAATAAGCGTATATTTATTGGTTTGCGCAAAAGTTATAGCGTCTACAAACTAGGGTACATTTTCTGGAATTTACACAGCTTTTAATTTATGACTGCCTATCTAATTTCTTGAGGTACTAAAATGGCAGGGCAGTACAACACCCCCCCCCCAAATGGCCCCTGAGAGGCATGTTGAGCCCATTAAATATTTTTTTTTTGTCCCAAGTGATTGAATAATGACAAAAAAAATAAAAAAATTACAAAAAGTTGTCACTAAGTGATATATTGCTCATACATGCCATGGTTATATGTGGAATTGCACCCCAAAATAAATTTTGCTGCTTCTCCTGAGTACGGGGATACCACATGTGTGGGACTTTTTAGGAGCCTAGCCGCGTACGGGCCCCCGAAAACCAAGCACCGCCTTCAGGATTTCTAAGGGTGCAAATTTTTGATTTCACTCCTCACTACCTATCACAGTTTTGAAGGCCATAAATGCCAAAATAGCACAAAACCCCCCCAAATGACCCCATTTTGTAAAGTAGACACCCCAAGCTATTTGCTGAGAGGCATGTTGAGTCCATGGAATATTTTATATTTTGACACAAGTTGCGGGAATATGACAAACTTTTTTTTTTTTGCACAAAGTTGTCACTAAATGATATATTGCTCACACATGCCATGGGCATATGTGAAATTACACCCCAAAATACATTCTGCTGCTTTTCCTGAGTACGGGGATACCACATGTGTGGGACTTTTTGAGAGCCTAGCCGCGTACGGGGCCCCGAAAACCAAGCACCGCCTTCAAGATTTCTAAGGGTATAAATTTTTGATTTCACTCCTCACTACCTACCCCTTCCTATCACAGTTTTGAAGGCCATAAAATGCCAAGATAGCACAAAACCCCCTCAAATGACCCCATTTTGGAAAGTAGACACCCCAAGCTATTTTCTGAGAGGCATGTTGAGCCCATTGAATATTTTATTTTTTTGTCCCAAGTGATTGAATAATGACAAAAAGAAAAAAAAATGTACAAAAAGTTGTCACTAAATGATATATTGCTCAAACATGCCATGATTATATGTGGAATTGCACCCCAGAATACATTTTGCTGCTTCTCCTGAGTACGGGGATACCACATGTGTGGGACTTTTTGAGAGCCTAGCCGCGTACGGGGCCCCAAAAACCAAGCACCTCCTTCAAGATTTCTAAGGGCGCAAATTTTTGATTTCACTCCTCACTACCTATCACAGTTTCGAAGGCCATAAAATGCCAAAGTAGCACAAAACCCCCCCAAATGACCCCATTTTGGAAAGTAGACACCCCAAGCTATTTACTGAGAGGCATGTTGAGTCCATGGAATATTTTATAATTTGCCACAAGTTGCGGGAATATGACAAACTTTTTTTTTTTTTTGCACAAAGTTGTCACTAAATTATATATTGCTCACACATGCCATGGGCATATGTGAAATTACACCCCAAAATACATTCTGCTGCTTCTCCTGAGTATGGGGATACCACATGTGTGGGACTTTTTGGGAGCCTAGCCGCGTACGGGACCCCAAAAACCAAGCACCGCCTTCAAGATTTCTAAGGGCATACATTTTTGATTTCACTCCTCACTACCTATCACTACCTATCACAGTTTTGAAGGCCATAAAATGCCAAGATGGCACAACCCCCCCCCCCCCAAATGACCCCATTTAGGAAAGTAGACACACCAAGCTATTTGCTGAGAGGTATGTTGAGCCCATTGAATATTTTTTTTTTGTCCCAAGTGATTGAATAATGACAAAAATAAAAAAAAAATGTACAAAAAGTTGTCACTAAATGATATATTGCTCAAACATGCCATAGTTATATGTGGACTTGCACCCCAAAATACATTTTGCTGCTTCTCCTGAGTACGAGGATACCACATGTGTGGGACTTTTTGAGAGCCTAGCCGCGTACGGGGCCCCAAAAACCAAGCACCTCCTTCAAGATTTCTAAGGGCGCAAATTTTTGATTTCACTCCTCACTACCTATCACAGTTTCGAAGGCCATAAAATGCCAAAATAGCACAAAACCCCTCCCAAATGACCCCATTTTGGAAAGTAGACACCCCAAGCTATTTACTGAGAGGCATGTTTAGTCCATGGAATATTTTATATTTTGCCACAAGTTGCGGGAATATGACAAACTTTTTTTTTTTGCACAAAGTTGTCACTAAATGATATATTGCTCACACATGCCATGGGCATATGTGAAATTACACCCCAAAATACATTCTGCTGCTTCTCCTGAGTACGGGGATACCACATGTGTGGGACTTTTTGGGAGCCTAGCCGCGTACGGGACCCCAAAAACCAAGCACCGCCTTCAAGATTTCTAAGGGCATAAATTTTTGATTTCACTCCTCACTACCTACCCCTTCCTATCACAGTTTTGAAGGCCATAAAATGCCAAGATAGCACAAACCCCCCCAAATGACCCCATTTTGGAAAGTAGACACCCCAAGCTATTTTCTGAGAGGCATGTTGAGCCCATTGAATATTTTTTTTTTGTCCCAAGTGATTGAATAATGACAAAAAGAAAAAAAAAATTACAAAAAGTTGTCACTAAATGATATATTGCTCAAACATGCCATGGTTATATGTGGAATTGCACCCCACAATACATTTTGCAGCTTGTCCTGAGTACGGGGATACCACATGTGTGGGACTTTTTGAGAGCCTAGCCGCGTACGGGGCCCCGAAAACCAAGCACCGCCTTCAGGATTTCTAAGGGCGTCAATTTTTGATTTCACTCCTCACTACCTATCACTACCTATCACAGTTTTGAAGGCCATAAAATGCCAAGATGGCACAAACCCCCCCCAAATGACCTCATTTAGGAAAGTAGACAGCCCAAGCTATTTGCTGAGAGGCATGTTGACCCCATTGAATATTTTTATTTTTTTGTCCCAAATGATTGAATAATGATAAAAAGAAAAAAAAATTACAAAAAGTTGTCACTAAATGATATATTGCTCAAACATGCCATAGTTATATGTGTACAGAAAAAATATTAATCCCAGATGTAATTAGAAGGGGATTAAGAGAAAGTGGCTACTTTTAAACAACAATTTAGTCTAGGCCAAGGGGTAAGAAAATATAAACCATTTATTTTTAAGTATCAAAAGGGAAAGGTTTAAACATGCATATTAAATCAAATATACAGGCAATTACAATAGAACTTCATATACTATTTTTTCCGATAGACTCCTAAAAGAAGAGGTCTATTCGGAAAGTGTAACAATCAAACATTTAAAACAAACAGAACTAACAGTGCCATCACCAATAGTGATGAGCCGAACACCCCCGGGTTCGGTTCGCACCAGAACCCGCGAACGGACCGAAAGTTCGTACGAACATTAGAACCCTATTAAATACAATGGATGCGAACGTTCGAATTCTAAAGTGCTAATTATAACGACTATTATGCATGTTATTGTCCTAAAAAGGGTTTGGGAACCCGGGTTCTGCACCAGGGGACATGTATCAATGCAAAAAGAAGTTTTAAAAACGGTCGTTTTTCGGGAGCAGTCATTTTAACCACTTAAGCCCCGGACCATTTGGTAGCTAGAGGACCAGAGGTGAATTCAGAATTTTGCACTGCGCTGCTTTAACTGTAAATTGTGCGGACATGCAATGTTGTACCCAAACGAAATTTGCGTCCTTTTCTTCCCACAAATAGAGCTTTCTTTTAATGGTGATTGATTGCCTCTGCGATTTTTATTTTTTGCGATATAAACGGAAAAAGACCGAAAATTTTGAAAAAAAATGATATTTTCTACTTTTTGTTATAAGAAAAATCGAATAAACTCAATTGTAGTCATACATTTAGGCCAAAATTTATTCAGCCACATGTTTTTAGTAAAAAAAATGTCAATAAGCGTATATTTATTGGTTTGCGCAAAAGTTATAGAGTTTACAAACTAGGGTACATTTTCTGAAATTTACACAGCTTTAAATTTATGACTGCCTATCTCATTTCTTGAGGTGCTAAAATGACAGGGCAGTACAAAACCCCCCCAAATGACCCCATTTTGGAAAGTAGACACCCCAAGGAAATTGCTGAGAGGCATGTTGAGCCCATTGATTTTTTTATTTTTTTGTCCCAAGTGATTGAATAATGACTAAAAAAAAAAAAAAAAAAATTACAAAAAGTTGTCACTAAATGATATATTGCTCACACATGCCATGGTTATATGTGGAATTTCACCCCAAAATACATTTTGCTGCTTCTCCTGAGTACGGGGATACCACATGTGTGGGACTTTTTGGGAGCCTAGCCGCGTACGGGACCCCGGAAACCAAGCACCGCCTTCAGGATTTCTAAGGGCGCAAATTTTTGATTTCACTCCTCACTACCTATCACAGTTTCGAAGGCCATAAAATGCCAAAATAGCATAAAACCCCCCCAAATGACCCCATTTTAGAAAGTAGACACCCCAAGGAAATTGCTGAGAGGCCTGTTGAGCCCATTGAATATATATTTTTTTGTCCCAAGTGATTGAATAATGACAAAAACAAAAAAACAAAAAAAAAAATTACAAAAAGTTGTCACTAAATAATATATTGCTCACACATGCCATGGTTATATGTGGAATTACACCCCAAAATACATTTTTCTGCTTCTCCTGAGTACGGGGATACCACATGTGTGGGACTTTTTAGGAGCCTAGCCGCGTACGGGACCCCGAAAACCAAGCACCGCCTTCAGGATTTCTAGGCACAAATTTTTGATTTCACTCCTCACTACCTATCACAGTTTCGAAGGCCATACAATGCCAAAATCGCACAAAACCCCCCCAAATGACCCCATTTTGGAATATAGACACCCCAAGCTATTTGCTGAGAGGAATGGCGAGTATTTTACAGCTCTCATTTGTTTTTGAAAATGAAGAAAGAAAATATATATATATATTTTTTTTTTTTCAATTTTCAAAACTTTGTGACAAAAAGCGAGATCTGCAAAATACTCACAATACCTCTCAGCAAATAGCTTGGGGTGTCTACTTTCCAAAATGGGGTCATTTGGGGGGGTTTTGTGCTATCTGGGTGTCATGGATATGCATTAATGTCTGTCTGCCATCTTACCTTCCTCCTCATGTGTTCATCTAGAGACCAGACCTCCTTCACCTGGCTTCCTTTATAATCTCCTCCCAGCCTGACTCCACCCCAGGCCCTATCACTGAACACTATATTAACCTGTGCACTGCAAGCCTGCTTTGCTGATCAACGTGTTTGTTAGGCATTGTGTGTTTGGGTTCCTGCCTGCCGTGTGCTACGTCTGTCTCTCTGTTACGTTATTGGCTTGTCCCCGACCATCCCTGTCTGCTCGTGACCCTTGACCTTCGGCTCGTTCTTCGTTATCCTTGTCTGCTTGTGGCCCCTGACCTTCGGCTTGTTATTCGGTTCTCTCTATCGTGTGCTGCTGCTTCCCCTTATCCTACGGGGCGTGAGCTAGGAAACTCCAGGGGCCGCGACCTGGTCCCAGCCTGCAGCGTAACATCCTCACCACTAGAGGCCCTGGAGAAGACCAGCTGGGTCTTAGACTCCGCGCCCTGGGGAATCTTGGCTCTCGCTTCCGTTGGGATCCCGGTTGTGCTCCTCTGGTCCCGCTTTCCACAACCACCCAGTTTCCTATCCACAGAAGCCAGCCATAGGGTTCACTACCTCGCGGTGCACTCCTGTCCCCCTACGGTGTGCATCTGTCACCTGGCCACAGGTGACCCTGACAGTTTGATCAGCCATGAACCCGGCTGACATCCCGCTTCCCGCGGATGATCCATTGCAGGGCATAGTTCGCAGACTTGAGACCCAGGAATCAAATCAGACCCAGGTGATGCGATTCCTCCAGGATCTGGCTTCTCGATTCGAGCAGCTTCAGGTCTCCTTGGGAACCCCGAATCCGCAACCCCAAGTACAACCAGCGGCTGTACCTATCGCACCAGTCGCAGCCTCACACTCACTAAGATTGCCAGCTCCGTTCCGTTTCTCTGGGGACTCCAAGGCCTGCAGGGGGTTTCTCAGCCAATGCACTATTCATTTTGAGCTTCAGCCTCAAAGCTTCCTATCTGACCGGGCTAAGGTAGCCTATATCATTTCCCTCCTCTCCGGTGAAGCTTTGGCCTGGGCTGCCCCCCTGTGGGAGAGGAACGATCCGGTGGTTTCCAGTCTGTCCGAATTCTTGAAGCTCTTTCGTAATATCTTCGAAGAGCCGGCTCGGGCTTCTTCAGCGGCTAGTGCTGTCTTACGTCTTCGCCAAGAATCTAGTTCAGTGGGGCAATATGCTCTTCAGTTCCGTATCCACACAGCTGAATTGAGCTGGAATAATGAGGCCCTGGTCGCTACCTTTTTTCATGGCCTCTCTGACCGAGTGAAAGACGAATTAGCGGGAAGAGCCATTCCCGTCGGTCTGGACGATGTAATTTCATTATGCAACCAGATCGACATTCGTTTTCAAGAGAGGTCCTTAGAAAAAAGACGCCAGCACTCTCTGGGTCCTAGCCAGTCTGAGCTCCCCTCCCTTCATTCCGTGGAGCATCCTCTACCTGCTGAAGAACCTATGCAGCTGGGCCGGACCAGACTAACCCCCGAAGAACGTGCTAGGCGCAGAACTCTGGGCTTGTGCCTCTATTGTGGGGGCAAGGGTCATTTTCGTGACTCCTGCTCGCTTCGTCCGGGAAACGCTCGGGTCTAATACATTTGGAAGGTGGAGTATTGGACCCAGAAACATCACCTTCTCGCCTGCTCTTGCCGGTGTCCCTTCATGTAGGCACTTCTCCTCAGTCAACCCTTGCATACCTGGATTCCGGGGCTGCCGGCAATTTCATGGATTGGAGAACTGCTTCTTCTATGAAGCTTACCCTTTCACCTCTCACTACCCCATTGGTAGTCTCGGCAATTGATGGCACTGTTCTCCCAGGGGGCCCTATTCGCTTCCAGACGCTACCCATTAGGATGTCGGTAGGGATTCTCCACCAGGAGTGGATATCCTTTCTTATTCTACCCAAGGCCTCTACCCCAGTTGTATTGGGCCTCCCTTGGCTACAGCTCCACTCTCCACATGTGGACTGGGTCTCTGGGCAGATCCTGGCCTGGGGTTCCTCATGTTTCTCGTCGTGTCTTCTCAAGGTGACCCCCAAGGAGAGTCTTCCGGTTGCTGCCACTTCTGTTTCTTCTGATCTTCCCGCCGCATACAGCGATTACCGGGATGTGTTCTGTAAAAAATCAGCTGAGGTGCTTCCTCCCCACAGGTCTTTTGACTGTGCTATTGATCTTGTCCCCGGAGCAACTCTACCCAGGGGTCGTACCTACCCTCTGTCCATCCCAGAGACCCAGGCCATGTCGGAGTATGTAGCAGAGAATCTGGAGAGAGGGTTCATCCGGAAATCCTCATCGCCTGCAGGGGCAGGGTTCTTTTTTGTTGCCAAAAAGGATGGTACCTTAAGACCCTGCATCGATTATCGGGGTTTAAATGCGGTTACTATTAAAAATCGATACCCCTTACCCTTAATATCTGAGCTATTCGATAGGTTGAAGGGTGCCTCCATTTTCACCAAGTTGGATCTCAGAGGCGCGTACAATCTCATTCGAATACGGGAGGGTGACGAATGGAAGACTGCATTTAACACTAGAGACGGGCATTACGAATATCTGGTGATGCCTTTTGGTCTGTGTAATGCTCCAGCCGTGTTTCAAAACTTTGTTAATGAAATCTTCAGAGATCTGCTGTACCAGTTTGTTGTCATCTATCTGGATGACATTCTGATCTTTTCTGAAAATCTGCTCGTCCACAGAAACCATGTCCGCACTGTACTTCAACGTCTTAGAGAGAACAATCTCTATGCCAAGCTGGAGAAATGTTCCTTTGAATGTTCTGAGGTCCTGTTTTTGGGGTGCTTTGTCTCATGTTCGGGGCTTCGTATGGACCCTGGGAAGGTCTTGGCTATCACCAACTGGCCTCTTCCTGCTAGCCTCAAGGCCACACAGCGCTTTCTTGGCTTCACTAATTATTATAGGCAGTTCATAAGGAATTACTCTTCCATTGCCGCGCCTATTATCGCTTTGACCAAGAAGGGTGTGAATGCCAGAGACTGGCCTCCCGAAGCTGTCTCTGCATTTCACAACCTGAAACAGGCCTTTGTTTCTGGCCCCCTCTTGAGGAGACCAAATCCTGGGAATGCATTTTTTATTGAAGTGGACGCTTCCTCAATGGGGGTGGGAGCTGTGCTTCTTCAAATCTTTGAGAAGAGACGCCAACCATGTGCGTTCTTCTCCAAAAAAATTTCTCAGGCAGAGAGGAATTATGCCACCGGTGATCGGGAACTTCTCGCAATTAAATTGGCGTTAGAGGAGTGGCGTCATCTCTTGGAGGGTTCCCCTCACTCCATAACGATCTTTACCGATCACAAGAATTTACAGTATCTACAGAATGCTAAACGTCTGAATCCTAGACAGGCCAGGTGGAGTCTCTTCTTTGCCCGTTTTAATTTCACGATTACCTACAAACCTGGTTCCTGCAACGGTCGGGCTGATGCGCTCTCTAGGTCATTTGACACTTTGGACGAGGAGTCCGCCCCTGAACCTGAGCCGATCATTCCCACCTCATGCATTGTTGCCCACTCTACCACCCTGAAGTCTAAAATTCCGCCTGGTAAGACCTTTGTCCCCACTGAGCTAAGAGCTAAGATCCTTCGTTGGGGACATGATTCCAAGGTGGCAGGGCATTCTGGATTCCTCCGATCCTTCCTACTCATCAGTCGTCACTACTGGTGGCCTAATCTCCGCTCAGACGTCAAAGACTACGTTAAAGCTTGTCATGTCTGTGCTCAGTCCAAATCCTCCACACAAGCTCCTGCTGGTCTCCTCATGCCCTTGCCTATTCCTAAGGAACCCTGGGCCCATATTGCCATGGATTTTATCACCGATCTCCCACTGTCTGAGAATAATACAGTCATTTGGGTGGTAATCGATCGATTCTCCAAGATGGCTCATTTTGTTCCTCTTCCTGGTCTTCCTTCTGCCCCTGCCTTGGTTCCCATTTTCATTCGAGAAATTCTCCGCCTACATGGGGTCCCTTCTCATATTGTTTCCGACAGGGGAGTCCAATTCACGTCTCGTTTTTGGAGAGCCTTTTGCAAATCCCTCAATATTGTCTTGGATTTTTCTTCTTCTTACCATCCCCAATCCAATGGACAGACTGAGAGGGTTAATCAGGAGTTAGAGGTCTTTCTTCGCACCTTTGTGTCTTCTCACCATGACGATTGGTCCTCTCTACTCCCGTGGGCAGAATTCTCCCATAACAATCATGTGAATACCAGTTCGCAGAAGACACCCTTTTTCACAGTTTATGGAAAACACCCTCAACTTCCTCTTCCTATGATCTGTTCTCCAGACATTCCAGCTTTGGCTTCGGTTCAGGAGTCTCTCAATTCCGTTTGGGGTCACGTTCATGATTCCCTCCGGGCAGCTGCTGAAAAATTCAAAGGCTTTGCCGACCGCCGCAGGCGTAAACCGCCTTCTCTTCAGCCAGGGGACAAAGTCTGGCTCTCTACCAGGAACATCAAGCTCCGAGTTCCTTCTCTGAAGTTTGCTCCACGATTCATCGGTCCATACACGGTAACTGCTAAACTGAATCCGGTTTGTTTCAAACTCCAGATTCCTAAGAGCCTTAAAATCACTAACTCCTTTCATGTTGCTCTTCTAAAGCCTTTAGTCCTCAATAAATTCTCTCGTCCTCTTCCTACCGTGGCGCCTGTCTCGGAGGATAATCAGGAGTACGAGATCAGTCAAATTCTGGACTCCCGACTCTGTAAAGGCGTTCTTCAGTACCTCGTTCATTGGAAAGGGTTTGGTCCTGAGGAGAGGTCTTGGATCACTGCATCTGAGGTCTTTGCACCTCGTCTGTTAAAGGAGTTTCATCTGAAGTTTCCCTCTAAACCTGGGCCCAGGCGGGGAAGGGGGAGGCCTCGTAAGAGGGAGGGTACTGTCATGGATATGCATTAATGTCTGTCTGCCATCTTACCTTCCTCCTCATGTGTTCATCTAGAGACCAGACCTCCTTCACCTGGCTTCCTTTATAATCTCCTCCCAGCCTGACTCCACCCCAGGCCCTATCACTGAACACTATATTAACCTGTGCACTGCAAGCCTGCTTTGCTGATCAACGTGTTTGTTAGGCATTGTGTGTTTGGGTTCCTGCCTGCCGTGTGCTACGTCTGTCTCTCTGTTACGTTATTGGCTTGTCCCCGACCATCCCTGTCTGCTCGTGACCCTTGACCTTCGGCTCGTTCTTCGTTATCCTTGTCTGCTTGTGGCCCCTGACCTTCGGCTTGTTATTCGGTTCTCTCTATCGTGTGCTGCTGCTTCCCCTTATCCTACGGGGCGTGAGCTAGGAAACTCCAGGGGCCGCGACCTGGTCCCAGCCTGCAGCGTAACATCCTCACCACTAGAGGCCCTGGAGAAGACCAGCTGGGTCTTAGACTCCGCGCCCTGGGGAATCTTGGCTCTCGCTTCCGTTGGGATCCCGGTTGTGCTCCTCTGGTCCCGCTTTCCACAACCACCCAGTTTCCTATCCACAGAAGCCAGCCATAGGGTTCACTACCTCGCGGTGCACTCCTGTCCCCCTACGGTGTGCATCTGTCACCTGGCCACAGGTGACCCTGACACTGGGCATTCCATGGCCTCCGAAATTGTGATAGGCAGTGAGAAGTGAAATCAAAAATTTACACCCTTAGAAAGCCTGAAGGCGGTGCTTGGTTTTTGGGGTCCCGTACGTGGCTAGGCTCCCAAAAAGTCTCACACATGTGGTATCCCCGTACTCAGGAGAAGCAACAGAATGTATTTTGGGGTGTAATTCCACATATGCCCATGGCATGTTTGAGCAATATATCATTTAGTGACAACTTTGTGCAAACAAAAAAAAAAAAAATGTCGTTTTTCCGCAACTTGTGTCAACATATAAAATATTCCATGGACTCGACATGCCTCTCAGTATAAAGCTTGGGGTGTCTACTTTCCAAAATGGGGTCATTTGGGGGGGTTTTGAACTGTTCTGGCATTTTATACACAACATTAGGAAGCTTACATCCACTCTTCTAACCACTTGAAGACAAAGCCCTTTTTGACACTTTTTGTTTACATGAAAACATTTTTTTTTTGCAAGAAAATTATGTTGAACCCCCAAACATTATATATATTTTTAAAGCAAAGGCCCTACAGATTAAAATGGTGGGTGTTGCATTTTTTTTTTTCTACACAGTATTTGCGCAGCGATTTTTCAAACTCATTTTTTGGGTTAAAAAATACACTATTTTTAATTTTAATGCACTAAAACACACTATATTGCCCAAATGTTTGATGAAATAAAAAAGATGATCTTAGGCCGAGTACATAGATACCAAACACGACATGCTTTAAAATTTCGCACAAACGCGAATTGGCGACAAACTACATACATTTTTAAAAGCCTTTAAAAGCCTTTACAGGTTACCCCAGTAGTTTACAGAGGAGGTCTACTGCTAAAATGATTGCCCTCGATCTGACCTTCGCGGTGATACCTCACATGCATGGTGCAATTGCTGTTTACATATGACGCCAGACCGACGCTTGCGTTCGCCATTGGGCAAGAGCAGGGCAGGACAGGGGTGTTTTTTTTTTTTCTTTTTTTTTATTATTAATTTTGCTTTTTTATTTTATTTTTAAATTGTTCCTTCCAAGTATTTTTTTTTTTTATCATTTTTATTGTTATCTCAGGGAATGTAAATATCCCCTATGATAGCAATAGGTAGTGACAGGTACTCTTTTTTGGAAAAAAACTGGGGTCTTCTAGACCCTAGATTTTTCCTCTGCCCTCAAAGCATCTGACCACACCAAGATCTGTGTGATAAAATGCTTTCCCAATTTCCCAATGGCGCTTTTTATATCCGGGGGGGGGCATTCCCTCCCACTGCTTGTAAAAGCAGTCCAGAGGCTAATTAGCCGCTAGGATTGCTTTTACATGAAAGCCGGCCGCAGGCTGAAAAGAATGATACCAAGATGATACCTAAACCCGCAGGCATCATTCTGGTATAAACATTCAAAGTCCAGCAACATACCAGTACGTTGCTGGTCCTTGTTGGACATGTATTGTAATCTTTTTATTTCATGCAGCCAGTTGGCTGAACGAAAAAAGAGATTGATCGGTGGGTATGCCCACCATTAGAATACCGCCCTTCATCCACCCACTTCCAATGATGGGCATACACGCACCATTTATATATGCCGTAGCATGGGGGCATCCTCCCGCAAAAAAGTTATGCCGCACACACATGGTCGGACTTTTCCACGGGCAAGCCTCCGTCGGAATTTCGACCGTATGTACGCGGCATTAGGAGCAAAATCGCTCCTCTGCCCCTGCTGCCCCAATGCTTCGGCATATTTGCTTTTTTTTTTTAACTGTGGTGGTGAAATCACCTCCTACAGCACTGGAGTCGCAGGGATCAGGCCTGTCTCTGCGAACGCTGCAGTTATGTGTGTTTTTGTTTTGTAAGTGACAGTGATCGATCGATACTGCACTTGGGTGGCCTGGGCTGGACGGAGGGGCAAAACGCAGGTGCCAGCAGGTATCTGGGCTGATCCCGCTAACACTGCGTTTTTGGGAACCCTAAACTGCTGGGGACGCTAGTATAGATCTGATCAGATCAGATATTGATCTGTTCAGATACTATACCACTAAGGGGATGCAGACCCTCTCTGACGCTAAAACCTAATTGATATCACCCGCCGGGCGATCAGGGGGTTAAACCTTTATTGGGTTATATACACGGCGGGTGCCCTGACACTATAAAAAGCAAACTAACTAACCAGCGTCACCCGTAACACTTATATGGTGATCACTGGTGAAAGGGTTAACTAGGGGCAATCAGGGGGTTAAAACCTTTATTAGATAATATATGGGGGTACCTGACGCTATAAAAACCTGCGGCGAACCTAAAAAAAATTACCAGCTACCGATCTGCATCACCGACACTAAGACAGCGTTTAGAAAAACGATCGCTTAGTGACAGTGGTGATGGGGGTGAAAGGGTTACCTGGGGGGCGATCAAGGGGGTTAAACCTTTATTAGATAATATATTGGGGTACCTGACGCTATAAAAACCTGCGGCGAACCTAAAAAAAATTACTGGCTACGATCTGCATCACCGACACTAAGACAGCGTTTAGAAAAACAATTGCTTAGCGACAGTGGTGATAGGGGGTGAAAGGGTTACCTGGGGGGCGATCAAGGGGGTTAAACCTTTATTAGATAATATATTGGGGTACCTGACGCTATAAAAACCTGCGGCGAACCTAAAAGAAATTACTGGCTGCCGATCGGCATCACTGACGCTAAGACAGCGATCAGAAAAATGATCGCTAAGCGACAGTGGTGATAGGCGGTGAAAGGGTTATCTGGGGGGTGATCAGGGGGTTAAACCTTTATTAGGGGGGGTTAGGGGGCTACACTGGACCTAAGACTAAACTTTGGTGACACTTTTACAGTCACAAATGTCACTGATTGCAGTGATCACTAAATAAATGGTCACTGCAATCAGTGACACTGTGACTGGGGGCTGGGGGGGTGATCTGGGGGGTGATCTGGGGTGCCTGGGGGGGCCTGGGGGGGCGATTTATGTCCCTATGTGTCCTGGTGTCAGTGTAGTGTTGTGTGCACTGACCTGATATCTTCTCTTGTACGGCGCTCGGTATATGTGAGCGCCGCACCAGAGATGACATCACTTCCTCCTGCTCCCTCTGTCTGACACAGACAGAGGGGGCATTTCCATTCGCCGGGAGCGATCGCGAGGGGGTGGCCAGAAACGAATGGCTGCCCCCTCATCCCGGAACGCTCCCGGACACTTAGCCACCGCTCACTGTATAGGAGGGGGGTCCGATTGGACCCCCCAACTGTACAAAGGCAATCACGTATGCTCTACGTGATTGTGCCTGTCGGTGCCATTCTGCCGACGTATATATACAGTGAGCGGTCGTTAAGTGGTTAACCACTTAACGACCGCCCACCGCCGATTTACGTCGGCAGAATGGCACCGACAGGCAGAATCACGTAGATCTACGTGATCGCCTTTGTGCAGTTGGGGGGTCCATCCGGATCCCCCTTCACTGCAGTGAGTGGCCGTTAAGTGTTCGGGAGCGATCAGGCATGAGGGGGCGGCCGCTCGATTCCGCCCCCCCCTCGCGATCGCTCCCGGCGAATGAAATTGCTTCCTCCTGCCTGAAATGTAAACACAGGCTGGAGGAAGTGATGTCATCTCCCTCGCCGCGGTCTTTTCGTTCCCGGCGCCAAGGAGAGAAGAAGCAGGTTAGTGCACCAACAGTCCACTGACACGTAGGTACACATAGGCACACAAATCACCCCCCAGTCACCCCCAGATCACCCCCCAGGTCACCCCAAAGCCCCCAATCACAGTGTCACTGATTGCAGTGATCATTTATTTTACTGATCACTGCATTTAGTGTCATCTGTGATTGTAAAAAGTTGCAGGGCAGTTAGGATTAGGCCCCTTTAGGTCCAGGGTAGCCCCCTAACCCCCCCTAATAAAGGTTTAACCCCTTGATCACCCCCCAGGTAACCCTTTCACCCCCTAACTTCAGCGTCACTAAGCGATTGTTTTTCCGATCGCTGTATTCGTGTCGCTGGTGTACCCCCATATATTATTTTAACCCCCTGATTGCCCCTAGAGTTAACCCTTTCACCAGTGATCGCCGTATAAGCGTCACTGGTGTCACTGGTTAGCCAGTAAGTTATTTAGTTATTTAGGTTACCCGTCAGGTTTTTATATAGTGTCAGGTACCCCCATATTTAACCTAAAAAAGGTTTTAACCCCCTGATTGCCCCTAGTTAACCCTTTCACCAGTGATCACCATATAAAGGTTACGGGTGACGCTGGTTGATTAGTTTGCTTTTTATAGCATCAGGGCACCCGCCGTATATAACCCAATAAAGGTTTAACCCCCCTGATCGCCCGGCGGGTGAGATCAATTAGGTTTTAGCGCCAGAGAGGGTCTGCGTCGCCCCAGGCAGTGTTAGGTTAGTGCCAGTAACGCTAACACCCACGCGCAAAGCATACACCCCCCTTAGTGGTATAGTATCTGATCAGATCTATACTAGCATCCCCAGCGGTTTAGGGTTCCCAAAAACGCAGTGTTAGCGGGATCAGCCCAGATACCTGCTAGCGCCTGCGTTTAGCCCCTCCGCCCAGCCCAGCCCAGCCCAGCCCACCCAAGTGCAGTATCGATCGATCACTGTCACTTACCAAACACAACACACATAACTGCAGCGTTCGCAGAGACAGGCCTGATCCCTGCGATCGCTAACAGTTTTTTTGTAGCGTTTGATATATTTGCTGACGACAGTCAGGTGCTTTTTTTCCTGTGAATCTTACTAGTGTACCCCTAAATTTAGAGCCCAAAATGGCAAGACGAAGGTACACTAGTAAAGAGGCCTACGAGATTCTGAGCATGACAGATAGTGAAGAGGAGGTCACGTATCTGTCAGATTCAGGCTCAGAATATCTTCCCGTAGAAGACAGTGACGTCAGCGGCCCCACGTCAGATAGCTCTGACGACGAAGTTGAGGTCCCTGCTAAGGTCAGGTGTACCCGATCCCGATCTTCTGAGGTTGTTGAGGAGCAAGAACCGCAGGTCTCTCGTATCATGGAGCAGAGTAGTACTAGCGCCGCTATTCCTTCTGGTGAACTGGCAAGCACCAGCGGCCTAGTACAGCCTGGACGTACATCCAGCACTGCAGTAACACTTGGTGACGTGGCGAGTCCCATAAGTGCAGTTCAAGCTGGCGAGGTGGCAAGCACAAGTAGTGTCCCGCTGCCACCAAGAAGACAAAGGCAGGCCCGTCGTGCCCATACTGCCCTTCCTGCAGAATTCGCCTATCCTGATTGGGTCCCCACCACTTCTGCAGAACCCGTACTTCCCCCATTCACTGCCCAACCCGTTATTCAGGTGGAAACAGCTGATTTTATTCCAATTGATTTTTATTCGCTGTTTTTCACGGAAGATCTCTATAGATCTATTGTGGACCAGAGTAATTTATATGCTGGTCAATTTATCGCCGCTAACCCCCAGTTGCCTAAAATTGCCAGAAATTAGAAACCAATTACGGTTTCCGAATTTAAGACCTTTCTGGGCCTTTCCCTCAACATGGGCACACATAAATTTCCGTCATTGCGTGCTTATTGGTCCACGCACCCAATTGACCACATGCCCGTGTTCTCTGCCTCCATGTCCAGGGCACGATACAAGCAGATTTTGCGGTTCATGCACTTCAACGACAATGAACTTTGTCGTCCACGTGGGGACCCTGAATACGACCGGCTCTATAAAATTCGGCCCCTCATAAACCACTTCAACGAACGTTTTGCAGCCTTGTTTACTCCCGATCAAGTTGTCTGCGTTGATGAGTCCCTGATTAAATTTTCTGGCCGCTTGTCTTTCAAGCAGTACCTTCCCAGCAAGCGTGCCAGATACGGGGTCAAGCTCTACAAGTTCTGTGACAGGGCAACAGGCTATGTAGTGAACTTTACGGTTTATGAGGGAAAAGATAGTCAGATTGAGTCGGTCAACTGCCCGGATTACATAGGGAGCGCTGGCAAGATAGTGTGGAACTTGGTGTCACCCTTATTCGGAAAGGGGTACCACTTGTATGTGGACAATTATTACACGAGCGTGCCACTGTTTAGTCACTTGTTTGATCATCAGATTGGAGCATGTGGCACCGTGCGACTTAATCGCCGGGGCTTTCCCCAGCGGCTTGTAGATGCCCGTCTTAGGCTGGGGGAGAGAGCCTGCTTGAAGTGTAATAACTTGCTCGCTATGAAGTGGAGGGACAATAAGAATGTTTTCCTTCTTACCTCCCTTCATGCAGACATGACAGTCCAAATTCGTACGGCGACTGGTGTTGTGGAGAAACCCCTCTGTGTCCACGAATATAACCAAAATATGGGAGGGGTGGACCTCAACGACCAGTTGATGGCGCCGTATCTAATTGACCGTAAGGCGAGACGCTGGTACAAAAAAGTGTCTCTATCATTATTCCAATTGGCTTTGCTGAACGCTCATGTGCTATACAGAGCTTCAGGCGGGACGTTATCTCTTCTAAAATTCCAGAATGAGATAGTCACAGAACTCCTGTATCCAGGCGGTTCTGCACCTCACCATCCCCTACCAAATGCAGTAAGCCGGCTGCATGAGAGGCATTATTCGTATGTCCTCCCGAGTACCCCTACCCAAAGCCACCCCCAAAAAAGATGTCGTGTCTGTAGCAAGCGCGGATTTAGGCGTGACACCCGTAGTTTTTGTCCACTCTGTCCTGACAAGCCTGGTCTTTGCCAAGGTGAATGTTTTGAACGCTACCACTCAAAAGTGAAGTTTTAGCGTAAGGTACAGCATTTCACAGACAAGGACACACTTACACAGGGTCTCCCAAGATGCCATTACATTTTGAGAGACCCGAACCATTACAGTTGTAAAGTTACAAAAAAAAGTGTAAAAAAGAAAAAAAAAAACGTAAAAAACAAAACACAAAAAAAATATAAAATAAAAAAACCAAAAATAGTTGTTGTTTTATTGTTCTCTCTCTCTCTATTTTCTCTCTATTGTTCTGCTCTTTTTTACTGTATTCTATTCTGCAATGTTTTATCATGCTTGCTTTTCAGGTATGTAATTTTTTGTTTTCAGGTGCGCCATTCAACTGCAGCGCGGAATTATTTATCTTGACAGCAACAGCGTTTGCTCCCACGATACATAAAGCCGTGACTCCAGTGCTGTAGGAGGTGATTTCACCACCACAGTTAAAAAAAAGAGCATATATGCCGAAGCATGGGGGCAGCAGGGGCGGAGGAGCGATTTTGCTCCTAATGCCGCGTACATACGGTCGAAATTCCGACGGAGGCCTGCCCGTGGAAAATTCCGACCGTGTGTACGCGGCATAACTTTTTTGCGGGAGGATGCCCCCATGCTTCGGCATATATATATTTTAGGCACAGGTTGCGTTAAAACATTTTTTTATTTTTTACTAGGTTTTGTTTTGGTATTTGCTTTGCAGGTATGGCATGGTAAGGTCTTACTGTTGTACTGTAATGTTACTTTGTTTTAATGTTAACCACCATTTGCTTAGCAGGTACGCCATTCAGTTGCAGCACGGATCTATTTATCTTGACAGCAACAGCGTTTGCTCTCACGATGCATAAAGCCGTGACTCCAACGCTGTAGGAGGTGATTTCACCACCACAGTTAAAAAAAAGAGCATATATGCCGAAGCATGGGGGCAGCAGGGGCGGAGGAGCGATTTTGCTCCTAATGCCGCGTATATACGGTCGAAATTCCAACGGAGGCTTGCCCGTGGAAAAGTCCGACCGTGTGTACACGGCATAACCTTTTATGCCGCGTACATACGGTCGAAATTCCGACGAAGGCTTGACCGTGTGTACGCGGCATAACTTTTTTGCGGGAGGATGCCCCCATGCTTCGGCATATATGCCCATCATTAGAAGTGGGTGGATGAAGGGAGGTATTCTAATGGTGGGCATACCCACCAATCAATCTCTTTTTTTTCGTTCAGCCAATAGGCTGTATGAAAAAAAAGATTACAATACATGTCCAACAAGGACCAGCAACGTACTGGTATGTTGCTGGACTTTGAATGTTTATACCAGAATGATGCCTGCGGGTTTAGGTATCATCTTGGTATCATTCTTTTCAGCCAGCAGCCGGCTTTCATGTAAAAGCAATTCTAGCAGATAATTAGCCTCTAGACTGCTTTTACAAGCAGTGGGAGGGAATGTCCCCCCCCCGGATATAAAAAGCGCCATTGGGAAATTGGGAAAGCATTTTATCACACCGATCTTGGTGTGGTCAGATGCTTTGAGGGCAGAGGAAAGATCTAGGGTCTAACCCCCAAATTTTTTTCAAAAAAAGAGTACCTGTCACTACTTATTGCTATCATAGGGGATATTTACATTCCCTGAGATAACGATAAAAATGGTAAAAAAATAAAATATGGAAGGCACAGTTTAAAAATAAAATAAAAAAGCCAAATAAATAATAAAAAAAAAAAAAAAAAAAAAAGCACCGCTGCCCCCCCCCCCCCTGCTCTTGCGCAAAGGCGAACGCAAGCGTCGGTCTAGCGTCATATGTAAACAGCAATTGCATCATGCATGTGAGGTATCACCGCGAAGGTCAGATCGAGGGCAGTCATTTTAGCAGTAGACCTCCTCTGTAAATCTAACGTGGTAACCTGTAAAGGCTTTTAAATGCTTTTAAAAATGAATGTAGTTTGTCGCCGCTGCGCGTTTGTGCGCAATTTTAAAGCATGTCGTGTTTGGTATCCATGTACTCGGCCTATGATCATCTTTTTTATTTCATCAAACATTTGGGCAATATAGTGTTTTTTTAGTGCATTAAAAATAAAAAAAGTGTGTTTTTCCCCCAAAAAATGCGTTTGAAAAATCGCTGCGCAAATACTGTGTGGAAAAAAAAAATGCAACACCCACTATTTTAATCTGTAGGGCCTTTGCTTTAAAAAAATATATAATGTTTGGGGGTTCAACATAATTTTCTTGCAAAAAAAAAATTTTTTTCATGTAAACAAAAAGTGTCAGAAAGGGCTTTGTCTTCAAGTGGTTAGAAGAGTGGATGATGTGTGACATAAGCTTCCTAATGTTGTGCATAAAATGCCAGGACAGTTCAAAACCCCCCCAAATGACCCCATTTTGTAAAGTAGACACCTCAAGCTATTTGCTGAGAGGCATGTTGAGCCCATTGAATATTTTTTTTTTTGTCCCAAGTGATTGAATAATGACCAAAAAAAAAAAAATGTACAAAAAGTTGTCACTAAATTATATATTGCTCAAACATGCCATGGGCATATGTGGAATTACACCCCAAAATACATTCTGTTGCTTCTCCTGAGTACGGGGATACCACATGTGTGTGACTTTTTGGGAGCCTAGTCGCGTACGGGACCCCAAAAACCAAGCACCGCCTTCAGGATTTCTATGGGTGTAAATTTTTGATTTCACTCCTCACTGCCTATCACAGTTTCGGAGGCCATGGAATGCCCAGATGGCACAAAACCCCCCCAAATGACCCCATTTTGGAAAGTAGACACCCCAAGCTATTTGCTGAGAGGTATGTTGAGTATTTTGCAGATCTCGCTTTTTGTCACAAAGTTTTGAAAATGTAAAAAAAGAAAAAAAAAAGAAAAAAAAATGTCTTTCTTAATTTTCAAAAACAAATGAGAGCTGTAAAATACTCACCATGCCTCTCAGCAAATAGCTTGGGGTGTCTACTTTCCAAAATGGGGTCATTTGGGGGGGTTTTGTGCCATCTTGGCATTTTATGGCCTTCAAAACTGTGATAGGTAGTGAGGAGCGAAATCAAAAATTTATGCCCTTAGAAACCTTGAAGGCGGTGCTTGGATTTTGGGGTCCCGTACGCGGCTAGGCTCCCAAAAAGTCCCACACATGTGGTATCCCCGTACTCAGGAGAAGCAGCAGAATGTATTTTGGGGTGTAATTTCACATATGCCCATGGCATGTGTGAGCAATATATCATTTAGTGACAACTTTGTGCAAAAAAAAAAAAAGTTTGTCATATTCCCGCAACCTGTGGCAAAATATAAAATATTCCATGGACTCAACATGCCTCTCAGCAAATAGATTAGGGTGTCTACTTTCCAAAATGGGGTAATTTGGGGGGGTTTTGTGCTATTTTGGCATTTTATGGCCTTCGAAACTGTGATAGGTAGTGAGGAGTGAAATCAAAAATTTACGCCCTTAGAAATCCTGAAGGCGGTGCTTGGTTTTTGGGGCCCTGTACGCGGCTAGGCTCCCAAAAAGTCCCACACATGTGGTATCCCCGTACTCAGGAAAAGCAGCAGAATGTATTTTGGGGTGCAATTCCACATATAACCATGGCATGTGTGAGCAATATATCATTTAGTGACAACTTTTTGTACATTTTTTTTTTCTTTTTGTCATTATTCAATCATTTGGGACAAAAAAAAAATATTTAATGGGGTCAACATGCCTCTCAGCAAATAGCTTAGGGTGTCTACTTTCCAAAATGGGGTCATTTGGGGGGGTTTTGTGCCATCTTGGCATTTTATGGCCTTCAAAACTGTGATAGGTAGTGAGGAGTGAAATCAAAAATTTATGCCCTTAGAAACCTTGAAGGCGGTGCTTGGTTTTTGGGGTCCCGTACGCGGCTAGGCTCCCAAAAAGTCCCACACATGTGGTATCCCCGTACTCAGGAGAAGCAGCAGAATGTATTTTGGGGTGTAATTTCACATATGCCTATGGCATGTGTGAGCAATATATCATTTAGTGACAACTTTGTGCAAAAAAAAAAAAGTTTGTCATATTCCCACAACTTGTGGCAAAATATAAAATATTCCATGGACTGAACATGCCTCTCAGTAAATAGCTTGGGGTGTCTACTTTCCAAAATGGGGTCATTTGGGGGGTTTTGTGCTATTTTGGCATTTTATGGCCTTCGAAACTGTGATAGGTAGTGAGGAGTGAAATCAAAAATTTGCGCCCTTAGAAATCCTGAAGGCGGTGCTTGGTTTCCGGGGTCCCGTACGTGGCTAGGCTCCTAAAAAGTCCCACACATGTGGTATCCCCGTACTCAGGAGAAGCAGCAGAATGTATTTTGGGGTGCAATTCCACATATAACCATGGCATGTGTGAGCAATATATCATTTAGTGACAACTTTTTGTAATTTTTTTTTTGTCATTATTCAATCACTTGGGACAAAAAAATAAATATTCAATGGGCTCAACATGCCTCTCAGCAATTTCCTTGGGGTGTCTACTTTCCAAAATGGGGTCATTTGGGGGGGTTTTGTACTGCCCTGCCATTTTAGCACCTCAAGAAATGAGATAGGCAGTCATAAATTTAAAGCTGTGTATATTTTAGAAAATGTACCCTAGTTTGTAAACGCTATAACTTTTGCGCAAACCAATAAATATACGCTTATTGACATTTTTTTTACTAAAGACATGTGGCTGAATACATTTTGGCCTAAATGTATGACTAAAATTGAGTTTATTCGATTTTTCTTATAACAAAAAGTAGAAAATATCATTTGTCTTTTTCTGTTTATATCGCAAAAAATAAAAATCGCAGAGGCAATCAAATACCATTAAAAGAAAGCTCTATTTGTGGGAAGAAAAGGACGCAAATTTCATTTGGGTACAACATTGCATGTCCGCACAATTTACAGTTAAAGCAGCGCAGTGCCGAATCCCAAAAACAGGCCTGGTCCTAATGGCCCGAAATGGTCCGGGGCTTAAGTGGTTAATGATGCATAAAGTGAAAAAAAAAAGTCAAATATTCCTTTAAATATCGTACCTGGGGGGTGTCTAAAGTATGCCTGTGAAGTGCCACGTGTTTCCCGTGTTTAGAACTGTCCCTGCACAAAATGACACTTCTAAAGGAAAAAAAAGCCATTTAAAACTGCTTGCGGCTTTAATGTAATGTCTGGTCCCGGTAATATGGATGAAAATCTTTAAGAAAAATGGCATAGCTACCCCATGACCCCCCCTACCCCAGCCCATTACCAGCCCCTTTGGGTCTTGTATGGATATTAAGGGGAACCCCGCACATAAAATAAAAAAGGCCCTATATACTCTGAACAGCCGTATACAGGCGGTGCATACAAGACAGGGACTGTAGGTTTGTTCTTATGTAGAATCTGTTTGTAATTTTGAACAGGTACATTGTTTAAGTGTAGCTCCAGCCCAAAAATCTATTTTTAAACTTTTTGGAAAACATAGGTAAGGGTTATCACCCCTGTAACATTTGTTTTGCTGTCTGTGCCCCTGTTCAGAACATTTCACCTCACTTTCCGTCCCAATGACAACTGTTTTTGAAATGTGGTGTTTTTCTTGAAACAAGGATTGGTGATAAAGCATCAGTACAGAGGAGACACCTTTCTCCCATATTAATTCTTACAGGAGAGAATTTTCCTTCCTAGGGGTAGATTTCCTCTCACTTCCCGTTGTCTTCTTGCGTTTGCAAGTAGGAGTCGTTTGTAAGTTGGATGTTTGAAAGTAGGGACCTGCCGTATATACTCTGCAGAAATAGGCCCCTTAGTTGTTGGTGTTGGCACAACACTGTAAGCACTCACAGTTACTCTTGGTTGGTGCTGGAACGCCCTGCTGTCAACTATTATATCAGGAATTGTAATTACATATAATTGTTGAACAGTGGTAGTAAAAATTGGGCCTTTGATGGTGGTGCTGGTGCCACAACACTGTAAGCCCTGACAGTTACTCTTGGTGGGTGCAGCAATGGGCCCTGCTGTGAATTATTAGATCAAGAATTGTAATTGCATGCCCCTGTTGAACAGGGGCTGAAAAATTGGGCCTTTTGTGGTGGTGGTGGTGGTGTTGCCACAACACTGTAAGCCCTCAGAGTTACTCTTGGTGGGTGCAGCAATGGGCCCTGCTGTGAATTATTAGATCAAGAATTGTAATTACATGCCCCTTTTGAACAGGGGCTGAAAAATTGGGCCTTTCGTGGTGGTGGTGGTGGTGGCGTTGCCACAACACTGTAAGCCCTCAGAGTTACTCTTGGTGGGTGCAGCAATGGGCCCTGCTGTGAATTATTAGATCAAGAATTGTAATTACATGCCCCTGTTGAACAGGGGCTGAAAAATTGGGCCTTAGGCACTGGTGGCACAACACTGCAACCCCTCACAGATACTGTACTTGGAGCACAGCAATGAGCCCTGTTGCAAAGTATTGCTTCAAAAATTGTAATTACACGCCCCTGTTAAACAGGGGCTGAAAAATTGGGCGTTAGGCACTGGTGGCGGCACCCATAAACAAAAATGATCTTCCAAGCTATCATCATCAATCGTATCATTGAGGACTCGGAGGAGGAGGATAGCCAGTCAACATAACAGCACAGGCACTCAGCATCAGCATCAGTCTTGAAGGGATGTGACATGTTAAAATCAATTAGTCTGTTATATCAGCATCAGGTGTGTGGTAGCTGGTGGTGATCCAAGACTGGTTCATCTTGATGAAAGTCAGTCGATCAACCGAGTCGGTGGACAGGCGCACCCTGTGATCCGTGACAAATCCTCCAGCAGCACTGAATGTGCGTTCCGAAAGAACGCTGGATGCAGGACAGGCCAGTAGCTCGATTGCATACTGTGCAAGCTCTGGCCAGTGATCCATCCTCAAGACCCAGTAAGCCAGAGGATTTTCGGTGGGGAAGGTGTCCAAGTCTGACCTTGCCCCTAGATATTCCTGCACCATGTTTATCAGACGCTGGCGATGGTTGCTGGAACCGATCATACTTTGGGGCTGCGGACTAAAGAATTGTCTGAACGCATCGGTCAGACGGCCACCTTCCCCACCGCTCCTTCTTTGACTGGCCGAAGCCTCAGCAACTCGTTGTCCAGCACCAGGAGTTTGTAACCTCCCAGTCTCTGGGAACGCGTTGCACAGACCTTTCTGCAAGGCCTCCCGGAGTTGTCTCATCCTCTGCTCCCTCTGCGACGGTAACATAAGGTCCGCAACCTTACCCTTGTACCGTGGATCAAGGAGAGTGGCCAGCCAGTAATGGTCCCTCTCCTTGATCCGAAGAATACGAGGATCCTTCCGCAGACTTTGCAGGATCAGGGAGGCCATGCAGCGTAGGTTAGCTGAGGCATTCGGTCCGGAGTCCTCTGGGTCACTAAGGACGACATGATCCGCAGCCACCTCCTCCCAGCCACTTACAAGTCCACGGGTTTCTTGGGACTGTAAATCATCCCTAAAAGACTGCTGCTGTTGATGCTGCTGAGTGCCAGGCTCCACCTCCATGCTGACACAATCCTCCTCCTCCTCCTCCTCCTCTTCCTGTGCGATGGGTGGGACAGAAGGAACACTGTCTGGGTAAAGGGGGCCTTGAGAGGCAAGGAAGTCCTCCTCTTCCTGCCTCTGTTCTGCCTCAAGTGCCCTGTCCATTATTCCACGCAGCGTGTGCTCCAACAGGTGGACAAGAGGTACAGTGTCACTGATGCATGCACTGTCACTGCTCACCATCCTCGTGGCCTCCTCAAATGGTGCCAGGACAGTGCATGCATCCCTGATCATGCCCCACTGGCGTGGAGAAAAAAAACCAAGCTCCCCTGACCCTGTCCTGGTGCCGTAGTCGCACAGGTACTCATTGATGGCCCTCTGTTGCGTGTGCAGCCGCTGCAGCATGGCCAACGTTGAGTTCCACCTGGTGGGCATGTCACATATAAGGCGGTTCTTGGGCAGGTTCAACTCCTTTTGCAGCTCAGCCAGGCGAGCACTGGCATTATAAGATCTGCGGAAATGCACACAGACTTTCCTGGCCTGCCTCAGGACATCCTGTAAGCCCGGGTACCTGCCCAAGAACCGCTGCACCACCAGGTTAAGGACGTGAGCCACACAGGGCACATGGGTCAGTTGTCCCTGTCGGAGGGCGGAGAGGAGGTTGGTGCCATTGTCGCAAACCACCATTCCTGGCTTAAGCTGGCGTGGCGTCAACCACCTCTCGGCCTGGCCCTGCAGAGCAGACAGGACCTCTGCCCCAGTGTGGCTTCTGTCCCCCAAACACACCAGCGCAAGCACGGCATGGCATCTTTTTGCCTGCGTACTTGCGTAGCCCCTTGAACGCTTACGGAGCACCGCTGGTTCAGAGAACAAAGCACAGGAAGAGGCCATGGAGGAAGAAGAAGAGGAGGGGGTGGAGGAGAGAGGTGTGTCACAACCAGTTTTGACACACTTTTTTTTTTTTTTTTGACGCATTTTGGAGGCGTGGCGGTGGAACAACCTCCAACACTACTGCACCTTGTCCTGCATCCTTCCCAGCTGCCAAAAGAGTGACCCAATGGGCCGTGAAAGAAAGGTAACGTCCCTGTCCATGCCTGCTGGACCATGAGTCAGCGGTAATATGCACCTTACCGCTGACCGCCCTGTCCAGCGAGGCCAAGACATTGCCTTCCACATGCCGGTAGAGAGCCGGAATAGCCTTCCGTGAGAAAAAGTGGCGTTTGGGAACCTGCCACTGAGGAACCGCACATTGCACAAACTCACGGAAGGGGGCCGAGTCTACCAACTGAAAAGGCAGCAGTTGAAGCGCTAGCAATTTAGCCAAGCTAGCATTCAACCGCTGGGCATGTGGATGGCTGGGAGTGAACTTCTTTCGACGGTCCAGCAGCTGGGGCAGGGAAATTTGCCTGCTAGAATCGGACGTCGGTGTACTGCTAGCAGAGTGGCCGCAAGTACTTGGCTGTGACACACCTAATTCTACACCTTCATTCCTCTCAGTGCATGTTTCAGAGAGGACTGAAGTTATAGTGGGGTTGGAGATCCCAGCTGATGCGGTGCAAGGAGTGGTCCGCTTTGTTCTTTGGTGTGGGTCTTTGAGGTAGGCTTGCCAACGAGCTGCATGGCAGGTCAACATATGTCTGGTCAGGCATGTGGTACCCAAGCGGCTGATGTTTTGGCCACGCAATATACGCTTGAGACATATGTTGCAAACAGCAGCTGTGCGATCTGATGCACTAGCCTCAAAAAAGGCCCACACCAAAGAACTTTTTGAATGACGGGCAGAGGCAGCGCCCTGCACAGGCGGAGCTCTGCGGTGTGATTCCGTCGGTGTACTGCCCTTACGCTGGCCACCAAAGGGCATCCTGCCTCGTTGGAGATGTGCCTCCTCCTCATCCTCCTCCTCTCTCCTATTAGGCACCCACGTGGAGTCAGTGACCTCATCATCCCCTCCCTACTCATCACTGGAGCCAATCTGGCAGTATGCTGCAGCTGCTGGAACATGACTGCCAGATTGGTGTCCTTCTTGAGCATCCCCTCTGTCTGCTCTCACGCTACTGCCTTCCTCTAGCTGGGTTTCATCATCAGACCCTTCGAAACGCTGGCCATCCTCCTGGAGCATGTACCCAACACTGTGCTCAAACAGTTCGGGGGACTCCTCAGGAGGAGGACATGGTGGGTCTAGGGAAGGAGTGACTGATGATGAGTCTGACATTGATACATTGATACCAGGGAAGAGGACGCTTTGGCAGCTGCTTTGCCAGTACCCTGAGCCTGGGTGAGAGAGGATGAGGAGGAGGAGGAGGGCTTGGTCATCCACTCTACCAAGTCTTCGGCATGATGTGGCTCAACAAGTCCAGCTGCCGAAAAGAAGGACAAGCGTGTCCCATGGCCATGTGCTGATGACAATGCACCGCGTCCACGACCAGCACTGTTGCCCCCAGACACAGAGCCTGCTTGCCCTCTTTTATTGCCTCCTGACTGTCTGCCTCTCCTTGTTTGCCTTCCAGACATTCTATTGGATGGCCTGCAGGGAGATGGGAAAAAAAGCAATAAAGGCTACCTTCAGGTGTCCTTCTCTGTCCCTTTACTTAAGGATTTCTAAATATGGTTGAGGATGATTGCTTTCGCACAGAATAGCACAATGACAATTTCCCTGACTGTCCAAAAAACAAGGATTTCAAAGATGGTTGATGAGGAATGCTTTAGCACAGTATAGCACAATGAGAATTTCCCTCACTGTCCTTCCCTGTCCCTACAAACAAGGTTTAGCACAGTAAAACACACTGACACTCTCCCTACCTATAGTTTTCTGTCCCTATAAAAAATTTTTTTTTAAAGATGGTTGATGAGGAATGCTTTAGCACAGTATAGCACAATGAGAATTTCCCTCACTGTCCTTCCCTGTCCCTACAAACAAGGTTTAGCACAGTAAAACACACTGACACTCTCCCTACCTATAGTTTTCTGTCCCTATAATTTTTTTTTTTTTTAAAGATGGTTGATGAGGAATGCTTTAGCACAGTATAGCACAATGAGAATTTCCCTCACTGTCCTTCCCTGTCCCTACAAACAAGGTTTAGCACAGTAAAACACACTGACACTCTCCCTACCTATAGTTTTCTGTCCCTATAAAAAATGTTTTTTTAAAGATGGTTGATGAGGAATACTTTAGCACAGTATAGCACAATGAGAATTTCCCTCACTGTCCTTCCCTGTCCCTACAAACAAGGTTTAGCACAGTAAAACACACTGACACTCTCCCTACCTATAGTTTTCTGTCCCTATAAAAATTTTTTTTTTAAAGATGGTTGATGAGGAATGCTTTAGCACAGTATAGCACAATGAGAATTTCCCTCACTGTCCTTCCCTGTCCCTACAAACAAGGTTTAGCACAGTAAAACACACTGACACTCTCCCTACCTATAGTTTTCTGTCCCTATAAAAAATGTTTTTTTAAAGATGGTTGATGAGGAATGCTTTAGCACAGTATAGCACAATGAGAATTTCCCTCACTGTCCTTCCCTGTCCTTACAAACAAGGTTTAGCACAGTAAAACACACTGACACTCTCCCTACCTATAGTTTTCTGTCCCTATAAAAAATGTTTTTTTAAAGATGGTTGATGAGGAATGCTTTAGCACAGTATAGCACAATGAGAATTTCCCTCACTGTCCTTCCCTGTCCCTACAAACAAGGTTTAGCACAGTAAAACAGACTGACACTCTCCCTACCTATCCTTCTCTTTCCCTAAACTAAAGGAATCCAGGTTAAGCAAGAAAAAAAAATGTCACTGTCCCTGCCTATGCTTCTCTTTCCCTGCTCCGGAACACACTACACTAGGCCGCCGTGCTGGCGGCCTTTTATAGTGTGGGGTGTGTACTAAACACCCTCAGCAATAATTGGCCACAGGCATCCTGCCTGTGGCCAATCATTGCTCTCCTCGCTGCCGGCGCTGTGATTGGCCAAGCATGCAGGGTCACAGTGCATGCTTGGCCAATCACAGCGCCTGGATGACACTGCGATGGCGTAGTGCATTGTGGGCCGCGAATTAGGCGCGAACGGCCCAAATCGTTCGTTGTTCGGCGAACGATCGAACAACCGATGTTCGAGTCGAACGTATGTTCGACTCGAACACCGAGCTCATCCCTAATCACCAACAATGAAGGGAAAGACACACAGCACAGATGGTCCGGACGCCGGCAAATAGTTTCACAATGGAGCTGCAAAATGGCAAGATTAGCTTGATTGCAGCCAATATCATTATTTAGTCATATAACCTGTAGGTACCATAGTGCAGCTTCACTGTGAATAACCCTAACAAAATTGGAACCTAACGAGGGGAGATGGAAATATTGACCACTGATATCACCTTCCTAGGGGAAGGAGGATATTGGAATGGTCTCCGTGGGATTTGGGGAATAGATGGAAGGAACAGGTGTTCCTATTGCACTCCAGGGATCACACTAGAGTGCATTCATAGCCCTGTACAGATTTTCCGAGATGGTGAGCTTTGGTCACTTTTCCTTCAATGGCAATCAAATGTAGTAAAGGAGTTTAGGTCATTGAATCTTTGGTTGCTTTAGAATGTGACCGCTAATGGCATAGTCAATATTTCAGTACAGCGCGGAGTGGTGGGAGCTAGGGAAGCCACAGAAAAGTTTCACCTTCTTAGTGTGTTCAGAAGGGGACGGGTATCTAGGGTTCAGTGGAATCTGACATGCAGAGCGGGGTCAGTGCATTTCACTGGAAACCCCCTGTTGAAGATGAACTTATTTTATACTTTACCCTTTCAGATGCTCAACGTCCTTTAAGTTAGCTGTGGCTCCGTGCTCAACCAGATCTCCTTGTCGGGATGGAATGTCTCACTGTCTGCTGGTCTTTGCGGATTGGTTGTTATAAATCTGTAGCAGCGTGAAGAGTTCAAAAATTTGCGCTGTTGACGTTACGTACGTTCCGACCAGGACTTTGGAATCCACTATGCCCCGCGCTGCTTTCCGTTACTGTCCTCCGTACACGGATCTCCGCTGTCGGGTCGAGGGGTTGCGTTACCGACGTCACGTGACCTCCGTGACGTCAACGTGTTTCGCTTTGATGTTGCGTAGCTTCGTCTGGACTTGCACCCCAAAATACATTTTGCTGCTTCTCCTGAGTACGGGGATACCACATGTGTGGGACTTTTTGAGAGCCTAGCCACGTACGGGGCCCCAAAAACCAAGCACCTCTTTCAAGATTTGTAAGGGAGCAAATTTTTGATTTCACTCCTCACTACCTATCACAGTTTCGAAGGCCATAAAATGCCAAAATAGCACAAAACCCCCCAAATGACCCCATTTTGGAAAGTAGACACCCCAAGCTATTTACTGAGAGGCATGTTGAGTCCATGGAATATTTTATATTTTGCCACAAGTTGCGGGAATATGACAAACTTTTTTTTTTTGCACAAAGTTGTCACTAAATGATATATTGCTCACACATGCCATGGGCATATGTGAAATTACACCCCAAAATACATTCTGCTGCTTCTGCTGAGCACGGGTATACCACATGTGTGGGACTTTTTGGGAGCCTAGCCGCGTACGGGACCCCAAAAACCAAACACCGCCTTCAAGATTTCTAAGGGCATAAATGTTTGATTTCACTCCTCACTACCTACCCCTTCCTATCACAGTTTTGATGGTCATAAAATGCCAAGATAGCGCAAAACCCCCCCAAATGACCCTATTTTGGAAAGTAGACACCCCAAGCTATTTTTTGAGAGGCATGTTGAGCCCATTTAATATTTTTTTTTTTTTTTGTCCCAAGTGATTGAATAATGACAAAAAGAAAAAAAATGTACAAAAAGTTGTCACTAAATGATATATTGCTCAAACATGCCATGGTTATATGTGGAATTGCACCCCACAATACATTTTGCTGCTTCTCCTGAGTACGGGGATACCACATGTGTGGGACTTTTTGAGAGCCTAGCCGCGTACGGGGCCCCGAAAACCTTCAGGATTTCTAAGGGCGTAAATTTTTGATTTCACTCCTCACTACCTATCACAGTTTTGAAGGCCATAAAAGTAGGATTTTTAAAACAGCTTACCTGTAAAATCCTTTTCTTGGAGTACATCACGGGACACAGAGCAGCATAGTCATTACTATGTGGTTATATAGAATTACCTTCAGGTGCTGGCACTGGCAACTTCCAAAACAGGAAGTACCCTCCCCTATATAAGCTCCTCCCATCCGGGAGTACCTCAGTTTTGTAGCAAAGCAATACGTGTCCCCAAAAGAGGGGTGGGAGCTCTGTGTCCCGTGATGTACTCCAAGAAAAGGATTTTACAGGTAAGCTGTTTTAAAAATCCTACTTTCTTGTTCATACATCACGGGACACAGAGCAGCATAGTCATTACTATGTGGGACGTCCCAAAGCAATGCCACATGAGGGGGGGATACACCATACATAAGCTGGGCGCCATCAGGCATGAGGATCTTTTGCGGCCTGCAACACACTGCGCCCAAAGGCGACATCCTCCTGACTTCTAACGTCCACCTGGTAGAACCTAGTAAACGTGTGTACTGAAGATCATGTTGCGGCCTTACAAATTTGCGCCAGGGAGGCCTGGTGATGCACTGCCCATGAAGTTCCAACTGCTCTCGTGGAGTGCGCCCTAACTTTGAACGGAGGCGGTCTACTTCTCAAGCCATAGGCTTGTATTATGACCTGTCGAATCCACTTGGCTAAAGTAGATTTTGATGCTGCCTGACCCTTTCTGGGGCCTTCCGGCAGAACAAACAAAGAATCCGTTCTACGAATCTGAGCAGTGGCTTTTAGATAAGCTTTAACTGCTCTTACTACATCCAAAGAATGCAATAACTTTTCCTCTACCGAGCTTGGTTTGGGGAAAAAAGAAGGAAGAACCACATCCTGGTTCAAGTGAAACCTCGATACCACCTTAGGAAGAAAGGCTGGGTGAGGACGTAATACTACTCTGTCCTTATGGATAACCAGATATGGCTCTTTACAGGACATGGCGGCTAATTCCGACACTCTTCTAGCCGAGCATATGGCTACTAAAAATATCAATTTCCTGGTGAGTAGAACCAAGGAAATGTGCCGCAAAGGTTCAAATGGCTGCTTCTGCAGAACCGACAGAACCAAATTTAGATCCCATGGGCATATGGGAGCCTTAATCGGTGGAATAATACGAGTCACACCTTGCATAAAGGATTTGACAAGTGAATGCATAGCCAGGGGCCTTTGAAATAGTATTGATAAGGCCGAAACCTGGCCCTTGATAGTACTTAAGGCAAACTTCCTGTCTACAGCCCACTGCAGGAAGTCCAGAATTCTGCCTATAACGTACTTACGTGGATGCCATTTTCTGGCCTCGCACCAAGTGATGTACGCCTTCCAAACTCTATAGTAGATCTGCCTGGATACAGGCTTCCTGGCATTGATTATAGTTGATACCACAGAGTTAGAGAGACCTCTCTTCTTTAGGATGTGGGATTCAATAGCCAGGCCGTTAAATTTAGAGTTAGTAAGGAAGGGTGGTATATCGGTCCTTGCGAAAGCAGGTCCGGACGACGTGGAAGGGTCCAAGGACTCCCCACAGACATTTTGATGATCTCCGCGTACCAGGCCCTTCGGGGCCACGCTGGAGCCACCAGGATCACCGGCTTCTTCTCCAACCTGACTCTGCGAAGGAGTCGGGGCAACAATTGTAGCGGAGGGAATGCATATATCAGTCTGAACTGATCCCAAGGGAACACCAGAGCATCCGAGCCGCAAGCGAGGGGATCCCTTGTCCGGGAGACAAATCTGTCCACCTTTGCGTTGAATCTGGATGCTAGCAGATCTACATCCGGTGTTCCCCACCGCTGACATATTGCTCGGAAGACCTCGGGATGAAGGGACCATTCCCCTGGGCATAACTGTTGGCGACTCAGAAAGTCTGCCTTCCAATTCTCCACCCCTGGAATGAAGACAGCTGATATACATGGGACATGCTTTTCTGCCCATTCCAGGATGTGACTTACTTCCCTCTGGGCTGCACGACTCCTGGTGCCTCCCTGATGATTGATATATGCCACTGCTGTGGCATTGTCTGATTGAATTCTGACAGGGGACCCTTGGAGTCTGGATGTCCAGGCTACTAGGGCGTACCGGGCTGCTCGTATCTCTAAGAGATTGATGGGCAGGGTTTTTACTACATTTGACCATCTGCCCTGGAGAGACCATTGCTCCAGTACTGCCCCCAGCCTATAAGGCTGGCATCTGTAGTGACCACCTTCCAAGATATCGGGCTGAAGGGTTTTCCCTTCTGGAGATTCTGGGGGATCAACCACCAGCAGAGACTCTTCCGAACGGAAGGGGACAAAGCCATCGGGAAGTCTAGAGCCTGAACTTTTCCGTTCCAGGCTGACAATATGGCCCTTTGTAAATTCCTTGAGTGGAATTGGGCGTATGGCACAGCTTCGAATGATGCTACCATCTTTCCTAGCAGCCTCATGCACAGGCGTATGGACGGCTGTCTTTTTGCACAAAGCAGACGGAGCAAGCCCCTCAAAGAGGATACCTTGTCTAGAGGTAAGAAAATCTTCCTCTGGTCTGAATCCAGCCGTAGCCCTAGATATACCAGGTTTTTCACTGGCTGTAGGGCTGACTTGTCCAGGTTGATGACCCAACCGTGAGATTCTAGATACTTGATTGTATCGACAATTACCACTTCTAGCTTGGCAACTGAGTGGTCCATCAACAACAGGTCGTCTAGGTATGCCATTATCGTTACACCCCGTGTTCTTAGATCGGCCAACAGTGGGGCCAGAATTTTTGTGAACACTCGTGGTGCTGTGGCCAGACCGAATGGTAAGGCTCTGAACTGAAAATGGCGCCCTTCTACTGCAAAGCGTAGGAATTTTTGATGACCTGGAAAGATGAGAACATGCAAGTAAGCATCTTTGATGTCGATCGAGGCTAACCATTCCTCCCCTTGTAGGGCAGCGGTGACCGATCGGATCGACTCCATCCGGAAAGACCGGACGTTTAGAAATTTGTTTAGACTCTTTAGGTCCAATATGGGTCTTATGTCCCCGTTTGGCTTCGGGACTGTGAAAAGGTTTGAGTAGAAACCCAACCCCCACTCTTCCATAGGAACCTCCATAATTACTCCTTGGAGCAATAGTTGTTCTAACGCCAATAGGAGAGACCCTCTTTTCAGAGGGTCTCTTGGCATGCCTGACCACATAAAATGGGACGGAGGAGACTCTTTTAACTCCAACTTGTATCCCAGAGTTACTGCGGAGAGCACCCATCTGTCTTTGATCGTCTCCCGCCAGGTCTCTGCGAACAACTGAAGTCTTCCCCCCACCCGTTTGAGTGGGGGCAGCCCTTCATAGGCTTGACTTGGAGGCTGGTTTAGTACCTCTTCGGATCCAGGGCTTTTTATTACCCTGTGGCTGTCCCTGATTTTTACCTCCTGAGTTTGACCTAGGAGGCCGTCGGAACTGCTTAGTAGCAGACGTCGCAGGGATAGGAGAGGTAGTCCTCTTAAAAGATGGACCCCTAGACCTCTTCTTACTCGGTAAGAGAGTACTTTTACCACTGGAAATCTTCTGGATATACTTATCCAGGTCTTCGCCAAAAAGGCGTTCCCCATGAAATGGGAAGCTAACTAAGAGCTTCTTACAGGGAGCTTCAGCAGACCAGTTTTTGAGCCACAGAAGCCTACGCATATGTACCAAAGACAGCGTGAGGCGGGAGGCCTGATGGATAGAATCCTTGATTGGGTCAACCGCAAAGCATAATGCTCTAGGCAGATCAGCCAGAGCCTGGGCCTGCTGGTCTGGCAAATCCCTCAGGACCATTTTCATTTGATCCTTTAAAGCTTGGCAGACCCCAATAGCTGCCACTGCTGGCTGTGTAACAGCCCCTGCTGTGGAAAAAGCAGATTTTAATAAAGATTCCAATTTTTTATCCACTGGATCTTTGAACATTTGAACATTATCTACTGGACATGTCAGTGATTTGTTCACAGAAGAGATGGCTGCATCCACCGTAGGAACATTCCATCTCTGGGTGAACTTTTCCTCCATGGGATAGATCACCGGAAACCTTTTAGGCGGAACAAATAGCTTATCAGGATGTTCCCAGTCCTGGTATATAAGTCCTTCCAATAATGGATGTATTGGAAAGGAGCAATTAACCTGGGGAGCTTTTAGCGACCCCAATGAGGAGACAGCAGTAGTTGATGGTTCAACAAGAGGCATTTTAAATGCAGATCAAACCATGTCAGTTAGGGTCTGGACCCACAATCTTTCAGTCTGTGATGCTGAAAATGGTTCATCTACTGTCGATTCCTCAAAAATAGAGCTAACCTCCTCCTGATCCCCTTCAGGTAGGTCGGTCCCTTCCTGGGACTGTTGCTCTGCCAACAGGCACTCTAATGGAGGTGATGGAGATCTGGCGCGCTTTCTTTCCTGTAGAGAAGAAGCGATCAATGCAGCCAATCTCTGCTCCAATCCCTCCAGAGTTGAGGAAAAAACCTCCTCTGTTATATATGCAGGAGCAGGTGGACTGAGGACAGCCGCAGTACCTGGCACTCCCGGGGGTTCCTTATGGGTATTAACCTCTGATTTCTCAGGGGAGGAGGGTGCAGATGACTGCTCCAGATCCTCAGAGCCCGATGGAGACCCCCTACACTTCCTGAGAGGTATATCTCAGAGTTTTTTAGGCGGCATATTCCTTAGTTCAAAGCTGAGGTATTCCAGCCGCAATACACCCCTTACTGAAATAGTCTAATGCAATTTGCTGCTATGTGCATCAGTGGGTGTCTACTAATGCGTCTTTCTGGGGATGCCTGTATCAACCGCCCACTGTAAGCCCCTATACCATGCTACCAGCTCCTTTTCATGCTCTGTGTCCATAGCAAGCAGCGTGGACTGAGTCCTTTTATCTTGCTGGGACGCCCGCACATGCGCAGAAGCGCTGGGCGCACAGAGCGCGTCATCCGCCAGGCTCCGCCCCCTTTTTTGAAGCTAAACTTTATAAAAAGAAAGCATGTGTGCGCGCGCGCGCGCGTGCACGTGTGCGCTCTTGGCGCCATGTAGGGAGAGGAGCCAGGGTCCCTGTTTCACCAGGACTCGGGGATGGATGGAAACTACTTGGCAGCATGACAGAGGAATGCAGCTTCCCTGATAGAGAGCTCACTCATCTGTCTGGACTTTCACCATGGAAGGAATAGTCCCAAGAAAAAAGACGTTCCACAGCGGCCTCTAGTGGACAAACACAGGTACCGCACTTTTGTCTTTTTTTTTTTTTTAAACCTCCTTTATGAAAAACATTTCCAGGTTTACAGTTTTTTTAAAAACTTCCCTCATGAAAAAACATTTCTAGGATTTCTTAGGCATATACAGCTATTAGCGGGAATACCTTTTAGGTAACAGGCAGAAAGACATATTAGGCTTGGGGGTCCCCTCAATAGAACCAAGTTCCTGAGGGGCCCCCACTTACCTTTTCCCCGCCGCAGGACTTTGTTTGGTCCACAGAAGCCCAAACTTCACCTCTCACGGCAGGCATTGTACTAGACCTTCAGGGACCGGGTTCCCAAGGATTCCACTACCCTGGACCTGTATAGCACCCTGCACAGATAGCCTCTTGGTTTTGGGTATGACCAGAGCTCTGGATCCCAGGGTCCAGCCCTCCTAAGAGAGGCATTACAGGCAAAACCCTGCTCTTCTCTGCAAGGCCCGGGTACCGACCGTTTAGCTATGAAGCTTTTTTGGTCGGATCCGGAATAGCTTGCTAAGGCCCAGAGAACCTGTACACAAGCCCAGATGAATACATGTTAACCTTGGCCAACACCTTAGACACTGGCAAAAAACTGAGGTACTCCCGGATGGGAGGGGCTTATATAGGGGAGGGTACTTCCTGTTTTGGAAGTTGCCAGTGCCAGCACCTGAAGGTAATTCTATATAACCACATAGTAATGACTATGCTGCTCTGTGTCCCGTGATGTATGAACAAGAAATGCCAAGATAGCACAAAACCCCCACAAATGACCACATTTTGGAAAGTAGACACCCCAAGCTATTTGCTGAGAGGCATTGTGAGTATTTTACAGCTCTCATTTGTTTTTGAAAATTAAGAAAGGAATTTTTTTTTTCTTTTTTCAATTTTCAAAACTTTGTGACAAAAAGCGAGATCTGCAAAATACTCAACATACCTCTCAGCAAATAGCTTGGGGTGTCTACTTTCTAAAATTGGGTCATTTGGGGGGGGGGGGTTTGTGCCATCTGGGCATTCTATGGCCTCCGAAACTGTGATAGGCAGTGAGGAGTGAAATCAAAAATTTACACCCTTAGAAATCCTGAAGGCGGTGCTTGGTTTTCGGGGTCCTGTACGCGGCTAGGCTCCCAAAATGTCTCACACATGTGGTATCCCCGTACTCAGGAGAAGCAACAGAATGTATTTTGGGGTGCAATTCTACATATAACTATGGCATGTTTGAGCAATATATAATTTAGTGACAACTTTTTGTACATTTTTTTTATTTTTGTCATTATTCAATCACTTGGGACAAAAAAAAATATTCAATGGGCTCAACATGCCTCTCAGCAAATAGCTTGGGGTGTCTACTTTACAAAATGGGGTCATTTGGGGGGGGGTTTGAACTATCCTGGCATTTTATGCACAACATCAGGAAGCTTATGTCACACATCATCCACTCTTCTAACCACTTGAAGACAAAGTCCTTTCTGACACTTTTTGTTTGCAAGAAAATTACGTTGAACCCCCAAACATTATACATTTTTTTTGTAAAGCAAAAGCCCTACAGATTAAAATAGTGGGTGTTGCATTTTTTTTCCACACAGTATTTGCGCAGCGATTTTTCAAACGCATTTTTTGGGAAAAAAACACACTTTTTTTATTTTTAATGCACTATAACACACTATATTGCCCAAACGTTTGATAAAATAAAAAAGAGGATCTTAGGCCGAGTACATGGATACCAAACACGACATGCTTTAAAATTGCGCACAAACGCGCAGCGGCGACAAACTACATACATTTTTAAAACCCTTTAAAAGCCTTTACAGGTTACCACATTAGATTTACAGAGGAGGTCTACTGCTAAAATTACTGCCCTCGATCTGACCTTCGCGGTGATACCTCACATGCATGGTGCAATTTCTGTTTACATATGACGCTAGACCGACGCTTGCGTTCGCCTTTGCGCAAGAGCAGGGGGGGACAGGGGTGCTTATTTTTTTTGTATTATTTATTTTGCTTTTTTATTTTATTTTTAAACTGTTCCTTCCATATTTTTATTTTTTTACCATTTTTATTGTTATCTCAGGGAATGCAAATTTCCCCTATGATAGCAATAGGTAGTGACAGGTACTCTTTTTTTGAAAAAAATTGAGGGGTTAGACCCTAGATCTTTCCTCTGCCCTCAAAGCATCTGACCACACCAAGATCGGTGTGATAAAATGCTTTCCCAATTCCCCAATGGCGCTGTTTATATCCGGGGGGGGACATTCCCCCCACTGCTTGTAAAAGCAGTCTAGAGGCTAATTATCTACTAGGATTGCTTTTACATGAAAGCCGGCCGCTGGCTGAAAAGAATGATACCAAGATGATACCTAAACCCGCAGGCATCATTGTGGTATAACCATTCAAAGTCCAGCAACATACCAGTATGTTGCTGGTCCTTGTTGGATATGTATTGTAATCTTTTTTTTCATGCAGCCTGTTGGCTGAAAGAAAAAAAGAGATTGATCGGTGGGTATGCTCACCATTAGAATACCTCCCTTCATCCACCCACTTCTAATGATGGGCATACATGCACCATTTATATATGCCGAAGCATGGGGGCATACTCCCGCAAAAAAGTTATGCCGCATACACACGGTCGGACATTTCCACGGGCAAGGCTCCGTCGGAATTTCGACCGTATGTACGCGGCATTAGGAGCAAAATCGCACCTCCGCCCCCATGCTTCGGAATATATGATCTTTTTTTTAACTGTGGTGGTGAAATCACCTCCTACAGCGTTGGAGTCACGGCTTTATGTATCGTGGGAGCAAACACTGTTGCTGTCAAGATAAATAGATCCACGCTGCAACTGAATGGCGTACCTGCTAAGCAAATTATGGTTAACATTAAAACAAAGTAACATTACAGTACAACAGTAAGACCGTACCATACCATACCTGCAAAGCAAATGCCCAAAAAAAACCTAGTAAAAAATAAAAAAATGTTTTAACGCAACCTGTGCCTAAAATATATATATGCCGAAGCATGGGGGCATCCTCCCGCAAAAAAGTTATGCCGCGTACACACGGTCTGACTTTTCCACGGGCAAGCCTCCGTCGGAATTTTGACCGTATGTACGCGGCATAAAAGGTTATGCTGCGTACACACGGTCAGACTTTTCCATGGGCAAGCCTCCGTCGGAATTTCGACCGTATGTACGCAGCATTAGGAGCAAAATCGCTCCTCCGCCCCTGCTGCCCCCATGGTTCGGCATATATGCTCTTTTTTTTTAACTGTGGTGGTGATATCACCTCCTACAGCATTGGAGTCACGGCTTTATGTATCGTGGGAGCAAACACTGTTGCTGTCAAGATAAATAGATCCACGCTGCAAATGCAACTGAATGGCGTACCTGCTAAGCAAATGATGGTTAACATTAAAACAAAGTAACATTACAGTATAACAGTAAGACCTTACCATACCATACCTGCAAAGCAAATACCAACAAAAAAACCTAGTAAAAAATAAAACATTTTTTAAACGCAACCTGTGCCTAAAATATATATATATGCCGAAGCATGGGGGCATCCTCCCGCAAAAAAGTTATGCCGCGTACACACGGTCAGACCTTTCCACGGGCAAGCCTCCGTCGGAATTTCAACCGTATGTACGCGGCATTAGGAGCAAAATCGCTCCTCTGCCCCTATGCTTCGGCATATATGCTCTTTTTTTTAACTGTGGTGGTGAAATCACCTCCTACAGCACTGGAGTCACAGCTTTATGTATCGTGGGAGCAAACGCTGTTGCTGTCAAGATAAATAATTCCGCGCTGCAGTTGAATGGCGCACCTGAAAACAAAAAATTACATACCTGAAAAGCAAGCATGATAAAACATTGCAGAATAGAATACAGTAAAAAAGAGCAGAACAATAGAGAGAAAATAGAGAGAGAGAGAGAGAGAGAACAATAAAACGATAACTATTTTATTTTTCCTTTTTTTTATATTTTTTTTGTGTTTTTACGTTTTTTTTTTTTCTTTTTTACACTTTTTTTTTGTAACTTTAACAACTGTAATGGTTCGGGTCTCTCAAAATGCAATGGCATCTTGGGAGACCCTGTGTAAGTGTGTCCTGTTCTGTGCAATGCTGTACCCTACGCTAAAACTTCACTTTTGAGTGGAAGCGTTCAAAACATTTACCAATGCAAAGACCAGGATTGTCAGGACAGCGTGGACAAAAATAACGGGTGTCATGCCTAAATCCGCGCTTGCTACAGACACAACATCTTTTTTGGGGGGCTCGTTGGGTAGGGGTACTCTCGAGGACATACGGATAATGCCTCTCATGCAGTCGGCTTACTGCATTTGGTTGGGGATGGTGAGGTGCAGAACCGCCTGGATACAGGAGTTCTGTGACTATCTCATCCTGGAATTTTAGGAGAGATAACGTCCCGTCTGAAGCTCTGTATAGCACATGAGCGTTCAGCAAAGCCAATTGGAATAAGGATAGAGACACTTTTTTGTACCAGCGTCTCGCCTTACGGTCAATTAGATACGGCGCCAACAACTGGTCGTTGAGGTCCACCCCTCCCATATTTTGGTTATATTCGTGGACACAGAGGGGTTTCTCCACAACACCAGTCGCCGTACGAATTTGGACTGTCGTGTCTGCATAAAGGGAGGTAAGAAGGAAAACATTCTTATTATCCCTCCACTTCATAGCGAGCAAGTTATTACACTTCAAGCAGGCTCTCTCCCCCAGCCTAAGACGGGAATCTACAAGCCTCTGGGGAAAGCCCCGGCGATTAGGTCGCACGGTGCCACATGCTCCAATCTGATGATCAAACAAGTGACTAAACAGTGGCACGCTCGTGTAATAATTGTCCACATACAAGTGGTACCCCTTTCCGAATAAGGGTGACACCAAGTTCCACACTATCTTGCCAGCGCTCCCTATGTAATCTGGGCAGTTGACAGGCTCAACCTGACTATCTTTTCCCTCATAAACCATAAAGCTCCATACATAGCCTGTTGCCCTGTCACAGAACTTATAGAGCTTGACCCCGTATCTGGCACGCTTGCTGGGAAGGTACTGCTTGAAAGACAAGCGGCCATAACATTTAATCAGGGACTCATCAACGCAGACAACTTGATCGGGAATAAACAAGGCTGCAAAACGTTTGTTGAAGTGGTTTATGAGGGGTCGAATTTTGTAGAGCCGGTCGTATTCAGGGTCTTCACGTGGACGACAAAGTTCATTGTCGTTGAAATGCATGAACCGCAAGATCTGCTCGTATCGTTTCCTGGGCATTGAGGCAGAGAACACGACCATGTGGTCAATTGGGTGCGTGGACCAATAAGCACGCAATGACGGGAATTTATGTGTGCCCATGTTGAGGGAAAGGCCCAGAAAGGTCTTAAATTCAGAAACCATAATTGGTTTCCAATCTTTGGCAATGGAAGGCAACTGGGGACTAGCGGCGATGAATTGACCAGCATATAAATTACTCTGGTCCACAATAGATCTATAGAGATCTTCCGTGAAAAACAGCGAATAAAAATCAATTGGCATAAAATCAGCTGTTTCCACCTGAATACCGGGTTGGGCAGTGAATGGGGGAAGTACGGGTTCTGCAGAAGTGGTGGGGACCCAATCAGGATAGGCAAATTCTGCAGGAAGGGCACTATGGGCACGACGGGCCTTCCTTTGTCTTCTTCTTGGTGGCAGCGGGACACTACTTGTGCTTGCCACCTCGCCAGCTTGAACTGCACTTATGGGACTCACCACGTCACCACGTGACACTGCAGTGCTGGGTGTACGCCCAGGCTGTACTAGGCCGCTGGTGCTTGCCAATTCACCAGAAGGAATAGCGGCGCTAGTACTACTCTGCTCCATGATACGAGAGCCCTGCGGTTCTTGCTCCTCAACAACCTCAGAAGATCGGGATCGGGTACGCCTGACCTTAGCAGGGACCTCATCTTCGTCGTCAGAGCTATCTGACATGGAGCTGCTGACTTCACTGACTTCTACGGGAAGATATTCTGAGCCTGAATCTGACAGATGTGTGACCTCCTCTTCACTATCTGTCATGCTCAGAATCTCGTAGGCCTCTTTACTAGTGTACAGTAGGTGCCGCCGATATTGTGTTTCTATCGCGCTCCCATTGCCGAGATTCTCGGCGACAGGAGTGCCGAGATGTCGGCAGCAGGGTGGCGACACGTGTTGCGCTCGCTGCAATGGCGAGGAGACGTGACACTGTATTGAGCGGGGATCCAACGCGGATTCCCGCCTATACCAGGCAGTGCGTTTGGTATGAATCCTGAGCGGGAACTCCACGCCAATTTTTAAAGAAAAAAACGGCGTGGGTTCCCCCTCCAGGGGCATACCAGGCCCTTGGGTCTGGTCTGGATTTGAAGGGGAACCCTACGCCGAAAAAACGGCGTGGGGGTCCCCTCATGATCGAAACCAGACACTTATCCGAGCACGCAACCTGGCAGGCCGCAGGGGAAGAGGGGGGGACGAGAGGGGCCCCCCTCCCTCCTGAACCGTACCAGGCCACATGCCCTCAACATGGGGGGTTTGGTGCTCTGGGGCAGGGGGGCGACCTGCGGCCCCCCCACCCCAGAGCACCCTGCCCCCATGTTGATGAGGACAGGGCCTCTTCCCGACAACCCTGGCCGTTGGTTGTCGGGGTCTGCGGGCGGGGGGCTTATCGGAAACCGGGAGCCCCCTTTTATAAGGGGGCCCCCAGATACCGGCCTCCCCACCCTATGTGAATGAGTATGGGGTACATCGTACCCCTACCCATTCACCTGGTGGAAAATAAATGGAAATAAAAACACAACACAGTTTTTAAAAGTATTTTATTGCACCGCTCCGGAGGTCTTCTTCCGACTTCGGGGGTCTCCGGTGTCGTCGCCGCGTTCTCCGGTTCTTTCTTCTGCCGGGCCTCCGCTAACTTCTTTTTAGCTCTTTTGCTAACGGAGGCCCGGTCTTCTCCGTCGCCTTCTTCTTCTCCCGCTCTCCGGTTCTTCTCCCGCTCTCCGGTGTCGTCGCCGCGTTATCCGGTTCTTTCTTCCGCTGGGCCTCCGCTAACTTCTTTTTAGCTCTTTTGCTAGCAGAGGCCCAGTCTTCTCCGTCGTCGCCGTCGGCGTCTTCTTCCCTCTTCTCCTCCTCGATGTTGACTCGTCGCTTCCTCTCGCAGTAATGGTAAATCTTCGGTCCGCAGAGATTAATCTATTCTTCACATGACGTCACAGTCACATGCTCCGGGGCACATGTGCACATGACGTCACAGTCACATGCTCCAGGGCACATGTGCACATGACGTCACAGTCACATGCTCCAGTGCACATGTGCACATGACATCACAGTCACATGCTCCAGGGCACATGTGCCCCGGAGCATGTGACTGTGACGTCATGTGAAGAATAGATTCATCTCTGCGGACCGAAGATTTACCATTACTGCGAGAGGAAGCGACGAGTCAACATCGAGGAAGAGAAGAGGGAAGAAGACGCTGACGGCGACGATGGAGAAGACCGGGCCTCTGCTAGCAAAAGAGCTAAAAAGAAGTTAGCGAAGGCCCGGCGGAAGAAAGAACCGGAGAACGCGGCGACGACACCGGAGAGCGGGAGAAGAACCGGAGAGCTGGAGAAGAAGAAGAAGACGACGGAGAAGACCGGGCCTCCGTTAGCAAAAGAGCTAAAAAGAAGTTAGCGGAGGCCCGGCAGAAGAAAGAACCGGAGAACGCGGCGACGACACCGGAGTCCCCCGAAGTCGGAAGAAGACCTCCGGAGCGGTGCAATAAAATACTTTTAAAAACTGTGTTGTGTTTTTATTTCCATTTATTTTCCACCAGGTGAATGGGTAGGGGTACGATGTACCCCATACTCATTCACATAGGGTGGGGGGGCCGGTATCTGGGGGCCCCCTTATTAAAGGGGGCTCCCGGATTCCGATAAGCCTCCCGCAGACCCCGACAACCAACGGCCAGGGTTGTCGGGAAGAGGCCCTGTCCTCATCAACATGGGGGCAGGGTGCTCTGGGGTGGGGGGGCCGCAGGTCGACCCCCTGCCCCAGAGCACCAAACCCCCCATGTTGAGGGCATGTGGCCTGGTACGGTTCAGGAGGGAGGGGGGCCGCTCTCGTCCCCCCCTCTTCCCCTGCGGCCTGCCAGGTTGCGTGCTCGGATAAGGGTCTGGTTTGGATCCTGAGGGGGACCCCCACGCCGTTTTTTCGGCGTAGGGTCCCCCTTTAAATCCAGACCAGACCCAAGGGCCTGGTATGCCAATGGAGGGGGAACCCACGCCGTTTTTTTCTTTAAAAATTGGCGTGGAGTTCCCGCTCAGGATTCATACCAAACGCAGTGCCTGGTATTGGCGGGAATCCGTGTCGGATCCCCGCCTATCGGCAATGCGTGTCGCTCATCGTGAAAGGAACATTTTTTCCTTTCCCGATGACGAGACAGCTCGGCGCTGGCTCTCGCGACGGAGCTCATAGGGTGTCAATATCGCCGCTAGAAGCGGCGATATTGACACAATATCGGCGGCACCTACTGTACCTTCGATTTGCCATTTTGGGCTCTAAATTTAGGGGTACACTAGTAAGATTCACAGGTAAAAAAAGCACCTGACTGTCAGCAAATGTATCAAACGCTTAAAAAAAAACTGTTAGCGATCGCAGGGATCAGGACTGTCTCTGCGAACGCTGCAGTTATGTGTGTTGTGTTTGGTAAGTGACAGTGATCGATCGATACTGCACTTGGGTGGGCTGGGCGGAGGGGCTAAACGCAGGTGCTAGCAGGTATCTGGGCTGATCCCACTAACACTGCGTTTTTGGGAACCCTAAACCGCTGGGGACGCTAGTATAGATCTGATCAGATCAGATATTGATCTGTTCAGATACTATACCACTAAGGGAGGTGTATGCTTTGCGCGTGGGTGTTAGCATTACTGGCACTAACCTGACGCTGCCTGGGGCAACGCAGACCCCCTCTGGTGCTAAAACCTAATTGATATCAGCCGCCGGGCGATCAGGGGGTTAAACCTTTATTGGGTTATATATGGCGGGTGCCCTGATGCTATAAAAAGCAAACTAACCAACCAGCGTCACCCGTAAAACTTATATGGTGATCACTGGTGAAAGGGTTAACTAGGGGCAATCAGGGGGTTAAAACCTTTATTAGGTTATATATGGGGGTACCTGACGCTATATTAAAACCTGACGGGTAACTTAAATAACTAAATAACTAACTGGCTAACCAGTGTCACCAGTAAAACTTACACGGTGATCACTGGTGAAAGGGTTAGCTCTAGAGGCACTCAGGGGGTTAAAATAATATATGGGGGTACCTGACGCTATAAATCCTGCAGCGAACTTAAAAATAAATAACTGGCTATCTAGGGCACTGGTGGGTATTGAGAAGTGGCACTGCTAGGTGGCAATGATAGTTGGCAGTGATGGGCACTGATAGGCAGCACTGCTAGGTGGCACTGATTGGCACCAGTGGTGGGCATTGATAGGTGGCACTGGCAGGGGATACTGATTGTCACAGATGACGCAGAATTGCCTCTTCCTCTTCGGGCCCGATGTCCGTTGCACATAAGCCGGTGATTGCCTTTTTTTATGCTCACGCTGTCAGCACAAGGAGAAAACAAAAACCATTACCCAGCTTTTGTTTACATCACGTGATCAGCTGTCATTGGCTGACAGCTGATCACATGCTAAGGGAGAGGGATCGGCCCCTTACTCGAATCTGTCATCACCCGAGTCTCAGTGACTCGGTGACCACAGCGCGCGCGCAAAGGAAAGGGCGTCTATTGACGGACTCCCGGCAATTGAGGACCGTGCTGTGGCCGTCTATCAGTTATAGTGCTGATGTCAAGTGATTAAAGATGGTCTAAATGGGCCATTGACATGCATCACAATTCAATTTACGAATGTGTCTTTGCAAAGTTAAACTAAATAAAATCCTTTCTTATTTTTGCTTGGGGATAGAGTGCAGAGGGATTACAAGTCTAGACAGTTTTTGGGGATGTCTGCACCCCTGATAGGGTGAAGACAACTCCCAAATTTGGCCACTTTATCCTTCCAAATAATTCACTTCCTGTCACATAGCCACACAGGAAGTGAGGGGAAATCCCCACCAATGTCTTTCCTTGGGGGACACACAGGTCAATCTAAATACTTTCCCCATTATGAACATTGCACTCCAGCATTTTGCGGGGTACACCCCAAATTATTAGGTATTTTGGACTTTGTGGTTTATTTACTAAAGGCAAATATACTTTGCACTACAAGTGCACTTGCTGGATATCCGAGGGGGACATGCAAGCAAACAAAAAAAACACCATCTTTGCTTTTACATGATTGGATGTTACAATCAACAGTGCTTCCCTCTCATATTTTCAGCAGCTACACTTTTACTGCAGAGTGGATTTGTCTTTACTAAACCCCAAACTACCCAATGATTTGGGGTGTACACAACAAAGTGCTAGAGTGCAATTTGCTTAATGAGGACATTAGTTAGATTGATCTGTGTGTCCCCAAGAAAAGACATTGGTAGGGTTTTACCTTTACTTCCTGTTTAGCTGTGTGACAGGAAGTGAAGCCAATTTTACTAAAAGGGGACACAAAGCCCAACCCAAAAAAAAACAAAAACAAGCAGAGGTTTTAACACTTACTTGGTTTCCCTCAAAATGCCCACAATTAGAATCGTATTGCCTTGAGCTATTTTTAAGTGCAGTGCTCTAAATCAGTGCTTCTCAAGTACCCCCAGCAGGCCATGTCTGCAGGTTTTCCTTCATCTTGCACATGTGCTTTAAATCACAGTCAATTGTTTTGTATTTTGGACAGCAATTCTCGATAAGATAAATTCACAAAACGTGTCCTGTTGGGGGTGCTTGAGGACTGAGGCTGAAAACCACTGCAGTAAAAAGGAAAATTGAATACTTACCGCTCTGTATTTTTCATTTCCTGGTGACTATCCATGGCAGCACACAATACATGCATATGCTAGCATGAAGGCACCAGGGTAGACAAATCCCACCTGTTTTGTTTTGACATGCCAATCAGCTGTCACATTTGTTGCAAAGAAAACACAAAACAAACATCAAAACTTTGCATCAAATTTTATTGGTCAAAAAAAAAAAAGGGAAGCCAAAAAAAAAACATGGTCAATTTGAAACATTAGTCACAGACTCACAACATCTTGAGAAAGATTTAGCAAAATAATGCAGCTCAGACAATTAAATCAAAGTGAACAAACGACACACATTAACAACATCAAAATTATTTCAGGGAAACATTTCCCCCACACAAAAAAATACAATCAACAAAATTAAAACAAACATCTGTTTTGCAAAGACAAATAAAATACATGTGTTACAAACTCGATAAGGACACCAAAATGTACTTTCCTGACGGCTCCATGTCAGCACAGCTGGGTGAGGCTCCGCCCACCCCTACATGATCAGTACTTAACTATAAATTTTTCACTCACCTCAACCTCAGCGTTCTTCTCTTTTCCTCCTACGTGCAGGACGGAGGTGTGCTCCTCTACCTAGCTGGTCTAAATGGCTGGCGGACCGTCCATACGTGTGGATGAAGCTGGACGAAGTCCCTGGTGTCTAGTCTAAATGACCATAATCCAGGGAGCCCCGCTGCTGGTCCTCGGGGCGGCTTTATCATGGCTAACAGCCGTGTCTGGGGTCCGCTTGGTCCAAACAAGATGGACAGCGGTTGTGGCAGAGTACTCACCTATGCACGCGCACCCGCGCTTTGCCAACGCTGACGGTCAGATGACGGAGGTTGGGTGAGCTAAATGCTTTGTATCCAATGTATGCTGCATTACTGGACAGGGACTACTCTGCATAACAGATACACAAAGTAACACTTTGTCTGTTCACACATGGATATAATCTGTTGGAGGCTGCTCATGTTTTGCTTACTGTCATGCCACTATGCCAAACCCCTCCAAAGACCAGCATTTTGGAGAGAAGGTATGTGGAGCACACCTGAAAAATGTCTACTGAATGCAGCCATGGCCTTTGGAGACATAGGATATCCTTGTATTTTTCTATGTGATCTTGGTCTTCCTTAAAAAAAAAAAGAGTATGGAGAAGCATGTTTTGTGATGTCTACAATTCCCTTGGTTTGTGTACACTGCAGATGGTTGTAATTTTGTTACAAATTCCTACCTTTGTGTTGCTGTTCTGAAACAAACGTTTTCATCATAACCTGATTCCCAGGATTAGATCCTAGCCAAATTAACCTCCCATCTGGTTAACAGGGCTGTAGATGGAAGCTTCTGCCTCCCTCTAGCTGTGTTTAACCCCTTCCGGGTTTGTTACTAAGCAATCTATTTACTGCATTTAACCATTTTTTTCCCTAGTCCAGGGTCGCACTGGGTTGCGGGAATAAAGCTGTGCTATTCAGCTTTGTCTCCCGCTGGTCAGTCTCGGTTCCGGTCGCAATTTTCAGAGACATCTGTGCAAGTTTCTGTGTGGATGTCAATATAGGTCGCAACCCGAAATCGCAAGGTAGTACAAAACGTCCTTTTTTGAAGTTGGCGTGGCGCCGCTGATGCAGCATTGCACCGATAAGGGTGGTGCGATTGCCGCATATTTTTTTCATGTGATTTGACTGGTCGGGTCGCATATTAAAAACGCACCAGTGTGATCCGGGTCTATAGGTTGGTTTGCTGAATGATGCACAAGCCCTGTGGTGAGGTTATCTATTAGTGTTTACCAATCTCAGAACGAACATGCTTCAGGCCCCTCAATAAGAAGACATGGATGAACATGAAGGAGCAGTCTCATGACTTTCCCAAGCAAACATCCCCCCTCAAGCTCTATAAGAGAAATACATGGATGGGCATGACAGTATTTATCCCACTGGCCTAAACAGCCAGGGAGGAGGGTGACACCTAAAAGGTGCTACACCCAATGAACAAATTGCCAATACGCTCTAAAGGGGTGTTCCTGGCTTACCCTGTGAAAGGGTCATCTGCTCTGACAATGAGAAGCTGCCTGTCCACACCAGGTGAAACAGCCAATTTTCTGAATTTCCGGATAAGCATGACAGTATGTATCCCACTGGCTTAAACAGCCAGAGAGGAGGGTGACACCTAAAAGGAGTTACACCCAATAAACAAATTGCCAATACGCTCTAAAGGGGTGTTTTCGGCTCACCATATGAAAGGGTTATCTGCTCTGATAATGAGAAGCCGCCTGTGCATACCAGGTGAAGCAGCCCATTCTCCAAACTTCCAGATGGACAGGACTGCACACAGTCTGCTTTGTCAAGCAACCAAGGATATGGATGACGGCGCCTAACACGTGGTCGCACTAATGAAACATGTGGTCAATACGCTCTAAAAGAGTGTTTCCACTCACCCTGTGAATTCTCCAAGCCTTCCCAAGCAAACAATCCGCTTCAGATCCTTCCATAAAGAAACAGACGGCAAGGATGTTACCTAGTTCAAGCAACCTAGGATAAAGATGATGACACCTAACCAGTTGTCACAATTAAGCAGATGATCAAGACACTCTAAAGGAATGACTAGATTCTTCTCATATGGGGACCATTTGTTTGGCAATGTCCAGCCTTCTTTCAGGGCCTTCTTGGTCCAATCAACTCTCTCCAGTCTCTTCTGAACAGGAGAAAGAGGACGACCTGTTTCCAGATTGCTAAGGTTGGTGAAATGCCGGTGTATAGAGGTGAAACTTTGGAAGTATTTTAAATACCTCCAAAAGACGACTGATTGTTGAATGGATCAAGTGCTTGTTCGTCACGATTGGAGGATATTGTCACAGCAGGATGTCAAAGTTATGCCCTTTGGAACGAATAGAGGTCCAGGGGTTGGGACCATCCCGCTGGTTAGTATGTGTCCCTTGTGGGACCGGCCATTCACATGACCTTACCATCAGAAGGTGCGACCCTCAAGGACAAACGCGGTCACTGCATTTTTTTCTTAATCGCAGAAGGGCAAGCCTAAATTAAATAGTGGCCAGTTTTGCCTCCTGCCTCAAGATGAAGGTCTACTGAGTTAAAAAAGACCAAAAAACTCAAGAGTTATTGTCCACGCTCACGCCAGAGAGCGTAGCTCCTGCGCTTTTCTGGACGGGAGTCCAGGAAAGACAAGGAAGCAAATGCTTAGTCCAAGAAGTCAATAAGAACTTCCATGTCAGGATCCTCTCTGTTATTTTGGGATTGTGCCACCCATACATGCCCTAGGGGCACTATGTGGTTCCTCTGTGAATATAGGGACGGCTTGTGGATGGACACGTGATCCCCTAAGGAAAGCATTTTGGGTCATATTTGGAGATCTTTCATCCTTCACGTCTCAGATTGAGCCATAGAAAGTGCCTCGCCCCAACAGCTCAGATGATCTGGTGGTACAGGCAGATACCAGCCAGTTTAGGGGAGCCCTACTTCAGGAACAATGAGCTCGGGACCAATGGTCTTTTGTCAAGGATCCAAAACTCCATCTTGGAATTGAAGGCAACCTTTTCAGGCTCTTAGCCTTCAGTCATCTCATCCAGAGTAAGCCTGTCCTGGGAAAGTTGGAAAGCACAACGACTGTGGCCTACATCTGGAAACAAGGCTCAGTCTCTCACTTCTGAAGTTTTCTCTAATTCTAGAATTCACCCAAGTCAATCCTCCCAACGATTTGCGACCTATGTGCCTGGTCGGAAAAATCTTCAGACGATCTATTTGTCCAGGTCAAGTCTGACGACAATGGATGATCCAGACTACTGCGAGCCTTTCGAGAACTAACAGAGCTTGGTGTTTTGTCTGCCAGAGGTAGACCGCTTACATTCCCAGTCGGCACTGAGTTGCTAAAGTTCCATTCCAGGGCCCAGGAGCCGCAAGCGCTCGGAGTAGAGGTGCTGACCGCAGAATGGATCGCCAAGACTGCTGATGCCTTTTTCAGCTGCTCCCTCTGATTCTCAGCTTCCAGCTAAGGCTGGGGCGAGGGAAGGTGACAGTTTTGATACCCGCTACTTATCCTGAGGAGTGTCAAGGAGTGACGCCCTCTGCCTGGTAGATCAAATCTTCTCCAGTCCCATTCATCCAGCATCCGACAGACTCAGGCTGATGGCCTGGGTCGAGAGAGGCAGAGCCTAATGGATGTCGAATGCTCTGTGAAGATTTGAACAGTTCAACGAAATGAGAAAGTTCAGCGCTAAGCATGCCTATAGTAGAACAGGGCATGTATGCCCAGTATATTCACTGATCAAGATTTTACGCTGGACTCTTCAGAAGCCTGCGTCGAATGTCTACAGGCATGGCTTGACTTAATTCTATACGCAAGCATGCTATATAAATGCATTTTTGCTGTCGCTGTCTTCACCGGCATTCAGCAAGTTTCCAAAGCTTAATTATACAGTTTTTCAAGATTCAATTTGGTTGAAACCTCAAACTTGTTTCCGGAATTAGATATACCAATGCTGATGGATGTTATTTCATCGGACGCCTTCAATCACCCTGTGGTACTTTCTCGCTGAAACTGATTTACTGGTGGCAATTACATCAGCATTGGTTTAAAGAACCCATACTTGCGTACTTCCCAGACAGAATGGTGCTCATGCCAAGGCTCTAATATGTACCTGAACTGACCTTTAGAGTTCATATCACACAAGAGGTTTCCCTCCTACGTTCCCTTTGGGGAGTACTCAAAAAGTTAGCCCATCGGATGTGGGCGAAGCGCTAAAATATTTAATCAAGGCGACTTCTGCCATCAGGAGCTCTGTACATCTGTTTGTCCTTTTCAGGTGGAACACATAATAATCTTGCTGGGAGCCGTAAAATCATTATCTCTTGGTTGATAACCTCATCTCCTTGGCCTGAAAGTTGTAAGGCTGGCTGTGCCAGGAGAGTCACGGCATTCTCACTAGAAGGGTTCAGACCTTGAGGGTGACAGCAGGCCGGGTGTCTCAAACTATCCGCAATACAAAATATTCATATTCATGACAGTTGGGTTTGTCAGAGGCATTATGTTTTCTATTACCGTTTTAGTCAGAATTGGAGTGTGTAGCATTATCCCTCCCCTGTTTTGGCTAGTTAATTCCCAGCTGTGCTGACATGGAGCCGTCAGGAAAACGGAAAATTGAATTCAAATACTTACCGTAATTTTCCTTTCCTGACGAGCTCCATGTCAGCACAAAACCCGCCCAGTTAAGTAGTAATAGTTACGAAACGCTGAGGTTGAGGTGAGTGAAAAATTTATAGTTAAGTCCTGATCACGTAGGGGTGGGCGGAGCCTCACCCAGCTGTGCTGACATGGAGCTCGTCTGGAAAGGAAAATTACGGTAAGTATTTGAATTCAATTTTAATTTTTTTGCCGGACACGCACACACACTTGCCTCTTTTCAAGGCAAGGGGGAGAAGGCTATCTGCAACATAGGTTTGTGAGCTAATGAGGCAATTGAAAACACATGCACAGTCCATGAAACACCCAAAATGCAAGTTCACCCAATGTAGAGAGCCAAAGTGGGCACACCTGTTAAGGATGTCCTTCAATTACTAACCCAATAAAACACTCTCTGAGCATGCCCAGAAATATCCAGGTGCTGTTCACACACAAAAAGCACCAAAAAAAAACAACTAACTGCCTGGGCATGCTCGGAACAACACAAATGCAGCTAGCAGAAAATAACCCCCCCCCCCTGTCCAAAATTAAGCACATCATCCAGCATGCTACAAAATTAGAGATGGGACAAACACCCCCCCCCCACCAACAAATACCATTGCAGTCTATGGGCACTGACTTGTTAATTTTGCTAGTCCCCACTTGGCTGGCTTATTTTCTAGTTATTGGCCTTAAAATGGGGGCCCAGGTCCCAACCTAAGGGACATATATCAATGTCACCAATTTGGACAACACCAAGAACAAAACAAGGAGAAGTGCCTTTAAATATGCCAAATTGCTTAAGGGCCATTTCACACCACATGCAGTCCATTGCGTTTTTTATGCATCAAAAATGTATGGAAAGTTGGTTATATGGTTCTAAATGGCAGTGTTTGTTCCAGTGCATTCCAGTTCCACAAAAAAAGTAGAACATGCTGCATTTTACCTGCACTGGACTGTACTGGAACGCAGCAAAACGCATCATAAACACACTGGAACGCACAGGAACACACCTAAATGCACCAAAAGTGCACTGGAACACACTTGTCCTTATCTATGGTTAATAAAAAAGAGGGGTGAAAAAAAAGCACTGGACTGCATTAAAAACGTACCAAAAATACACTGGAACGCATCAAAAACGTGCATGCAAAAAAGCACCTGGAACGCATCCGGATTGCGTTTCTATTTTGTGATCTGGCCCTAGTTCACACCATAGAAACGCAGTCTGGATGCGTTCCAGGTGCTTTTCTGCATGCACGTTTTTGACACGTTCCAGTGCATTTTTGATGCGTTTTTGATGCAGTCCAGTGTTTTTTCCCCCCTCTTTTCACTTAGAACAAGTGTGTTGCAGTGCATCTTTGGTGCATTTAGGTGCATTCCGGTGCATTCCAGTGCATTTTTGGTACGTTCCGTAGCATTTTTGATGTGTTTTACTGTGGTCCAGTACAATTCTGTACATAAAAAATGCAGTGGTGTGAACTATGCCATTGGCATTAATGTGATCAACTTTCTTTGCATGTTTCATGCATCAAAAAAACGCACTGCACTGCATCCGGTGTGAACTGGCCCTAAATATCATACCTGGGGGGTGTCTATAGTATGCCTGTAAAGTAGCGCATGTTTTCCATGTTTATAACAGTTCGAGAGCAAAATTACATTTCTAAAGTAAAATAATAGTAATTTAAAAGTACTCGCGGCCTTCATTGAAAGTCTTTGAAAAAAAATGCGTGGGGGTCCCCCAAATTCCATTACCAGGCCCTTCAGGTCTGGTATGGATATTAAGGGGAACTCCGTGCAAAAAGTAAAAAAAAATGGCGTGGGGGTTCCCCACAAAATCCGTACCAGGCCCTTCAGTTCTGGTATGGATTTTAAGAGGACCCCCGCGCCAAACTTAAAAAAAAATAGCGTGGGGGTCCTCCTAAAAATCTACACCAGACCCTTATCCGAGCACGCAACCTGGCAGGCTGCAGGAAAAGAGGGGGGGACGAGAGAGCGGCCCCCTCCCTCCTGACCCGTACCAGGCCACATACCCTCAACATGGGGAGGATGCTTTGGGGGTCTGTGACCTCAAAGCACCATGTGTCTTGATCAGCAATCTCTTCATCTGTCCTCATTATCTTGACGGTGGAGAACAGGGAGAACAACAAAAAAAATCAACTGCTCCCAATTCTCCAAAGGAGTAGCCACCCCTTGCAAGGCAAAGAGTCCCTGAGTTCTGGCAAAGGCACTCCGGAGTGTCCAGTAACAGCAAAAAAAACACAGGAGTCTATTCTCCTATAAGTAAAATCTTGGGTGCGGCAGTATCAGGGGTTTCAAATACCTATCAAAAGTTTCCATGTGGTACTCCACATCATCTCCATCCTTTCGACAAATTATCACCCTGTCAGCATGAATGTGCCGACCCAGCATCCATTCAGCCTTGCAATCTTTAAATCTTTTGGAGACTACAGGAGAACATGAGAGGTACCTGCGAGCGTGGAGCACCTTGAGATGTGTCCAGATGAAATCATCATACCACCGCTGCCTGTGTGCCTCCGCTTCATACAATAACTCTCTTGGTAAGTACGCCTACTCCCACCCGTACTCGCTGGCAACCCTCTGGACAAGGGTGCCACCCTCAGTCTGGACAAGGGTGGCATCTTGGCATGGTCTCCCTCACCAGGCATGACTATTGACTCCGGGTGCCGAGGTGCCTTGACCACCTCCATACTGGGCATAGGAACCCGCAGCAACCCTCGCTTCGCCTGAGCTTCGGGCGCAGGTGATTCAGGGAGCAAAAGGGCAGGCAGGGGACCAGATCCCTCCTCAGGCGCCGGGGCCTCCACCCGGGGTGCGCTGTCCCCAGTAGACATGGGTGAGTTCCTTTGCATACGGGACGAGGCTAGGGGTATCTTGTCCCAGCCCTTCCACTCAAAAAGTTCATCTATGATGCCATCATCTCCGGCATCAGAGACCGACTCAAGGTCGGAGGTGTCACACTCCTCCGCGGCCAAGTAATTCCTTGTGGATGTGGAATCATCCCTGTGACGGATCTCAGATACCCCAGGTGGGCACATCCGCCAGACTTGTGTCTCCTGTCCTCCAAATGCACCCGCAGCCTGCAGATTCGCCATAACCAGCCCTTAACCCCTCAATCACGAGACAATCCACACAGGTGTTGAGGGTTAAACATGCAGAGCATCAACAGTTTATTAAATACAAAACATACACTTTTACACACAGTTAGGGACACTCCCCTTAGCCTTGTCATAGAGGGGGGTAGGGGACAAGGAAGAACCAATGGGAACTGAACACTTGTACATTGAAACAGAGACTACAGATAAACATAAAGGGATTATGGTAAGCAGGCAACCCCTCAATACACATCCCCTGCGGAGAGATGTCTGCAGTCCAGACCATTGTCTATGTGCCATGACTCAACACAGCTAAACACAGCAACAAGAGGGGGGGGGATGGGGGAGAAGGGATGTAGCATTACATTACATTATCTCAATGCCAGCTTCTCTCCGAGTCTCAGTCTCTTCTGGGCCATAATCTGTGGGTAGGAGGCCCGCCCTCAGTCCCTTCCAAAGCACACAGTGACAGTGGGTTCTGTCACAATCCCCTCCCTCGGGCTCCCGTAACTGGGGATCCCTGACACCTCAGACAGAACACCAACTCCCATTCCCCGGGTTACCTCGGCCTTTACTTGCACTGGGATGTCCGGGACTTTTCCAACCGGATTCATCCGGGCCGGGCGAGCGCAGCGATGTTTCTCCATCATGGCCGCTGGAAGCTCTGACGAGACCGACCTTCCTCTTTGGCGGTGGGAGTAGGGAAGCTGTGGTGACCGAAGCAGCATCCTCTGATTTTTCATCCTCCAAACTTTTGATCGTGACTTCCCCAGAAGTCTCTACAGTGCGCGTGGGAATGGCTGTCCAAGCTTTGACTTCTCCCTCACGAGTGGTGGCGCCTGTTAGGCAGTTGAGGTGGAAGGCCCGAGGCCTTTCTATGGATTGCTCCACCTCGAAAATGAACTCTCCGCAGGCCTTGCAGCGCCCGAACGGCTTCAGCTGAACCACCAGTTCCGAACAGCCGGGACAAATCACACGAGGGCCTCAACGTCCTTGCATACATACAGGGCGAATCGCCCCCGGGGATTGAGCCTGATTCCCGTATCCATAACCAAAGCAGCAATTGGGGTCATCCTGGTAGTGGTAGGAACTGGAACCCAGGAGGCATTGGTGAACACACTGACCGCTTGCTGCTCCATCGCGCACAGAATAACTGGCGCCAAGTCCCCACGTGCATCTCTGCACATGGCCGGACTCCTCCCCTTTTCCACACCAGTTCCCGGGCTTTCTCCTTGGCACGCCCACGAACTGTGCAGGGAGGGTGTGCCTCGTGGCGCATTGGCCAAAAATGGCCGACCTCCTTGGAACTCCTCTGGGCAGCAAAGTTCAAACTCCCGAAGGCCTCGGCTCCGTTACACGAACACAAATCCCGGCCCAGAGCCCCCACGTGTAGCGACCTCACCTCTCACTCCCTCCTTCTCTGTCAATGTCAATGGCTCTCATCTAGGGGACCAGGGAGGAGAGTGTGACGCACCACCAACGCACATCCTCCAGTGTGTAGAGGTGTGAGCTATACCCAATTACCTTCGGGTCTGTGCCCCTGTCCAGAGCCAAAGCTCCCTTTGAGGATGATCCTTTAACTCCCAGAAAGCCAAGTTCCACACCATAGAAAGTCCAACACTTATTTATTCTTTTAGAGCAATAAATAGTCCTTTGAGAGCAGACTGGTTAGACAACGAACAGACAAGGTGGTGAGGAAGGTCCAGGCACAAACAAGAACTTGTTACTCTCCTGTTTCGGTATGCGCAAACAGGCTTGGCGCACGGTCGCTGCCACCGACCGGGTGAAATAGAATTTGAGGTCTCTGCCACCGACCTGGGTTTCAGTTGGGTCGCTGCCACCGACCATGAGAAATTGGATTACCTTCTTGAGATGCGGCCCCTGTCAGGGGAGTCATCCATCTGGACAGTCACCAGAGGCCTCCGCCGTCACCAGCCAATGCTGCGCTGGATCTCCGGGAAGATCACTTCTCTGGTCCCCCTCGCCCGAGATTCGGGTGTCCAATACCGGAGGACACCCTAGGAATCCTCCATCCCTCGTGGGACCCAGTCAAAGGTACTGGGCCCCAGGCCTCCAGAGAGTACCTCACCCCAGACTAAAGGTGTCTGGGGTGGAATCGCAGCTCCATCCCCGGACCGAGGGCGCCCGGAGACCACCAGCACTCACACCCAGGCCGAAGGTGCCTGGGCATGGACCCCGAGCGAAACATGCCTGCCCCTTTTATCCCCTCTCCCAGCATGCACAGCAGGTTCCCCGAACCGCTGTACTACTGCTGCGAGAGGACAAAAAGGGTACAGACTTACAATGGTGGTTCAACCCCGGCCTATGGCGACAGCGCCACCTCCAGGCCACAGGGAACTGGACACCCTTGCCTCCTCCACTGGCATAAATTGGTCCATGAACCCTAACAATTGCTGCATCTGAGTCATTTATCACTCAGATGCCTCCCCTAAATGTAACCACCCGCTACAGTGGGAAAAAAATGAAAACGCATTTTTTTTATACAAAGTTGTCCCTTTATAAGATATTACCAACACATAGCATGTACATAGCAAAAATGACACCCCAAAATACATTCTGCTACTCCTTTTGAGTATGGCGATACCAAATGTGTGAGACTTTTACACAGCCTGGCCATATACAGAGGCCCAACATTGGAATAGCACCTTCAGGCATTCTAGGAGCATAAATTACACATTCTCATTTTTCAACCACTTATTACAGTTTTGAATACACCAGGACAATGAAAACGCCCATAAAATTACCCCATTTTGCAAAGCTAACACCCCAACGTATAATCTATGAGGCATAATGAGTCTTTTGAACAGTTCTTTTTTTTCCAGAAGTTTTTGGAATATGTGGGAAAAAAAAGAAAACGTATTTCTTTTATACAAAGTTGTCCATTTATAAGATATTACCAACACATAGCATGTACATAGCAAAAAGGACACCCCAAAAAACATTCTGCTACTCCTCCTGAGTATGGCAATACCACATGTGTGAGACTTTTACACAGCCTGGCCACATACAGAGGCCTAACATCTAAGTAGCACCGTCAGGTGTTCGAGGAGCATAAATTACACACATAAATTCCTGACAACCTATCACATTGTTGAAGGCCCTTCATATTTCTAACACATAGCATGTACTGTACATACCAATTACAAACCAAATTACATTCTTCTGAGCAAAGGGTAAAGAAAAGATTACCTGTGGTTTTAGTAGTGCAGTGGTCCAAAGAGGAGAGTATCGGTCCAGGCAGCAGGCAGGAACGTGGACAGCGACAGCAAAACAGGCAGCAGGCCGAAATAGTCAGTACAGGTAGAGATGATGTCAGCACAGCCAAAGCATTGGTCCAGATAGCAGGCAGGGATGTGGTCAGCAGCAGCAAAAGGAACAAAGGATCGCCCATGCAGCAGGCAGGAATACTGTCCATAGTTAATACATGCAGCAGGCAGAGGTATAGTCAGCGCAGCCAGAGTATTTGTCCAGGGAGCAGGCAGGACCATCAAGCTTAGGGCATCGGTCAGGAAAGAATGGGTACAGGGGTAGAGGCTTCTTCCACCCAAATCGCTTTGAAGCCTCCGGACAACCAGACCCTGTTCTGGGAACACAAAAAAACAAAAACTTGTTTTCTAAACTCAGAACACTATTCTGGAGAACCTCACATATGTGAGACCCCTGTGTAGCAAGGGAGCAGGCAAAAACATGGTCAACAGGCCGAGGTCAGTGCAGGTAAAAGGCAGAAATAAACGGTAGGCAGAGGCATAGTCGATACAGTCCAGGGTCAGTTCACGTGAAAGGCAGAAACATGGCGAATAAACAATGCAGACGGTAGGCAGAGGCACAGTCGAGAAACAGGCCAGGGTCAGTTCACATGGAAGACAATGATATGGTTGGATGAGGCAGGGAAATATTCAGGACAAATTGAAAATGGGGAAATGGCAGTATTAGAAATATGGGCTAATAGTTTTCGAGAGTGTGATATCGCTTGAAGCATTCTCCGATGCAAAGGCCAGGTTGGGAGGGAAAGTCGGGACAATGGAAGCTGGTGTCTTTCCTAATTCCTCTTCTGGTGCACACCCGACATTTTTTTGGGTGTCGTCTTCCGGTTCCTGATGGTGGAATATGGTCCGAAAAATGGCGCTCATGTAGTCTGCTGACACAATCTGAGTGAATGCTTTCTAGGGGGGATGTTTGTTGGTAGATCAGGGCAGTGACAATGTCTTCAATAAACCTCATGAAGGTGGTGGGTCTTTCTGTTGATTTTTGGTAGATGATGAAAAAATTTAAAAGGGCCAAATGAAAAAAGTAGATTGCAATTTTTTTTTACCAGAAGAGGGAATTTCTGGTTGAAAGATAGGGCTGCAACATTTGGTCATTTAAATCCACACCCCCCATGAATTTGTTGTACTCATTGATGCAGGAAGGCTTGCGAACGGTACCGCGTCTTCTGTGAAGTTCCACCGAGGTGTCATCGTGAATGGTGGACATGATGTACACATCTTTCCTATCCCTCCACTTCACAGCCAACACTTCCTCATTCCTCAAGCTTGCCGATCCCCCCCTTTGAATGGTTGTGGTGACAAGACGCTGTGGGAAGCCCTTTCTGTTTTTTCTTGTTGTACCACAGGCCAGAGGTTTTTTTAGGTAGAGGTGGCGGAGAAGAGACAGGCTGATGTAATAGTTGTCCATGTAAATATGATACCCCTTTTGGAGGAGTGGGAATGCCAACTCCCAAACTATTTTTCACAGAGCTTGTTGAGCTTCAAGCCGTACCTCGCCCGCTTACTGGGGATATATTGCTTGATTCCCAGCTGTCCTGTGAAATGCACCAGGGATTCGCCCACAGAAATGTTTTTGTCAGGGACATAAAGTTCGGCAAACTTCTTGGAAAAAAAAATGAATTAGGGGGCAAATTTTATATAGTTTGTCAAAGTTTGGGTGATTTCGGGGGGGGGCACTGTGAGTTGTCACTGAAATGCAGGAACCGCATTATAATTTCGCATCGGGACCTGGACATGGCCAATGAAAAAATTGGCATATGGTGGATGGGTTTCTTCGACCAATACCTATTCATTAAATATTTTTTTTGTAAGCCCCATGTTAAGTGTTAGGCCTAAAAACAATCTAAGCTCCACCACTGTTAGGGGTCTCCATTGAAAAGGGCGGGCATAGCTGGAGCTGGGGTTGTTTTCAATAAATTGTTGGGCAAAAATATTGGTTTGGTCCACAATGCCTTGAACCAATTCATCAGGGAAAAATAAATAAAAAAAATCAAGATTGGAAAAACCTGCAGTGTTGACCTGCACACCTGGCTGTGCTGTAAAAGGGGGGATCGTGGCTGACCCTGAGGTAGAAGGCAGCCACAATGGGTTTTCCAAGCCATCTGGAAGCAGGGTTTGGGCCCTACTTCTTTGGCGTGCACTTGCACTGGGCCTTTCCTCCTGAGGTCTAGTAGCACTTATACTGGGCCTCTCCTCCTGGGGTCTAGCAGCGCCTGTACTGGGCCTCGCCTCCTGGGGTCTACCGCCATTGGCATTGCTGGTAGCTGCATGGTGTTCAGACCATCTTCTTTTTGGACGGACTGTGTCCTCCTCTAATTCTGATCCTGATGTGCTGCCTTCGGGGGGCTCATATTCCGAACCAGAATCGGAATCAGAACTGAGCGGTGAGAGCTCCCCGTTGCTCTCATCGGTCAGACTGAGTATTTGGTATGCTTCTTCTGGGGTGTACACCTTTCTGTACAAAGTGGCTGTATGTACTCTGGTGGCAGGTTCTCTGGTTTGGTGGCGGGTACTCTGGTCTGGTGGCGGGTACTCTGGTGAGGTGGCGGGTACTCTGGTGAACAGGTACTCTGATGGACAGGTACTCCTCATGGAATGGATAGCGGGTACTCTGGTGAGGTGGCGGGTACTCTGGTGAGGTGGTGGGTACTCCTGATGGACAGGTACTCCTGATGGACTGGTAGCGGGTACTCTGGTGAGGTGGTGGGTACTCTGGTGAAGTGGTTGGGTACTCTGCTGAGGTGGCGGGTACTCTGGTGAGGTGTCGGGTACTCTGGTGAGGTGGCGGGTACTCTGGTGGACAGGTACTCTGATGGACAGGTACTCCTGATGGACTGGTGGCGGGTACTCTGGTGAGGTGGCAGGTACTCTGGTGAGGTGGTGGGTACTCCTGATGGACAGGTACTCCTGATGGACAGGTACTCCTGATGGACTGGTGGCGGGTAGTCTGGTGAGGAGGTGGGTACTCTGGTGAGGTGGCGGGTACTCTGGTGATGTGGCGGGTACTCCTGATGGACAGGTACTCCTGATGGACAGGTACTCCTGATGGACTGGTGGCGGGTACTCTGGTGAGGTGGCAGGTACTCTGGTGGCAGGTGATCTGGTGGCGGGTACTCTGGTGGCAGGTACTCTGGTGAGGTGGCGGGTACTCTGGTGGCAGGCGGGGGCGCGCGGGCGCCATGCACGCCGTTGCGCAGCTCTGCATCTTCAAATCCGGTAAGTTATACCGGAATCTCCGCCGCCCGCCGCTACATTACCCCCATTGGGGAATGGCTGTGTCCTAAGGGACACAACGGATCCCTGGATCCCCGATCGCTGCTCTGCCGAGGACGTCATAAGACGTCCACCCAGGATGGGAGATCCCATCTGTGGACGTCATTTGACTATGGCTGGGTAAGGAAGTGGTTAAGAGAACTAGCCACTTTGTATTTTTCTTATAATGATTGTGTATATTAATTGATTCTTAGCACTAGTCACTTTATGCAAGCACTATGTGCACATCAAGTATATGAGTTTTGTTTAGCACTAGTCACTTAAGTTTGTTTAAATATATAGTGCTGGTTAGGGAGCGGGTTGGGAGTACCCACACCCCAGATTTAAGAAGAGCACCACACCTACTTATTTGTAACCTTTAATCCTATACTCCACAGGTGGCTGTATCTGTAGGGGCAGCAGTTCTCATTACATTTAGCCATTCACACGGAACCACTCATAATTTTTTTTTTTTCATGTTGTTAATATGGTTACCAACTACCCCCCATTTTGCAGTAGCCATCTCCGCTGCCTGTTTTACTTGCTTTTTTTGCAAGCTCTTTTTATTTAACTCTTTTTGCTTGTACAGTTTGCTTTCCCCTTTGTTACCACCATCACAGTCATTATTGCTCCTAAGTACCATTCGACATCCCTAGACATACTGTGCAGGCATAGTAACCATACAAGCTACCAATACTAAGATCTTATCGTCCACTGCAGGCTCAACCAGAGACTCACAACTGTCTCTATGTGAGAAGTGATCTCAAAGCGAGTGTGAAAGAGGACCTGGTGGATGGAACACTCAAGATGGAACACAATCTCGGAACACCCAAGAGGATAGTATGTGACCTGTCAAAATATATTAATGCATTAAAGTGTTTGTTCACCAATGCCAGAAGTCTGCCAAGCAAAATAGGTGAGTTGGAAGCTCTGGTGCATCAGGAGAGCTATGATGTAATCAGTATTGCTGAAACTTGGCTTGATTCCTCACATGACTGGGCTATTAATATTCCTGGCTATGCACTCTTTCGTAAAGACAGGGTAAAAAAGGAAAGGTGGAGGGGTCTGTCTCTATGTGAGAAGTGATCTCAAAGCGAGTGTGAAAGAGGACCTGGTGGGTGATGAGTCTGAATCATTATGGGTGGAACTGCATAGTTCGAAGTTAATCATTGGATTTTGTTATAGACCACCCTATGTTAATGAGGAGGTGGAGACTCAGCTCCTTGCACAGATGGAAAGGGCTGCAAGGGCTGGGACGGTGATAATAGTGGGGGATTTTAACTACCCAGAAATTGACTGGAGTAATGGCACTGCTGAGACAGTTGAAGGGAAAAAATTTATAAACCTATTACAGGACAATTTTATGGTCCAGTTTATTGAGGCTCCAACTAGGAATGATGCTCTGTTGGACCTGGTAATCTCAAACCATGCAGAGCGTATTACTAATGTTCAGATAAAGGAACACCTGGGTAGCAGTGACCATAAAAAGATTTAATTTGATGTAAGCTGTAAGTAAAAATCACATACGGGAAAGATAAAAACACATAATTTCAAGAGAGACAATTTTCCAAGGATGAGGGCTGCTCTCCAGGTCTTAGACTGGGAGAGAATATTGGCATTAATGGGCCCAGAACAGAAATGGGAATTCTTCAAAAAGACTGTTTGTGGACTTTTAAAAGGCTAAAAATAAAACATATGTGGCTCACGGCCAAAGTTCAAAAAGCTATAAACTATAAGAAAAGAGCTTTTAAAAAATATAAAAATGAAGGAACACTAGTGTCATTTAAATGTTACAAAGAATATAACAGAATATGTAAAAAGGAAATTAAGGATGCAAAAATTCAAAACGAACGACAGATTTCAAAAGATAGTAGGACAAACCCCAAAAAATTCTTCAAATATATTAATAGTAAAAAGGTCAAGTCTGAGCATGTAGGCCCTTTACAAAATAATCTAGACTGGGGACAAAGAGAAGGCTAATTTATTAAATACTTTCTTCAGCTCTGTGTATACAAAGGAGCATGGGGGAGATCATGTCCATAATGGGGGTGGTAGTGACACAGCCCCAAATCCACAATGGCTTAAAAGTGATATGGTCCAGAAATGTTTAGACAGAATAAATGGGGAAAAAGCACCTGGACCAGATGGCATACACGCACGGGTCCTAAAAGAATTGAGCTCTGTAATTTCAAAGCCATTGTATGTAATTTTTAGGGACTCATTAATGACAGGAATAGTACCACTGGATTGGCGCAGGGCCAATGTGGTGCCTATATTTAAAAAGGGAACAAAGTCTTTACCAAGTAACTATAGACCTGTTAGTTTAACTTCTATAGTTGGGAAGATACTGAAGAGATTAATAAAAGACCACATAGACGAGTTCTTGCTGGAAAAAAATATTTTAAGCAACAGACAGCATGGATTTATGAAAGACAGAAGTTGTCAGACAAACCTGATTTTCTTTTTATGAAGAGGTAAGTAAAACATTGGACAGAGGGGTGGCGGTGGACGTGGATTTTGCAAAAGCGTTCAATACAGTTCCCCACACACGGCTAATGTGTAAGGTAAAGTCTACAGGCTTGGAAATATCAGTTTGTAAATGGATAGAAAACTGTCTAAAAGACAGAATTCAGAGCGTAGTGGTTAATGATTCACACAACGTTTTTAATGTCATTGAAAAAAAATTCATTTTTCTCGACGTGATTCTTCTCAAGCCTGCCTTGCCTACACACTATCGTTGAAAAAAATGCTTGAGTAAAGCGCTGTGACGTACAACACGTACGACAACACGTACGACGGCACTATAAAGGGGAAGTTCCATTCTGATGGCGCCACCCTTTTGGCTGCTTTTGCTGATTTTGTGTTACCGTGTGTTAGTAAAAGTTTGGGAAGAGACGATTTGCGCTTTTCAGTCTTCGTGCTTTAAAGATCGTTTTCTGTTGTTCAGTTTGTGCTTGTGGGTTCGTATCTGTCTTTCAGTGCTTGTAGTCAGTTCGTATCTGTTTTTGCAGTGCGTTCTTGTCCGCTCGTTACTGTTTTTCAGGTCGTTCTTCAGAGGCCTTGCTGTTCTTCAGTGCGTTCTTTTAGTTCGTTCTGATTAGACGACCGTTTTGTAGCCATGTTGCGGGTACGTTCTTGTCGCCGAGATCGTGCTGTACTTGGTGCTGGGCTTGTTGCTTTATCCCAGCTCCGGTCCATGAACAGGGTGAGGAGGAGTTTATGGACCAAGAATTGTTTTCTCCAGCGGGACCAATTCTGTCACATGCCTCTGCTGCGGGAGATCCAGGAGAATAACCCTGATGACTACAGGAATTTTCTTAGGATGTCTGACCCCGTTTTTCAACAGCTCTTGGCTTTGGTGTCCCCGTATATCACCAGGCAGGACACCGTTATGCGGGAAGCCATCACTGCTGAGCAGAGGCTAGTTGCTACGTTGTGCTACCTGGCAACAGTGAAAAGCTTGCAGGACCTCAAGTTCTCGACAGGCATCTCCCCCCAGGCTCTGGGCGTCATTATCCCAGAAACCTGTTCTGCCATAATCCAAGTCCTGCAGGAGGACTATATTAAGGTAAGTTTTGTCCTTTAACCTCACATTCTATGTATTGCTAATGTATAGTATTTTTTTAAACAGTCCCTAATTACCATGATTGTAATATGCTGTGAATATCCCCTTTGTCCCCATGTATGTTGTAAGCTTTTAATGCTCCTTTATTTTGGCCTACATGCATATTTACAAAAACCAACCTCTCCAGCATTCTATCCTGGGCCCAAACACACCTAGCCTAGTCACTTCCCAATGTTTTTTGTCAGCTCCATTGTAGTGCTTGACCATAGGCGTGCGCATAGGGTGTGCCAGGTGTGCCCAGACACACCCTAATCACACTGTGCAGCACAGATTCCCCCTACTGCCCTGGCTCCGCCCCTCCTTCCCCTCGCAGCGCTTCCAGCTTCCCTACTCTCCTCTCCCACCGGCTGTTGCTGCTGGGGATGTTTTAGGATGAGTGGGGGAAGGGGCAGGTAAATATGTACTGTGGGGGGGTTAGCTCGGCAGCGGGTGTGTGTGACCCCCGGGATGGGCTCCCCACACAAAAACAGGCCCAGCAGACGGAGGTTGTGGTTTTCAAAATCAAAAAGGTGCGGTTTATTTTCTATTTACAGTGACAAAAACACAGCAAAGCAAAAGAAACATAAACAAAATAAATCCTGGTCAACTGGACCTCTGACTAAACATACAGGTTTCCTAACTAACAACTGGGATCAGCCTAGTGCTGTCCTAGTCCCTAAGTCCCTGGTTTTAAATGTCCAAGCAAATAGCCACACAGGCTTTCTCTCACCGCACAGGGGTTCACTCTCCCTAGACAGTCCACACAGGTCTGGGTCCAGGCATGAGCTAACACCTAATGAATCTGGGAGTTCTTATAGAGGCCTAAATGAGCTGACAAGCTTCAGCTGGTCTCATCAACTCCCTGTCTGCACGACGCCCAGCCCTCTCCCTAGAGGTATGAGTCATCAATGAGCCCACTAGTCTCAGCTGGGCTTATACAACTCTCCACCTAGTTGTATAAGTCGGCGTAAAGCCTGAATCTGGGCGAAATATATCTACCCCCCTGGATGCAACCAGGTGACTTTACCTTCCTGCTGTCACATACCCCCCCCCCTCTTGTTTTAACCTCGGGGTTGGAACACCAGCAATCAGGCATTCATGTACTCGAGACAAAGCATCAACATTTCCCATTTGAACGCCAGGGCGATGCTTTACTGTGAAGTTGAATTCCTGGAGGGCCAGGAACCACCTATTCACTCTTCTATTTGTTTCCTTGTTTTGAGCCATCCACTTTAACGGAGCGTGATCCGTAACCATGTCAAAGTGCCTACCTAGCAGGTAGTACCGAAGGGAATCTAGAGCCCACTTCACCGCTAAACACTCCTTTTCAACGGTGGCGTAATTTACCTCATGGGACTTCAACTTCCTGCTGAGGTAGATGACTGGGTGCTCTTCCCCGTTCCAGACCTGGGACAATACTGCTCCTAACCCCACATCTGACGCATCACTTTGTACGACAAAGTCTTTAGAGAAGTCGGGTGAGTACAAAACTGGCTGGCTACATAAGGCTTGTTTCAAGAATTGGAATGCTGCCTCAGCCTCGGGGGTCCATTTAATCATGACCGACCCTTTCCCCTTCGTCAGGTTGGTTAGGGGCACAGCCTTAGAAGCAAAGTGGGGAATGAATCGCCGATAATACCCAGCGATTCCCAGAAAGGCTCGTACCTGCTTCTTGCTGTTGGGACGTGGCCAACTCTGGATGGCCTCGACTTTGTTGAGTTGGGGTTTTATTACTCCCCTCCCAATGGTGTACCCAAGATATTTGGCCTCCTCCTGCCCAATGGTACACTTCTTGGGGTTAGCCGTAAACCCCGCTTCCCGAACAGAGTCCAGGACTGCTTGCACTTTTGGCAGATGTGAGGCCCAATCTGTGCTATGGACAATTACGTCATCCAGGTAAGCCGCAGCATACTTCCGATGGGGCCTCAGCATCTGGTCCATTTTCCGCTGGAATGTGGCCGGCGCATTCTGTAACCCGAACGGCATTCTTTTATATTGGAACGCCCCGTCTGGGGTTACAAATGCGGTTTTCTCTTTGGCCGACTTGGCCAGGGGGATTTGCCAATACCCTTTTGTGAGGTCAAGAGTCGTCATGTATCGGGCTGTTCCCAGCCGGTCGATCAACTCATCTATACGTGGCATGGGGTAGGTGTCAAATTTTGTAACTGTTCAACTGACGAAAATCGTTACAAAATCGCCAGCTCCCATCCGGTTTAGGCACCAACACAATGGGACTAGACCAATCACTTTGGGACTCCTCTATCACCCCTAAGTTCAGCATTTTCTGTACTTCCTCCCGTATTGCCTCCCGTCGGGCCTCTGGGATCCGATAGGGTTTTAACTTCACCCTTTCACCGGGCGGGGTAATGATGTCATGCTCTACCCCAGATGTTTGTCCCGGCAGCTCAGAGAATACCTCCTTGTTGCGAAGCACAAACTCCTTAACCTCCTGTTGTTGGGGTTGTGACAAGGTGGCTGCTATTCCAACCTCAGGAATCACGCAACCAGTTTGAGCTGGTGACCAAGTGTCTGCGACTAGGGACTCTCTATCCCTCCAGGCTTTCAACAGATTAACGTGATAGATCTGTTCGGGCTTTCGCCTTCCTGGTTGTCTGACCTTCTAATTCACTTCGCTCACTTTTTCCATTATCTCGTAGGGGCCTTGCCATTTGGCAAGGAATTTACTTTCAACCGTAGGGACAAGTACCAGTATCCTATCCCCCGGGGAAAAGGTACGGGTCTTGGCTCCACGGTTGTACACTCTCTGCTGTGCTAACTGCGCTTGGGCCAAATGTTCCTTCACGATGGGCATTACCTGTGCAATTCGGTCTTGCATCAGGGCGACATGCTCAATCACACTCCTGTGGGGAGAACTCTCACTTTCCCAAGTTTCCTTGGCAATATCCAACAGCCCTCTTGGGTGTCTCCCATACAGTAACTCAAAGGGGGAGAATCCCGTAGAGGATTGGGGCACCTCCCTAATAGCAAACATCAGATAAGGAAGTAGACAGTCCCAATCCTTTCCATCTCTATCCACCACTTTCTTCAACATTTGTTTTAGGGTTTTGTTGAATCTTTCAACCAGCCCATCGGTTTGGGGGTGATACACAGATGTACGTAATTGCGTCACTTTGAACAATTTACACAGCTCCTTCATAACCCGGGACATAAAGGGTGTACCTTGGTCCGTAAGCAGTTCTTTACAAATACCCACCCGGCTAAACACAAGAGATAGCTCTTTGGCTATGGTTTTGGCTGAGGTATTTCGGAGAGGGATCGCTTCTGGATAACGGGTGGCATAGTCCATTATAACTAATATGTACTGGTGCCCCCTAGCGGACTTGATTATAGGACCTACCAAATCCATGGCGATCCTCTCAAACGGGACCTCAATGATGGGTAGAGGGACCAGCGGGCTACGGAAATGTGGCATCGGGGCCGACCTCTGACACACAGGGCAGGAGGAACAATAATTTTCTATGTCCTTCATCACCCCCGGCCAATAGAATCTCTGTAATACCCTCTCTCGGGTTTTCTCTGTCCCCAGATGACCTCCAAGAATGTGCCCATGGGCCAACTCCAACACCAACTTCCTGTAAGGTTTGGGCACCACAAGCTGCTCAACGGTTTCTTCTGCCCTTTTTGCCACCCGATACAGTAGGTCCTTCTCTACGCTGAAGTATGGGTAAGTGCAGGTATTATCTGGGTTTACTAACTCGCCATCTATTTTCACTACGTTTTCCCGTGCCTTTATTAGGGCGGGGTCTTTCAACTGTTCTGTGGCAAAGTTTTCCCTGTGAACCTCAAGATCAGAAAACTCCACAGACGGTAGGTTTTCGTCTGAGGAGGTGGGCTCCTCTCCAGTTTCTTGAGTCTCCCCTGCCAATACTGACAAGGGAAATTCCGGAGAGTCCTCACCACTCTCAGGGGAGTTCTGGCTATCACATTCCTGGTACATAGGGGCACCAGTGGGGGGCTCAGGATCATCCCACAGTTCCCAGAACTTCGGAAAATCCCTTCCCACAATGGCGTCATACGGTAACTGAGATACTAAGCCCACTGGATGAGAGAGGGTACCTTTGGGGGTCTCGAAACACACTGTAGTCACTGGATACTCTCGGGTGTCCCCATGCACACAAATAACAGCTACCTTGCTATTCCCAGAGACCTCTGTTTTAACTAACTCAGCCTTTATCAGGGTCACAAGGCTACCTGAATCCAGCAATACCACAACATTTCTACCATTAACACACATTTTGCATAAATGTTTCTCAGTTCCTCGAATGGCAGTGCATGCGACTGTCGCACACAGCGACTGACGTCTGCCCGTCAGAAAGTCACACTGCATGGGTTCCTCCAAAACCGGGCAATTTGCTGCAATATGTCCCGCTTGCCGGCAGCGGTAGCAAATGATCCTTCTTGCCGCCTCTTGAGCCGCTGATTTCCCAGGCTGTTATCGCCAAACTTGGGGTAGAGCTCCCACCCTCTCACTCTCTCCACCCTTACCCCTTGGAATCCTCTTATCCGCCCCTGGGGATGGTCTGGTCTTAGGGTGGAAAGTCCGAGTGTCTCTGGAAGAGGCCGTCAGGTTCTCTGTAGCCAAGTATTTCTCCACACGATCCACAAGACCATCGGCCGTCTCTGGGTCTCCATGGCTTACCCACTTTTGGATGGCAGTAGGAAGAGCTCTCAAAAACCGATCCATTACAACACGTTCCACAATCTTTGGTGCGGACAAAGTCTCTGGCTGTAGCCACTTTCTGCTCAGGTGAATGAGATCATACATTTGAGACCTGGGGGGTTTTCCAAGCTGGAAAGTCCAGTTATGCACACGCTGAGCCCGGACAGCCTGGGTGACACCCAGCCTTGCCAATATTTCAGTTTTTAGCATCACATAGTCTTTTGCTTGGTTAGGCTCTAGGTCATAGTAAGCTTTCTGCGATTCACCAGTTAACAGAGGAGCCACCAGTCCAGCCCACTGCTCCTCAGGCCACTTTTCTCTTTCAGCGGTCCTTTCAAATGTGGTCAAAAATACCTCTGGATCATCCTCTCCAGTCATTTTTGTCAATAAACGACTCACCCCAAAGGACGCGGTATTAGTGGGACGGCTTTCCTCACTGGTCTGCGGACGTTGCTGCATTACTGCTTCCATCTGTTGTTGTAGTCTCTGCTCTTGCTTCTGCAACAGGTCTATGAAGCGGGCCTCAGATTGCTGCTGGGCTCGTTGCTGAGCCTCCAGACTCTGTTGCAAAGTTGCGTTTGTCTGCTGCTGGGCTGCAAGGCTCTGTTGATGAGCTGCAAGGCTCTTTTGCAAACCTGCATTTGTCTGCTGTTGATTGGCATTTGCTAGAGCCAGCTGCTTCAGTATCTCCTCCATGCTGGCTTAAAAAAACTGCCACTGGTTCTCCACCAACTGTGGGGGGGTTAGCTCGGCAGCGGGTGTGTGTGACCCCCGGGATGGGCTCCCCACACAAAAACAGGCCCAGCAGACGGAGGTTGTGGTTTTCAAAATCAAAAAGGTGCGGTTTATTTTCTATTTACAGTGACAAAAACACAGCAAAGCAAAAGAAACATAAACAAAATAAATCCTGGTCAACTGGACCTCTGACTAAACATACAGGTTTCCTAACTAACAACTGGGATCAGCCTAGTGCTGTCCTAGTCCCTAAGTCCCTGGTTTTAAATGTCCAAGCAAATAGCCACACAGGCTTTCTCTCACCGCACAGGGGTTCACTCTCCCTAGACAGTCCACACAGGTCTGGGTCCAGGCATGAGCTAACACCTAATGAATCTGGGAGTTCTTATAGAGGCCTAAATGAGCTGACAAGCTTCAGCTGGTCTCATCAACTCCCTGTCTGCACGACGCCCAGCCCTCTCCCTAGAGGTATGAGTCATCAATGAGCCCACTAGTCTCAGCTGGGCTTATACAACTCTCCACCTAGTTGTATAAGTCGGCGTAAAGCCTGAATCTGGGCGAAATATATCTACCCCCCTGGATGCAACCAGGTGACTTTACCTTCCTGCTGTCACAGTACCTTACTGGACCCTTCCCTTTCATCATGAGTGATCGGTAGTATGTGTTGAGCTTTGGGGTGCACACCCTAAACGCCTATGTGCTTGACCCCCCCCAAAAAATGTTTTTTTTTTTTTTTTATAATTCTGACAATGTGCTAGAGCCTTTATTTCTGATGTCCCCAACTCATCTCAAACCCCCCCCATAAAATAATTTAATTGGTCCATCAGAGGGGGCGAAGAATCTGATTCTTGCTCATTTTTAGCTCTTATTAAAATACTCCTTCAAAATTAATGTTATACTGATGTTTTGTGATAATCTGCTTGCAATGTTTAGGTAACAAAGTATTAATTTTTTGTGTTTGTTTGACTCCACAGTTCCCTTCTACACCACAGGAATGGCAGAATGTGGCATCAGAGTTTTCCCAGCGTAGGAACTTTCCCAACTGTGGAGGAGCCATTGATGGCAAGCACGTCCGCATCGTGCCACCACCCCATTCGGGATCCTATAATTATAATTACAAAGGGTTCCACAGTATTGTGCTGATGGTGGTGGTGTCTGCCAATTATGAGTTTCTTTTTGTTGATGTTGGGAAAAATGGGCGGATGTCTGACGGTGGAATTTTTGCCCAGACAGATTTCGCCCACAGGCTACTATCAGAAGACCTGACATTGCCACCTGCGGCAGAGAATGAAGATGGACTACCCTTCATTTTCCTCGCAGATGAGGCGTTTGCACTATGTCCACATCTGATGAGGCCTTTTCCCCAAAGGACCCTCACCCCTGAGAGGAGGGTCTTTAATTATAGGCTGGCCAGAGACAGAAGGGTGGTTGAAAATGCCTTTGGCATCATGGCCAGCCGTTTCCGCCTCTCTCAGACCTCTCTAAATATGGCGGAGTACAAGTGGAATCATTGTAATGTGCTGTTGCATCCTACACAATTAAAAAAAAAAAACACTCAACAAATTATATTTCTTCAGTTGGCCTTCAGGCCACACACTATTCTGATGTAGCATTGCCAGCCCAGGAAGCTGGCCCTACAGGCTTGGCCCCCCAAAGCGGGCGTGATGTGCACCAATGTTATGTTGATTATTTTATGGGTAGGGGGGCTATTGCAATGCCCGATGACCTTTGAATCTTTGTTTTTAATAAAAATATTTTTATAATGAAAACATATTGTTGTTTTTTTTTATTTGTGTTGATTTGATCTTTCTCCTAGGTCAGTGATGGTGAACCTTGGCACTCCAGATGTTTTGGAACTACATTTCCCATGATGCTCAACTACACTGCAGAGTGCCTGAGCAACATGGGAAGTGTAGTTCCAAAACATCTGGGGTGCCAAGGTTCACCATCACTGTCCTAGGTTATCCTAGTTCACTTGTAGTGCCATGTGTATTTTTAATAAGTAAATAACCATCATTGTCAGTGTAAACACCCCCAATTGTTTGGCCTCGTACACACGACCGATTTTCTCGGCAAGAACCAGCAAGAAACTTGCTGGCAGAGAGGTCTTGCCGAGTAAATCGGTCGTGTGTACGCTGCTAGCGTGTTTCTCGTCGAGAAAACCGACAAGAAACCTCAACGAGAAAATAGAGAACCTGCTCTCTATTTTCTCGTCGAGATTCTCCTCGGCGTGTTTCTCGACGAGAAAAGTGAGTGTGTGTACACTTACCTGTCCGCCCGGAAGCCCGCGCATGTTCGAAATGAATTTGACGCATGCGTGGTAGCTTCCTAGGCATACGTAGGGTGTACCAAGATGGCGGCGACGGCATCGAATGTGACGAGCGCATGCTCGACGTAGTCGATGACGTCACCGCGTACACTCCTTTCAAAGACCCGCGGGTTCTTTGAAACGAGCGTGTGTACACTCGGCCGGGACAAGTTTCTTGTCCAAGAATCTCGTCGAAAAAAACGACATGTTTTTCTCAACGAGAATCTCGGCCGTGTGTACGAGGCCTTTTATTTATTTTTTGGCAACATTGATATAAAAAGCCACACATTGTTGAGTATAAAATAAGTTTAATTGTTGGACATTTTAAATATTTTTTTTTATTACTTTTTTTTTTTTGGGGGGTATTTATCTTGCTAAAACGCATGATTCATATGTAACTTGTAAAGTTCAACATGTACAATAGTACTAAAAACAATTAAAACATTACAAAACAAAATATCAAAACAACAAACACAAATAAAAGTAAAATTTTTGGCCATATAAAAGATTTAAACCCTACCAAGCACATCTCTGATCTTTTTTATTCTTTGCTCCAGCTGCTTGGTCTTTTGCCTGATCTGGAGCAAGTTTTGGCTGATATGATCCAGGTCACGAGAGCAGATCATGAGTTCTTGGATCACCATCTGGACACTGTGACTGGTGAATCTTTCTTGGGCCACAGGCAGAAAAGCACCTAAAAGTTTTAAAAACACCATGGGGGTGATTTACTATAAACAGTGGGCTGCGCCGGTTCATACCTTAATTGGTGCGCCGGATAAATCCTTAATTGAGCGCAGGAACCGGCGGCGCACTGCTATAGTAAATAAAAATTTGAGCGGCGCTCTATTGAAAATGAATGCTTCCCTATGGGAGCCCATTGATTTGAATAGAGGTCGCCCGGGAAGTCGGATGAAGACGATCCGACTCGCGGGGCGACTCGTGTGCCGGTTGACAGAGGGACAGAGTGACTTTGCGAGGCAATTTGGACACGACTTGAGCGTGAAGCAGCCGCTCAAGTCATGTCCTAGAGGCAACTACCTGCCCGAGAATGTCTCGAGCGCAATGCCATCGCGCTGGTTCTCGGCACAGGGCACTGCAAGCCTCGAGCTTGCTGTCCCCTGTGTTTGTTATGAATCATGAAGGGGAACTCCACGCCAAATTTTAATTAAAAACCGGCATGGGTTCCCCTTCAGGACCACACCAGGCCCTTAGGTCTGGTATGAATTTTAAGGGAAACCCCCCTACGCCGAAAAATGGCGTGGGGGTCCCCCCAAAATCCATACCAGACCCTTATCCGAGCACGCAGCCCGGCAGGTCAGGAAAGAGCGTGCCCCCCCCTGAACCGTACTAGGCCGCATGCCCTCAACATGGGGGGGTGGGTGCTTTGGGGCAGGGGGCGCCTTGTGCCCCCGCCACCCCAAAGCACCCTGCCCCCATGTTGATGGGGACAAGGGCCTCTTCCCGACAACCCTGGCCGTTGGTTGTCGGGGTCCCGCCCCCGTATCATGTCACAGTCCTGGGGAATGATGGGACTGTGACGTGATACAGGGTGGAGTCAGCGAGTGGCATCACCCGGTGACCACGCCCCATGCCAATAAAAGTGGGTGCGCTCCGCAGACACAGCATTGTAGTGGCAGACAGCGACGAGGAAACATCGGGCGGAGAGAAGAGGGAAGAAGATGACGATGAAGACCGGGACCCCGCTAGTAAAAGAGCTGGAAGAAGATAGCGGGGCGCCCGGCAGAAAGACCCCCGAAGTCGGAAGAGGACGACGAGGAAGACCGGGACCCCGCTAGCAAAAGAGCTGAAAGAAGATAGCGGGGCGCGCGGCAGAAAGACCCCCGAAGTCGGAAGAAGACGACGATGAAGACCGGGACCCCGCTAGCAAAAGAGCTGGAAGAAGATCGCGAAGCATCCGGCAGAAAGATCCCCGAAGTCGGAAGAAGACCCCCGGAGCTGCCTAATAAATTACTTTTAAAACCTGTGTTGTGTTTTTTATTGACTATTTTTGCCACCAGGTGAATGGGTAGGGGTACGATGTACCCCATACTCATTCACATAGGGTGGGGGGCCGGTATCTGGGGTCCCCCTTATTAAAGGGTGGCTCCTGGATTCCGATAAGCCCCCCGCCCGCAGACTCCGACAACCAACGACCAGGGTTGTCAGGAAGAGGCCCTTGTCCCAATCAACATGGGGACATCCTCCCCATGTTGAGGGCATGTGGCCTGGTACGGTTCAGGAGGGAGGGGGGGCCGCTCTCTCATCCCCCCTCTTTTCCTGCGGCCTGCCAGGTTGCGTGCTCGGATAAACGGTCTGCCTGTGGATTTTTAGGGGGACCCCCACGCTATTTGTTTTTAAGTTTGGCGCGGGGTTCCCCTTAAAATTCATACTAGACCTGAAGGGCTTGGTATGGATTTTGGGGGGACCCCCACACCATTTTTTTTCATTTTGGTGGGGGGGGTCCCCTTTGAATCCATACTAGACCCAAGGGCCTGGTATGGACCTGGGGACCCCACGCTGTTTTTTTTCTAGATTTTTTTTTTAGAGCCGGAAATGTTTATTTTTTTTACATTTCCTTTAACAACCAGCTATAAACAGGTTAAAAAAAACGCAAATCGCCGCAAAATCGCGGTACTTGCGTTTTGGATGCGGGTCCATTGAATTCTATTACATCAAAAACACTGTTTTTGGCCTTGAAAAAAAATCTGCAGTTGCGTTTACCTCGTTTTTCACAAAGTCAAAAAATGCCTTCAGACGCCAAAGATTTCCATGTTTCAGACGCGGTACGGGCGTTTAGCAGCATTTTAGTTTAGAAGCGTTTTTAAAGGTGACCTGTTTTTTTACATTGATAAACTCAAAAATTATGGCAAATGAGGAAAAACCATTAAAAATATATATATATAAAAAAATAAAGAAATTGCTTCCATTGCATTGTGGACAATCCACAACTTGGGGCAGCTGACGTGGCAAGTGGACAATCCACAACTTGGGGCAGCTGGGTGACCCTGCTGACCCCGCCCCCGTATTATGTCACAGTCCCGGGGAATGATGGGACTGTGATGTGATACGGGGCGGGGTCAGCGAGTGCCATCACCCGGTGACCACGCCCCATGCCAATAAAAGTGGGTGCGCTCCGCCCACACAGCATTGTAGCGGCAGACAGCGACGAGGCAACATCGGGCGGAGAGAAGAGGGAAGAAGATGACGATGAAGACCGGGACCCCGCTAGCAAAAGAGCTGGAAGAAGATAGCAGGGCACCCGGCAGAAAGACCCCCGAAGTCGGAAGAAGACGACGAGGAAGACCGGGACCCCGCTAGCAAAAGAGCTGGAAGAAGATAGCGGGGCGCCCGGCAGAAAGACCCCCGAAGTCGGAAAAAGGCGACGATGAAGACCGGGACCCCGCTAGCAAAAGAGCTGGAAGAAGATAGCGGGGCGTCCAGCAGAAAGACCCCGAAGTCAGAAGAAGACCCCTGGAGCTGCCTAATAAATTACTTTTAAAACCTGTGTTGTGTTTTTTATTGACTTTTTTTGACACCAGGTGAATGGGTAGGGGTACGATGTACCCCATACTCTTTCACATAGGGTGGGGGGCCGGTATCTGGGGTCCCCCCTTATTAAAGGGGGCTCCTCGATTCCGATAAGCCCCCCGCCCGCAGACCCCGACAACCAACGGCCAGGGTTGTCAGGAAGAGGCCCTTGTTCCCATCAACATGGGGACATCCTCCCTATGTTGAGGGCATGTTGCCTGGTACGGTTCAGGAGGGAGGGGGGGCCGCTCTCTCATCCCCCCCTCTTTTCCTGCGGCCTGCCAGGTTGCGTGCTCGGATAAAGGGTCTGCCTGCGGATTTTTAGGATTTTCGCGGTACTTGCGTTTTGGATGCGGGTCCATTGAATTCTATTACATCAAAAACACTGTTTTTGGCCTTGATAAAAAAATCTGCAGTTGCGTTTAACCTCGTTTTTCACAAAGTCAAAAAATGCCTTCAGACGCCAAAGATTTCCACATTTCAGACGCGGTACCGGCGTTTAGCCGCATTTTAGTTTAGAAGCGTTTTTAAAGGTGACCTATTTTTTTACATTGATAATTTTTGAGTTTATGGCAAATGAGGAAAAACCATTAAATATATATATATATATAAAAAAAAGAAATTGCTTCCATTGCATTGTGGACAATCCACAACTTGGGGCAGCTGACGTGGCAAGTGGACAATCCACAACTTGGGGCAGCTGACGTGGCAAGTGGACAATCCACAACTTGTGGCAGGTGACGTGGCAAGTGACATGCTAAATACAAGTACACTGCTGCTCTCTCAGCTGCTAAACTCACTCTGGACTCACAAAATAGCTGAAATGGTTAATAATACAGTTTTTGGAGCTTAGGGCGGCTCCTTATGATGTTTCCTAACTAAACGCATATAGACGCAAATGTGGTAAAACGCGGCATGTAAACGCCACAAAGCGCGCCTTTCTAAACGCCGCTTTCAACCTTAGTTCTGAACACTTTGCACCAGCGTCCCGTGTACATGGGGCCTAAAAATGCCTATGCCATTTACAGCTCAAAAACGCCATGGTGGCCATGAAGCCATAGGCTAACATGGAGAGCCATTTTTAAGCTGCAAAAAACTCTCAAACAAGCGGCTGGAAAAATGTCCGTGTGCATGTAGCCTTATATTAACCACTTGCTTACTGGCCACTTAAACCCCTTTCCTGCCCAGACCAATTTTCACATTTCAGCGCTGATGCACTTTGAATGAAAATTGCGCGCTCATACAAAACTGTAACCCGATGAAAATGTATTATTTTTTTGCACACAAATAGAGCTTTCTTTTGGTGCTATTTGATCACCTCTGCATTTTTTTTTCTATAAATACTAAAGACCGTCTAAAAAAAAAAAAAATTGGATATTTTAACCACTTCAGCACTGGGCTTATTCTGGCACTTCTCTCCTTCATGTAAAAATCATAAATTTATGGCTATAAAATTACTTCAAAACCCCAAACATTATATATGTTTTTTTAGCAGACACCCTAGGGAATAAAATGGCGGTCATTGCAATTTTTATGTCGCTGGGTATTTGCGCAATAAATGTTCAAACGCCTTTTTTTGGGGAAAAAAATGGTTTCAATAATTAACCACTTCTCCACCGGGCCTATTCTGGCACTTCTCTCCTTCATGTAAAAATCATAATTTTTTTGCTAGAAAATTAATCAGAACCCCCAAACATTATATATTTTCTTTTTAGCAGACACCCTAGGGAATAAAATGCCGGTCATTGTAACTTTTTATCTTGCAAGGTATTTGCGCAATCATTTTTCATACGCCTTTTTTTGGGAAAAAAAACGGTTTCACGAATTAAAAAATAACAAAACAGTAAAGTTAGCCCAATTTTTTTGTACAATGTGAAAGATGCTGTTACGCAGAGTAAATTGATACCTAACATGTCATGCTTTAAAATTGTTCATGCGTGTTCGCTTCTGAGCACGAGCTACCGGGGGAAGGGGCGTTTTTTTTTGATCACTTTTATTCCTATTACAAGGAATGTAAACATCCCTTGTAATAGGAATCATTGTGACAGGTCCTCTTTATGGAGAGATGCGGGGTCAATAAGACCCCACATCTCTCCTCCAGGCTGGAAAGCATGAGATCGGTGAAAAAAAATTCACTGATCTCATGCTGACAGCCGCAATTGCGGCTTTGTTTACTTCCGGGCACCGGGCGTGACGTCACAACGTCGCGCCTGGGACTCAGACGGTCATAGAGATGACTGGTGACCATCTGGTCACCGGTCATCCCTATGCTCCTTATCCGGCGCTGGCCAATTCGTTCTCCGGGCCCCCGATGGCTTGGGAGAGCCCGGAGAAGCACCGGATGGTGGCGGGAGGGGGGGTGTCCCCTCCCGCCGCCTATAAGAACGATCAAGCGGCGGAACTGCCACTATGATCATTCTTATGGTGCGCAGGATCGCTGGCATGACAGAATGATCTCTTAATGATGCCTGTAGCTTCAGGCATCATTCAGATATCCCCCCTCAAAGTCAAGAACGTCATATGATGTCCTTGGTGGAGAAGTGGTTAAAAAAAATTACAAAACAGTAAAGTTAGCCCAATTTTTTTGTATAATGTGAAAGATGTTGTTATGCTGAGTAAATAGATACCTAACATGTCACGCTTTAAAATTGCGCACACTCATGGAATGACACCAAACTTCAGTACTTAAAAATCTCCCTAGGCGATGCTTTAAATTTTTTTACACGTTACCATTTTCGCATTACAGAGGAGGTCTAGTGCTAGCATTGTTGCACTCGTTCTAACGCACGCAGCAATACCTCACATGTGTGGTTTGAACGGCGTTTACATATGTGGGCGGGACTTACGTGTGTGTTCGCTTCTGAGCGCGAGCTACCGTGGACATGGGTGTTTTGTTTTTGTTTTTATTATTTTTTTTAGTTTTTTACTTTTTTTAATTTTTTACTCTTTTTTTAACTTTTTTTTTTTTTTTATCACTTTTATTCCTATTACAAGGAATGTAAACATCCCTTGTAATAGGAATCTATTGTGACAGGTCCTCTTTATGGAGAGATGCAGGGTCAATAAGACCCCACATTTCTCCTCCAAGCTGGAAAGCATGAGATCGGTCCAAAAAATTCACCGATCTCATGCTGACAGCCGAGATCACGGCTTTGTTTACCTACGGGAACCCGGCGTGATGTCATAACGTCACGCCCGGGCCTCCGACAGTCATAGAGATGACTGGTGACCATCTGGTCACCCACCAGTCATCTCTATGCTTCCCATCCGGCGCCGGCCAATTTGTTCTCCGAGCCCCAGATGACACGGGAGAGCCCGGAGAAGCACCGGATGGCGGCGGGAGGGGGGGACGTCCCCTCCCGCCACCTATAAGAACGATCAAGCGGCGGAACGTTTTTATCGTGCACAGAATCGCCGGCAGAAAAGAATGATAGCTGAATGATGACAGCAACTGCAGGCATCATTCAGATGTCACCGCACAAAGCCAAGGACGTCATTTGACGGTGGGCGGTAGGTAAGTGGTTAATATTTAGAAAATTTTGAAAAAAGGTAGTTTTTCTCCTTCATTGATGTACACTGATGAGACTGCACTGATGGGCTGCACTGATGGGCACTGATAAGGTGGCAAGGGTGGGCACTGAGAGGTGGCATTGCTAGTTGGCACTGGTGGGCATTGAGAAGTGGCACTGCTAGGTGGCAACAATAGTTGGCAGTGATGGGCACTGATGGGCAGCACTGCTAGGTGCCACTGATTGGCACCAGTGGGGGGCATTGATAGGTGGCACTGGCAGGGGTTACTGATTGTCACAGATGACGCAGAATTGCCTCTTCCTCTTCAGGCCCGATGTCCCTTGCACATAAGCCGGAGATTGCCTTTTTTTATGCTCACGCTGTCAGCACAAGGAGAAAACAAAAACCATTACCCAGCTTTTGTTTACATCACGTGATCAGCTGTCATTGGCTGACAGCTGATCACACGGATCTGTCATCACCCGAGTCTCAGTGACTCGGTGACCACAGCGCACGCGCGAAGGGGAGGACGTCTATTGATGGACTCCCGGCAATTGAGGACCGTGCTGTGGCCGTCGATCAGTTATAGCGCTGATCTCAAGTGATTAAAGAGGGTCTAAATGAGCCATTGACATGCATCACAATTCAACTTAGGAATGTGTCTTTGCAAAGTTAAACTAAATGAAATCCTTTCTTTATTTTTGCTTGGGGATAGAGTACAGAGGGATTACAAGTCTAGACAGTTTTTGGGGTGAAGACAACTCCCAAATTTTGCCACTTTATCCTTCCAAATAATTCACTTCCTGTCACATAGCCACACAGGAAGTGAGGGGAAATCCCTACCAATGTCTTTCCTTGGGGACACACAGGTCAATCTAAATACTTTCCCCATTATGTACATTGCACTCCAGCATTTTGCGGGGTACACCCCAAATTATTAGGTATTTTGGACTTTGGGGTTTATTTACTAAAGGCAAATCTACTTTGCACTACAAGTGCACTTGCTGGATATCCGAGGGGGACATGCAAGCAAACAAAAAAAAAACACCATCTTTGCTTTTACATGGGTATATAAAGGGTAAAAAACTGCGCTAGCAAACAATTAGAAAATTACAATAAAAAACTAAACAATAGGCGGCAGAAAATAGTGTGACAACACCTTAAACAATGGAAGAGAAAAAACTGCGCCACTTATAGGGAATTATTTGACCGAAGTCTAATATGAATATTAAATGCACATAATAAACTAGCAGGCTTTTCACCAACTAGTCCAATAATATTCCACAAATGTCCATAAATCCTTATGGCGGGGGAGCCACAGATATCACACCACAGTGACTATTCACAATAAACCGTGAGGTATCCACCACCAACAGAAGGGGAAGCAGCTTACCAGAAGGCAAGCGGTTTAGGGCATCCGACTGTTACCCAGCCGCGGCCTTTAGTGCTGTAATCCTCCCTTTGTGAGCCAGTACGTCCCGTTCGGATGGACCGTAAGTCGCAATATCCAGATCACCCCAGCATGGAATAGAGAGGGCAGACCAGACCAGAAAATTGGTTTAATAAAAAGAGTAAGTTATACTTACAGAGGTAACAGTAAAAACAGCATGTGAACAATAAATGCCGGCCGGCATATCAGGAGCCTCACTCCTCGAGCGAGGTGACGTCACCACGCTCGAGGAGTGAGGCTCCTGATATGCCGGCTGGCATTTATTGTTCACATGCTGTTTTTACTGTTACCTCTGTAAGTATAACTTACGCTTTTTATTAAACCAATTTTCTACGGAATTACACTATTGGTCTGCCCTCTCTATTCCATGCTGGGGTGATCTGGATATTGCGACTTACGGTCCATCCGAACGGGACGTACTGGCTCACGAAGGGAGGATTACAGCACTAAAGGCCGCGGCTGGGTAACAGTCGGATGCCCTAAACCGCTTGCCTTCTGGTAAGCTGTTTGCTTTTACATGATTGGATGTTACAATCACCAGTGCTTCCCCTCATATTTTAAGCAGCTACACTTTTACTGCAGAGTGGATTTGTCTTTACTAAACCCCAAACTACCCAATGATTTGGTGTGTACACAACAAAGTGCTAGAGTGCAATTTGCTTAATGGGTACACTAGTTAGATTGATCTGTGTGTCCCCAAGAAAAGACATTGGTAGGGTTTTACCTTCACTTCCTGTTTAGCTGTGTGACAGGAAGTGAAGCCAATTTTACTAAAAGGGACACAAAGCCCAACCTAAAAAAAAAACAAGCAGGGGTTCTAACACTTACTTGGTTTCCCTCAAAATGCCCACAATTAGAATCATATTGCCTTGAGCTAGTTTTAAGTGCAGTGCTCTAAATCAGTGCTTCTCAAGTACCCCAAAAAGGCCATGTTTGCAGGTTTTCCTTCATCTTTCACATGTGCTTTAAATCACAGTCAATGGTTTGGTATTTTGGACAGCAATTCTCGATAAGATAAATTCACAAAACATGTCCTGTTGGGGGTACTTGAGGACTGAGGCTGAGAACCACTGCAGTAAAAAGGAAAATTGAATACTTACCGCTCTGTATTTTTCATTTCCTGGTGACTATCCATGGCAGCACACAATACATGCATATGCTAGCATGAAGGCACCAGGTTAGACAAATCACACCTGTTTTGTTTTGACATGCCAATCAGCTGTTACATTTGTTGCAAAGAATAGTTAAAGACTTGATTACTTATTGCCCTTGGGTGGTAATCTATCACCCTTGATAACTAAAGTGCCACATCCTAGTAACTAGTAGAGAAATATGTGGAAAGAATGGACTTTATAGGCACTACTATAAAAAATATGTTTTTTAATAATATCATATAAAATACATAAATGTGAAACACAATTAATTGAAAGATATATAAATAAAAGAAACAAAAAAATGGTAACTCGTGGGTCACGACCACAGGGGAACACTCAAATCTATGTGTCGCTGAATGCGAGGGTAAGACTGCTGTGCTGCCCACGCTGGACTTGTTAGGAGGTGTAGCCCAAGTAGGTGTCCACCGGGTTCCTGAAGAAATTTAAAAGATGCTCTACATGTTTCGCGATTTTGATAGGATCGCTTCTTCAGGAGCTTCTAAATTTCAATGGAGAGACATAAATTATAATACATAAAAGAAAAATATATAGAAAATATATATATATGTACCTATGAATAATATGACATAATACAGATTTATATATTATATAAGGCTGTCAAAGGCTGCAACCTATGACGCTCACCAAGTAAATGTTTTGGATTTCAAAGTGTCGAGTACGCTTGCCTCACCACCCAGCAACCCCTCTAGGAGGACTGACCACCCCAAGGTGGCTGTCAGTGCTCACGCAATCTATGGCTGTTGGACTCGATCACAGGAGGTAGGTATGATGGGGCATATGGGGATGCATCAAGAAACTGGAATATACCAAGCATATAAAATTATATAATAGGGCTAGTTAATAATAAATGAAACTACCTTTAAGTAGAAAAAGTGCGTAACAGATAACACAGCTTATATGTACCGTGGGTTTGGCTGTCTACGAGCACAAGGAAGGTGTTATACAGCTGCTGCAGGCCCAGTTTAGTGAATGAGGGTACATGATCTAAAAAGTATATGTATACAAAAAACAACCTTTAGAAAGGGATAACCTATTTTGGGTGTCACCTTGATAACATTGTAAAGATTGGATAGGGGGCATACCTTAAACAAGATGTGGCTTCACTGAAACGGTAGAATGTGAAACCAATGCGTAAAGTCGAGGTGTCTCAAATATTGTATAGATGTCTCACTCAAGGAGTCATCTCACTGCAACTAAACACATATGAAAAATTTAGGGACTTAATAGGAAGATCTCCAAAGGTTGCACACCTATTGGTGCCTTGCAATAATGAGCCCTTTAAAAAGATTAATAAAACATCTCTACCTGCAGAGTTCTGTTTCACACTAAACCAAGGCTGAGGGCAGACCGAGAGAAACCATTTGGTTTACTGGCAACACCAGAAAAGCAGGTCTGAAAAAGGGAATATAAAAAAACAATAAATGCTGAGCACTGGAGCGACGCATGAAGCGATCGCTATCAGCCAGACAGAAAACAACAAATAAACATGCTATGCCTGACCTACCTTGATGCTTGTGACTGCCACAATCAAAAAGACTGCCCCATACTTATGGTGTGGTGTATTGCGAGCGACCGCACTCCACTGACAATGTTGTGGAGTGGTTGGTCTGGCTCGCTTTTTATGCATCCCGCTCGTGTGTGGGTCAGAAGCATCTGACGTCACGCGAGACGGCCAAGACGTGTCTCACGTCCCCGCCGGGATTGGCGCCTGCGCACTGCTGGACTGCTGGTGGGTCCCAGGCGCAGGTAAGGGTGGAAGCACGTCCAGGGCACATCATGTGATGTGACCTAACATGCTATTGGGTGATTGGAAATCCCTCCCGCTGATGGAATATGGGGAAGGAACCAGTTCCCCAATGGCTTGGGTGGCCGCATATGCCCCACGCCCCCCTCCGGTAGAGAAAGAAACCATACAGACCTGGATTGATGGCTAGATAGAATAAGAGAGTGAGCTGTGGGGAAATGAGGCAAGCGATCCAACATAGAGAAATACACATATTGCATGCCTAAAGCATGCTTAAAAAGCCAATGATTATGGCTATTATCTCCATAAATTATGGTTGAATTTTGGATATTTATTATTTTAGATAACATTATAGTACAAATAATAACGAAACTTAATACATAATACATGGTTACAAAAACTTGTGCAGTAAACCCATTCTAAATACTAGGAAAAAGCCTGGAAGACTATGAGGTGTGTCACTTATTACACCTACATATGGTTACTAATGTGATTCATAATGAGGACTAGTGATGAGCCGAACACCCCGGGGTTCGGTTCGCACCAGAACCCGCGAACGGACCGAAAGTTTGCACGAACATTAGAACCCTATTAAATACAATGGATGCGAACGTTCGGATTCTAAAGTGCTAATTATAACGACTATTATCCATGTTATTGTCCGAAACAGAGTTTGGGAACCCGGGTTCTGCACCAGGGGACATGTATCAATGCAAAAAGAAGTTTTAAAAACGGACGTTTTCCGGGAGCAGTCATTTTAATGATGCATAAAGTGAAAAAAAAAAAGTCAAATATTCCTTTAAATATTGTACCTGGGGGGTGTCTAAAGTATGCCTGTGAAGTGCCACGTGTTTCCAGTGTTTAGAACTGTCCCTGCACAAAATAACATTTCTAAAGGAAAAAAAGCCATTTAAAACTGCTTGCGGCTTTAATGCAATGTCTGGTCCCGGTAATATGGATGAAAATCTTTAGGAAAAATGGCATAGCTACCCCATCAACCCCCCCCCCTACCCCAGCCCATTACCAGCCCCTTTGGGTCTTGTATGGATATTAAGGGGAACCCCGCACACAAAATAAAAAAGGACCTATATACTCTGAACAGCCGTATACAGGCGGCGGTGCATACAAGACAGGGACTGTAGGTTTGTTCTTATGTAGAATCTGTTTGTAATTTTGAACAGGTACATTGTTTAAGTGTAGCTCCAGCCAAGAAATCTATTTTTAAGCTTTCTGGAAAACATAGGGAAGGGTTATCACCCCTGTAACATTCGTTTTGCTGTCTGTGCCCCTGTTCAGAACATTTCACCTCACTTTGCGTCCCAATGACAACTGTTTTTGAAATGTGGTGTTTTTATTGAAACAAGGATTGGTGATAAAGCATCAGTAGAGAGGAGACACCTTTCTCCCATATTAATTCTTACAGGAGAGAATTTTCCTTCCAAGGGGTAGATTTCCTCTCACTTCCTGTTGTCTTCTTCCGTTTGCAAGTAGTAGTAGTTTGTAAGTTGGATGTTTGAAAGTAGGGACCTGCCGTATATACTCTGCAGAAATTGGCCCCTTAGGTGTTGGTGTTGGCACAACACTGAAAGCACTCACAGTTATTCTTGGTGGGTGCTGGAACACCCTGCTGTCAACTATTATATCAGGAATTGTAATAACATATACTGTAATTGTTGATCAGTGGTAGTAAAAATTGGGCCTTTGATGGTGGTGCTGGTGCCACAACACTGTAAGGCCTGACAGTTACTCTTGGTGGGCGCAGCAATGGGCCCTGCTGTGAATTATTAGATCAATAATTATAATTGCATGCCCCTGTTGAATAGGGGCTGAAAAATTGGGCCTTTGGTGGTGGTGGTGGTGGTGGTGGTGATGGTGGTGCTGGTGCCACAACACTGTAAGGCCTGACAGTTACTCTTGGTGGGCGCAGCAATGGGCCCTGCTGTGAATTATTCGAACAATAATTATAATTGCATGCCCCTGTTGAACAGGGGCTGAAAAATTGGGCCTTTGGTGGTGGTGGTGGTGGTGATGGTGGTGCTGGTGCCACAACACTGTAAGGCCTGACAGTTACTCTTGGTGGGCGCAGCAATGGGCCCTGCTGTGAATTATTAGATCAATAATTATAATTGCATGCCCCTGTTGAACAGGGGCTGAAAAATTGGGCATTAGGCACTGGTGGCACAACACTGCAACCCCTCACAGATACTGTGCTTGGAGCACAGCAATGAGGCCTGTTGCAAAGTATTGCATCAAAAATTTTAATTACACGCCCCTGTTAAACAGGGGCTGAAAAATTGGGCCTTAGCCACTGGTGGCGTCACCCATAAACCAAAATGATCTTCCAAGCTATCATCATTAATCGTATCATTGAGGAGGAGGAGGAGGATAGCCAGTCAACATAACAGCACAGGCACTCAGCATCAGCATCAGTCTTGAAGGGATGTGACATTTTAAAATCAATTAGTCTGTTATATCAGCATCTGGTGTGTGGTAGCTGGTGGTGATCCAAGACTGGTTCATCTTGATGAAAGTCAGTCGATCAACCGAGTCGGTGGACAGGCGCACCCTGTGATCCGTGACAAATCCTCCAGCAGCACTGAATGTGCGTTCTGAAAGAACGCTGGATGCAGGACAGGCCAGTAGCTCAATTGCATACTGTGCAAGCTCTGGCCAGTGATCCATCCTCAAGACCCAGTAAGCCAGAGGATTTTCGGTGGGGAAGGTGTCCAAGTCTGACCTTGCCCCTAGGTATTCCTGGACCATGTATATCAGACGCTGGCGATGGTTGCTGGAACCGATCATACTTTGGGGCTGCGGACTAAAGAATTGTCCGAACGCATCGGTCAGACGGCCACCTTCCCCACCGCTCCTTCTTTGACTGCCCGAAGCCTCAGCAACTCGTTGTCCAGGACCAGGAGTTTGTAACCTCCCAGTCTCTGGGAACGCGTTGCACAGACCTTTCTGCAAGGCCTCCCGGAGTTGTCTCATCCTCTGCTCCCTCTGCGACGGTACGATAAGGTCCGCAACCTTACCCTTGTACCGTGGATCAAGGAGAGTGGCCAGCCAGTAATGGTCCCTCTCCTTGATCCAAAGAATACGAGGATCCTTCCGCAGACTTTGCAGGATCACGGAGGCCATGCAGCGTAGGTTAGCTGAGGCATTCAGTCCGGAGTCCTCTGGGTCACTAAGGACGACATGATCCGCAGCCACCTCCTCCCAGCCACGTACAAGTCCACTGGTTTCTTGGGACTGTAAATCATCCCTAAAAGACTGCTGCTGATGATGCTGAGTGCCAGCCTCCACCTCCATGCTGACACAATCCTCCTCCTCCTCCTATTCCTGTGCGATGGGTGGGACAGAAGGAACACTGTCTGGGTAAAGGGGGCCTTGAGAGGCAAGGAAGTCCTCCTCTTCCTGCCTCTGTTCTGCCTCAAGTGCCCTGTCCATTATTCCACGCAGCGTGTGCTCCAACAGGTGGACAAGAGGTACAGTGTCACTGATGCATGCACTGTCACTGCTCACCATCCTCGTGGCCTCCTCAAATGGTGCCAGGACAGTGCATGCATCCCTGATCATGCCCCACTGGCGTGGTGAAAAAAAACTGAGCTCCCCTGACCCTGTCCTGGTGCCGTAGTCGCACAGGTACTCTTTGATGGCCCTCTGCTGCGTGTGCAGCCGCTGCAGCATGGCCAACGTTGAGTTCCACCTGGTGGGCATGTCACATATAAGGCGGTTCTTGGGCAGGTTCAACTCCTTTTGCAGCTCAGCCAGGCGAGCACTGGCATTATAAGATCTGCGGAAATGCACACAGACTTTCCTGGCCTGCCTCAGGACATCTTGTAAGCCCGGGTACCTGCCCAAGAATCGCTGCACCACCAGGTTAAGGACGTGAGCCATACAGGGCACATGGGTCAGTTGTCCCTGTCGGAGGGCGGAGAGGAGGTTGGTGCCATTGTCGCAAACCAGCATTCCTGGCTTAAGCTGGCGTGGCGTCAACCACCTCTCGGCCTGCCCCTGCAGAGCAGACAGGACCTCTGCCCCAGTGTGGCTCCTGTCCCCCAAACACACCAGCGCAAGCACGGCATGGCATCTTTTTGCCTGCGTACTTGTGTAGCCCCTTGAACGCCTACGGAGCACCGCTGGTTCCGAGGACAAACCACAGGAAGAGGCCATGGAGGAAGAAGAAGAGGAGAGGGTGGAGGAGAGAGGTGTGTCACAACCAGTAGTAGCATTTTGGAGGCGTGGCGGTGGAACAACCTCCAACACTACTGCACCTTGTCCTGCATCCTTCCCAGCTGCCAAAAGAGTGACCCAATGGGCCGTGAAAGAAAGGTAACGTCCCTGTCCATGCCTGCTGGACCATGAGCCAGCAGTAATATGCACCTTACCGCTGACCGCCCTGTCCAGCGAGGCCAAGACATTGCCTTCCACATGCCTGTAGAGAGCCGGAATCGCCTTCCGTGCGAAAAAGTGGCGTTTGGGAACCTGCCACTGAGGAACCGCACATTGCACAAACTCACGGAAGGGGGCCGAGTCTACCAACTGAAAAGGCAGCAGTTGAAGCGCTAGCAATTTAGCCAAGCTAGCATTCAACCGCTGGGCATGTGGATGGCTGGGAGTGAACTTCTTTTGACGGTCCAGCAGCTGGGGCAGGGAAATTTGCCTGCTAGAATCGGACGTTGGTGTACTGCTAGCAGAGTGCCCGCAAGTACTTGCCTGTGACACACCTAATTCTACACCTTCATTCCTCTCAGAGCAGGTTTCAGAGAGGAGTGAAGGTATAGTGGGGTTGGAGATCCCAGCTGATGCGGTGCAAGAAGAGGTCAGCTTTGTTCTTTGGTGTGGGTCTTTAAGGTAGGCTTGCCAACGAGCTGCATGGCAGGTCAACATATGTCTGATCAAGCATGTGGTGCCCAAGCGGCTGATGTTTTGGCCACGCGATATACGCTTGAGACATATGTTGCAAACAGCAGCTGTGCGATCTGATGCACTCGCCTCAAAAAAGGCCCACACCAAAGAACTTTTTGAATGACGGGCAGAGGCAGCGCCCTGCACAGGCGGAGCTCTGCGGTGTGATTCTGTCGGTGTGCTGCCCATACGCTGGCCACTCAAGGGCATCCTGCCTCGTTGGAGATGTGCCTCCTCCTCATCCTCCTCCTCCTCCTCCTCTCTCCTATTAGGCACCCACGTGGAGTCAGTGACCTCATCATCCCCTCCCTCCTCATCACTGGAGCCAATCTGGCAGTATGCTGCAGCTACTGGAGCATGACTGCCAGATTGGTGTCTTTCTTGAGCATCCCCTCTCTCTGCTCTCACGCTGCTGCCTTCCTCTAGCTGAGTATCATCATCAGATCCTTCCAAACGCTGGGCATCCTCCTGGAGCATGTACCCAACACTGTGCTCAAACAGTTCGGGGGACTCCTCAGGAGGAGGACATGGTGGGTCTAGGGAAGGATTGACTAATGAAGATAATGATACCAGAGAAGAGGACGCTTTGGCAGCTGCTTTGCCAGTACCCTGAGCCTGGGTGAGAGAGGATGAGGAGGATGAGGTGGGCTTGGTCATCCACTCTACCAAGTCTTCGGCATAATGTGGCTCAACATGTCCAGCTGCCGAAAAGAAGGACAAGCGTGTCCCATGGCCATGTGCTGATGACAATGCACCGCGTCCACGACCAGCACTGTTGCCCCCAGACACAGAGCCTGCTTGCCCTCTTTTTTTGCCTCCTGACTGTCTGCCTCTCCTTGTTTGCCTTCCAGACATTTTAATGGATGGCCTGCAGGGAGATGGGAAAAAGAGCAATAAGGGCTACCTTCAGGTGTATACTGTGCAGGAGGCTTAGCAACAATGACACTGACACTGTCCCCTGCCTATCCTTCTCTGTCCCTAAACACAAGGATTGAAAATATGGAACAGCAAAATTGGTTTAGAACAGAATAGCACACTGAAACTTTCCCTCACTGTCCTACTCTGTCCCTCCCTACAAACAAGATTTAGCACAGAATAGCACACTGATAATTTCCACGAGTGTCCTTCTCTGTCCCTAAACTCAAGGATTGAAAATATGGAACAGCAAAATTGGTTTAGAACAGAATAGCACACTGACACTTTCCCTCACTGTCCTACTCTGTCCCTCCCTACAAACAAGATTTAGCACAGAATAGCACACTGATAATTTGCACGAGTGTCCTTCTCTGTCCCTAAACTCAAGGATTTGAAATATGGAACAGCAAAATTGGTTTAGAACAGAATAGCACACTGACACTTTCCCTCACTGTCCTACTCTGTCCCTCCCTACAAACAAGATTTAGCACAGAATAGCACACTGATAATTTCCACGAGTGTCCTTCTCTGTCCCTAAACTCAAGGATTGAAAATATGGAACAGCAAAATTGGTTTAGAACAGAATAGCACACTGTCAGTTTCGCTCACTGTACCTCTCTGTCCCTAAACTCAAGGATTGACAATATGGTTCAGCAAAATTGGTTTAGAACAGAATAGCACACTGACACTTTCCCTCACTGTCCTACTCTGTCCCTCCCTACAAACAAGATTTAGCACAGAATAGCACACTGATAATTTCCACGAGTGTCCTTCTCTGTCCCTAAACTCAAGGATTTGAAATATGGAACAGCAAAATTGGTTTAGAACAGAATAGCACACTGACACTTTCCCTCACTGTCCTACTCTGTCCCTCCCTACAAACAAGATTTAGCACAGAATAGCACACTGATAATTTCCACGAGTGTCCTTCTCTGTCCCTAAACTCAAGGATTGAAAATATGGAACAGCAAAATTGGTTTAGAACAGAATAGCACACTGAAACTTTCCCTCACTGTCCTACTCTGTCCCTCCCTACAAACAAGATAGCACAGATTTAGCACAGAATAGCACACTGATAATTTCCACGAGTGTCCTTCTCTGTCCCTAAACTCAAGGATTGAAAATATGGAACAGCAAAATTGGTTTAGAACAGAATAGCACACTGTCACTTTCCTTCACTGTCCTACTCTGTCCCTTTCTACAAACAAGATTTAGCACAGAATAGCACACTGATAATTTCCACGAGTGTCCTTCTCTGTCCCAAAACTCAAGGATTGAAAATATGGAACAGCAAAATTGTTTTAGAACAGAATAGCACACTGAAACTTTCCCTCACTGTCCTACTCTGTCCCTCCCTACAAACAAGATTTAGCACAGAATAGCACACTGATAATTTCCACGAGTGTCCTTCTCTGTCCCTAAACTCAAGGATTGAAAATATGGAACAGCAAAATTGGTTTAGAACAGAATAGCACACTGACACTTTCCCTCACTGTCCTACTCTGTCCCTCCCTACAAACAAGATTTAGCACAGAATAGCACACTGATAATTTCCACGAGTGTCCTTCTCTGTCCCTAAACTCAAGGATTGAAAATATGGAACAGCAAAATTGGTTTAGAACAGAATAGCACACTGACACTTTCCCTCACTGTCCTACTCTGTCCCTCCCTACAAACAAGATTTAGCACAGAATAGCACACTGATAATTTCCACGAGTGTCCTTCTCTGTCCCTAAACTCAAGGATTTGAAATATGGAACAGCAAAATTGGTTTAGAACAGAATAGCACACTGACACTTTCCCTCACTGTCCTACTCTGTCCCTCCCTACAAACAAGATTTAGCACAGAATAGCACACTGATAATTTCCACGAGTGTGCTTCTCTGTCCCTAAACTCAAGGATTGAAAATATGGAACAGCAAAATTGGTTTAGAACAGAATAGCACACTGACACTTTCCCTCACTGTCCTACTCTGTCCCTCCCTACAAACAAGATTTAGCACAGAATAGCACACTGATAATTTCCACGAGTGTCCTTCTCTGTCCCTAAACTCAAGGATTGAAAATATGGAACAGCAAAATTGGTTTAGAACAGAATAGCACACTGAAACTTTCCCTCACTGTCCTACTCTGTCCCTCCCTACAAACAAGATTTAGCACAGAATAGCACACTGATAATTTCCACGAGTGTCCTTCTCTGTCCCTAAACTCAAGGATTGAAAATATGGAACAGCAAAATTGGTTTAGAACAGAATAGCACACTGACACTTTGCCTCACTGTCCTACTCTGTCCCTCCCTACAAACAAGATTTAGCACAGAATAGCACACTGATAATTTCCACGAGTGTCCTTCTCTGTCCCTAAACTCAAGGATTTGAAATATGGAACAGCAAAATTGGTTTAGAACAGAATAGCACACTGTCAGTTTCACTCACTGTACCTCTCTGTCCCTAAACTCAAGGATTGAAAATATGGTTCAGCAAAATTGGTTTAGAACAGAATAGCACACTGACACTTTCCCTCACTGTCCTACTCTGTCCCTCCCTACAAACAAGATTTAGCACAGAATAGCACACTGATAATTTCCACGAGTGTCCTTCTCTGTCCCTAAACTCAAGGATTGAAAATATGGAACAGCAAAATTGGTTTAGAACAGAATAGCACACTGACACTTTCCCTCACTGTCCTACTCTGTCCCTCCCTACAAACAAGATTTAGCACAGAATAGCACACTGATAATTTCCACGAGTGTCCTTCTCTGTCCCTAAACTCAAGGATTTGAAATATGGAACAGCAAAATTGGTTTAGAACAGAATAGCACACTGAAACTTTCCCTCACTGTCCTACTCTGTCCCTCCCTACAAACAAGATTTAGCACAGAATAGCACACTGATAATTTCCACGAGTGTCCTTCTCTGTCCCTAAACTCAAGGACTGAAAATATGGAACAGCAAAATTGGTTTAGAACAGAATAGCACACTGACACTTTCCCTCACTGTCCTACTCTGTCCCTCCCTACAAACAAGATTTAGCACAGAATAGCACACTGATAATTTCCACGAGTGTCCTTCTCTGTCCCTAAACTCAAGGATTTGAAATATGGAACAGCAAAATTGGTTTAGAACAGAATAGCACACTGTCAGTTTCACTCACTGTACCTCTCTGTCCCTAAACTCAAGGATTGAAAATATGGTTCAGCAAAATTGGTTTAGAACAGAATAGCACACTGACACTTTCCCTCACTGTCCTACTCTGTCCCTCCCTACAAACAAGATTCAGCACAGAATAGCACACTGATAATTTCCACGAGTGTCCTTCTCTGTCCCTAAACTCAAGGATTTGAACAGCAAAATTGGTTTAGAACAGAATAGCACACTGACACTTTCCCTCACTGTCCTACTCTGTCCCTCCCTACAAACAAGATTTAGCACAGAATAGCACACTGATAATTTCCATGAGTGTCCTTCTCTGTCCCTAAACTCAAGGATTTGAAATATGGAACAGCAAAATTGGTTTAGAACAGAATAGCACACTGACACTTTCCCTCACTGTCCTACTCTGTCCCTCCCTACAAACAAGATTTAGCACAGAATAGCACACTGATAATTTCCACGAGTGTCCTTCTCTGTCCCTAAACTCAAGGATTGAAAATATGGAACAGCAAAATTGGTTTAGAAAAGAATAGCACACTGACACTTTCCCTCACTGTCCTACTCTGTCCCTCCCTACAAAGAAGATTTAGCACAGAATAGCACACTGACACTTTCCCTCACTGTACCTCTCTGTCCCTACAAACAAGGATTAGCACAGAATAGCACGCTGACACTTTCCCTCACTGTACCTCTCTGTCCCTACAAACAAGGTATAGCACAGAATAACACACTGTCACTGACACTCTCCCTACCTATCCTTATTTGTCCCTAAACACAAGGAATCCAGGATTAGTAAAGGAAAAAAAATGACACTGTCCCTGCCTATGCTTCTCTTTCCCTGCTCCGGAACACACTACACAAGGCCGCCGCGCTGGCGGCCTTTTATAGTGTGGGGCGTGTACTAAACCCCCTCAGCAATAATTGGCCACAGGCATCCTGCCTGTGGCCAATCATTGCTCTCCTCGCTGCCGGCGCTGTGATTGGCCAAGCATGCGGGGTCACAGTGCATGCTTGGCCAATCACAGCGCCTGGATGACACTGCAATGGCGTAGTGCATTGTGGGCCGTTCGCGTCACTCGAATTTGGCGCGAACGGCCCAAATCGTTCGATCTTCGTCGAACGATCGAACAGCCGATGTTCGAGTCGAACGTATGTTCGACTCGAACACGAAGCTCATCCCTAATGAGGACATGTTTATATGGGTGATGATCGTGTATAATTCCAGATATCAATATCTGGAAAAATACTTAAAAAGGGGGAGATATGTATATGAACATATACTATACCCAAAGAAAGACGCCTATGGCTGCCCAGGTATCCTCATAGGAAGGGCCGATAGGACAGGACCTCGTTGATACCTGGGGTCTGGTTGCTGAGAGACGCTCAATCCAATTGGTCTCTTTTTGGAGAATGCGTTTGTCACAGTTTCCCCCCCTCGATACTTGGTTATGAGCCTTGGCTTCTATTGAGTTGTGTAGTCTCTATATGGTTGGGTAAGAAAGGAATATGTAGGTACAGCCTGGTCAGGTCTCATGAACGAGTTTCAAACCTCATACAATGGGACCAATAGAAGTGATGATGATCTAAGAATGTATTTTGATAAACTTAAACAACTATTGAAAAGGAAATCCAATCTTTACTGGCACATGGAATTCTTCAAGGTATACATTGGAGAGAACATCAGCCCCATGGGCCTTAGAGTACAGAGGTTCCCCACGATCAAGAACGCCTCACAGGACCTTAAAAGGTCCTGGGAGGGGGTCCTTAACAAATGTAGCCTAGAATGCATGCAACTTTTGATGTCTCAGTATGCATTGGATACAAATATGTTGGATCAAGAATTAGCATTATTACATACCAAATACCAATCCATTACAACACATGAAAAATTTGCAGCGAAAAGTCAGGAACTGAAGATTTATTTAGATAGATTGAATAAGAGTAGCATCTCCAAAAAACAAGCTAAAATCACAAAAGATAGGATGGCGTTTGCTGAAGGTTTCGCGTACAAATGGGACAATCCTATTAGGGGAAGAGGCCCAGGCTTCAAAAATCGTTCACAAATAACAAATCGTTCCAATATGCATGTTTCAGAGGATGATACTGAATCCGATTCTTCTTTATCTTCACAGGCACAGCGAACACAAACGTTGAACAATTCCTATCCCCCCAATGGATCACGTAAGCGGGATCACCATGGTGGTGGGTATCCTGTCACACCTAACACTAAAAAGAAGCCAGCTAATGTAGCAGGCTTTACTCTTTCATAAACACGCGCACAAGGTGGGCAGAATAAAGGTGAAGGCAATACACCCAATTATGACCTCTCCAAATATGCCTATATGGGCCCTATTGCAGCACAAGCCATACAACAATTACTTACACAAACGGTTTCTCAAAACACACAATCAACTTCCTCATCAATGCTCCGTGGAGCAGAAGGTGGCAATGTAGGCCCCCCGGTACCCCTATATACCCCACAAGATCCACTGCTACTCCAATCCCTTTAAGGGGGAATCCCCACAATCAACCAACAACGAGGAACTAAGTGTCATTAATTTGACTCCTTATCCTCTTGTAGATGACGAACTAACAGTTCTAAAATTAGGTCTTAGTTTTTGTCCAAGTGCAAATTTGGACAAATATGAGGTCATCAAGGACCTATATTTGTTCGCAAGGAAATTAACATATAAACACATTTTTGATCCTGATAGGAGGAGACTCCGAGAGGAGAAGGATCTTTCTGAACAGATAAAAAAATTCACGATAAGAGACTTTAGGGCATTGAGAGATCTAATGCTCTTGCTGGATGAAAATTCAGAATCAATCAGTACTCAAGAAACCAATTTGAGCCAGGAACCCCTTATGGAAATCAAAAAACCAATGTTTAAAAACAAATCCAACCAATTTCCTGACCTCAATACCAACCCGCAGGTGGCTGCTTTTCTGCTAGCCATGGTCAGAGAGATTAAAAAGATGACATTATCCCCTATTCCATCAAACCTACCCAAACAACAACAGGATGCAATAAGATCATCATCAGATAAGGGCGGCAATATCGTCCTACAAACCTATAAGCAATACGAGTCCATGTGTTTTGATATACTCAATAACCCTGAATGGTACAAACCAATTACATCAGAGACCAAGGCACAGTTCAAATTAGAGTTTAAGATTTGATCTATATGGCGTATTCAGACGCATTGATCGACAAACCTACATACGAGTATTTCAATATAGCCTTCCCCAGAGAAGCAATTTTCTATGCCATTCCAAAGATCCACAAGAACCAAACCAACCCACCAGGCAGACCGATCATTTCTGGAATAGGATCTATGACAGAAAACGCTAGCAGATTTATCGACTTTTTTTTAATGCCTCACGTTATAAGATTACCATCGTACGTGAGAGATACATCTGATCTCCTAAAAATACTTGATGGCCTCACCATTCCCCCAAATGCATACTTCGTTACAATTGATGTAGAGGCACTCTACTCAAGTATACCGCATGAACTAGGTTTACAAACAGTTAAAACGTTTCTAATGGAAGAAGACCATAGACAATGGAAATTCCAGGCCTTCATCATCCAACTATTGTCATTCATACTCAAACACAACCATTTTTCATTTCTCGGCTCCCACTACCTCCAGGTACAGGGCGTCGCCATGGGCACTTGTTGCGCACCGGCGCACGCCAATCTATACCTGGGGGGGTGGGAGCGAGAGATTTTTTCCAGTGACTTATATCGTCAATACCTGGACCAGACCTTGTGCTGGTTCAGGTATATTGACGATATTTTGGTTATTTGGACTGGTACCATCACGTCCTTAAATCAATTTCTGAAATTACTTAACAGTAATAAGTTTAATTTAAAATTTACCTTTGATTGGCACTTGAATTCCATTTCATTTCTTGACCTGCTTATCTACAGAGACCCCTGTGACAACATTGTCACCAAATTATATCGGAAAAGCACAGCGGGTAACACTTTGTTACATGCCAATAGTTGACATCCAAGATCCTTGGTCCACAGCATTCCGTATGCACAGTACATTCGCTTATGCAGAAACTGCACCTACGATGCAGATTTCCAGCAGCAGGCGAATGAGCTGCGCACTCGCCTATTGCATCGACGCTACAGCAAAAGCCTCCTCAGAAAAGCTTTCAACAAAGCCAAGGGCCAAGAACGAGCAGCATTACTATATTCCAGACCTAAAACCAACATCAACCTACAAACCACCAAGTTCATAACAAAATATTCTGCACAACACAATACCCTTAAAAATTGTCTTGAACGACATTGGCATTTCCTCAGTGAAGATGTCACATTGAGTAAATATGTTAGAGAAAGACATGAGATCGTGTACCGAAGGGCTTCATCAATTGGCAACAAATTAACCATCAGTGAAAACAAACCAATACATGACAGAAATGTCATAGAGTATGGCCTGTTTACCTGTGGCCAGTGTACATACTGCCCCTGGGTTCAAACAGGAAAGCATTTTCGATTGCCTAATGGTGACAACTTCCGCCCACGTTTCCACGCTACATGCGATACAGAGGGGGTAGTTTACCTTATGATGTGTAAATGCGGAGCATTTTACGTTGGCAAAACCATCCGCCAATTTAAACAACGTATATATGACCATATATATTATTCACAATACGCGAAAATGGTTACACCAGTTAGCCGTCATCTGGGCCTGTACCATACGTTTGACACATTAATGGTCAATTTCATTATCTTGGAGGTCATACCACAAGACCTACGTGGGGGAAACTGGGACAAACGCATTCTCCAAAAAGAGACCAATTGGATTGAGCGTCTCTCAGCAACCAGACCCCCAGGTATCAACGAGGTCCTGTCCTATCGGCCCTTCCTATGAGGATACCTGGGCAGCCATAGGCGTCTTTCTTTGGGTATAGTATATGTTCATATACATATCTCCCCCTTTTTAGGTATTTTTCCAGATATGGATATCTGGAATAATACACGATCATCGCCCATATAAACATGTCCTCATTATGAATCATATTAGTAACCACATGTAGGTGTAATAAGTGACACACCTCATAGTCTTCCAGGCTTTTTCCTAGTATTTAGAATGGGTTTACTGCACAAGTTTTTGTAACCATGTATTATGTATTAAGTTTTGTTATTATTTGTACTATAATGTTATCTAAAATAATAAATATCCAAAATTCAACCATAATTTATGGAGATAATAGCCATAATCATTGGCTTTTTAAGCATGCTTTAGGCATGCAATATGTGTATTTCTCTATGTTGGATCGCTTGCCTCATTTCCCCACAGCTCACTCTCTTATTCTATCTAGCCATCAATCCAGGTCTGTATGGTTTCTTTCTCTACCGGAGGGGGGCGTGGGGCATATGCGGCCACCCAAGTCATTGGGGAACTGGTTCCTTCCCCCTATTCCATCAGCGGGAGGGATTTCCAATCACCCAATGGCGTGTTAGGTCACATCACATGATGTGCCCTAGACGTGCTTCCGCCCTTACCTGCGCCTGGGACCCGCCAGCAGTGCGCAGGCGCCAATCCCGGCGGGGACGTGAGACACGTCTTGGCCGGCTCGCGTGACGTCAGACGCTTCTGACCCACACGCGAGCGGGATGCATAAAAAGCGAGCCAGACCAACCACTCCACAACGTTGTCAGTGGAGTGCGGTCGCTCGCAATACACCACACCACAAATATGGGGCAGTCTTTTTGATTGTGGCAGTCACAAGCATCAAGATAGGTCAGGCATAGCATGTTTATTTGTTGTTTTCTGTCTGGCTGATAGCGATCGCTTCATGCGTCGCTCCAGTGCCCAGCATTTATTGTTTTTTTTTTATATTACCTTTTTCAGACCTGCTTTTCTGGTGTTGCCAGTAAACCAAATGGTTTCTCTCAGTCTGCCCTCAGCCTTGGTTTAGTGTGAAACAGAACTCTGCAGGTAGAGATGTTTTATTAATCTTTTTAAAGGGCTCATTATTGCAAGGCACCAATAGGTGTGCAACCATTGGAGATCTTCCTATTAAGTCCCTAAATTTTTCATATGTTTTTAGTTGCAGTGAGGTGACTCCTTGAGTGAGACATCTATGCAATATTTGGGACACCTCGACTTTACGTATTGGTTTCACATTCTACCGTTTCAGTGAAGCCACATCTTGTTTAAGGTATGCCCCCTATCCAATCTTTACAATGTTATCAAGGTGACACCCAAAATAGGTTTTCCCTTTCTAAAGGTTGTTTTTTGTATACATATACTTTTTAGATCTTGTACCCTCATTCACTAAACTGGGCCTGCAGCAGCTGTATAACATCTTCCTTGTGCTCGTAGACAGCCAAACCCACGGTACATATAAGCTGTGTTATCTGTTACGCACTTTTTCTACTTAAAGTGGTTGTAAACCCACTATTCGTTTTTTTTTTTTTTTTTAGGCAACCTGCAAGAGAAAGGCATAATGAGCTAGTATGACTAGCATACTAGCTCATTATGTACCACTTACCTTAGATCAGGGCCCCCGAAGCAGTCCGCGTCCCTCTCTCCAGACGCAGCCATCGCTGCGGCGATAGCCTGAATGTTACTTCCGGGTATCGCCGCACCAGCCAATCACAGCGCCGCTCCGGCGCTGTGATTGGCCGGAGCGGCGAAGACGTGACTCCGCTCATGCGCGCGGGAGCCGTCGAATTCTGCTACGTCGTCGAATGCTGCGACCTAGCCGAATTTGTGAATAGGATTAACCCCATGCGCATGCGCGTGACGTCAGCGGCGCCGGGTTTAAATGCAAATATCTCCTTAACCGTGTGGGTTAAGGAGATATTTCATGCACCTACAGGTAAACCTTAATCTAGGCTTACCTGTAGGTGTTTATTTACAAAGTGGGTTTACAACCACTTTAAAGGTAGTTTCATTTATTATTAACTAGCCCTATTATATAATTTTATATGCTTGGTATGTAAGGTATGAACCAATATGAACTAATATTCATGATTAGAGTTCTACTTAAATATATATGTTGAAATATATGTATTAGTACAGAATATGTTTTTTTGAAGTGTAAAGCAGGATGTGACTTTGTGGTTAAGCCTATCTTCTGTTTTAACTGACAGGCATGTATATTTAGGTTGAAATGTGACTTTGTGGTTAAGCTTTTTCTGGGAAAAAGCTTATCTCTCTTCTGCTTTAACTGCCAGGTTGAACCGCACTGACATCTGGTGTTTCTTATCTTCCTGTTCCAAATGTCAGGACATGTTTCATTTGACCGCAATTGACGTATGTTAACTGACCACTTCTGCAAAGGCCTTAAACCTGTTAGAATCTATTTTTGGTTAACTCATGATGTTTTTGCTTATTGCTGATTGGTTCACACGAGGGAGGCAACGCTTCTTGCTGTGCATAAAAAGGACATATTGCCAATATATGATATATTCTTGTATACCCATTCACTGTTTATTGGTGTCTTGAATATCCGACCGGTCAGAGAGACAATTCCACAGATCCTGAGTCCAGCTCGAGCCAAGAAGGTCCAACAGAACCAAACAGAACCAGAACCTTTCAGTGGTGTCAGAAGTGGGATGATCCAATTGAACAGGTAAGACCCCCTTTAATTATTATTGGGAACAATAGTCTTGCCTTGTCAATTGGTTCACCATAAAGTAGACTCTCGAGAAAACTACAAGTTTTCTGGGACTCTGTTAAGATTGAAAGGTAGATTTAGAATAGATACAGAGGGTCTCGCTAGGTTGGCCAGACCAGATTATTAGATTGAGAAAGAATCTTAAATTCTTCTCTACATAGGACGGATCTGTGGAAACTCTATATCTAAAGGTGTACACAAAAAGGGTTACTTTTTTAAATGTCAACTGTATATTGTTGTCCTGAATGTAAAACTGGTTTATTGTTTGCTTACAAAGGGAAGACCATGTCATTAGTGGCAATTGTTCCAGCGGGTATCATGTCAAAATTGGCAAGGGTCCTATGTTCCAGGGATCAAACCAACATATGTTAAGGTTTAATATACACAACATACTACCCCCCAGTCCGGTGTTCGAGGGACTAAGTGTAGCAGAAATACAGTGTCTGGTTGTATTTAAAAAAGGAGAACACTGGGTTCCTTGTCCTAAATCTATAAATTGTCATAAGTTTAAGGACATTTTTTGCCCCTGGAACGAAATAGAGAAAGCAAGACAGAATTTTTTTTAATTTTAAAGTATAAGAATAAAAAAAATTATTGTTTGTTAAAATGGGTAATCAAGCAGGAAAGGAAGCTGAAGGTAAGCAGCACCAACCCCCTCCGATTGATTACATTAAAGTCAATTATGGGAAAAATTATACTGATCATTTTTGGTCACTAGTTCTAAAAAGAGCACATCAGTTAGAAGTGCCATGTTTGGGGGAATACGGACCATGTTCCGAGGAAGAGTGGGAGAAAGTGACCAGAATATGTGGCCAACATAAACAGTATAATTATCCAATAAAAGACCTTGACAAAGATTACATGACTAAATGTTGTAAGATTTGGGCAAAAGGTATGAAAGAAATATACAAATGGAAAAATGGAAAAGAAAGAGCAATTAGAAGACGCAATAGGAAGTCCATCAGCTCCCCCTAATTTTTATCAAGAAAAACCCCCTCCATATGCTATGGTAAAAGATGAATCCCTTGTCCCAAAGAAAATATACCCCTCGTTAGATCCAAATGCTATAGCAGGAGTATTAACCATAGCTAAACAAAAGGGAACTAATTGGTTTCGAGAGGGGGAGATAGAAGAGAGTTACAGGAATGTAGAGATAGATTAGAAGAGAAAAAAGGGGATAATATGTGGATTTAGAAACTCGGGCTACCCAGAAACCAATCTAGTAAAGAAGGCTGAATATATATCTGGAGATGGGTTAAGTAAGGATTTTCAGAGTAGCTTCAGTATGACCCCTCAACACCAGGCACCCACATCATCAGATGATGAAAATGATCTGACAGCTCCAATTAGTCGGGCTTTTCCTTTCATTACAATAGGAGATACACAGGTACAAACACCATTACCATTGGGTACGGTCAAGGAAATTAGAGACACATGTCCCAAACCAAGAAAGGACCCCAGACAGGCGGTGACCTTTCTGCAAAGATACTGTTCAGGAACAAGAATGTCTCCTGAAGATCTTAATGCCATAATTCAAAATGTAGACCCCGATTCCCAAGCTGACATAAATATAGGTCAATGGGCCAAGGATGCAAAGTTATATGAGGATGGGGAGGATTGGAATATTTTTTGGAACTCATTGTTACAGGCTTGGCTCAAGGCATATAAAAACACCACTATGTTGCATGATTAGATATCTTGCAAACAACAGTCAGGAGAGGATTTCTACACCTTTGTCAGTAGATTACATAAATTATATAAAAGTTGTGGAATAGACAATGATCAACTATTCGTGAGCACAGCCATAAATAATGGAGATCCAAGGGCCACCCAAATAATCAAACTGATAAACACAAAATGGGCGGTAATGACCTCAGATAGATTCATAGCTGACATAAAGGAGAGGGCATCCTCAGGGGTATTTAACACCAAAGGAGGGTTGTTCACCTCTATTACAGAAGAAAATCCAAACATAGCTATGGTTAGTGGACCAAGTTCAGGAGCCATACCTAGAAGGAATTATCCTCCCCATAATCAGGATCAGGGTTGTTTTAATTGTGGGGATCCAAACCACTGGAAATCAGAATGTCCCCAAAGAAAGGGAGCCAGGGATAACTTCCCTAGGGGAGGTAGGGGAGGCTACAGAGTGAGATCTCAACCAAGATCTCAGTATCCGCCCCGTCCAAGATATGACACACAACAACAGCAGCCACAACAGAGATCCCAGTCAGTTCCAGTACACCCCCAATATAGGCAACAGCAGCAGCCATACCAAACAAGATCACCCAGAAACACCACAGAAGAGATACAGGTACATTGGCCAGGATATCAGGACGAAAACCCCCAATAGGGATGCCCGGGGCAGTACCCATCCTTGGTGATGCATTTTTTCTCCTCACACTGGAAAACCCTGCCTCAAGTGGTTTTAAAAGTAGAAGGCAGGGTGGTCAAACTATTGCTAGACACAGGGGCATCAACCTCGTGTCTTAAGGACCCCCACTTTGAAAGTAAAGAATGCACCGAGGGATGCTCTATGGGAATAAATGGGACAAGCGTCAACCACAAAATCACACCGCCACTGCTAATAACGGACATGCAAGATAATTACCTTACTGAAATGTCCTTTGCAGTTCTACCAGACTGTCCCCTGTCCCTCATGGGAAGGGATTTAATGTCTGCATTACAAATTATTGTAAAATTTGACCAACAAGGGGGCATCATAGCCAAATCGGCTAAATGTGACCTCACTTTGCCAAAAAGGAAAGACCTTTTGGGTTACTTTATGTCACTGCCAGCCACATTAGAAAACCATGACATCTGGGCAGGAACTAAAACGGAAGTAGAACACATACCCTGTACACCTTATGTGCCCACTATGCGGCCTAATACACTCCCCTATTATCAGAAACAATAGCCATTGTCTACTGAAAAGGTATCAGGAATACAGCCCCAAATAGAGGAATATAAAAAGTTGGGAATCCTCAGGGAAATTGTCAGTCCCTGGAATACTCCCATTAATCCAGTTAGGAAAGCGGATGGTACCTGGAGGTTGGTTCAGGATCTGAGAGGGGTAAACAAGCGTGTGATTCCTCTGCCCCATTGGTATCTGATATTACCTCAATTTTTACCAATATACCTGCAAACTCCAAGTGCTACACCGTATTGGATCTTTCAAATGCATTTTTTAGTATTGATGTTGATCCACAATTCCAACACCTATTTGCATTTGTCTGGGGAGGGGGTCAGCTGACCTGGACATGCCTCCCTCAAGGGTTAATTGATAGCTCCGCGGCTTTTAGCATAGTTTTAAAAAAAACTATGGACGATTGGACGCCCTCTGAAGGCTCCGCAATCCTGTTGTACGTAGATGACCTACTTGTTTGTAGTGAGAGCAGGGCACAGTGTGAGAAGGACACAGTAAGCCTGATGAATCACCTCGCCCTAAAAGGTCACTTGGCGTCTAGGAAAAAGATCCAGTGGTGTAGGGACAGAGTTGAATATCTTGGCTGTATTATCACAGATGGGACCAGATTGATATCCACGGCACGAGTCCAAGCTCTCCACTGACTCGGCCCACCAAAGGACAAAGCTGCATTGCTTTCCTTTTTAGGCTCAATCGTCTACTGTCGACAGTGGATACCTGACTGCTCTTTATGGGATTCCATTTTACGTCCAGCTACAGCTGCGGGTGCCCCAAAACAATTGAATATACAGAGGATATGAAAGAGGCCTTCCTCGCTCTTCTGACTTCCCTCTCGCGGGCTCCTGCTTTAGGTCTCCCTTCCTATGACAAACCGTTCTCACTTTACTGTGTGGTGCGAGGGCCTACGTTTGCAGCAGTATTGGCCCAACTCCATGGGACAAACTTAAGACCAGTGGCATACCTATCAAAGAAACTGCCACTCCAGGTACAGGGAATGCCAGGATGCCTGCAAACTCTTGCAGCAAATGCAATGGCAGTTAAGGAAGCTTCTAAAATCACTCTGGGCACACACACTATTCTCTATACCACACATTTAGTAGCACAATTGTTACAAAATATGCATACCCAGCATATGACAGCCCAAAGGTCCAGTGGGTATGAAATTTTACTTCTGAATACAACACATTTGGAAGTAAAATCCTGTTCAGAAACCACTCCCGCAATACGATTGCTACACGCACTATTGCAGCTTCCATATGCTGAACCAGAAGTAAACCATAATTGTAATGACAATTTACTTCAACAAACATTGCCAAGGGTGGATTTAACTGATAAACCAAACCCAGATTTCCTGGATGTATTTGTGGATGGCAGTTGTTCCAGGCCTAATGATAACACATATAAAACAGGCTATGCAGTAGTGATGCTACCTGATGTTGTGATTGAGGCTTCTCCTTTAGGGGCCAATTCAGCACAACAAGCTGAGCTCCATGCACTCACCAGAGCATGTCAACTATTTATAGATAAAGATGTAAATATATATACTGACAGCAGATATGCTTTCGGCGTAATTTTCGATTATGCACTCATTTGGAAAAAACGAGGATTTAAAACGGCAGACAACAAACAAATTGCCAATAAGGAATTTGTTCTTACCCTACTCGCAGCCCTACAGATGCCCAGAAAAATCAATGTTATAAAAGTAAAGGGACATTCATTTGACAAGTCCAAAGAAGCTCAGGGCAACGCCTTGGCAGACAGAGTTGCTAAAACAGCAGCCAATTCGGCACACAGGGCCCAGCCCAATCTAACACTGTTTGCTACAGATTTCAGTTCACCAGAATTCCCAAATACTGTGAGAATGTTACAGGACAAAGCATCAAGAGAGGACATAGCTTTCTGGGAAGGTCAGAACTTGACCAGCGTGCCAAGTGGCATCTGGTCAAGCAAGGAGGGAGTAATAGGTATACCAGAGTCAGCTGCCCCTCTTTTGATTTCTTACTTACATGGTCCAGGTCATCTAGGAAGAAAAACAGTTTTGACAATGTACAGACAGTCTTTCAGCACAGTCAATGATACACACCTTGTTGCCCAGTTGATAGATTCATGTCTTACTTGTGCACAAAACAATGTACAGTGCAAGAAGCAGGGTATACATGGAAACTTGCCCCCCCCCATAGGCCCCCTCCAAGATCTACAAATAGACTTTACACATATGCCAAAACAGAAAGGAAATATAAAATATCTTTTAGTTATAGTGGACAAGTTTTGTTCATGGGTCGAGGCTATCCCAACTACAGGAGAGACAGCCAAAATAGCATCAAGAGCACTAATAAATCACTGGATTTCGAGGTATGGGTTACCAGCCAAAATCTGGTCAGACCAAGGTCCAGCTTTTACAGCTGCTCTTACCCAGGATCTTGCAAAACTCCTGGAAATTACATATTCCATATCATCCACAAAGCGCAGGAATAGTGGAAAGAATGAACAGAAATATAAAGGATAAACTTAAAAAGGCAACAGGAGGAACCATGAAAGGGTGGATTGATTACCTCCCAGCAGTTTGGTTTCAAATTAGGACAGCTCCTAATTCTAGAACAGGATTGTCACCATTTGAAATACTTATGGGTAGGCCAGCACAGAGGAAACCTGATGAGGGAGAGGAGGTTAATCTTTATTCTTTACAGGAAGAGTACGTGAAACATCTGGTAAGTAGCTTTAGTGAAACAGAGGACAAGGTTGCTGTCACTTTCCCTCCTCTCTCCACAGAGCCTACACATCCGTATATCCCAGGAGACAAAGTACTGATAAAACAACTTGCTGTCCGGAAACAACCAGGCCCTATCTTCCAAGGACCATTTGAAATTCTGAAGGTTGCCAGAACAGCCGTTCTTACAGATCAAGGACCACAATGGATCCATGCATCCAGACTAAAGACATTTCCGAACGGAAACTGGAAGAAGGTGAAGGAGAAGACAAAGACCTCTGTTCTGGAGAGCATTCCAGAAAAGGATCTGGAAAATACTCCCTAGTGGACTATAAAAAACAAGAAACTCAACTCAAACTACAAGTTTTCTGGGACTCTGTTAAGATTGAAAGGTAGATTTATAATAGATACAGAGGGTCTCGCTAGGTTGGCCAGACCAGATTATTAGATTGAGAAAGAATCCTAAATTCTTCTCTACATAGGACGGATCTGTGGAAACTCTATATCTAAAGGTGTACACAAAAAGGGTTACTTTTTTAAATGTCAACTGTATATTGTTGTCCTGAATGTAAAACTGGTTTATTGTTTGCTTACAAAGGGAAGACCATGTCATTAGTGGCAATTGTTCCAGGGGGTATCATGTCAAAATTGGCAAGGGTCCTATGTTCCAGGGATCAAACCAACATATGTTAAGGTTTAATATACACAACATACTACCCCCCAGTCCGGTGTTCGAGGGACTAAGTGTAGCAGAAATACAGTGTCTGGTTGTATTTAAAAAAGGAGAACACTGGGTTCCTTGTCCTAAATCTATAAATTGTCATAAGTTTAAGGACATTTTTTGCCCCTGGAACGAAATAGAGAAAGCAAGACAGAATTTTTTTTAATTTTAAAGTATAAGAATAAAAAAAAATATTGTTTGTTAAAATGGGTAATCAAGCAGGAAAGGAAGCTGAAGGTAAGCAGCACCAACCCCCTCCGATTGATTACATTAAAGTCAATTATGGGAAAAATTATACTGATCATTTTTGGTCACTAGTTCTAAAAAGAGCACATCAGTTAGAAGTGCCATGTTTGGGGGAATACGGACCATGTTCCGAGGAAGAGTGGGAGAAAGTGACCAGAATATGTGGCCAACATAAACAGTATAATTATCCAATAAAAGACCTTGACAAAGATTACATGACTAAATGTTGTAAGATTTGGGCAAAAGGTATGAAAGAAATATACAAATGGAAAAATGGAAAAGAAAGAGCAATTAGAAGACGCAATAGGAAGTCCATCAGCTCCCCCTAATTTTTATCAAGAAAAACCCCCTCCATATGCTATGGTAAAAGATGAATCCCTTGTCCCAAAGAAAATATACCCCTCGTTAGATCCAAATGCTATAGCAGGAGTATTAACCATAGCTAAACAAAAGGGAACTAATTGGTTTTGAGAGGGGGAGATAGAAGAGAGTTACAGGAATGTAGAGATAGATTAGAAGAGAAAAAAGGGGATAATATGTGGATTTAGAAACTCGGGCTACCCAGAAACCAATCTAGTAAAGAAGGCTGAATATATATCTGGAGATGGGTTAAGTAAGGATTTTCAGAGTAGCTTCAGTATGACCCCTCAACACCAGGCACCCACATCATCAGATGATGAAAATGATCTGACAGCTCCAATTAGTCGGGCTTTTCCTTTCATTACAATTGGAGATACACAGGTACAAACACCATTACCATTGGGTACGGTCAAGGAAATTAGAGACACATGTCCCAAACCAAGAAAGGACCCCAGACAGGCGGTGACCTTTCTGCAAAGATACTGTTCAGGAACAAGAATGTCTCCTGAAGATCTTAATGCCATAATTCAAAATGTAGACCCCGATTCCCAAGCTGACATAAATATAGGTCAATGGGCCAAGGATGCAAAGTTATATGAGGATGGGGAGGATTGGAATATTTTTTGGAACTCATTGTTACAGGCTTGGCTCAAGGCATATAAAAACACCACTATGTTGCATGATTTGATATCTTGCAAACAACAGTCAGGAGAGGATTTCTACACCTTTGTCAGTAGATTACATAAATTATATAAAAGTTGTGGAATAGACAATGATCAACTATTCGTGAGCACAGCCATAAATAATGGAGATCCAAGGGCCACCCAAATAATCAAACTGATAAACACAAAATGGGCGGTAATGACCTCAGATAGATTCATAGCTGACATAAAGGAGAGGGCATCCTCAGGGGTATTTAACACCAAAGGAGGGTTGTTCACCTCTATTATAGAAGAAAATCCAAACATAGCTATGGTTAGTGGACCAAGTTCAGGAGCCATACCTAGAAGGAATTATCCTCCCCATAATCAGGATCAGGGTTGTTTTAATTGTGGGGATCCAAACCACTGGAAATCAGAATGTCCCCAAAGAAAGGGAGCCAGGGATAACTTCCCTAGGGGAGGTAGGGGAGGCTACAGAGTGAGATCTCAACCAAGATCTCAGTATCCGCCCCGTCCAAGATATGACACACAACAACAGCAGCCACAACAGAGATCCCAGTCAGTTCCAGTACACCCCCAATATAGGCAACAGCAGCAGCCATACCAAACAAGATCACCCAGAAACACCACAGAAGAGATACAGGTACATTGGCCAGGATATCAGGACGAAAACCCCCAATAGGGATGCCCGGGGCAGTACCCATCCTTGGTGATGCATTTTTTCTCCTCACACTGGAAAACCCTGCCTCAAGTGGTTTTAAAAGTAGAAGGCAGGGTGGTCAAACTATTGCTAGACACAGGGGCATCAACCTCGTGTCTTAAGGACCCCCACTTTGAAAGTAAAGAATGCACCGAGGGATGCTCTATGGGAATAAATGGGACAAGCGTCAACCACAAAATCACACCGCCACTGCTAATAACGGACATGCAAGATAATTACCTTACTGAAATGTCCTTTGCAGTTCTACCAGACTGTCCCCTGTCCCTCATGGGAAGGGATTTATTGTCTGCATTACAAATTATTGTAAAATTTGACCAACAAGGGGGCATCATAGCCAAATCGGCTAAATGTGACCTCACTTTGCCAAAAAGGAAAGACCTTTTGGGTTACTTTATGTCACTGCCAGCCACATTAGAAAACCATGACATCTGGGCAGGAACTAAAACGGAAGTAGGACACATACCCTGTACACCTTATGTGCCCACTATGCGGCCTAATACACTCCCCTATTATCAGAAACAATAGCCATTGTCTACTGAAAAGGTATCAGGAATACAGCCCCAAATAGAGGAATATAAAAAGTTGGGAATCCTCAGGGAAATTGTCAGTCCCTGGAATACTCCCATTAATCCAGTTAGGAAAGCGGATGGTACCTGGAGGTTGGTTCAGGATCTGAGAGGGGTAAACAAGCGTGTGATTCCTCTGCCCCATTGGTATCTGATATTACCTCAATTTTTACCAATATACCTGCAAACTCCAAGTGCTACACCGTATTGGATCTTTCAAATGCATTTTTTAGTATTGATGTTGATCCACAATTCCAACACCTATTTGCATTTGTCTGGGGAGGGGGTCAGCTGACCTGGACATGCCTCCCTCAAGGGTTAATTGATAGCCCCGCGGCTTTTAGCATAGTTTTAAAAAAAACTATGGACGATTGGACGCCCTCTGAAGGCTCCGCAATCCTGTTGTACGTAGATGACCTACTTGTTTGTAGTGAGAGCAGGGCACAGTGTGAGAAGGACACAGTAAGCCTGATGAATCACCTCGCCCTAAAAGGTCACTTGGCGTCTAGGAAAAAGATCCAGTGGTGTAGGGACAGAGTTGAATATCTTGGCTGTATTATCACAGATGGGACCAGATTGATATCCACGGCACGAGTCCAAGCTCTCCACTGACTCGGCCCACCAAAGGACAAAGCTGCATTGCTTTCCTTTTTAGGCTCAATCGTCTACTGTCGACAGTGGATACCTGACTGCTCTTTATGGGATTCCATTTTACGTCCAGCTACAGCTGCGGGTGCCCCAAAACAATTGAATATACAGAGGATATGAAAGAGGCCTTCCTCGCTCTTCTGACTTCCCTCTCGCGGGCTCCTGCTTTAGGTCTCCCTTCCTATGACAAACCGTTCTCACTTTACTGTGTGGTGCGAGGGCCTACGTTTGCAGCAGTATTGGCCCAACTCCATGGGACAAACTTAAGACCAGTGGCATACCTATCAAAGAAACTGCCACTCCAGGTACAGGGAATGCCAGGATGCCTGCAAACTCTTGCAGCAAATGCAATGGCAGTTAAGGAAGCTTCTAAAATCACTCTGGGCACACACACTATTCTCTATACCACACATTTAGTAGCACAATTGTTACAAAATATGCATACCCAGCATATGACAGCCCAAAGGTCCAGTGGGTATGAAATTTTACTTCTGAATACAACACATTTGGAAGTAAAATCCTGTTCAGAAACCACTCCCGCAATACGATTGCTACACGCACTATTGCAGCTTCCATATGCTGAACCAGAAGTAAACCATAATTGTAATGACAATTTACTTCAACAAACATTGCCAAGGGTGGATTTAACTGATAAACCAAACCCAGATTTCCTGGATGTATTTGTGGATGGCAGTTGTTCCAGGCCTAATGATAACACATATAAGACAGGCTATGCAGTAGTGATGCTACCTGATGTTGTGATTGAGGCTTCTCCTTTAGGGGCCAATTCAGCACAACAAGCTGAGCTCCATGCACTCACCAGAGCATGTCAACTATTTATAGATAAAGATGTAAATATATATACTGACAGCAGATATGCTTTCGGCGTAATTTTCGATTATGCACTCATTTGGAAAAAACGAGGATTTAAAACGGCAGACAACAAACAAATTGCCAATAAGGAATTTGTTCTTACCCTACTCGCAGCCCTACAGATGCCCAGAAAAATCAATGTTATAAAAGTAAAGGGACATTCATTTGACAAGTCCAAAGAAGCTCAGGGCAACGCCTTGGCAGACAGAGTTGCTAAAACAGCAGCCAATTCGGCACACAGGGCCCAGCCCAATCTAACACTGTTTGCTACAGATTTCAGTTCACCAGAATTCCCAAATACTGTGAGAATGTTACAGGACAAAGCATCAAGAGAGGACATAGCTTTCTGGGAAGGTCAGAACTTGACCAGCGTGCCAAGTGGCATCTGGTCAAGCAAGGAGGGAGTAATAGGTATACCAGAGTCAGCTGCCCCTCTTTTGATTTCTTACTTACATGGTCCAGGTCATCTAGGAAGAAAAACAGTTTTGACAATGTACAGACAGTCTTTCAGCACAGTCAATGATACACACCTTGTTGCCCAGTTGATAGATTCATGTCTTACTTGTGCACAAAACAATGTACAGTGCAAGAAGCAGGGTATACATGGAAACTTGCCCCCCCCCCCATAGGCCCCCTCCAAGATCTACAAATAGACTTTACACATATGCCAAAACAGAAAGGAAATATAAAATATCTTTTAGTTATAGTGGACAAGTTTTGTTCATGGGTCGAGGCTATCCCAACTACAGGAGAGACAGCCAAAATAGCATCAAGAGCACTAATAAATCACTGGATTTCGAGGTATGGGTTACCAGCCAAAATCTGGTCAGACCAAGGTCCAGCTTTTACAGCTGCTCTTACCCAGGATCTTGCAAAACTCCTGGAAATTACATATTCCATATCATCCACAAAGCGCAGGAATAGTGGAAAGAATGAACAGAAATATAAAGGATAAACTTAAAAAGGCAACAGGAGGAACCATGAAAGGGTGGATTGATTACCTCCCAGCAGTTTGGTTTCAAATTAGGACAGCTCCTAATTCTAGAACAGGATTGTCACCATTTGAAATACTTATGGGTAGGCCAGCACAGAGGAAACCTGATGAGGGAGAGGAGGTTAATCTTTATTCTTTACAGGAAGAGTACGTGAAACATCTGGTAAGTAGCTTTAGTGAAACAGAGGACAAGGTTGCTGTCACTTTCCCTCCTCTCTCCACAGAGCCTACACATCCGTATATCCCAGGAGACAAAGTACTGATAAAACAACTTGCTGTCCGGAAACAACCAGGCCCTATCTTCCAAGGACCATTTGAAATTCTGAAGGTTGCCAGAACAGCCGTTCTTACAGATCAAGGACCACAATGGATCCATGCATCCAGACTAAAGACATTTCCGAACGGAAACTGGAAGAAGGTGAAGGAGAAGACAAAGACCTCTGTTCTGGAGAGCATTCCAGAAAAGGATCTGGAAAATACTCCCTAGTGGACTATAAAAAACAAGAAACTCAACTCAAACTACAAGTTTTCTGGGACTCTGTTAAGATTGAAAGGTAGATTTATAATAGATACAGAGGGTCTCGCTAGGTTGGCCAGACCAGATTATTAGATTGAGAAAGAATCCTAAATTCTTCTCTACATAGGACGGATCTGTGGAAACTCTATATCTAAAGGTGTACACAAAAAGGGTTACTTTTTTAAATGTCAACTGTATATTGTTGTCCTGAATGTAAAACTGGTTTATTGTTTGCTTACAAAGGGAAGACCATGTCATTAGTGGCAATTGTTCCAGGGGGTATCATGTCAAAATTGGCAAGGGTCCTATGTTCCAGGGATCAAACCAACATATGTTAAGGTTTAATATACACAACATACTACCCCCCAGTCCGGTGTTCAAGGGACTAAGTGTAGCAGAAATACAGTGTCTGGTTGTATTTAAAAAAAGAGAACACTGGGTTCCTTGTCCTAAATCTATAAATTGTCATAAGTTTAAGGACATTTTTTGCCCCTGGAACGAAATAGAGAAAGCAAGACAGAATTTTTTTTAATTTTAAAGTATAAGAATAAAAAAAATTATTGTTTGTTAAAATGGGTAATCAAGCAGGAAAGGAAGCTGAAGGTAAGCAGCACCAACCCCCTCCGATTGATTACATTAAAGTCAATTATGGGAAAAATTATACTGATCATTTTTGGTCACTAGTTCTAAAAAGAGCACATCAGTTAGAAGTGCCATGTTTGGGGGAATACGGACCATGTTCCGAGGAAGAGTGGGAGAAAGTGACCAGAATATGTGGCCAACATAAACAGTATAATTATCCAATAAAAGACCTTGACAAAGATTACATGACTAAATGTTGTAAGATTTGGGCAAAAGGTATGAAAGAAATATACAAATGGAAAAATGGAAAAGAAAGAGCAATTAGAAGACGCAATAGGAAGTCCATCAGCTCCCCCTAATTTTTATCAAGAAAAACCCCCTCCATATGCTATGGTAAAAGATGAATCCCTTGTCCCAAAGAAAATATACCCCTCGTTAGATCCAAATGCTATAGCAGGAGTATTAACCATAGCTAAACAAAAGGGAACTAATTGGTTTTGAGAGGGGGAGATAGAAGAGAGTTACAGGAATGTAGAGATAGATTAGAAGAGAAAAAAGGGGATAATATGTGGATTTAGAAACTCGGGCTACCCAGAAACCAATCTAGTAAAGAAGGCTGAATATATATCTGGAGATGGTTTAAGTAAGGATTTTCAGAGTAGCTTCAGTATGACCCCTCAACACCAGGCACCCACATCATCAGATGATGAAAATGATCTGACAGCTCCAATTAGTCGGGCTTTTCCTTTCATTACAATTGGAGATACACAGGTACAAACACCATTACCATTGGGTACGGTCAAGGAAATTAGAGACACATGTCCCAAACCAAGAAAGGACCCCAGACAGGCGGTGACCTTTCTGCAAAGATACTGTTCAGGAACAAGAATGTCTCCTGAAGATCTTAATGCCATAATTAAAAATGTAGACCCCGATTCCCAAGCTGACATAAATATAGGTCAATGGGCCAAGGATGCAAAGTTATATGAGGATGGGGAGGATTGGAATATTTTTTGGAACTCATTGTTACAGGCTTGGCTCAAGGCATATAAAAACACCACTATGTTGCATGATTTGATATCTTGCAAACAACAGTCAGGAGAGGATTTCTACACCTTTGTCAGTAGATTACATAAATTATATAAAAGTTGTGGAATAGACAATGATCAACTATTCGTGAGCACAGCCATAAATAATGGAGATCCAAGGGCCACCCAAATAATCAAACTGATAAACACAAAATGGGCGGTAATGACCTCAGATAGATTCATAGCTGACATAAAGGAGAGGGCATCCTCAGGGGTATTTAACACCAAAGGAGGGTTGTTCACCTCTATTACAGAAGAAAATCCAAACATAGCTATGGTTAGTGGACCAAGTTCAGGAGCCATACCTAGAAGGAATTATCCTCCCCATAATCAGGATCAGGGTTGTTTTAATTGTGGGGATCCAAACCACTGGAAATCAGAATGTCCCCAAAGAAAGGGAGCCAGGGATAACTTCCCTAGGGGAGGTAGGGGAGGCTACAGAGTGAGATCTCAACCAAGATCTCAGTATCCGCCCCGTCCAAGATATGACACACAACAACAGCAGCCACAACAGAGATCCCAGTCAGTTCCAGTACACCCCCAATATAGGCAACAGCAGCAGCCATACCAAACAAGATCACCCAGAAACACCACAGAAGAGATACAGGTACATTGGCCAGGATATCAGGACGAAAACCCCCAATAGGGATGCCCGGGGCAGTACCCATCCTTGGTGATGCATTTTTTCTCCTCACACTGGAAAACCCTGCCTCAAGTGGTTTTAAAAGTAGAAGGCAGGGTGGTCAAACTATTGCTAGACACAGGGGCATCAACCTCGTGTCTTAAGGACCCCCACTTTGAAAGTAAAGAATGCACCGAGGGATGCTCTATGGGAATAAATGGGACAAGCGTCAACCACAAAATCACACCGCCACTGCTAATAACGGACATGCAAGATAATTACCTTACTGAAATGTCCTTTGCAGTTCTACCAGACTGTCCCCTGTCCCTCATGGGAAGGGATTTAATGTCTGCATTACAAATTATTGTAAAATTTGACCAACAAGGGGGCATCATAGCCAAATCGGCTAAATGTGACCTCACTATGCCAAAAAGGAAAGACCTTTTGGGTTACTTTATGTCACTGCCAGCCACATTAGAAAACCATGACATCTGGGCAGGAACTAAAACGGAAGTAGGACACATACCCTGTACACCTTATGTGCCCACTATGCGGCCTAATACACTCCCCTATTATCAGAAACAATAGCCATTGTCTACTGAAAAGGTATCAGGAATACAGCCCCAAATAGAGGAATATAAAAAGTTGGGAATCCTCAGGGAAATTGTCAGTCCCTGGAATACTCCCATTAATCCAGTTAGGAAAGCGGATGGTACCTGGAGGTTGGTTCAGGATCTGAGAGGGGTAAACAAGCGTGTGATTCCTCTGCCCCATTGGTATCTGATATTACCTCAATTTTTACCAATATATCTGCAAACTCCAAGTGCTACACCGTATTGGATCTTTCAAATGCATTTTTTAGTATTGATGTTGATCCACAATTCCAACACCTATTTGCATTTGTCTGGGGAGGGGGTCAGCTGACCTGGACATGCCTCCCTCAAGGGTTAATTGATAGCCCCGCGGCTTTTAGCATAGTTTTAAAAAAAACTATGGACGATTGGACGCCCTCTGAAGGCTCCGCAATCCTGTTGTACGTAGATGACCTACTTGTTTGTAGTGAGAGCAGGGCACAGTGTGAGAAGGACACAGTAAGCCTGATGAATCACCTCGCCCTAAAAGGTCACTTGGCATCTAGGAAAAAGATCCAGTGGTGTAGGGACAGAGTTGAATATCTTGGCTGTATTATCACAGATGGGACCAGATTGATATCCACGGCACGAGTCCAAGCTCTCCGCTGACTCGGCCCACCAAAGGACAAAGCTGCATTGCTTTCCTTTTTAGGCTCAATCGTCTACTGTCGACAGTGGATACCTGACTGCTCTTTATGGGATTCCATTTTACGTCCAGCTACAGCTGCGGGTGCCCCAAAACAATTGAATATACAGAGGATATGAAAGAGGCCTTCCTCGCTCTTCTGACTTCCCTCTCGCGGGCTCCTGCTTTAGGTCTCCCTTCCTATGACAAACCGTTCTCACTTTACTGTGTGGTGCGAGGGCCTACGTTTGCAGCAGTATTGGCCCAACTCCATGGGACAAACTTAAGACCAGTGGCATACCTATCAAAGAAACTGCCACTCCAGGTACAGGGAATGCCAGGATGCCTGCAAACTCTTGCAGCAAATGCAATGGCAGTTAAGGAAGCTTCTAAAATCACTCTGGGCACACACACTATTCTCTATACCACACATTTAGTAGCACAATTGTTACAAAATATGCATACCCAGCATATGACAGCCCAAAGGTCCAGTGGGTATGAAATTTTACTTCTGAATACAACACATTTGGAAGTAAAATCCTGTTCAGAAACCACTCCCGCAATACGATTGCTACACGCACTATTGCAGCTTCCATATGCTGAACCAGAAGTAAACCATAATTGTAATGACAATTTACTTCAACAAACATTGCCAAGGGTGGATTTAACTGATAAACCAAACCCAGATTTCCTGGATGTATTTGTGGATGGCAGTTGTTCCAGGCCTAATGATAACACATATAAGACAGGCTATGCAGTAGTGATGCTACCTGATGTTGTGATTGAGGCTTCTCCTTTAGGGGCCAATTCAGCACAACAAGCTGAGCTCCATGCACTCACCAGAGCATGTCAACTATTTATAGATAAAGATGTAAATATATATACTGACAGCAGATATGCTTTCGGCGTAATTTTCGATTATGCACTCATTTGGAAAAAACGAGGATTTAAAACGGCAGACAACAAACAAATTGCCAATAAGGAATTTGTTCTTACCCTACTCGCAGCCCTACAGATGCCCAGAAAAATCAATGTTATAAAAGTAAAGGGACATTCATTTGACAAGTCCAAAGAAGCTCAGGGCAACGCCTTGGCAGACAGAGTTGCTAAAACAGCAGCCAATTCGGCACACAGGGCCCAGCCCAATCTAACACTGTTTGCTACAGATTTCAGTTCACCAGAATTCCCAAATACTGTGAGAATGTTACAGGACAAAGCATCAAGAGAGGACATAGCTTTCTGGGAAGGTCAGAACTTGACCAGCGTGCCAAGTGGCATCTGGTCAAGCAAGGAGGGAGTAATAGGTATACCAGAGTCAGCTGCCCCTCTTTTGATTTCTTACTTACATGGTCCAGGTCATCTAGGAAGAAAAACAGTTTTGACAATGTACAGACAGTCTTTCAGCACAGTCAATGATACACACCTTGTTGCCCAGTTGATAGATTCATGTCTTACTTGTGCACAAAACAATGTACAGTGCAAGAAGCAGGGTATACATGGAAACTTGCCCCCCCCCCCATAGGCCCCCTCCAAGATCTACAAATAGACTTTACACATATGCCAAAACAGAAAGGAAATATAAAATATCTTTTAGTTATAGTGGACAAGTTTTGTTCATGGGTCGAGGCTATCCCAACTACAGGAGAGACAGCCAAAATAGCATCAAGAGCACTAATAAATCACTGGATTTCGAGGTATGGGTTACCAGCCAAAATCTGGTCAGACCAAGGTCCAGCTTTTACAGCTGCTCTTACCCAGGATCTTGCAAAACTCCTGGAAATTACATATTCCATATCATCCACAAAGCGCAGGAATAGTGGAAAGAATGAACAGAAATATAAAGGATAAACTTAAAAAGGCAACAGGAGGAACCATGAAAGGGTGGATTGATTACCTCCCAGCAGTTTGGTTTCAAATTAGGACAGCTCCTAATTCTAGAACAGGATTGTCACCATTTGAAATACTTATGGGTAGGCCAGCACAGAGGAAACCTGATGAGGGAGAGGAGGTTAATCTTTATTCTTTACAGGAAGAGTACGTGAAACATCTGGTAAGTAGATTTAGTGAAACAGAGGACAAGGTTGCTGTCACTTTCCCTCCTCTCTCCACAGAGCCTACACATCCGTATATCCCAGGAGACAAAGTACTGATAAAACAACTTGCTGTCTGGAAACAACCAGGTCCTATCTTCCAAGGACCATTTGAAATTCTGAAGGTTGCCAGAACAGCCGTTCTTACAGATCAAGGACCACAATGGATCCATGCATCCAGACTAAAGACATTTCCGAACGGAAACTGGAAGAAGGTGAAGGAGAAGACAAAGACCTCTGTTCTGGAGAGCATTCCAGAAAAGGATCTGGGAAATACTCCCTAGCGGACTATAAAAAACAAGAAACTCAGAGTTCCATACCCATAGACACTAATGGTCCAAAAGGAGGGATCACTTCGGGGAAACTTTTTCTTTTTTCCTTAATGACCACATTGTTTATTTTAATGCTCACAATGGTCAGATAATTCTAACAGACCAAAAAGAAGTATGGAAGACAATTTTAGTGGTAAAATGCTCCTGCTTAAATTTAAATATGCTTATGCTCAAAAATCAGGATATGAAAAATGTTGGATATGTAGTAAACTCCATCCTAGCACTGCTAGGATCCCCCTAATGGCAGTACCTCTAAACTTCACCCCTCTCCTAAACGGCACACCACCTGTCGTCCTTACAAATGTCACAAGAACGTTTTCAGATAATAACCTTACTTTCCAAATTATTGGTAGAAGTCATTCCCCAGACTGGTGTTTTAGGTTGGGAAACTCCACAAAGGGAGCTGAAGTATGCCAACAAGCTACAATTAACTTTTCAATGACTTCAATTGAAAGCCCTTTCTTTCACACTTCAGAACCTGCCCTAAACACCACTCTAATAAACTTTCTTAACTCCAGTTCCACTTCCACAGTAGGAAAATTATTGTCAAGTTTAATCTTTTCTGTTTTTTCTGATGAAATGATGATAATATTCAACAAACGACCTTTAGCTCTAGGAAACAGTATTTATATTTGTTGTGGAAAAAGTTGTCATCCTTGGATCCCCACTGAACCCCAAGGATGGTGTTATCTTGCATCCCTAGTCCCCATTATGGACATAGTAGGAGATAGCAAGGGAACACACCTCCTTGAAGCTAGCATGCATCCTAGGTACCCCCTCAAACACCGAAATAAAAGGGAGTTATTTTTTGAAAAAGATATGGCTTGGGCCTGGTTCCCTTCCTGGACAGGTTGGGGGATAGATTTAATGAAAAGGCTTAATAATTATACAAATATTATAGATGATGTATTGGTAAAGAATTCTGATGATATTACTAGTTTAAACATTGAAACTAGAGCAATCAGAAAACAATTAGAACTTCATGATCTTGCTATTGAAAGCATGTGTGCTGCACTCACTGGCCTGTGTGAAGTTACGGAGGACTATGAGTGCTGCACTTGGATCCACAACACATCTGTTGAGATTCCTGATTACTATGATGTAATTGCCCAACATAGGAAAGAGGTAAATGAATTGCAACAGGAGGCGAGGGATATCGCAAAAACATGGAGCCCCTTTGGAGAGGGAGGATTCGGGGGCACAGGTATTCTCTAATTTCTCAGACAAATGGCTATAACAGTAGTAATGGTGTTAATCTTCATTCTACTGTTAAATTTAGTATTTCAATTAATTGTCTGGATAATTGGAAAGATCACTAGTAAAAAGAGTCAGGGTTCTAAGGAAATAATCTTGATGATGTCCACGGTACATACTAAACAAAAATGGTATAATGAATAATCTAATGATCTATGGGCTTCAATTCTTGAAGCCATGATCATAAGGAGGGGTTGTAAGGTATGAACCAATATGAACTAATATTCATGATTAGAGTTCTACTTAAATATATATGTTGAAATATATGTATTAGTACAGAATATGTTTTTCTGAAGTGTAAAGCAGGATGTGACTTTGTGGTTAAGCCTATCTTCTGTTTTAACTGACAGGCATGTATATTTAGGTTGAAATGTGACTTTGTGGTTAAGCTTTTTCCTGGAAAAATCTTATCTCTCTTCTGCTTTAACTGCCAGGTTGAACCGCACTGACATATGGGGGCTGATTTACTAATAACAGTGCGCTGCGCTGGTTCTAACCTTAATTGGTGCGCCGGATAACTCCTTCACTGGGCGCAGGAAGCAGCGGCGCACTGTTATAGTAAATAAAAATGTCAGCGGCGCTCTATTGAAAATGAATGGTTCCCTATGGGAGCCCATTGATTTGAATAGAGGTCGCCCGGGAAGTCGGATCCGACTTTCGGGGCGACTCGTGTGCCGGCTGACACAGGGACAGTGCGACTTTGCGAGGCGACCTGGACACGACCTGAGCATGCAGCAGCCGCTCAAGTCGTGTCCTAGAGGCGACTAGCCGGCTGAGAATGTGTCCAGCGCAATGTCATCGCGCTGGTCCTCGGCAGCCTCGCTGTCCCATGCTTGGTATGAATCATGAAGGGGAACTCCAGGCCAAATTTTAATGAAAAAAACGGCATGGGTTCCCCTTCAGGAGCATACCAGGCCCTTAGGTCTGGTCTGGATTGTAAGGTAAACCCCCTAAGCCGAAAAACTGCGTGGGGGTCCCCCCCAAAATCCAAACCAGACCCTTAGGTCTGGTCTGGATTTTAGGGTGAACCCCCTTAAGCCGAAAAACGGCGTGGGGGTCCCCCCAAAATCCAAACCAGACCCTTATCCGAGCACGCAACCTGGCAGGCCGCAGGGGAAAAGGGGGGGACGAGAGCGCCCCCCCTCCCTCCTGAACCGTACCAGGCCGCATGCCTTCAACATGAGGGGTTTGGTGCTTCGGGGCAGGGGGGCGACCTGCGGCCCCCCCACCCCAAAGCACCCTGCCCCCATGTTGATGGGGACAAGGGCCTCTTCCCGACAACCCTGGCCGTTGGTTGTTGGGGTATGCGGGCGGGGGGCTTTTCGGAATCAGGGCACCCCCTTTAAAAAGGGGGCCCCCAGATGCCGGCCCCCCACCCTATGTGAATGAGCATGGGGTAAATCGTACCCCTACCCATTCACCTGGTGGCAAAATAAGTCAATAAAAAAAGACAACACAGGTTTGAAAATTAATTTATTGGGCAGCTCCGGGGGTCTTTCTGCCGGGCCCCCGCTATCTTCTGCTAGCTCTTTTGCTAGCGGGGGTCCCGGGCTTCCTCGCCGTCTTCTTCTGACTTCGGGGGTCTTTCTGCCGGGCCCCTGCTATCTTCTGCTAGCTCTTTTGCTAGCGGGGGTCCCGGGCTTCCTCGCCGTCTTCTTCCGACTTCGGGGGTCTTTCTGCCGGGCCCCCGCTATCTTCTGCTAGCTCTTTTGCTAGCGGGGTCCCGGGCTTCCTCGCCATCTTCTTCCGACTTTGGGGGTCTCTTGTTCTGTTCTCCGGTTGTTCTCCCGCTCTCCACGATCTCTGGTTCTTTCTGCCGGACGCCCCGCTATCTTGTGCCAGCTCTTTTGCTAGCGGGGGCCGGTCTTCTACGTCGCCTTCTTCCTTCTTCTCTTCGCCCGATGTTGCCTCGTCGCTGTCCACCGCCGCAATGATCTGTCCGAGCAGCGGTGCCACTTTTATTGGCATGGGGCGTGGTCACCGGATGATGCCACCGCTGACCCCGCCCCCGTTTCACGTCACAGTCCCATCATTCCCCAGGACTGTGACATCATACGGGGGCGGGGTCAGCTGTGGCATAAGCCGGTGACCACGCCCATGCCAATAAAAGTGGCACCACTGCTCGGACAGATCATTGCGGCGGTGGACAGCGATGAGGCAACATCGGGCAAAGAGAAGAAGGAAGAAGGCGACGTAGAAGACCGGCCCCCGCTAGCAAAAGAGCTGGCACAAGATAGCGGGGCGTCCGGCAGAAAGAACCGGAGATCGTGGAGAGCGGGAGAACAACCGGAGAACAGAACAAGAGACCCCCGAAGTCGGAAGAAGACGGCGAGGAAGCCCGGGACCCCCGCTAGCAAAAGAGCTAGCAGAAGATAGTGGGGGCCCGGCAGAAAGACCCCCGAAGTCGGAAGAAGACGGCGAGGAAGCCCGAGACCCCCGCTAGCAAAAGAGCTAGCAGAAGATAGCGGGGGCCCGGCAGAAAGACCCCCGGAGCTGCCCAATAAATTACTTTTCAAACCTGTGTTGTCTTTTTTTATTGACTTATTTTGCCACCAGGTGAATGGGTAGGGGTACGATGTACCCCATACTCATTCACATAGGGTGGGGGGCAGGTATCTGGGGTCCCCCTTATTAAAGGGGGCTCCCGGATTCCGATAAGCCCCCCGCCCGCAGACCCCGACAACCAACGGCCAGGGTTGTCGGGAAGAGGCCCTTGTCCCCATCAACATGGGGGTAGGGTGCTTTGGGGTGGGGGGGCCGCAGGTCGCCCCCCTGCCCTGAAGCACCAAACCCCCCATGTTGAGGACATGCGGCCTGGTACGTCCCCCCCTTTTCCCCTGCGGCCTGCCAGGTTGAGTGCTCAGATAAAGGGTCTGGTGTGTATTCTAAGGGGACCCCACGCAATTTATTTTTTTTTGGCGCGGGGTTCCCCTTAAAATACATGCCAGACCTGAAGGGCCTGGTATGGATTCTGGGGGGACCCCCACGCCATTTTTTTTCATTTTTTTGGGGGGTCCCCTTTGAATCCATACTAGACCCAAGGGCCCGGGACCCCACGCTGTTTTTTTTTTTGGTTTTGTTTTTTGAACTGTTTTTTTTTTACATTTCCTTTAACAACCAGCTATAAACAGGTCAAACAAAAAATCGCCGCAAAATTGTGTTTTGGATGCGGGTCCATTGAATTCTATTACATCCAAAACACTGTCCTGGCAAAAAAAATCTGCAGTTGCGTTTAAAATCGTTTTTCACAAACCCTCAAAATGCCTTCAGACGCCAAAGATTTCCACGTTTCAGACGCGGTACCAGCGTTTAGCCGCATTTTAGTTTAGAAGCGTTTTTAAAGGTGACCTGTTTTTTTACATTGATAAACTCCAAATTTATGGCAAATGAGGAAAAAACATAATATATATATATATATATATATATATATATATATATATATATATATATATATAAATGCAATTGCTTCCATTGCATTGTGGACAATCCACAACTTGGGGCAGCTCACGTGGCAAGTGACACGCTAAATACAACTACACTGCTGCTCTGCATATCACTCTGGTCTCACTAAATAGCTAAAATCGTAAATAATACTGTTTTTGGAGTTTAGGGCGGCTCCTTATCATATACACGCAAATGTGGTAAAACACGGCATGCAAACGCCACAAAGCGCGCCTTTCTAAACGCCACTTTCAACCTTGGTTCTGAACACTTTGCACCAGCGTCCCATCTACATGGGGCCTAAAAACGCCTATGCCATTTACAGCTCAAAAACGCCATGGTGGCCATGAGGCCATAGGCTAACATGGAGAGATGTTTTTAAGCTGCAAAAAACGCTCAAACAAGCGGCTTGAAAAACGTCTGTGTGCATGTAGCCTTATATATAACCACTTGTGCACTGCCCAGACCAAGTTTCACATTTCAGCGCTGATGCACTTTTAATGACAATTGCGCGCTCATACAACACTGTAACCCAATGAAAATGTTTTATTTGTTGGCACACAAATAGAGCTTGCTTTTGGTGCTATTTGATCACCTTTGTGTTTTAGTTTCATTTTTTTTCTATAAATACAAAAGACCGAGTTTAAAAAAAAAAAAAATGGATATTTTACCCACTTCAGCACTGGGCCTATTCTGGCACTTCTCTCCTTCATGTAAAAATCATAAATTTATGGCTATAAAATTACTTCAAAACACCAAACATTATATATTTTTTTGGAGCAGACACCCTAGGGAATAAGATGGCGGTCATTGCAAATTTTTATCTCGCTCGGTATTTGCGCAATAAATTTTCAAACGCCTTTTGTTTGCTAAACATATTACAAAACAGTAAAGTTACGGCCAATTTTTTGGTATAATGTGAAAGATGTTGTTATGCTGAGTAAATAGATACCTAACACGTCACGCTTTAAAATTGCGCACACACATGGCATGACACCAAACTTCAGTGATTAAAAATCTCCCTAGGCGATGCTTTAAAATTTTTACACGTTACCATTTTGGCATTACAGAGGAGGTCTAGTGCTAGAATTGTTGCATTCGTTCTAACGCACGCAGCAATAACTCACATGTGTGGTTTGAACGGCGTTTACATATGTGGGCGGGACTTACGTGTGTGTTCGCTTCTGAGCGCGAGCTACCGGGGACATGGGCGTTTTTTCTTATTTTTTTTTTTTTTTATTTCGTTTTTTTACTTTTTTGTATTTCTTACTCTTTTTTTATTTTTTTAAATTTTTGGGGATCACTTTTATTCCTATTACAAGGAATGTAAACATCCCTTGTAATAGGAATGTGTGTGACAGGTCCTCTTTATGGAGAGATGCAGGGTCATTAAGACCCCACATCTCTCCTCCAGGCTGGAAAGCATGATATTGTTCCAAAAAAATCACCAATCTCATGCTGACAGCCGAGATCACGGCTTGGTTAACATACGGGAACACGGCATGATGTCATAACGTCGTGCCCACGCCTCCGATGGTCATAGAGATGACTGATGACCATCTGGTCACCAGTCATCTCCAAATTGTTCTCCGAGCCTCAGATGGCACGGGAGAGCCCGGAGAAGCACCGGATGGCGGCAAGAGGGGGGGGACGTCCCCTCCCCCCGCCTATAAGAACGAACAAGCGGCGGAACTGCCCCTATGATCGTTTTTATTGTGCACAGAATCGCCGGCTGAAAAGAATGATATCTGAATGATGCCTGCAACTGCACCCAACATTCAGATGTCACCGCACAAAGCCAAGGATGTCATTTGACGGTGGGCGGTAGGAAACTGGTTAATATTTTAAAAAAAGGTAATTTTTCTTCTTCATTGATGTACACTGATGAGACTGCACTGATGGGCACCGATAAGGTGGCAAGGGTGGGCACTGAGAGGTGGCATTGCTATTTGGCACTGGTGGGCAGTGAGAAGTGGCACTGCTAGGTGGCAATGATAGTTGGCAGTGATGGGCACTGATAGGCAGCACTGCTAGGTGCCACTGATTGGCACCAGTGGTGGGCATTGATAGGTGGCACTGGCAGGGGCTACTAATTGTCACAGATGATGCAGAATTGCCTCTTCCTCTTCGGGCCCCATGTCCCTTGCACATAAGCCGGTGATTGCCTTTTTTTATGCTCACGCTGTCAGCACAAGGAGAAAACAAAAACCATTACCCAGATTTTGTTTACATCACGTGATCAGCTGTCATTTGCTGACAGCTGATCACATGGTAAAGGGCAGGGATCGGCCCCTTACTCGGATCTGTCATCACCTGAGTCTCAGTGACTCTGTGACCACAGCGCGCGCAAAGGGGAGGACGTTTATTGACGGACTCCCGGCAATTGAGGACCATGCTGTGGCCGTCGATCAGTTATAGCGCTGATCTCAAGTGATTAAATAGGGTCTAAATGTGCCATTGACATGCATCACAATTCAACTTAGGAATGAGTCTTTGAAAAGTTAAACTAAATAATTTGGCCACTTTATCCTTCCAAATAATTCACTTCCTGTCACATAGCCACACAGGAAGTGAGGGAAAATCCCTAACAATGTCTTTCCTTGGGGACACACAGGTCAGTCTAAATACTTTCCCCATTATGCACATTGCACTCCAGCATATTGCAGGGTACACCACAATTTATTAGGTAGTTTGGACTGTGGGGTTTATTTACTAAAGGCAAATCTACTTTGCACTACAAGTGCACTTGCTGTATATCTGCGGGGGACATGCAAGCCAAAAAAAAACATCTTTGCTTTTACATGATTGTAACATCCAATCACCAGTACTTTCCCTGGAGATTTTCAGCAGCTACATTTTTACTGCAGAGTGGATTTGTCTTTACTAAACCCCAAACTACCCAATGATTTGGGGTGTACACAAAGTGCTAGAGTGCAATTTGCTTAATGGGGACACTAGATTGATCTGTGTGTCCCCAAGAAAAGCCATTGGTAGGGTTTTACCTTCACTTCCTGTTTAGCTGTGTGACAGGAAGTGAAGCCAATGTTAAGAAAAGGAGACCAAGGCCAAACTACAAAAAAAAAAAAAACACACACGCAGGGGTTCTAACACTTACTTTGTTTCCCTCAAAATGCCCACAATTAGAATTGTATGTCCTTGAGCTATTTTTAAGTGCAGTGCTCTAAATCAGTGCTTCTCAAGTACCCCCAACAGGCCATGTTTGCAGGTTTTCCTTCATCTTGCACATGTGCTTTAAATCACAGTCAATGGTTTTGATTTTTGGACAGCAATTCTCGATAAGCTGAATTCACAAAACATGTCCTGTTGGGGGTACTTGAGGACTGAGGCTGAGAACCACTGCAGTAAAAAAAGGAAAATTGAATACTTACCGCTCTGTATTTTTCATTTCCTGGTGACGCTCCATGGCAGCACACAATACAATCCATGCATATACTACCATGAAGGCTCCAGGGTAGACAAATCACACCTGTTTTGTTTTGACATGCCAATCAGCTGTCACATTTGTTGCAAAGAAAACACAAAACAAACATCAAAATTTTGCATCTAATTTTATTGTTCAACAAAACAAAAGGGAAGGCAAAATAAAAAACATGGTCAATTTGAAACAGTTACAGACTCAACATCTTGAGCAATTTTTGGCCAAAAAAATGCAGCAGACAATTAAATCAAAGTGAACAAACAACACACATTAACAACATCAGAATTATTTCAGGGGAACATATCTCCCCCACACCAAAAATATACAATCCACAAAAGTTAACCAATCACCTGTTTTGCAAAGACATAACAAATAAAATACATGTGTTACAAACTCGATAAGGACACCAACATGTACATTTTGCCCACACACACCTGCACACACACCTACACACACACACACACACACACACACACACACGCACGCACACGCACACACACACACACACACACACTTGCCTCTTCTCAAGGCAAGCGACTGAATGCTCTGTGAGCTTTATATAACATATGTTTGTGTGCTAATGAGGCAATTGAAAACACATGCACAGTCCATGAAACACACAAAATGCAAGTTCTCCCAATGTAGAGACTGAAATTCAAAGTGGCTACACCTGTTAAGGATGTCCTTCAATTTCTAACCCATAAAAACACTCTCTGAGTGAGCATGCCCAGAAATATCCAAGCGCTGTTCACACACAAAAAGCATGCCAAAAAAAAAATAACTGGCTGGGCATGTGCAGAACAACACCAATGCAGCTAGCAAACAATAACCCCCCCCCCCGTCCAAAATTAAGCACATCATCCAGCATGCTACAAAATTAGAGATGGGACAATCACCCCTCTCCCCCACCAACAAATCCCATTGCAGTCTATGGGAACTGACTTGTTAATTTTGCTAGTCCCCACTTGGCTGGCTTATCTTCTAGTTATTGGCCTTAAAATGGGGGCCCAGGTCCCACCCTAAGGGACATATATCAATGTCACCAATTTGGAAAACACCAAAAACAAAACAAGGAGATGTGCCTTTAAATATGCCAAATTGCTTAAGGGCCATTTCACACCACATGCAGTGCATTGCGTTTTTTATGCATCCAAAATGCATGGAAAGTTGGTTATATGGTTCTAAATGGCAGTGTTTGTTCCAGGGGGGCGGAGCCACCGGGTGGTTAGCGGACCAAGTGGAGAACTGAAGCGTCGCACAGCGGGAACCTCCAATTCAAACGAAGCGGCCGGAGAAGAAAGAAGAAGGGAAGACGCCGGGGCAAGATGCGGACGAGAACACCGAAGGAAGAAGGAAGATGAAGATGAAGATAAAGATGAAGAGGAAGATGGAGGAAGAAACCCGAATGGAGAAAAGAAGACAATGGAAGAAGAAGATGGAAGAAGAAGGAAGAAGATGGAAGAAAAGAGAAGACATTAATAAAGGAATTGTCAAAAACCGGCTCTTGTCATTTTTTACATTTTTTACACTTTCCTTGTGAAATGGTAGGGGTACATTTGTACCCCATTACCATTTCACACAGGGGGGGCGGGATCTGGGGGTCCCCTTTGTTAAAGGGGTCTTCCAGATTCCGATAAGCCCCCCGCCCGCAGACCCCCACAACCACCGGGCAAGGGTTGTGGGGATGAGGCCCTTGTCCCCATCAACATGGGGACATCCTCCCCATGTTGAGGGCATGTGGCCTGGTACGGTTCAGGAGGGAGGGGGGCCGCTCTCTTGTCCCCCCCTCTTCCCCTGCGGCCGGCCAGGTTATGTGCTCGGATAAGGGTCTGGTGTGGATTTTTGGGGGAACTCCACGCCATTTTTTAAGAAAATTTGGGGTGGAGTTCCCCTTAAAATCCATGCCAGATCTGAAGGGCCTGGTTTGGATATTTGGGGGGAACCCGCACATCATTTTTTTAAAAATTTTGCAGCGGGGTTCCCCTTAATATCCATTCCAGACCTGAGGGGCCTGGTTATGGAATTTGGGGGAACCCCCATGCTTTCTTTTTTTGGTTAGCAAAGACTTTCAATGACTTTTCTCTATATTGCCGGGAGCCGACAATTCATTATAGCCGCGGCTGCTTTTAAATGGATTTTTTTTTCCTTTAGAAATGTCATTTTGCAGGCGCAATGGAAAGTTCAGAGCTGCGCCGGTTCAACTTATGCAAATTGACTTACGTGACTTGACATTTACTAAGATTTTGCCGGTGCAGTGTCCCGGCGCATTTAAACCATTGAAATTCCCGCGCTGAGCTCAAAAAAACCTCCCGCAGCTCGAATCGTACTTGCCAGCGCAGCGGGCTGGTTTTGAAAAAGTTACTTTCTCACTCTATTTTGGGCATATTAGTTATTTGGGCAGGTGTCCCTACACTTCCTCACATCACCCCATGTCACCCCCAATATTTTCTCACTTCCAGCTTCTTTATATTTAGTGTTTAACATGCCCTGCGCCAGGTCCAAGGTAGCGCACTGAGCGCCTCCTCCTGGGCGCAGAGAACACTATAGTAAATGGGAAATAGGGCTGCGATACTGGCGCTAATGTTTTGTAAATACCAAAACAGCCATTGCGCACGCAGATGCGCCAATACTCATGGCGCAAACGTTTGGTAAATCAACCCCATGGTGTTTCTTATCTTCCTGTTCCAAATGTCAGGACATGTTTCGTTTGACCGCAATTGACGTATGTTAACTGACCACTTCTGCAAAGGCCTTAAACCTGTTAGAATCTATTTTTGGTTAACTCATGATGTTTTTGCTTATTGCTGATTGGTTCACACGAGGGAGGCAACGCTTCTTGCTGTGCATAAAAAGGACATATTGCCAATATAGGATATATTCTTGTATACCCATTCACTGTTTATTGGTGTCTTGAATATCCGACCGGTCAGAGAGACAATTCCACAGATCCTGAGTCCAGCTCGAGCCAAGAAGGTCCAACAGAACCAAACAGAACCAGAACCTTTCATGGTATATTCCAATTTCTTGATGCATCCCCATATTCCCCATCATACCTACCTCCTGTGATCGAGTCCAACAGCCATAGATTGCGTGAGCACTGACAGCCACCTTGGGGTGGTCAGTCCTTCTAGAGGGGTTGCTGGGCGGTGAGGCAAGCGTACTCGACACTTTGAAATCCAAAACGTTTACTTGGTGAGCATCATAGGTTGCAGTCTTTGACAGCCTTATATAATATATAAATCTGTATTATGTCATATTATACATAGGTACATATATATATTTTCTATATATTTTTCTTTTATGTATTATAATTTATGTCTCTCCATTGAAATTTGAAAGCTCCTGAAGAAGCGATCCTATTAAAATCGCGAAACATGTAGAGCATCTTTTACATTTCTTCAGGAACCCAGTGGACACCTACTTGGGCTACACCTCCTAACAAGTCCAGCGTGGGCAGCACAGCAGTCTTACCCTTGCATTCAGCGACACATAGATTTGAGTGTTCCCCTGTGGTCGTGACCCACGGGTTACCAATTTTTTGTTTCTTTCATTTATATATCTTTCAATTAATTGTGTTTCACATTTATGTATTTTATATGATATTATTAAAAAACATATTTTTTATAGTAGTGCCTATAAAGTCCATTCTTTCCACATATTTCTCTACTTTGTTGCAAAGAAAACACAAAACAAACATCAAAACTTTGCATCAAATTTTATTGGTCAACAAAACAAAGGGAAGCCAAAATAAAAAACATGGTCAATTTGAAGCATTACTAAGCAAAAAATATGTGTAGTGGCCCTTCCCAAGAACAAGGGCTCATGGAGACGAATAAAACACTCAGAATAAGAAATGCAGGGAGAGGTACTACAAAACACCTCCCTCCTACTACCAATTGCAGGTAAAGCAGCTGCCTAATCCTGTCAAAGCAGGTAAAAACATAGAAACAAACAATATACAGTACAATATATATTGGGCAGCGCTATTGCAGTAAATATTAGCACGGGAAGTCAGTTAATAAATATGAGTCCATTAATCAGAAAAAATGAATGAAAAGATCCAAGAGCCAGTCCGTGAAAGAAAAGAGCTTGAAGGAAGTAGTTTCAGTTGATAAAGCAATCTCCTTCTAACACCAGCACCCCCACTCGTGAGAAATAGCAGGGGGATGTGGACCACCCCTGTTGTAATTGCTCTTACCAGACGGCGCTGGATCAAACACCTTGATTAATTATATATGGAATCCTCATCACTCAAAACCGAACGGTAGGTACTAAACGATAAGTGCTGATATCCAGTCGGGTGCTCATATATCATGAAAAAGGAAATGGCCACAATAGTGTAATTCCGCAATCAATTTTATTATTACAATCCCATGTAAACAACCGCACTTACACTATATAAAATCATACATCGCATTAGGTGATATCACTCACGGACACTACGAGGTATCAGAGCGGCGTCTCCAGCCTCTGTTCGATAGTTCCGGTCTGCTAACGTCCAATTGCGGCGAGCAGCGTTGTGACGTCACTATGATTGGCAGTTACTGTATCCAACCCAGACGTGTTTCATCGTTACTTGACATCATCTGTGGGCGTAGACCAATTTGAAACATTAGTCACAGACTCACAACATCTTGAGAAAGATTTAGCAAAATAATGCAGCACAGACAATTAAATCAAAGTGAACAAACAACACACATTAACAACATCAAAATTATTTCAGGGGAACATTTCCCCCCACACAAAAAATACAATCAACAAAATTAAAACAAACACCTGTTTTGCAAAGACATAACAAATAAAATACTTGTGTTACAAACTCGATAAGGACACCAAAATGTACTTTTTGCCGGACACAAACACACTTGCCTCTTTTCAGGGCAAGGGAGAGAATGCTATCTGCGAGCTTTAAATAACATAGGTTTGTGAGCTAATGAGGCAATTGAAAACACATGCACAGTCCATGAAACACACAAAATGCAAGTTCACCCAATGTAGAGACTGAACTTCAAAGTGGGTACACCTGTTGAGGATGTCCTTCAATTACTAACCCATAAAAACACTCTCTGAGCATGCCCAGAAATATCCAGGTGCTGTTCACACACAAAAAGCACCAACAAAAAAACTAACTGCCTGGGCATGCTCAGAACAACACAAATGCAGCTAGCAGAAAATACCCCCCCCCTGTCAAAAATTAAGCACATCATCCAGCATGCTACAAAATTAGAGATGGGACAAACACCCCCCCCCCCACCAACAAATACCATTGCAGTCTATGGGAACTGACTTGTTAATTTTGCTAGTCCCCACTTGGCTGGCTTATCTTCTAGTTATTGGCCTTAAAATGGGGGCCCAGGTCCCACCCTAAGGGACATATATCAATGTCACCAATTTGGACAACACCAAAAACAAAACAAGGAGAAGTGCCTTTAAATATGCCAAATTGCTTAAGGGCCATTTCACACCACATGCAGTCCATTGCGTTTTTTATGCATCAAACATGCATGGAAAGTTGGTTATATGGTTCTAAATGGCAGTGTTTGTTCCAGTTCCACAAAAAAAGTAGAAAATGATGCATTTTACCTGCACTGGACTGTACTGGAACGCAGCAAAACGCATCATAAACGCACTTGAACGCACAGGAACACACCTAAATGCACCAAAAATGCACTGGAACACACTTGTCCTTATCTATGGTTAATAAAAAAGAGGGGTGAAAAAAAAGCACTGGACTGCATCAAAAACGTACCAAAAATGCACTGGAACGCATCAAAAACGTGCATGCAAAAAAGCACCTGGAACGCATCCGGATTGCGTTTCTATGGTGTGAATTGGCCCTAGTTCACACCATAGAAACACAGTCTGGATGCGTTCCAGGTGCTTTTCTGCATGCGCGTTTTTGACACATTCCAGTGCATTTTTGATGCGATTTTGATGCAGTCCAGTGTTTTTTTTTTCCACTCTTTTCACTTATGACAAGTGTGTTGCAGTGCGTCTCTGGTGCATTTAGGTGCATTCCAGTGCGTTTTTGGTACGTTCCGTAGCGTTTTTGATGTGTTTTACTGTGGTCCAGTACAGTTCTGTACATAAAAAATGCAGCATGACCAATATTTCTTTCCTTTCTGAAACGCACTGGAACGGACTGCAGTGGTGTGAACTATGCCATTGGCATTAATGTGATCAACTTTCTTTGCGTTTTTCATGCATCAAAAAAACGCACTGCACTGCATCCGGTGTGAACTGGCCCTAAATATCATACCTCGGGGGTGTCTATAGTATGCCTGTAAAGTAGCGCATGTTTTCCATGTTTATAACAGTTCGAGAGCAAAATTAAATTTCTAAAGTAAAATAATAGTCATTTAAAAGTACTCGCGGCTGTAATGAATTGCTGGTTCCCGTCAATACAGATAAAAGTCATTGAAAGTCTTTGAAAAAAAAAAGTGCGTGGGGGTCCCCCAAATTCCATCACCAGGCCCTTCAGGTCTGGTATGGATATTAAGGGGAACTCTGCGCCAAATAAAAAAAAATGGCGTTGGGGTTCCCCACAAAATCCGTACCAGGCCCTTCAGGTCTGGTATGGATTTTAAGGGGATCCCCGCGCCAAACTTAAAAAAAAAATAGCGTGGGGGTCCCCCTAAAAATCCACACCAGACCCTTATCCGAGCACGGAACCTGGCAGGCCGCAGGAAAAGAGGGGGGTGAGAGAGCGGCCCCCCTTCCTTCTGAACCATACCAGGCCACAAGCCCTCAACATGGGGAGGATGCTTTGGGGGTCTGTGATCCCAAAGCACCGTGTCCCCATGTTGATGGGGACAAGGGCCTCATCCCCACAACACTTGCCGGTGGTTGTGGGGGTCTGCGGGTGGGGGGCTTATCGGAATCTGGAAGACCCCTTTAACAAAGGGGACCCTCAGATTCCGCCCCCCCCCGGTGTGAAATGGTAATAGGGTACAAAAGTACCCCTACCATTTCACAAAAAGATTGTCAAAAATGTTAAAAATGACAAGAGACGGTTTTTGACAATTCCTTTATTAATGTCTTCTCCTTTCTTCCATCTTCTTCTTCCATCTTCTTCTTCCAGCTTCTTCTTCCAGCTTCTTATTTTCTCTATTCGAGTTTCTTCCTCCATCTTGTTCTTCATCTTCCTCTTCATCTTCATCTTCCTTCTTCCTTCGGTGTTCTCGTCCGCATCTTGCTCCGGCTTCTTGTCCCCTTCTTCTTTCTCCGGCCGCTCCGCTTAAATTCGAGGTTCCCACTGTGTGACGCTTCAGTTCTTCAGTTTTCCTCTGGGTCTGCTGCCAGCCGGTGGCTCCGCCCCCCTCTGACGCACATGGATTTCACAGGGACTTTCCCCGTGGTGTCAGAGGGGGGCGGAGCCACCGGGTGGCAGCGGACCCGGAGAAGAACTGAAGAACTGAAGCGTCACACAGCGGGAACCTCAAATTCAAACGGAGCGGCCGGAGAAAGAAGAAGGGGAACAAGAAGCCGGAGCAAGATGCGGACGAGAACACCGAAGGAAGAAGGAAGATGAAGATGAAGAGGAAGATGAAGAACAAGATGGAGGAAGAAACCTGAATGGAGAAAAGAAGAAGCTGGAAGAAGAAGATGGAGGAAGAAGAAGATGGAAGAAAGGAGAAGACATTAATAAAGGAATTGTCAAAAACCGGCTATTGTCATTTTTTACATTTTTGACACTTTCTTCGTGAAAATGGTAGGAGTACATTTGTACCCCATTACCATTTCACACAGGGGGGGCGGGATCTGGCGGTCCCCTTTGTTAAAGGGGTCTTCCAGATTCCGATAAGCCCCCCGCCCGCAGACCCCCACAACCACCGGGCAAGGGTTGTGGGGATGAGGCCCTTGTCCCCATCAACATGGGGACATCCTCCCCATGTTGAGGGCATGTGGCCTGGTACAGTTCAGGAGGGAGGGGGGGCGCTCTCTTGTCCTCCCCTCTTTTCCTGTGGCCTGCCAGGTTGCGTGCTCAGATAAGGGTCTGGTGTGGATTTATAGGGGGACCCCCACGCTATTTTTTTTAAGTTTGGCGCGGGGGTTCCCCTTAAAATCCATTCCAGACCTGAAGGGCCTCGTAATGGAATTTGGGGGGACCCCACGCATTTTTTTTTTTATCAATGACTTTCAATTACTTTTGAGGGGCACCCGCACGTCATTTTTTTTTTTAATTGGCGCGGAGTTCCCCTTAATATCCATACCAGACCTGAAGGGCCTGGTAATGGAATTTGGGGGGACCCCATGCATTTTTTTTTTATCAATGACTTTCAATTACTTTTCTCTATATTGATGGGAGCCGACAATTCATTATAGCCGCGGGTGCTTTTAAATGCCTTTTTTTTCCCTTTAGAAATGTTATTTTGCTAACGCACTGTTATATAACGGCAAGTTCAGAGCTGCGCCTGTTCAACTTATGCAAATTGATTTACGTGACTTGACATTTACTAAGATTTTGCCGGCGCAGTGTCCCGGTGCATTTGAATGAGAGAAATTCCCGCGCTGAGCTCCAAAAAAACCCTTGCAGTTCTAAACGTACTTGCCGGCGCAGCGGGCTGATTCAGAAAAAGTTACTTTCTCACTCTATTTTGGGCATATTTGTTACTTGGGCAGGTGTCACTAAACTTCCTCACATCACCCCATGTCACTCCCATTATATTGGCACTTCCAGCTTCTTTATATTTAAATTTTAAGATGCCGTGCGCCAGGTCCATAGTAGCGCACTGAGCGCCTCCTCCCGTCCGCCGAGAACACTATAGTAAATGGGAAATAGCGCTGCACTACCGGGGAAAATGTTTAGTAAATACCAAAACAACCGTTGCGCACGCAGATGCGCCGATACTCATGGCGCAAATGTTTCGTAAATCAGCCCCACGTCTTATAAATATGCAGGCCTACATCTATTACCTGAAGCTGTGGTGTATGACACTGACCAGTTGTGTTGCCATTTTCCACTTCTTCCTCCACATCCCGCGGTTGTGGGTCTTGGGTTGGAGGTGTGGGGTTCCTAGGCTCCTGTCTCGAAGCTCTTTGAAGTACTATGAGATTGAACCAAAAGGTATAGTTGAGTAAGTAAACATTTTTTTAGGCCTGAAAAGGGAATATTAATCATTCTTTGGAAGTGTGGTACAATTGTCTGTTTTGTCAATAGTTCTAAGCTGAACACATGATTTATCCATTACCAAAGCTGGTAGATTGATCTATTTTAGTCAAGTTTCACACATGAAAACACATCAAGTATCCACTGGATCACCTGTGTGTGACACCATAAAAAGGTTGTTGTTGTGGCCCACACTTGTGCTAATGAGTCCAGATGTGTAACCAGCTGCTGAGCATACTCTCCTTACCGTACACTGAATCCAATTAGATTAGTTAAATATAGTTACCAACACATCTACACAACCATGTTTCAAAAATATTCTCACATAAACAGTTCAAGATGTCAAGTTTCATGTTCTTGGGCACAAAAATCAGTCGTAGGAATCATTGTTCAATCGTTCAGTAATTAAATTACAATGTTTTTGTCTGATACAGTGTTAACTAAATTTGAGCATTCCTAAATAGGCATGTTCAAATTAGGTTAACACTGTGTCCGAAAAAAAACATGGTATTATTGCGAATGAACGATGATTTCTACGATCGATTCTTGTGCCCAAGAACATGAGAAACTTGACATCTTGAACTGTACTACATTAAAGAAAAAGCACATGGAGCACCATGCTAGTAATAATAATCTGAGTAACTGTAAATCTACTCACTTTTTCTAATAACTTTTTTTATTTTGCTGTATTGCTAAGGCTCCCTCAACTTGATGTTAGACCATCTTTTGCTGAGGTGCTCTTTTGATCTGCGAACCCCAAATTTTCTTTGCAGAGTTTTCACCACTTTGTCCATTATTTTTGCCTTGACCTGATTAGGCTTTTTGTATGGACCATGTTTTGCATCATAATCCTCCCTCCTCAAAATTGCCACCATTTCAACCATCTCCTCGAACGCCATGTTTGTGGCCATGTATCTTCGGGATCTGGTCTGTGGTTCTTCCAGACTTTCCTCCTCAATTCGCAGAGTCTCCGCCATGTTGTGTAAGCATTAGGACGAGCGAGAAGGGGCGGGGAAAGTAGTATAACGAACGTCAGGGGCGGGGAAAGCGTGCGGAGCTTCACGCATGCGCAGTGTATGTAACGGAAATACGCATGGATGAAAATGACGTTCAGTGTGTGGAAGAAGGTCGGAAGCAACGAATGTGTAGATCGAGGGTACGTAACATTTTTTATACTTGATGACTTATCAATTAATGAGTTTGTGGCCTATATATGGTGAGAAAGATTAGTAGTAGTCTTGACTGACATTAGGATTTTTGTCTGTTTTTTGACTTGCAGCAATCATGCAGGTATTTAAAGATCCTGATTTTTATGGCAGAGTTCCTGCAAAGGTGGAAGAATCTTCCTGTTTTATGGTAGACCAAAAATAAAACAAATAAAAATAAAGAAGCCAGGAAGAGAGCACTGGAGAGCATGCTTGAATTTGTGAAACAACGATCGAGGATGTCAAGAAGAAAATTGGGACCATTAGGGGCACATATCCGACTGAACGCAACAGAGTCCTAACATCTATGAGGTCAGGAGCAGCTGCAGATAAAATATACAAGCCAAATCTGTGGTACTACAGTCAGCTGAACTTCCTGGATGACCATATTGAATCAAGGGAATCCCTTTCAAGCCTTCCCCCCAGAAGTAGCTCTAGCCTTCCCTACAGCCAACCCTCCAGCCTTCCCTGCAGCCAAGTTCAACCTTCTTTGGAGGAACAAGCTGAATTCCTGGAGGAGCCTGATTTGACCATTTGGAGCCAGGTATAGTATTTCTTGTACTAAAAGTATAATGTTGTCAAAGAGATGTTAAACTTGTGTGAAAATTTTTACCATTTTCCAAAAAGTGTTTGACATATCAATAGACAGTAGTGGCCAAAAATGATGGGGACAGAATGATTGTCTTTAATATTTATTAGCATTCAATTTGCAACTGTCATGAGGTGACAAATGTGTGTGATAGATGTTGCCAAAATTTTAAATATGTACCTTTTTTATACACAGACAGAACAAAGCCAGGATGAGGAGGGAGAAAATTTGATCCAGGAGGAGGCAGGCCCCAGTGGGACCCAGGAGGAGGCAGGCCCAAGTGGGACACGGCGTAACACCAGGTCCCAGATACCTCCTCTCCGGAATCCACAAAAAAGGGCCAGGAGGCTTATCCAGATGGAGGAGGAGACACAGGCCATAATTAGGGAGGCTACTGTGGCCCTCAAAGAGCCCTCCACCGCTGCAGAGGGATTTTCTGCCCTTATTGGGCACAAACTGCCACAAATGGACATGGGCCAGCGTCTCCAATGTGAGACCATCATATTGAAGGCGGTCAACATGGGCATGATGGGTAAGCTGAACGATTTCACTGACCTTGTGGATATTAGGTATGTTCATACTCCTGCTCCTGCTCCAGTCCCTGCTCCTGCTCCAGTTCCTGCTCCAGTCCCTGCTCCTGCTCCAGTCCCTGCTCCTGCTCCAGTTCCTGCTCCTGCCACAAGATCTCCTCCAGGGACACAGCCTCCAAATACACAGTTAGCAAAGGCTGCAGGGAAGGCTACAGGGAAGGCTACAAAGAAGAGCAAAAAATAATTACATGTGTAGCGCTACCCCCAGTTAAGAAAGCCGCTGGATTTGTTTCTGGCCCCGTGTACAGCACCGCCAACCCCCAGCAATCTTACTCGACCCACTCTGGCACAGCTAGTCTAGGGATTCTACTTGTATCACAAGCAAACAGTATTGCAAGGGTAACCTCTTTGCTCTGAGAAAACACACTGATGCGAGAGATCAAGTATAACGGTTTTACTTTTGTATTAGAAGGCATAAGCAGAACATAACACATACAACTTGCTTACAGAGCCCTGCAGCATTTGGTATAGCACACAATCTATCTTCCCTCCCTGGTCAGGCCTGACACAGAATAAATCTCAGTCTTTTCATAAAGGATTTCTTCGCATGCAAACTTTTGGTGGTGCACTTGATGAACAGTATTTTGTAATCCACAAAGTAGGCAGTCACAAGGAACACTATACTGGAGACCCTTTAACCCTGTCCTGCTACTGGTCTCCAGTGGAACAGCAAACAAACGATCGGTGGGCCAAGGCAGTCTATAGTCCTAAACACGGTACAGTCTATTGGATTGAGCAAGTGCTCGCTCACCACTCCTGGACGCGATCCCAGTCCGGGACTTCCACCTGCTGTGTCTCCGCACACAGCGTCTGCCACGATCGGGTCCCCGATCCAACTGATGTCCTCACTCGACAAGTCAAATGCCACCCAGGCTCCGCAGTGGGGTGGAAGGCTCTTCAGAAGTTGCGCAAGGCCCCAGGCTTCAGGCCTTGCACTGCAGCAGAAGAAACAGGAAGAAACTGTTGCTTGCAGCGCGGTGTCCCAAAGAGGCCGAGCTCTGCCTCGCCTCCTTCTTAAATAGCCCCTCCCATGAGTCTCTGCGGTGGCCAATTGCACTCTGGGTGCCGAACGGGGTTCTGGGTAACGTAGTCCCGGGGCCTTAAAGGCCTACACACTCCCCCCACTTAAACTCTTTGGTCCCCAAAGAATAACATAACATTAAATTACAGAACGTACAACATCAACCAAAGTTGCGTATGATGTTGGCAGAGGAAATTCCCACCAAAACCGAGGCAGTGAACTTCCCTGCCCACAGGTCACACTATCATTAGTGTCCTGCCTAACTGTGCCAGAGAGTGAGTTGGGGTTGCCCCCCACTAAATGAACAGTGGGAGGATTAGGGTCTTCCACACTCCTCCTGGCAGTAACCACAGTGTCTTCCGCACTCCTCCCCATTAGGGATGAGCTTCGAGTTCGAGTCAAACTCATGTTCGACTCAAACATTGCCTGTTCGCCCGTTCGCCGAACAGCGAACAAATTGGGGTGTTCGCGGCAAATTCGAAAAATCTATGGGAGAAATCTAAAGTGCTAATTATAAAGGCTTATATGCAAGTTATTGTCCTAAAAAGTGTTTGGGGACCCGGGTCCTGCCCCAGGGGACATGTATCAATGCAAAAAGAAGTTTTAAAAACGGCCCTTTTTTCGGGAGCAGTGATTTTAATAATGCTTAAAATGAAAAAATAAAAGTGAAATATTCCTTTAAATTTCGTACCTGGGGGGTGTGTATGATATGCATGTAAAGTGGCGCATGTTTCCCGTGCTTAGAACTGTCCCTGCAAAAAATGTCATTTTTGAAAGAAAAAAAGTCATTTAAAACTCACTCGCGGCTATTAATGAATTGTCAGCTCCTGGCAATACATACAAAAGTCATTGATAAAATAAAAAAAATAAAAAAAAGCGTGGGGGTTCCCCAGAATTCAATTACCAGGCCCTTCAGGTCTGGAATGGATATTAAGGGGAACCCCGCCGCAAATAAAAAAAAAATTGACGTGGGGTTCCCCCAAATATCCATTCCAGGCCCTTCAGATCTGGCATGGATTTTAAGGGGAACTCCACCCCAAATTTAAAAAAAAATGGCGTGGAGTCCCCCTAAAAATCCATACCAGACCCCTTATCCGAGCACGCAACCTGGCCGGCCGCAGGGGAAAAGGGGGGGACGAGAGAGCGGCCCCCCCTCCCTCCTGAACCGTACCAGGCCACATGCCCTCAACATGGGGAGGAAGTCCCCATGTTGATGGGGACAAGGGCCTCATCCCCACAACCCTTGCCCGGTGGTTGTGGGGGTCTGCGGGCGGGGGGCTTATCAGAATCTGGAAGACCCCTTTAACAAAGGGGACCCCCAGATCCCGCCCCCCCCATGTGAATTGGTAAGGGGTACATTGTACCCCTACCATTTCACGAAGAAAGCGTAAAAAAATGTTTAGAAAAACACACAAACACCTTAAAAAAGTCCTTTATTTAAAAAACAAAACAAAAAAAAAAAACATTCCAGCGGTGAAATCCAGTGTCCCGCGGCGATCCCGATGTCCAGCGCTGTCCTTCATTGGTTGTGCCTGAGCGGACCTGATGGGGAACTCCCTCTCAGTGTTTTAAATGTATAGACCCGCCCCTTCTAAAGTTCCCCATCAGGTCCGCTCAGCGGACCAGATGCGGAACATGAGAAGGGGCGGGTCTATACATGTATTACCAAAGTGAGATCAGTTCCCCATCAGGTCCGCCCCCTCGGTATGTCGGACCCGCCTACGTCATTGGCTACACAGTGAAGGAAGTTCCCCGCTCAAGCCAATGACGTAGGCGGGTCCGACATACCGAGGGGGCGGACCTGATGGGGAACTGCTCTCACTTTGGTAATACATGTATAGACCCGCCCCTTCTCATGTTCCGCATCTGGTCCGCTGAGCGGACCTGATGGGGAACTTTAGAAGGGGCGGGTCTATACATTTAAAACACTGAGAGGGAGTTCCCCATCAGGTCCGCTCAGGCACAACCAATGAAGGACAGCGCTGGACATCGGGATCGCCGCGGGACACTGCATTTCACCGCTGGAATGTTTTTGTTTTTTTTTTAAATAAAGGACTTTTTCAAGGTGTTTGTGTGTTTTTTTTAAACTTTTTTTACGCTTTCTTCGTGAAATGGTAGGGGTACAATGTACCCCTTACCAATTCACATAGGGGGGGGCCGGGATCTGGGGGTCCCCTTTGTTAAAGGGGTCTTCCAGATTCCGATAAGCCCCCCGCCCGCAGACCCCCACAACCAGCGGGCAAGGGTTGTGGGGATGAGGCCCTTGTCCCCATCAACATGGGGACATCCTCCCCATGTTGAGGGCATGTGGCCTGGTACGGTTCAGGAGGGAGGGGGGGCCGCTCTCTCGCCCCCCCTTTTCCCCTGCTGCCGGCTAGGTTGCGTGCTCGGATAAGGGGTCTGGTATGGATTTTTTTTTAAATTTGGGGTGGAGTTCCCCTTAAAATCCATGCCAGATCTGAAGGGCCTGGAATGGATATTTGGGGGAACCCCACGTCAATTTTTTTTAAATTTGCGGCGGGGTTCCCCTTAATATCCATTCCAGACCTGAAGGGCCTGGTAATTGAATTCTGGGGAACCCCCACGCTTTTTTTTTTTTTTTTATCAATGACTTTTGAATGTATTGCCGGGAGCCGACAATTCATTAATAGCCGCGAGTGAGTTTTAAATGACTTTTTTTCTTTCAAAAATGACATTTTTTGCAGGGACAGTTCTAAGCACGGGAAACATGCGCCACTTCACATACATATCATACACACCCCCCAGGTACGAAATTTAAAGGAATATTTCACTTTTATTTTTTCATTTTAAGCATTATTAAAATCACCGCTCCCGAAAAAACGGCCGTTTTTAAAACTTTTTTTTGCATTGATACATGTCCCCTGGGGCAGGACCCGGGTCCCCAAACACTTTTTAGGACAATAACTTGCATATTAGCCTTTATAATTAACACTTTAGATTTCGAACGTTCGAGTCCATTGTATTTAATAGGGTTCTAAAGTTCACACAAACATTTTGTCTGTTCGCAGGTTCTGGTGCGAACCGAACAGGGGGGTGTTCGGCTCATCCCTGCTCCCCATCTGTGGGTAAGTTAATCTTCTGGGAGGCTTTATGGCCCTCTGCTTCCTCTGTCCTCTTGGGCTTTCTGTTAAAACAGGCTCCTCCTCTGGAACCGACTTAGGAATTTCCTCTGGTTCGGGAGCGCTGGACTCCGGAGCAGGGAGGTACATGGATTCCCTTGGATCTTCTTCTGGGAGTCAGTCACAGGCACTCTCCCAAGAATCTGACAAAGGACTGGACGGGATGAACTCAGTAGCTTCTGCATTCAGTGTTCTGTCTATGGTGTCTTCTTTAGGTGGGAGATCAATAGCAGAAGTTTCTGGGGCCTGGGAAGACCAAAGCCAATCAAGTTCTTCTCCCTCATCTTCACTTATCTCTGAGGTCTCTGTATCCCCAACCTGAGGGGTCTGGGACCGAGTGTTTGGTCTGGGAGTATCCAGGATAGAACTTGGCTCAGGGGAATCCATCACAGGGGGTATCCGAACTGCCTCAGCTAGTGGGAGTAGGTGGTTCTGATGCCAGGTCTTCAAGGGTCCCACCTTCCCTTATGGTTAAAGTCTGTAAACGGGTAGTCCCGGTAGTCTTTTGCAAACAACATAAGGTTCAGGTCTCCACCTGTCTGCAAGCTTGTGTTTTCCAGGGACCCCCAAGTTCCGTAGCAACACTCTGTCTCCAGGTTGTAAATATTGAATCCTAACTTTCAGATCAAAGTTTTTCTTGTTGCGGGCCCCCCTTTGCTCCGAGGGCGCCTGGGCCTGTTCATAGGCCAATTTCAAATTGCGTCTGAGTCTATCAACATATCCCTTGTGGGAAGCGGCAGAACAATGGTCTATGGAAGTGCCAAAGGCCAGATTTACTGGTAGTCTTGCTTCCCTTCCGAACATAAGTCGATAGGGTGAGTACCCTGTAGCGTCACTGGTGGTGCTGTTGTATGCATGCACAACTGCCGCTATGTGGTTGCTCCAATGCTGCTTCTTTTCACTGCTTAAAGTCACCAGCATGTTGAGCAGGGTTCGGTTGAACCTCTCCGGCTGAGCATCACCTTGTGGATGATAGGGGGTAGTTCTTGTCTTCTTAATCCCCAAGGAATCCAGGAGCTTCCGGATCAGCTGACTTTCAAAATCCCTTCCCTGATCTGAATGAAGCCGTTGTGGTAGCCTATAGTGTACGAAGTATTTCTCTATAAGCACTTTGGCCACAGTCGAGGCCTTCTGGTCTTTGGTTGGGAAGGCCTGGGCATACCGGGTGAAATGGTCGGTTACTACCAGAACATTTCCTAGTCCACTCAGGTTGGGTTCGAGGCAGAGAAAATCAATGCATACCAGATCAAGTGGGCTTTGACTTTGCAGATGGCCCATTGGGGCAGCTTGATGGGGTAAAGTCTTTCTCTGGATGCATCGCGCACATGAGTGGCAGTATTCTTCAACTTCAGCCCTCATGCAGGGCCAATAGAAACGGTTCCTGACGAGTTGGAAGGTCCTTTCCGGCCCTAGGTGGCCATGGCTGTCGTGCAGAGCAACCATGACAGTCTCTCGGTGTTTCTCGGGCAGGAACAATTGCCATTTGTTTTCCAGGTCATCAGAGGGACCCCTTCGGTAGACCACTCCCTGATGCACCTGCAACCTGTCCCACTCCTTCCTCAACAGGCGAGCTTCCCTTGAAGGGTGACGCAAGAGTCTATTCGGGTCCTGATTCTCCAGGGCCTCTAGGACCAATCTCCCCATGGGGTCCTCCAATTGGTCGGATCTCAACTCCTTCTTGGACAGTTTTGGCAAGTTATCTTCCCCCAGTTGGGTTACCCCACAGTACTGCTTGGGAACTCCTACTATGGTAACCCCTATCTCTTCTGCTCTTGACCTGCCACTGGCTTGGAGTTCAGCCCCTTGACAGAGGGCCTGCACCCCGTCGGGTGCCACTTGGGTCCAATCTTCTGTACTGCAGTTGGGGACATAAGATCTTCTAGACAAGGCGTCTGCATCTCGGTTTCCAGCACCAGGTCTGTACTTTAAGCTGAAATTGAAGGCAGACAGTGCCACCAGCCATCTATGTCCTGTGGCATCCAACTTTGCTGTGGTGAAAAGATAGGTGAGGGGGTTGTTGTCGGTTTTCACTGTGAATTCTGCCCCATACAGATAGTCTCTGAGTTTGTCAACTACCGCCCACTTAAGGGCCAGGAACTCCAACTTATGGGTGGGGTAGTTCTTTTCAGAGGGAGTCAGACTTCTGCTCACATACGCAACGGGCCTCAGTTGCTCTTCATGCTCCTGGTAGAGCACTCCTCCCAAACCATCATGACTGGCATCTACATGAAGTTCATAAGGCTTCTTAGGGTCCGCGTAGGCCAGGACAGGGGCAGTGGTTAAGGTTTTCTTCAACATCTGGAAGGCATCTTCACACTTCTCATTCCACTGGTCCTTGACTGACTCCCCCGGCTTCCTGGGGCCCGAATCATCCTCTTCCCCCTCCGTCTTGAGCAGCTCGTTCAGAGGCTTGGCTATCCGAGCAAACCCCTCCACGAACCTCCTGTAATAGGAACAGAACCCCAGGAAGGATCTGAGCTCTGTCACAGTGGTGGGCCTTGACCAGGAGGTGACTGCCTCCAATTTTTCGGGGTCTGTGGCTACCCCATCTTCAGACACTATGTGCCCCAGATAGTTGACTGATGACTGATAGAATTGGCATTTTTCAGGTGAGAGCTTGAGTCTCTTCAAGACTTTCTCCAGCCTCTCTTCATGCTCTTCCAAGGTTCTCCCGAAGACAATGATGTCATCCAAGTATACTAAGACTTCGATGAGGTTCATGTCTCCTACAGTCTTCTCCATGAGACGTTGGAAGGTAGCTGGGTAGCTCTAGACAGACCTTGAGGCATCCGATCAAATTCAAAGAACCCCACTGGGGTAATGAAAGCCGTCTTCTCTTTGTCTTCTGAATGCATCGGGATTTGATAGTACCCGCTCTTTAGGTCCATAACACTGAACCACTTGGCTCCAGACAAGCTCTGTAGGGCATCCTCTATCCTCGGAGTGGTATACTGGTCGGGTATGGTTCTCCTGTTGAGGGTCCTGTAGTCTATGCACAGCCTCAACGACCCATTCTTCTTTCTGACCACCACTATCGGGGAGGCATAGGGGCTTCTGGATTCTCGAATCACACCGGTTCGCTTTAGCTCGGCGAGCTGTTCCCTCAAGTTCTCGAGATCTGCTATCGGAACTCGCCTGACTCTTTCCCTGAAGGGCTTGTCTTACTGGAGGCAGATTCGATGGGTGGCACTCCTTGCACACCCCACATCGAACTCATCTTGGGAGAAGATCTTTTCCCACCTGGTCAACTGGGCCTTGGCTCTCTCTTTCCAATCCCTGGGTAGGTTTGGGTTCTCCATGGAAAGTTTTTCCCACACAGTGCTTTCTCCATCTGTCTTCTCCACATCCGACAAAACAACTGGGGTGGCAGGGCTCACCTGGCCCAGCAGCATCCTGGCTGGGATCTCCATGGGGCCCCCTGTAGTATTCCTGACACTCACAGGTACCTTACAGTAGGCCTTCTTCAGGGCCCTCAACATGACCACTTCTGGGACTACTTCTAAGCCCGAATGTTCTCCCCTTGGGTCGGGTTCCAACATGACAAAGGGCCCAGGCTGCTCCCAAGTGAGTTTCACAGTGGCTCTTAAACAGGCCACTTCACTGGGCTGTAGCACTATTCCTTTTCTTCCCAGCCTCCAGACCTTCCCTACCCCTTCTTCTGGGGCCTTCTGTTCTTGGTAGGCTGTCTTCAACATTGGGTGAATCGCAGTGACTGTGGGGTTTTTTCCTTTTGTTAGAGGGGCCAAGAGTCTTCGGACCAGATCCGTGTTGGTCCCTATTATTAAGGAACTCTTGTTAGCTCCAGATGGTCGGGGGCATACCACAGCTAAGGTATCAAACACTTCAGCCTTCCCGGCTATGGACGGGTCGAAAGTCAGTTTTATAGGCAGATAGCCATCATAAGGGAAACTCTCTGTCCCAATCCCCCATATATCCAACTCTTCAATCTTCTGGATGGGTAGGTGACTTAGATGCTTGTCGTAAAAGTCCCGGTACAACAGGGTCACTTGCGCCCCAGTATCCAATATGGCTCTTGTGTAGACTCCCTCCACTTGAACAGGTACTATCGGGGAGGGACCCACCAGCTTCTCTGGATACCGCTTCGAAGGGGTCTCTTTCCTTTGATCTTTGCGTTTTCCTTTTGGACTTTCTTTCTTCCATTTCTCTTTGGACTTAAGTCTCTCTTGGGCCTGGTATGCATTGATCTCCCTCCTTTTGATGGGTGTAACCACCCGCTGAGAGACATTATTCTCTTTCTTTGGGGTGTTTTCCCTCTGAGGAACCTTGTGTTTCTTCTGAGGGGTCTTGTCCACTCTTTTCATGTGCTTCTCATTCAGTTTGGAGCTCACTGGAGATGATGGGCACCCGGTTGACTCCTTCACCGGGGCCCGCTGAAGTTTTCCGGCGGCTTGCGGTTATTCATCTTTTTTTTCTTTGGACTGGCACACACTTTGGCAAAATGGCCAGCTCCTCCACAATTGAAACAAATCACATCCCCCCAATCTTCCAGGGATGCGGGCGCTGAGGTATTGGGAAACAGCTCCTTCCTCGGATTTTCCCTCTCTGATTCCCTTGACTTCTTTTCCATCAGGGAGGTCAGCATCCCCAATACTTGGGACATCTGCGACTTCAAGGTATCCACCTCTGAGTCTCTTTCGAGGGTCATGGCCATCCTGACCATCACCGGAGGGGGATTTACCGACTCAACTGGTTGGTTCCTCTTCTTCTCCTCCAGCATAGCTTCTTCCTCTCTGACTACTCGGATCAAGTCAGGATACTCCAGGCTCTTCCCATCCTGCCTGGTGCATAGCGCCAATGCGATGGGGTCCAGGGGCTGAGATCCTCTCATCACCTGCTGAACTTGGGCCTCATCCACCTTCCGCGGGTCAATCCCCTTCTTCAGGATCATCTTATGCAGGATCTTATCCAGGCGCCTCATGAACTCTGACAGTTTCTCTCCTGTCTTTTGGTAGCAGTGTTCCAGCTGGTAAGTGAGCTCAGTGATTTTCTCTGTTCCACCGAACACATTCTGCAGAATGTCCAGATAGTCTTGTGCATCACAGTCTGTCTTGCTCATCTTGAGGTTGCGTATGGCCTCTAGAGCAGGCCCCTTCAAGCTCTCAGCAATTCTCTGCTTCTTTCTGTGGTCTGGGACTTCCCATTCTTCTAAGGCCTGAGTGGCACCGTCAAACCACTCCTCAAACCCCTCTTCACCCGAAGGGACAGGTTTCCTCCCAGAGAATATTCTGAGTTTTCTGTATCCCGACATTTGGTAATCTGTAGGATCTTTCTTACACTGGGCTACAATCTCCCCTAGGACCACGCACAACTCTGCGCTGTGGGTGGCCTGTGGCGACCCGGGACTCTCTTTAGCCTTCCGGTTTTCTGCCTTTGGGGACTGAGGTGGAGATATCTGTGGAGATGATGGTCTAGGAGTCTGAAACCATTCTCTTGGCAGGAGTGGCAGCGCATGTATTAAGCTATAGGTCTGATCATCCATTGCTTTTATACTTGGACCCTTGAAATGTTCTGGGATTTCCTTCATCCAAGCTATTAATGCATGGGTCAGTGTGGAAGTCATCCTGATATCCATCACCCATACCTTCTGTTGCGGGGACAGTGAGGTTACTAACCGCTTCACTGCTTCTTCTTGCCAGGTCCCTGGGAGTTCTATGACTACTGCCGCGGCTGAATCTGTGTAGGCCGCCTTGCACCACTGTTCTACTTCCAGCGGGTCCATGCTGGTACTTTTGGCGCGTTACATGCTGCAACAGGATCCCGGACGAGCCCCCACGTGTAGCGCTACCCCCAGTTAAGAGAGCCGCTGGATTTGTTTCGGGCCCCGTGTACAGCACCGCCAACCCCCGGCAATCTTACTCGACCCACTCTGGCACAGCTAGTCTAGGGATTCTACTTGTATCACAAGCAAACAGTATTGCAAGGGTAACCTCTTTGCTCTGAGACAACACAATGATGCGAGAGATCAAGTATAACGGTTTTACTTTTGTATTAGAAGGCATAAGCAGAACATAACACATACAACTTGCTTACAGAGCCCTGCAGCATTTGATATAGCACACAATAATGGCGCAGCGCGGTAATCCACCACACGCAGCTATTATGGTATACGCGCCCTGTGGCGCACTAAACAATAGTCTATCTCCCCTCCCTGGTCAGGCCTGACACAGAATAAATCTCAGTCTTTTCATAAAGGATTTCTTCGTATTCAAACTTTCGGTGGTGCACTTGATGAACAGTAATTTGTAATCCACAAAGTAGGCAGTCACAAGGAACACTATATTGGAGACCCTTTAACCCTGTCCTGCTACTGGTCTCCAGTGGAACAGCAAACAAACGATCGGTGGGCCAAGGCAGTCTATAGGCCTAAACACGGTACAGTCTATTGGATTGAGCAAGTGCTCGCTCACCACTCCGGACGCGATCCCAGTCCGGGACTTCCACCTGCTGTGTCTCCGCACACAGCGTCTGCCACGATCGGGTCCCCGATCCAACTGATGTCCTCACTCGACAAGTCAGATGCCACCCAGGCTCCGCAGTGGGGTGGAAGGCTCTTCAGAAGTTGCGCAAGGCCCCAGGCTTCAGGCCTTGCACTGCAGCAGATCCGCACAGGAAGAAACTGTTGCTTGCAGCGCGGTGTCCCAAAGAGGCCGAGCTCTGCCCCGCCTCCTTCTTAAATAGCCCCTCCCATGAGTCTCTGCGGTGGCCAATTGCACTCTGGGTGCCAAACGGGGTTCTGGGTAACGTAGTCCCGAGGCTTTAAAGGAGACCCCGCTACACATGATATGTCCTTCTGATGGTCCCAATTTTGTTCTTGACATTCTTTGTTGTTTGCTGTGGTGATCTGTGTCTGCACTGATTCAAGCAGGGTCTCCAGTGCTGTCTTCCTGGCTTCTTTGTTTTTCGTTTACCTGTAGTTTTGGTTTGCCTTCACCTTTAATTTGTTTTGATGCCAGAATAAATAGATTTTTTGTTTCCAGCCAAAAATTGAACATGTGTTTTTATTCAAAATAGAGCGTTTGCTAGTGAGTAGGCAGGGACATTTCAAAAAAACATTTTGAAATTACCAAGGGACACTAACCTCCTTGAGGGTAAATTATAATAAATAATAATGTTGTTGTGGTAACTTGACACACTCAAAAATAAGAAAAAATTATGGAAAGCAGTATAAAATATTATCCAAATAATAACCAAAAATAACATCTTCAATAAAAGATGGTAAAAAATTTAATTTAGTTTTTTAGGGAGATCTGGCTTACAAAAAATATAGATTAATCATGAGATCACAATAAATAATAAATAAAAAAGTTTGTCATAACTCTGTAAGAATATCAGCAGCAAAACAATTTGATTATTGCAGCATTATAACAAAGAAAAGAATGCGCTGCATTAAACGATGCAATAATTTACAGCGTGACAAATGTGCTATCTCCATTACAAACGCTCCCGTCTCATCATTTGCTTCTGAGAATGCGCGTTTTTTTCACGTCGTTAAAGCCTACACACGGCCATTTTTCATGATGAGAGAAACGACGACGTGAAAAACGACGAGAAAAATTAGAGCATGTTCCAAATTTTTCATGCCCATTTTTCACGTCGTGAAAAATGCTCTGAAGCCCACACACGATCGTTTTTAATGACCATTTAAAAAAATGGCATTTTTATAGTCATGAAAAATGGTCGTGTGTACGCGGCATTACTCTGAATGGTCTAAGGTTATCAGTGGTGTTCCCCAAGGTTCAGTGCTGGGACCCTTACTTTTTAATATCTTCATAAATTATATTGGGTCTGGGATCAAAAGTAACATTTCTGTCTTTGCAGATGACACCAAACTATGCAGTGGAATAACGTCCTTACAGGATGCCTCCAATTTACAAGCCAACCTCAATGCTCTGTCTAATTGGGCAACTCTGTGGCAGAAAAAGTTTAATGTTGATAAATGTAAAGTTATGCACTTGGGGGCTAAGAATAGGCATGCATCATACATACTAGGGGGAGTACAACAGGGCGGATCCATAGTGGAGAAGGATCTGGGGGTTTTGGTAGATCATAAGCTCAATAATGACATGCAATGCCAGGCTGCGGTTTCCAAAGCGAGCAAAGTCCTTTCTTGTATTAAGAGAAGTATGGACTCCAGAGAGAGAGATATAATTTTGCCGCTGATCAAATCATTAGTAAGACCTCATCTGGAATATGCAGTTCAGTTTTGGGCACCAGTTCTCAAAAAGGATATTGGGGAACTGGAGAAAGTGCAGAGAAGGGCAACCAAACTGATAAGAGGCATGGAGGAGCTCAGCTATGAGGAAAGATTAGAGGAACTGAATTTATTCACTCTTGAGAAGAGGAGATTAAGGGGGGATATGATCAACATGTACAAATATATAATGGGTCCATATAGTGAACTTGGTGTTGAGTAGGGATGAGCTTCGTGTTCGAGTCGAACATACGTTCGACTCGAACATTGGCTGTTCGATCGTTCGACGAAGATCGAACGATTTGGGCCGTTCGCGCCAAATTCGAGTGACGCGAACGGCCCACAATGCACTACGCCATCGCAGTGTCATCCAGGCGCTGTGATTGGCCAAGCATGCACTGTGACCCCGCATGCTTGGCCAATCACAGCGCCGGCAGCGAGGAGAGCAATGATTGGCCACAGGCAGGATGCCTGTGGCCAATTATTGCTGAGGGTGTTTAGTACACGCCCCACACTATAAAAGGCCGCCAGCACGGCGGCCTAGTGTAGTGTGTTCCGGAGCAGGGATAGAGTAGCATAGGCAGGGACAGTGACTGTTATTTCTTTCTTGCTTAACCTGGATTCCTTTAGTTTAGGGAAAGAGAAGGATAGGTAGGGAGAGTGTCAGTGTGTTTTGTGCTTCTGCTATAGTGTGCTTAAAAAAAAACATTTATTCTAGGGACAGAAAACTCTAGGTAGGGACAGTGTCAGTTTCTTTCACTCTGCAAGTCCTTGTTTCCAGGGACCTGGAAGGACAGTGAGTGAATTGTCCTTTTGCTATATTGTGATTAAAAAAAACATTTATTCTAGGGACAGAAAACTCTAGGTAGGGACAGTGTCAGTTTCTTTCACTCTGCAAGTCCTTGTTTCCAGGGACCTGGAAGGACAGTGAGTGAATTGTCCTTTTGCTATATTGTGATTAAAAAAAACATTTATTCTAGGGACAGAAAACTCTAGGTAGGGACAGTGTCAGTTTCTTTCACTCTGCAAGTCCTTGTTTCCAGGGACCTGGAAGGACAGTGAGTGAATTGTCCTTTTGCTATATTGTGATTAAAAAAAACATTTATTCTAGGGACAGAAAACTCTAGGTAGGGACAGTGTCAGTTTCTTTCACTCTGCAAGTCCTTGTTTCCAGGGACCTGGAAGGACAGTGAGTGAATTGTCCTTTTGCTATATTGTGATTAAAAAAAACATTTATTCTAGGGACAGAAAACTCTAGGTAGGGACAGTGTCAGTTTCTTTCACTCTGCAAGTCCTTGTTTCCAGGGACCTGGAAGGACAGTGAGTGAATTGTCCTTTTGCTATATTGTGATTAAAAAAAACATTTTTTTCTAGGGACAGAAAACTGTAGGTAGGGAGAGTATTTTTTTTCTTTCACTCTGCAAGTCCTTGTTTCCAGGGACCTGTAAGGACAGTGAGTTAATTGTCCTTGTGCTATATTGTGCTGAAAAAAACATTTATTCCAGGGACAGAAAACTCTAGGTAGGGACAGTGTCAGTTTCTTTCACTCTGCAAGTCCTTGTTTCCAGGGACCTGGAAGGACAGTGAGTGAATTGTCCTTTTGCTATATTGTGATTAAAAAAAACATTTTTTTCTAGGGACAGAAAACTGTAGGTAGGGAGAGTATTTTTTTTCTTTCACTCTGCAAGTCCTTGTTTCCAGGGACCTGTAAGGACAGTGAGTTAATTGTCCTTGTGCTATATTGTGCTGAAAAAAACATTTATTCCAGGGACAGAAAACTCTAGGTAGGGACAGTGTCAGTTTCTTTCACTCTGCAAGTCCTTGTTTCCAGGGACCTGGAAGGACAGTGAGTGAATTGTCCTTTTGCTATATTGTGATTAAAAAAAACATTTTTTTCTAGGGACAGAAAACTGTAGGTAGGGAGAGTATTTTTTTTCTTTCACTCTGCAAGTCCTTGTTTCCAGGGACCTGTAAGGACAGTGAGTTAATTGTCCTTGTGCTATATTGTGCTGAAAAAAACATTTATTCCAGGGACAGAAAACTCTAGGTAGGGACAGTGTCAGTTTCTTTCACTCTGCAAGTCCTTGTTTCCAGGGACCTGGAAGGACAGTGAGTGAATTGTCCTTTTGCTATATTGTGATTAAAAAAAACATTTTTTTCTAGGGACAGAAAACTGTAGGTAGGGAGAGTGTTTTTTTTCTTTCACTCTGCAAGTCCTTGTTTCCAGGGACCTGTAAGGACAGTGAGTTAATTTTCCTTGTGCTATATTGTGATTAAAAAAAACATTTATTCTAGGGACAGAAAACTCTAGGTAGGGACAGTGTCAGTTTCTTTCACTCTGCAAGTCCTTGTTTCCAGGGACCTGGAAGGACAGTGAGTGAATTGTCCTTTTGCTATATTGTGATTAAAAAAAACATTTTTTTCTAGGGACAGAAAACTGTAGGTAGGGAGAGTGTTTTTTTTCTTTCACTCTGCAAGTCCTTGTTTCCAGGGACCTGGAAGGACAGTGAGTGAATTGTCCTTTTGCTATATTGTGATTAAAAAAAACATTTTTTTCTAGGGACAGAAAACTGTAGGTAGGGAGAGTGTTTTTTTTCTTTCACTCTGCAAGTCCTTGTTTCCAGGGACCTGTAAGGACAGTGAGTTAATTTTCCTTGTGCTATATTGTGATTAAAAAAAACATTTATTCTAGGGACAGAAAACTCTAGGTAGGGACAGTGTCAGTTTCTTTCACTCTGCAAGTCCTTGTTTCCAGGGACCTGGAAGGACAGTGAGTGAATTGTCCTTTTGCTATATTGTGATTAAAAAAAACATTTATTCTAGGGACAGAAAACTCTAGGTAGGGACAGTGTCAGTTTCTTTCACTCTGCAAGTCCTTGTTTCCAGGGACCTGGAAGGACAGTGAGTGAATTGTCCTTTTGCTATATTGTGATTAAAAAAAACATTTATTCTAGGGACAGAAAACTCTAGGTAGGGACAGTGTCAGTTTCTTTCACTCTGCAAGTCCTTGTTTCCAGGGACCTGGAAGGACAGTGAGTGAATTGTCCTTTTGCTATATTGTGATTAAAAAAAACATTTATTCTAGGGACAGAAAACTCTAGGTAGGGACAGTGTCAGTTTCTTTCACTCTGCAAGTCCTTGTTTCCAGGGACCTGGAAGGACAGTGAGTGAATTGTCCTTTTGCTATATTGTGATTAAAAAAAACATTTTTTTCTAGGGACAGAAAACTGTAGGTAGGGAGAGTATTTTTTTTCTTTCACTCTGCAAGTCCTTGTTTCCAGGGACCTGTAAGGACAGTGAGTTAATTGTCCTTGTGCTATATTGTGCTGAAAAAAACATTTATTCCAGGGACAGAAAACTCTAGGTAGGGACAGTGTCAGTTTCTTTCACTCTGCAAGTCCTTGTTTCCAAGGACCTGGAAGGACAGTGAGTGAATTGTCCTTTTGCTATATTGTGATTAAAAAAAACATTTTTTTCTAGGGACAGAAAACTGTAGGTAGGGAGAGTATTTTTTTTCTTTCACTCTGCAAGTCCTTGTTTCCAGGGACCTGTAAGGACAGTGAGTTAATTGTCCTTGTGCTATATTGTGCTGAAAAAAACATTTATTCCAGGGACAGAAAACTCTAGGTAGGGACAGTGTCAGTTTCTTTCACTCTGCAAGTCCTTGTTTCCAGGGACCTGGAAGGACAGTGAGTGAATTGTCCTTTTGCTATATTGTGATTAAAAAAAACATTTTTTTCTAGGGACAGAAAACTGTAGGTAGGGAGAGTATTTTTTTTCTTTCACTCTGCAAGTCCTTGTTTCCAGGGACCTGTAAGGACAGTGAGTTAATTGTCCTTGTGCTATATTGTGCTGAAAAAAACATTTATTCCAGGGACAGAAAACTCTAGGTAGGGACAGTGTCAGTTTCTTTCACTCTGCAAGTCCTTGTTTCCAGGGACCTGGAAGGACAGTGAGTGAATTGTCCTTTTGCTATATTGTGATTAAAAAAAACATTTTTTTCTAGGGACAGAAAACTGTAGGTAGGGAGAGTGTTTTTTTTCTTTCACTCTGCAAGTCCTTGTTTCCAGGGACCTGTAAGGACAGTGAGTTAATTTTCCTTGTGCTATATTGTGATTAAAAAAAACATTTATTCTAGGGACAGAAAACTCTAGGTAGGGACAGTGTCAGTTTCTTTCACTCTGCAAGTCCTTGTTTCCAGGGACCTGGAAGGACAGTGAGTGAATTGTCCTTTTGCTATATTGTGATTAAAAAAAACATTTTTTTCTAGGGACAGAAAACTGTAGGTAGGGAGAGTGTTTTTTTTCTTTCACTCTGCAAGTCCTTGTTTCCAGGGACCTGGAAGGACAGTGAGTGAATTGTCCTTTTGCTATATTGTGATTAAAAAAAACATTTTTTTCTAGGGACAGAAAACTGTAGGTAGGGAGAGTGTTTTTTTTCTTTCACTCTGCAAGTCCTTGTTTCCAGGGACCTGTAAGGACAGTGAGTTAATTTTCCTTGTGCTATATTGTGATTAAAAAAAACATTTATTCTAGGGACAGAAAACTCTAGGTAGGGACAGTGTCAGTTTCTTTCACTCTGCAAGTCCTTGTTTCCAGGGACCTGGAAGGACAGTGAGTGAATTGTCCTTTTGCTATATTGTGATTAAAAAAAACATTTATTCTAGGGACAGAAAACTCTAGGTAGGGACAGTGTCAGTTTCTTTCACTCTGCAAGTCCTTGTTTCCAGGGACCTGGAAGGACAGTGAGTGAATTGTCCTTTTGCTATATTGTGATTAAAAAAAACATTTATTCTAGGGACAGAAAACTCTAGGTAGGGACAGTGTCAGTTTCTTTCACTCTGCAAGTCCTTGTTTCCAGGGACCTGGAAGGACAGTGAGTGAATTGTCCTTTTGCTATATTGTGATTAAAAAAAACATTTTTTTCTAGGGACAGAAAACTGTAGGTAGGGAGAGTATTTTTTTTCTTTCACTCTGCAAGTCCTTGTTTCCAGGGACCTGTAAGGACAGTGAGTTAATTGTCCTTGTGCTATATTGTGCTGAAAAAAACATTTATTCCAGGGACAGAAAACTCTAGGTAGGGACAGTGTCAGTTTCTTTCACTCTGCAAGTCCTTGTTTCCAGGGACCTGGAAGGACAGTGAGTGAATTGTCCTTTTGCTATATTGTGATTAAAAAAAACATTTTTTTCTAGGGACAGAAAACTGTAGGTAGGGAGAGTATTTTTTTTCTTTCACTCTGCAAGTCCTTGTTTCCAGGGACCTGTAAGGACAGTGAGTTAATTGTCCTTGTGCTATATTGTGCTGAAAAAAACATTTATTCCAGGGACAGAAAACTCTAGGTAGGGACAGTGTCAGTTTCTTTCACTCTGCAAGTCCTTGTTTCCAGGGACCTGGAAGGACAGTGAGTGAATTGTCCTTTTGCTATATTGTGATTAAAAAAAACATTTTTTTCTAGGGACAGAAAACTGTAGGTAGGGAGAGTGTTTTTTTTCTTTCACTCTGCAAGTCCTTGTTTCCAGGGACCTGTAAGGACAGTGAGTTAATTTTCCTTGTGCTATATTGTGATTAAAAAAAACATTTATTCTAGGGACAGAAAACTCTAGGTAGGGACAGTGTCAGTTTCTTTCACTCTGCAAGTCCTTGTTTCCAGGGACCTGGAAGGACAGTGAGTGAATTGTCCTTTTGCTATATTGTGATTAAAAAAAACATTTTTTTCTAGGGACAGAAAACTGTAGGTAGGGAGAGTGTTTTTTTTCTTTCACTCTGCAAGTCCTTGTTTCCAGGGACCTGGAAGGACAGTGAGTGAATTGTCCTTTTGCTATATTGTGATTAAAAAAAACATTTTTTTCTAGGGACAGAAAACTGTAGGTAGGGAGAGTGTTTTTTTTCTTTCACTCTGCAAGTCCTTGTTTCCAGGGACCTGTAAGGACAGTGAGTTAATTGTCCTTGTGCTATATTGTGCTGAAAAAAACATTTATTCCAGGGACAGAAAACTCTAGGTAGGGACAGTGTCAGTTTCTTTCACTCTGCAAGTCCTTGTTTCCAGGGACCTGGAAGGACAGTGAGTGAATTGTCCTTTTGCTATATTGTGATTAAAAAAAACATTTTTTTCTAGGGACAGAAAACTGTAGGTAGGGAGAGTGTTTTTTTTCTTTCACTCTGCAAGTCCTTGTTTCCAGGGACCTGTAAGGACAGTGAGTTAATTTTCCTTGTGCTATATTGTGATTAAAAAAAACATTTTTTCTAGGGACAGAAAACTGTAGGTAGGGAGAGTGTTTTTTTTCTTTCACTCTGCAAGTCCTTGTTTCCAGGGACAGAGAAGGACACCTGAAGGTAGCCCTTATTGCTTTTTTCCCATCTCCCTGCAGGCCATCTATTAGAATGTCTGGAAGGCAAACAAGGAGAGGCAGACAGTCAGGAGGCAATAAAAGAGGGCAAGCAGGCTCTGTGTCTGGGGGCAACAGTGCTGGTCGTGGACGCGGTGCATTGTCATCAGCACATGGCCATGGGACACGCTTGTCCTTCTTTTCGGCAGCTGGACATGTTGAGCCACATCATGCCGAAGACTTGGTAGAGTGGATGACCAAGCCCTCCTCCTCCTCCTCATCCTCTCTCACCCAGGCTCAGGGTACTGGAAAAGCAGCTGCCAAAGCGTCGTCTTCCCTGGTATCAATGTCAGACAAATCATCAGTCACTCCTTCCCTAGACCCACCATGTCCTCCTCCTGAGGAGTCCCCCGAACTGTTTCAGCACAGTGTTGGGTACATGCTCCAGGAGGATGCCCAGCGTTTCGAAGGGTCTGATGATGAAACCCAGCTAGAGGAAGGCAGTAGCGTGAGAGCAGACAGAGGGGATGCTCAAGAAGGACACCAATCTGGCAGTCATGTTCCAGCAGCTGCAGCATACTGCCAGATTGGCTCCAGTGATGAGGAGGGAGGGGATGATGAGGTCAATGACTCCACGTGGGTGCCTAATAGGAGAGAGGAGGAGGAGGAGGATGAGGAGGAGGCACATCTCCAACGAGGCAGGATGCCCTTTGGTGGCCAGCGTAAGGGCAGTACACCGACGGAATCACACCGCAGAGCTCCGCCTGTGCAGGGCGCTGCCTCTGCCCGTCATTCAAAAAGTTCTTTGGTGTGGGCCTTTTTTGAGGCTAGTGCATCAGATCGCACAGCTGCTGTTTGCAACATATGTCTCAAGCGTATATCGCGTGGCCAAAACATCAGCCGCTTGGGTACCACATGCCTGACCAGACATATGTTGACCTGCCATGCAGCTCGTTGGCAAGCCTACCTCAAAGACCCACACCAAAGAACAAAGCGGACCTCTCCTTGCACCGCATCAGCTGGGATCTCCAACCCCACTATAACTTCAGTCCTCTCTGAAACATGCACTGAGAGGAATGAAGGTGTAGAATTAGGTGTGTCACAGCCAAGTACTTGCGCCCACTCTGCTAGCAGTACACCGACGTCCGATTCTAGCAGGCAAATTTCCCTGCCCCAGCTGCTGGACCGTCGAAAGAAGTTCACTCCCAGCCATCCACATGCCCAGCGGTTGAATGCTAGCTTGGCTAAATTGCTAGCGCTTCAACTGCTGCCTTTTCAGTTGGTAGACTCGGCCCCCTTCCGTGAGTTTGTGCAATGTGCGGTTCCTCAGTGGCAGGTTCCCAAACGCCACTTTTTCTCACGGAAGGCTATTCCGGCTCTCTACCGGCATGTGGAAGGCAATGTCTTGGCCTCGCTGGACAGGGCGGTCAGCGGTAAGGTGCATATTACCGCTGACTCATGGTCCAGCAGGCATGGACAGGGACGTTACCTTTCTTTCACGGCCCATTGGGTCACTCTTTTGGCAGCTGGGAAGGATTCAGGACAAGGTGCAGTAGTGTTGGAGGTTGTCCCACCGCCACGCCTCCAAAATGCTACTACTGGTTGTGACACACCTCTCTCCTCCACCCCCTCCTCTTCTTCTTCCTCCATGGCCTCTTCCTGTGGTTTGTCCTATGAACCAGCGGTGCTCCGTAGCCGTTCACGGGGCTACGCAAGTACGCAGGCAAAAAGATGCCATGCCGTGCTTGCGCTGGTGTGTTTGGGGGACAGAAGCCACACTGGGGCAGAGGTCCTGTCTGCTCTGCAGGGCCAGGCCGAGAGGTGGTTGACGCCACGCCAGCTTAAGCCAGGAATGGTGGTTTGCGACAATGGCACCAACCTCCTCTCCGCCCTCCGACAGGGACAACTGACCCATGTGCCCTGTGTGGCTCACGTCCTTAACCTGGTGGTGCAGCGGTTCTTGGGCAGGTACCCGGGCTTACAGGATGTCCTGAGGCAGGCCAGGAAAGTCTGTGTGCATTTCCGCAGATCTTATAATGCCAGTGCTCGCCTGGCTGAGCTGCAAAAGGAGTTGAACCTGCCCAAGAACCGCCTTATATGTGACATGCCCACCAGGTGGAACTCAACGTTGGCCATGCTGCAGCGGCTGCACACGCAGCAGAGGGCCATCAATGAGTACCTGTGCGACTACGGCACCAGGACAGGGTCAGGGGAGCTTGGTTTTTTTTCTCCACGCCAGTGGGGCATGATCAGGGATGCATGCACTGTCCTGGCACCATTTGAGGAGGCCACGAGGATGGTGAGCAGTGACAGTGCATGCATCAGTGACACTGTACCTCTTGTCCACCTGTTGGAGCACACGCTGCGTGGAATAATGGACAGGGCACTTGAGGCAGAACAGAGGCAGGAAGAGGAGGACTTCCTTGCCTCTCAAGGCCCCCTTTACCCAGACAGTGTTCCTTCTGTCCCACCCATCGCACAGGAAGAGGAGGAGGAGGAGGAGGAGGAGGAGGATTGTGTCAGCATGGAGGTGGAGGCTGGCACTCAGCATCATCAGCAGCAGTCTTTTAGGGATGATTTACAGTCCCAAGAAACCAGTGGACTTGTACGTGGCTGGGAGGAGGTGGCTGCGGATCATGTCGTCCTTAGTGACCCAGAGGACTCCGGAGCGAATGCCTCAGCAAACCTACGCTGCATGGCCTCCCTGATCCTGCAAAGTCTGCGGAAGGATCCTCGTATTCTTCGGATCAAGGAGAGGGACCATTACTGGCTGGCCACTCTCCTTGATCCACGGTACAAGGGTAAGGTTGCGGACCTTATGTTACCGTCGCAGAGGGAGCAGAGGATGAGACAACTCCGGGAGGCCTTGCAGAAAGGTCTGTGCAACGCGTTCCCAGAGACTGGGAGGTTGCAAACTCCTGGTCCTGGACAACGAGTTGCTGAGGCTTCGGCCAGTCAAAGAAGGAGCGGTGGGGAAGGTGGCCGTCTGACCGATGCGTTCAGACAATTCTTTAGTCCGCAGCCCCAAAGTATGATTGGTTCCAGCAACCATCGCCAGCGTCTGATAAACATGGTGCAGGAATATCTAGGGGCAAGGTCAGACTTGGACACCTTCCCCACCGAAAATCCTCTGGCTTACTGGGTCTTGAGGATGGATCACTGGCCAGAGCTTGCACAGTATGCAATTGAGCTACTGGCCTGTCCTGCATCCAGCGTTCTTTCGGAACGCACATTCAGTGCTGCTGGAGGATTTGTCACGGATCACAGGGTGCGCCTGTCCACCGACTCGGTTGATCGACTGACTTTCATCAAGATGAACCAGTCTTGGATCACCACCAGCTACCACACACCTGATGCTGATATAACAGACTAATTGATTTTAAAATGTCACATCCCTTCAAGACTGATGCTGATGCTGAGTGCCTGTGCTGTTATGTTGACTGGCTATCCTCCTCCTCCGAGTCCTCAATGATACGATTGATGATGATAGCTTGGAAGATCATTTTTGTTTATGGGTGCCGCCACCAGTGCCTAACGCCCAATTTTTCAGCCCCTGTTTAACAGGGGCGTGTAATTACAATTTTTGAAGCAATACTTTGCAACAGGGCTCATTGCTGTGCTCCAAGTACAGTATCTGTGAGGAGTTGCAGTGTTGTGCCACCAGTGCCTAAGGCCCAATTTTTCAGCCCCTGTTTAACAGGGGCGTGTCATTACAATTTTTGAAGCAATACTTTGCAACAGGGCTCATTGCTGTGCTCCAAGTACAGTATCTGTGAGGGGTTGCAGTGTTGTGCCACCAGTGCCTAAGGCCCAATTTTTCAGCCCCTGTTCAACAGGGGCATGTAATTACAATTCTTGATCTAATAATTCACAGCAGGGCCCATTGCTGCACCCACCAAGAGTAACTGTCAGGGCTTACAGTGTTGTGGCACCAGCACCACCATCAAAGGCCCAATTTTTACTACCACTGTTCAACAATTATATGTAATTAAAATTCCTGATATAATAGTTGACAGCAGGGCGTTCCAGCACCAACCAAGAGTAACTGTGAGTGCTTACAGTGTTGTGCCAACACCAACAACTAAGGGGCCTATTTCTGCAGAGTATATACGGCAGGTCCCTACTTTCAAACATCCAACTTACAAACGACTCCTACTTGCAAACGCAAGAAGACAACAGGAAGTGAGAGGAAATCTACCACTAGGAAGGAAAATTCTCTCCTGTAAGAATAAATATGGGAGAAAGGTGTCTCCTCTGTACTGATGCTTTATCAGCAATCCTTGTTTCAAGAAAAACACCACATTTCAAAAACAGTTGTCATTGGGACGGAAAGTGAGGTGAAATGTTCTGAACAGGGGCACAGACAGCAAAACAAATGTTACAGGGGTGATAACCCTTACCTATGTTTTCCAAAAAGTTTAAAAATAGATTTTTGGGCTGGAGCTACACTTCAACAATGTACCTGTTCAAAATTACAAACAGATTCTACATAAGAACAAACCTACAGTCCCTGTCTTGTATGCACCGCCTGTATACGGCTGTTCAGAGTATATAGGGCCTTTTTTATTTTATGTGCGGGGTTCCCCTTAATATCCATACAAGACCCAAAGGGGCTGGTAATGGGCTGGGGTAGGGGGGGGGGGGGTCATGGGGTAGCTATGCCATTTTTCTTAAAGAATTTCATCCATATTACCGGGACCAGACATTACATTAAAGCCGCAAGCAGTTTTAAATGGCTTTTTTTTCCTTTAGAAGTGTCATTTTGTGCAGGGACAGTTCTAAACACGGGAAACACGTGGCACTTCACAGGCATACTTTAGACACCCCCCAGGTACGATATTTAAAGGAATATTTGACTTTTTTTTTTTCACTTTATGCATCATTAAAATGACTGCTCCCGAAAAACGACCGTTTTTAAAACTTCTTTTTGCATTGATACATGTCCCCTGGTGCAGAACCCGGGTTCCCAAACCCTTTTTAGGACAATAACATGCATAATAGTTGTTATAATTAGCACTTTAGAATTCGAACGTTCGCATCCATTGTATTTAATAGGGTTCTAATGTTCGTTCGAACTTCCGGTCCGTTCGCGGGTTCTGGTGCGAACCGAACCCGGGGGTGTTCGGCTCATCACTAGTGTTGAGTTATTCACTTTACAGTCAACACAAAGGACAAGGGGCCACTCTTTAGGTTTAAAGGAAAAGAGATTTCATCTCCAAATATGGAAAGGTTTCTTCACAGTCAGTGTTAATTTTGTCAACAAAAACGTTTACGGCATAATTTTCATCAGAGGCGTTTTTACAGTGACGAAAACGAAACTAAAAGTACAGCACATTTTCGTCAACTGACGAAAACTATGACGAAAATAAAATCCATTTTTGTTAACCACTTGTCCCCCGCCCACTGTCAATTGACGGCGGGCGGAGGATACTCTCGTTCTGGGAGGACGTCATATGACGTCCTCCCTTTAAAACGAGCTAGGAGGCGCGCGCACGCCGCCAGCGGCGCGCGCGCACGCCGCGTTCACAAGGCCCCGGTGCGCGTTCCCGGCGGCCGCGATTGCCGCCGGGCACCCGCGATTGCCCGGGAAACGAGCAGGAAAGTGGATCTCTGTGTGTAAACACAGAGATCCACGTCCTGTGAGGGAGAGGGGACCGATGGTGTGTCCCTTGTACATAGGGACAACCATCGGTCACCTCCCCCAGTCAGTCACCTCCCCCCACAGTAAGAACACATTGAGGGAACATAGTTAACCCCTTCCCGCCCCCTAGTGGTTAACCCCTTCCCTGCCAATCACATTTATACAGTAATCAATGCATTTTTATAGCAGGGATCGCTGTATAAACGTGAATGGTCCCAAAAATGTGTCAAAAGTGTCCGATGTGTCCGCCGCAATATCGCAGTCACAATAAAAAATTGCAGATCGCCGCCATTACTAATAAAAAAATAAAAAAATAAAAATGCTATAAATCTATCCCCTATTTTGTACACGCTATAACTTTTGCGCAAACCAATCAATACGCGCTTATTGCGATTTTTTTTTTTAACAAAAATATGTAGAAGAATACGTATCGGCCTAAACTGAGGAAAATTTTATTTTAAAAAAAATGGGTATTTATTATAGCAAAAAGTAAAAAATAGTGTTTTTTTTCCAAACTGGACGCTCTTCTTTTGTTTATAGCGCAAAAAATAAAAACCGCAGAGGTGATCAAATACCACCAAAAGCTCTATTTGTGGGAAAAAAAGGACACAAATTTCGTTTGGGAGCCACGTCGCACGACCGCGCAATTGTCATTCAAAGTGTGACAGCGCTGAAAGCTGAAAAATGGCTTGGGCAGGAAGGGGGTTTTCGTGCACAGTAGAGAAGTGGTTAAGGAATAGGGATGAGCTTCGAGTTCGAGTCGAACTCATGTTCAACTCGAACATTGCCTGTTCGCCCGTTCGCCGAACAGCGAACAAATTGGGGTGTTCGCGGCAAATTCGAAAAATCTATGGGAGAAATCTAAAGTGCTAATTATAAAGGCTTATATGCAAGTTATTGTCCTAAAAAGTGTTTGGGGACCCGGGTCCTGCCCCAGGGGACATGTATCAATGCAAAAAGAAGTTTTAAAAACGGCCCTTTTTTCGGGAGCAGTGATTTTAATAATGCTTAAAATGAAAAAATAAAAGTGAAATATTCCTTTAAATTTCGTACCTGGGGGGTGTGTATGATATGCATGTGAAGTGGCGCATGTTTCCCGTGCTTAGAACTGTCCCTGCAAAAAATGTCATTTTTGAAAGAAAAAAATGCATTTAAAACTGACTTGCGGCTATTAATGAATTGTCGGCTCCCGGCAATACATACAAAAGTCATTGATAAAAAAAAAAAAAAAGCGTGGGGGTTCCCCAGAATTCAATTACCAGGCCCTTCAGGTCTGGAATGGATATTAAGGGGAACCCCGCCGCAAATTTAAAAAAAAATTGACGTGGGGTTCCCCCAAATATCCATTCCAGGCCCTTCAGATCTGGCATGGATTTTAAGGGGAACTCCACCCCAAATTTTTTTTAAAAATGGCGTGGAGTCCCCCTAAAAATCCATACCAGACCCCTTATCCGAGCACGCAACCTGGCCGGCCGCAGGGGAAAAGGGGGGGACGAGAGAGCGGCCCCCCCCCCCTCCTGAACCGTACCAAGCCACATGCCCTCAACATGGTGAGGATGTCCCCATGTTGATGGGGACAAGGGCCTCATCCCCACAACCCTTGCCCGGTGGTTGTGGGGGTCTGCGGGCGGGGGGCTTATCGGAATCTGGAAGACCCCTTTAACAAAGGGGACCCCCAGATCCCGCCCCCCCCCTTGTGAATTGGTAAGGGGTACATTGTACCCCTACCATTTCACGAAGAAAGCGTAAAAAAATGTTTAAAAAAACACACAAACACCTTGAAAAAGTCCTTTATTAAAAAAAAAAAAAAAAACATTCCAGCGGTGAAATCCAGTGTCCCGTGGCGATCCCGATGTCCAGTGCTGTCCTTCATTGGTTGTGCCTGAGCGGACCTGATGGGGAACTCCCTCTCAGTATTTTAAATGTATAGACCCGCCCCTTCTAAAGTTCCCCATCAGGTCCGCTCAGCGGACGAGATGCGGAACATGAGAAGGGGCGGGTCTATACATGTATTACCAAAGTGAGAGCAGTTCCCCATCAGGTCCGCCCCCTCGGTATGTCGGACCCGCCTACGTCATTGGCTTGAGCGGGGAACTTCCTTCACTGTGTAATTTAAATTTACATAGTGAAGGAAGTTCCCCGCTCAAGCCAATGACGTAGGCGGGTCCGACATACCGAGGGGGCGGACCTGATGGGGGACTGCTCTCACTTTGGTAATACATTCATGTTCCGCATCTCGTCCGCTGAGCGGACCTGATGGGGAACTTTAGAAGGGGCGGGTCTATACATTTAAAATACTGAGAGGGAGTTCCCCATCAGGTCCGCTCAGGCACAACCAATGAAGGACAGCGCTGGACATCGGGATCGCCGCGGGACACTGGATTTCATCGCTGGAATGTTTTTGTTTTTGTTTTTTTAAATAAAGGACTTTTTCAAGGTGTTTGTGTGTTTTTTTAAACATTTTTTTACGCTTTCTTCGTGAAATGGTAGGGGTACAATGTACCCCTTACCAATTCACAAGGGGGGGGGCGGGATCTGGGGGTCCCCTTTGTTAAAGGGGTCTTCCAGATTCCGATAAGCCCCCCGCCCGCAGACCCCCACAACCACCGGGCAAGGGTTGTGGGGATGAGGCCCTTGTCCCCATCAACATGGGGACATCCTCCCCATGTTGAGGGCATGTGGCTTGGTACGGTTCAGGAGGGAGGGGGGGCCGCTCTCTCATCCCCCCCTTTTCCCCTGCGGCTGGCCAGGTTGCGTGCTCGGATAAGGGGTCTGGTATGGATTTTTAGGGGGACTCCACGCCTTTTTTTTAAAAATTTGGGGTGGAGTTCCCCTTAAAATCCATGCCAGATCTGAAGGGCCTGGAATGGATATTTGGGGGAACCCCACGTCAATTTTTTTTTAAAATTTGCAGTGGGGTTCCCCTTAATATCCATTCCAGACCTGAAGGGCCTGGTAATTGAATTCTGGGGAACCCCCACGCTTTTTTTTTTTTTTTTTTTTATCAATGACTTTTGTATGTAATCACTGCTCCCGAAAAAACGGCCGTTTTTAAATCTTCTTTTTGCATTGATACATGTCCCCTGGGGCAGGACCCAGGTCCCCAAACACTTTTTAGGACAATAACTTGCATATAAGCCTTTATAATTAACACTTTAGATTTCGAACGTTCGAGTCCATTGTATTTAATAGGGTTCTAAAGTTCACACGAACATTTTGTCTGTTTGCAGGTTCTGGTGCGAACCGAACAGGGGGGTGTTCGGCTCATCCCTGTTAAGGAACGAAAAAGGGACGTTAATGGCAAGGAGGGACGTTTACCCTCATGAATTTACTGTATATATATCGGTGTATAACACAGTGTATGCGTGTTATACGCCGATCTTTGTTTTTTACTAGTAGGGGGCGGGGATCGGGCGACACACATTGGGGGCTGGTCAAGCCAGCCACCCCGCCTCTCCTGGCACTGGGACAGCACTGCCAGCAAATCTATCATTAGGAAAAAAATCATTGCCAGCCCCTCCTCCTAAGCCACTCCTATACCGCTTGCAAAGCGCTGCTTCAGCAGCGCATTGCGGGCGTTTTTAACCCTTTCTCGGGCGCTAGCGGGGGTTAAAACCGCACCGATAGCGGCCGAAATGCACCGCAAATCCACCCATAGCGTTGGTGGTAAAAATAGCAGCGTTTTACTGCCGACGCAATGAGCGCCCCAGTGTGAAGGGGGCCTTAGATTGGAGGAGGAGAGCCGTCACATGACCATCCATGAATCTTCAGAGGAGAGCAGCCATGTGACCGGGTCCATGCAAGAACGGAACTATGAGGTAAGTTTAGAGACTTTTTATTTACAATTAGTGTGACACAGGAAGAGCTGTGTATATAAGAAATGGTTGGCAGTGATTTATTTTTAACTTTAGCGTACACTGGCAGTGCTGTCCCAGGAGAGTGGGGGTCTCCTGGGAATGCAGGGTGGCTGTGCTGTGTATTGTGGGGGCGTTTGTATTGTGCAGAGGGTGGGTGGCTGTGAACTGTGGGGGGTTTGTATTGTGCAGATGGTGGGTGGCTGTGAACTGTGGGGGGGTTTGCATTGTGCAGAGGGTGGGTGGCTGTGAACTGTGGGGGGGTTTGTATTGTGCAGAGGGTGGGTGGCTGTGAACTGTGGGGGGTTTGTATTGTGCAGAGGGTGGGTGGCTGTGAACTGTTGAGGGGTTGTATTGTGCAGAGGGCGGGGGCTGGGGCTGTGCTGTGTACTGTGGGGGGCTTTGTATTGTGCAGAGGGTAGGGGCTTGAGCTGTGCTGTGTACTGTAGGGGCTTTTTATTGTGCAGAGGGTGGGGGCTGGGGCTGTGCTGTGTACTGTGGGGGGGGGGCTTTGTGCTGTGGTAGGTTGTATATTGTGCACATTCAATACAATGACTAAAATGGGACTAAAAATAAATGGCATTTTAGTCAAAGACTCAAGCCCTGTACACACGGCCGAGAATACTGTCAGGAAAAAAACGTTGGTTTTCCTGACGAGATTCCTGGCAAGCTTTTCTTGCCAAGCCGTGCATACAGACAGCCATTCAAAAGAACCGCCATTCTTTTGAATGGCAAGAACGCGGTGACGTCATCGACTATGACGAGCATGCGCTCGTCACATTCGATGCCGTCGCCGCCATCTTGCTTCACCCTACACTACCCTTGTAAGCTACTGCGCATGCGTTAAAGTCTCATCGAGCATGTGCGAGCTTACTTGAGGACAGGTAAGCTTGTAGCCTGATACACACACGCGGTTTTCTCGTCGGGAAACAGGCCGATAAGAATCCCGACGAGAAAATAGAGAGCAGGTTCCCTATTTTTCTCGTTGAGATTCCAGGCAGTTTTCTCGACGAGAAAACACGAACGGTGTTCTCTGCAAAAAGCTCTGCCAGCAGTTTTCTTGCCGAGAAAACTGGCCGTGTGTACGAGGCTTAAGACTAAAACTAAAACACTTTCAGAAGACTAAAATGGGACCAAAACTAAAATGCCATTTTAGTCCTAAGACTAAAACTTAATCGAAATTTGCTGCCAAAATTAACACTGTTCACAGTAAGAGCTGTGAAAATGTGGAATAGACTCCCTACTTTCCTAATGTACATAATATAACCAGTGGCGTACCGTGGGTTGTCAGCGCCCGGGGCAGGGCAAAAGATTTGCGCCCCCTAACCCATGGATTTTTAGCACTCTGAATCCCTATAGCTAGTACAGTAGTACTGACCAACCTGATTCTCACACTGACCTACTTGACCACTATACTAACCTACCTGATTCCTATACTGACCTGCCTGATTCCTACACCGACCACTAAACTGACCTATCTGATTGCTATACTGACCACTACACTGACCCACCTGATTCCTACACTGTCCACTACATACCTTATTATTGCTCACTGATTGGTTGCTAGACGATACTGCACATAATTACCGCTTACCCATTGTTTGCTAGAGGTTACTGCACATCATTACTACAAACTGATTGGTTGCTAGAGTTTACTGCAAAATATTATTGCTCACTGATTGGTTGCTAGAGATTACAGCAGATCATTACTCTTTACTGATTGGTTGCTGACGGTTACTGCACATCATTACCACTCACTGGTTGCTAGAGGTTACTGCACATTATTAATGCTCCCAAATTGGTTGCTAGACATTGCAGCACATCATTACGGCTCGCTGATTGGTTGCTAGAGGTTACAGCACATCATTAAAACCCACTGATTTGTTGCTTAAGGTTACAGCACATCATCTCACTGCCTGCACACCACAGACTGCGGAAGTGACGGGACCCGCCAATAGACAGAAAAGAAGAACTAGAGCTAATTATTAGAAAAGAGGGTTGAGGGGTGCACTGTGTATTGAGTGCAAGGCTGAGGGATGCGCTTTGTACATAATGCAGGGTTCAGAGGTAAACTGTGTATGGAGTGCAGGGTTGAGAGGTGTGCTGTGTACTGAATGCAGGGTTTAGAGGTGCACTGTGTGTGACGTGCAGGGTTGAGGGGGTGCGCTATGTACAGCGTGCAGGGTTGAGGGGGGTACGCTGTGTGTGGCATGCAGGGTGGAGGGGGGGTGCACTGTGTGTGGCGTGCAGGATTGAGGGGGGTGCGCTGTGTGTGGCTTTTCAGGGTTGAGAGGGCGCTGTGTGTGGCTTGCAGGGATGAGGGGGTCTGCTGTGTGTGGCTTGCAGGGGTGAGGGTGGTGCACTGTGTGTGGCTTGCAGGGATGGGGGGGTGCGCTGTGTGTGGTTTGCAGGGATGAGGGGGGTGCGCTGTGTGTGGCTTGCAGGGATGAGGAAGGTGCACTGTGTGTGGCTTGCAGGGATGAGGGGGGTGCCCTGTGTGTGGCTTGCAGGGTTAAGGGGGGTGCGCTGTGTGTGGCTTGCAGGGTTGAGGGGGGTGTGCGCTGTGTGTGGCTTGCAGGGTTGAGGAGGGTGAGCTGTGTGTGACTTGCAGGGTTGAGGAGGATGCGCTGTGTGTGGCTTGCAGGGTTGAGTGAGGTGAGCTGTGTGGGGCTTGCAGGGTTGAGGGGGATGAGCTGTGTGGGGCTTGCAGGGTTGAGGGGGGTGCGCTGTGTGTGGCGTGCAGGGTTGAGGGGGGTGCGCTGTGTGTGGCTTGCAGGGTTGAGGGGGGTGCGCTGTGTGTGGAGTGCAGGGTTGAGGGGAGTGCGCTGTGTGCAGAGTGCAGGGTTGAGGGGGGTGCGCTGTGTACATCCCCCCCCAAATACAAAGCTCTCTTTCCCACAGATTCCAGTTAAGAGCTCAGCCCCAGCCCCCCTCCGGCTGCCATCATCCCGTACAGAGCTTTCCTCTGTGGAGGAGTACTCACAATGTCTATGCAACTGCCGGTGAGGAGTGGCTTCTGTCTGTGTGGATGATGCCTCATCCTCTTCCTCCTGGCCCCGGTTTCCTCCAGTCCTGGGGTGGTTGGTGTAGGGTCAGAGTGCCGGTGTCCTGTTGAGAAACACCGGGGCCATGTAGCAGCACACTGACAGGCACAGGCAGACTCAGGAGAAGCGGCGGTGGTCGGAAGTCTGGGCTGTGGGGCGGCTAAGTGGACGGAAAGCATGTTGCACGTGCTGGGATCCTGGACCTCGTGTGTGGGGAGTGGCGTGTAATGAAAAGGATGCCTCGTGAGTCACCTGCCCTCCTCCTTCCCCCCAAGTCTCCGCACGGTCACAATCCCTGGGATCATCATGGATGGTCTTCAGTGTTCATTTACTCACTGCTGTGTCAGTGTCACCGCTGGAGCCTAAGCCGGGACTGCACCACAACTTCTTTCTCATAGCGAAGCGGAAAAGCTCACAGTCTCCCAGACTGCACAGTGCAGGAGAAGAGGTGCAGGTAACCTGTCGCCTGCTGCTGCGCCCCTCAAAATTTTGTGCCCGGGGGGACCGGCCCCCTGCCCCCCCCACACTACGCCACTGAATATAACTGGGTACTAACATTTATAGGAGAAGTTGATCCAGGGAAAATCTGATTGCCTCTCGGGGGGATCAGGAAGGAATTTTTCCACTGCTGTAGCAAATTGGACCATGCTCTGCTGGGGTTTTTCACCTTCCTCTGGATCAACTGTGGGTATAGAATTGTGATATTTTATATATATATTTTTTTATGGTTGAACTGGATGGACTTGTGTCTTTTTTCAACCTGACTAACTATGTAACTAAAAAAAGGATTACGGACAGTACTCAATTTTCTCTGTCACAATTACACTAATACAGCTACAATCACCTCAAGTGGTGATATCTGAATGATGCCTGCAGCTGCACGGTTTAGTAAATATCTCCTAAACCGTGTAGGTTTAGGAGATATTTCTTGCACCTACAGGTAAGCCTTAATCTAGGCTTACCTGTAGGTGCAAGTTGAAAAAGTGGGTTTACAACCACTTAAGCGTGACATATGAGGTATTTATTTACTCGATGTAACATCATCTGTCACATTATACAAGAAAATTGGGCTAACTTTACTGTTTTTTTTATTTTATTTTTTTATTCATGAAAATGTTTTTTTCCCAAAAAAATCGCATTTGAAAAATTGCTGCATAAATACCATGTGACATAAAAAGTTGCAAGGACCGCCATTTTATTCCCTCGGGTGCCTGATAAAAAAATATATATACAGTGGGGAGAACAAGTATTTGATACACTGCCGATTTTGCAGGTTTTCCTACTTACAAAGCATGTAGAAGTCTGTAATTTTTATCATAGGTACTCTTCAACTGTGAGAGACTGAAACTAAAACCAAAATCCCGAAAATCACATTGTATGATTTTTCTGTTCAAAGTTTTTTATTAAACATAATCGCAGAATACATCAACGAATAATCTCAAATGGAGATAGAGAACAAATCTTATGGTACATCTTGTGTGAGGAATGTACAGTCATAGAAACAGAACATTCTCAACAAAGACATCGTTTAGTATAACGGTTCAGAGTAAAATGGGGGTAAAAAGGATGTTTACGATAGGAAGGGAAAATAACCCAGTCAAATAATGGTACAAAACAAAAACTGTCCTCTGCCATTAAGCGAGGTATAGACCGTAAAAAAGGGCCAGTCAAAGAGCCTTATTTCTGCGGTAGAGATTATGGATAAAAGATTTAAACCAAAGTAAGGATGAAAAAATCAACAGAAAGAAAGGATTAGAAAGTAAAGATTGGAAGGAGAGAAATAGTGCAATGGGGAAAGAAGAGAGGTGGGCGGGATCGCACAAGTCCCCATAGGGTTGTGATATCACACAAAAAGTGTCAACTGAGGTTTTATGGTTCGAGCAGGGTAGTGTCAAAATCTGAAGGGAGAAAATGTTCTACCCAGGGTGTCCAGGTTTTGCAGTGTTGGAGGATTCGATTCAAAATAGTCGCTTCGATCTTGCTATGAATCAGCCTGGGATACTCTATTTTTCACTTCCGCTATATGTAAGTTTGGAGTCTTCCAGGCTCTAGTAATTGTCTGTTTAGCTGCAGTGGTTAATTAAGGGAGGAGACGAAGTTGGGCTTTTGTGTAGTCTCCCTGCTCATGATTTAACAGTGCCAGGGATTGGTCAGGAACTAGGGTGTCACGAAGTAATGTAGAGGCCATTTGAATTATTTTCGTCCAAAATTGTTGTACAATAGGACACGACCACCAGATATGGACATGTGTACCCTCTCTCCACAGCCTCGGAAACATACAGGTGGGTAGGAAGACAGAAATTTTGAGATCCGTGCTGGGACTAGATACCACCACATGAGGACCTTGTAGTTTTCCTCCAGTGCCACTACATTATGTGAGGAGGATTTTGTGGTAGCTCATATGTTTGCCCAATCGTCAACATCCAATTCTATTTACAGGTCCTTGGACCACTGTGCAGCATAGAGAGGAAGGTCAGCTGGAGGGGAGGTGAGGTGATTGTAGATACGTGATATGATACCTGGGGAATGTGGATCCGAGTTACAGATACCCTCATAAACAGATAAACTGTCCAGAGAGGAACAATTGCCTATTACAGTTTGGACAAAATGGGCGACTTGGAGGTAGCAGAAACATTCATTGGGAGGTAGATTAGCTTGGGATTGGAGAACGGGTAATGATTTAAGAGCGGTATCAGTAACTAGGTCACATATTCGACTCAACCCTGTTTGGGACCAGAGCCGAAAGGTAAAGAGCCTTTCGGTAAAGGCAGGATAGAAAAGTGGGTGGCCTAGAAAGGAGAGTAAATGGGGATAGATCTATTGCTTCCAGGCTGACCCATAGTGGGATTTCAATAGATGCATGAAATAGGGTTATTTGGGCTAGCTGAGCGGGCTGATAGTAACGGGTAAAGTTAGGGAGTCCTAAGCCTCCACTAAGTTTGTTACGAAGGAGGACGGATCTAGGTATCCTAGGTTTTGTAGGGCCCCATATGTATTTAAATACCCGAGTCTGGATGATTCAATGAAAATAGGAGGGGATTGCGATTGGGAGAACTCTGTAGAGATACAAAAGCTTAGGGAGTAGAGAGATTTTAACGGCTGCAACCCGCTCTAGCCAAGAAACACAAAGTGGTCGCCAGGTGTCTAGCGGAGAGGACAGATCTGATAGCATAGGGAGATAATTGGCCTGGTAAAGAGATGCAGGGTTACTGGTTAACTTTATTCCTAAATATGGTATTAAGGTTGTGGATCAGAGGAAAGGAAAGCAGTTTTGTAGGTGAGTGAGTTCCTGTTGCGGGAGAGATACGTTGAGAGCTCTGGATTGGATTGATTAACTTCCAAGCCTATTATACTTGCAAATTTGTCCAAGACCTGGATAAGGTTTGGAAGAGTTGTAGGGGAGAGGTCACGAACAGGAGTGCATCATCAGCGAACAGGCAGATTTTATGGGATGTAGATGCAATTTCCAGTCCTTTAATATCTGGGCTTGCCCTAATCAGAGCAGCCAGAGGTTCGATCAATAGAGAAAAAATTAGGGGAGAGAGGGGGCATCCCTGTCTAGTCCCTCTTTGTATGTGGAAGGTATCTGAACGGAACCCTGAGTACTTGACATAAGCTTGTGTCTGATTATATAGGGAACTAACCCATTGCAAAAAATGCAGACCAAAGCCCCAGCGACAAAGTATAAATTGCAAATAGGGCCAGGAGACCGTATCAAAAAGCCTTCCTGATGTCCAGAGACAAAAGGTGCATTGGGATGTTACGAGCTCTTGCTATATGTTGAAGTAGGACGTCTCGTCGGATATTATCGCTGGCTTGTCGTCGTGATATAAAACCCACTTGATCTTTATTAGCCCCCCAATAATGGGATTAAGACGTAGCACCATAATTTTGGCCAGGAGCTTAATGTCCAGATTGAGTAGGGAAATGGGCCTAAAGTTGGACCAGAGAGGCGCATGCGTGGCAGCTCCCAAGATGGCCACTGGCTACTAGAGCTCCGCTCCACCACGGCCGACTAACCACCACCGGAGCTGCTAGAACGGTCCCCCGAGCCTCACACCGGGATTACTGAACAGGGAGGATCCCCGGGAACCCACAGCTAGCAACGGCGCTGTCCAGGAGAAGCCTCATGGGCCAGATGTCCGCGGCGGCCGTTCTGGTCAGCTATGCCAATATGGCGGCGGCTCCACGAGGCACTTTCTTCACAGAGGAAACTGAAGATTCTATTGCTGACCAGGATTTACTGCCACCTCACTCGCCAGGTACTGCCTTTCCACCCCTACCCCTGGTCACATCTCCTTCATCCACTGAATCCCTGCTGGGAAGTATGGGCTCTGTCCTACCCACCACACCTATGCGGGACCCGCACACAGGCCTGCTTCTTTCCGTGTCTGAAGCCAAGGATTCCACCCCTGTCCCCAATGACTTCCCTTCCATGATGGAAGCTTTCTCCCAACTACTCTCAAAGAGTATAAAACCAAAAATGCAGCGCTTCAATGTGAAAAATCAGTCCATATATTTCATAACAGAAGAAATGAATGCAGGAAATTTAAGAAATCCACCACCAAAGTCTTCAGTGTGAACAGGTAACACACCACCCAAAAAACGTGCTCACTGTCTGCTTACCAGAGAGCGAACATCATGAGCATTGTAGTGAAATGCAGAGGATCACAGGTGGATGCAGCTCTCCAAACTTGACAGGATAACAACCTAAGTATCCGATATCGCCAGCATCAAAGGAACTTCCAGGACTTAGGTAATGATTATGCAGACCTCAGCAGGAGATGTTAACCCATACAGAAACAAAAGGCAGCATAGTGAAGCCCATACTTCCCCGCCAATGTGGGGTAAAACGATCAATGGCCCAAAAAGTTGTACCTTTGGGATTCTTGTTGTGACATTCCAAATATTGCCGGGATACTGTATGCTTAGGAAAGCCTTTTTTGATATTGGTAATGTGTTTGTTCACACGAACATGCATAGCACGTGTCGTGCGGCCTACATATTGGAGACCGCACGGACAAATTAGAAGATAGCCGACATTGAGAGAAGTACACGAAATGAAAGTGTTAATGTCGAATATTCTTCCCGTAGTGTGTGAACTAAATTGGCAAATTCTCCTAGTTTTTTCTTTATTGACAATGCACACATTACAGTAGTGGCAAGGATGATAACCTTTAGTTTTTTGAAAAAAGGAAACTCTATTAGGAGCGTCCAAAATATTGGGAGCCTCCTGCAGTTTCAGAGGGGGAACCCCTCTAAAAACAACTTGCGGCTTATCAGGAAGGACTGGTCCCAGAATCTTATCGTTACGTAAGACTCCCCAATATTTCATGATTTTTTTTTTGATGTCAGTGTATTGTGTTGAAAAGGTGGTGACCATAGCAAAATTATAATTGATCTTCGTAGAAGACACTCTATCTTTATTTCCAAGGATAAGAGCACGGTCAATGTCTCCCACTTCTTTAATAGTAGCATTAAGGTCATCTGATGTATATCCCTTCTCTATGAACCTTTCTTTAAGTACATTGGCCTGTGTAAAAAAATCTCCCTTTAAAGTGCAGTTTCGTCTTAAACGAACAAATTGGCTTTTTGGGATCGATTTCAGCCATGATGGATGATGGCAACTGTCACGTCATATATATCCATTACGGTCCGTACTTTAAAAAAAGGTTGATATATTAAAAATACCATTCTTGATCCGTAGATCAAGATCCAATAAATGGATGCCCTCAGAACTCATCTCGAACTGTAGTACAATCCCCAATGAGTTATTGTTGAGAGACTCCATAAAGGTGGTCAAGGATGTTATGTCACCTTTCCACAGGAGGAGGATGTCATCTATATACCTCCCCCAGAAAATCAATTCAGATCTCCTGTTGGTATAGATGACATCCTCCTCCCACTTTGCCATGAATAGATTGAAGGTAATGGGTTCCCCCAAACCAAAAATAGTTATGGGTCATGGCATAATTCAATAACTCCAGCACAAATTCCCTTTGGGACGGGACCAAGCTAGAGTCCCTCTTTAGGAAGGTTTCAACAGCTTCCAACCCATCAGTGTGTGAGATAATGGTGTAGAGGGAGGCCACATCGGCAGTGGCCATAATGTAGCCATCCCTCCACTCTAAACTTTCTAGAGATCTAATAATTTGTGCAGAATCCTTGATATAGGATGGTGTATCAGACACCAAAGGCTGCAGAAAACCATCAATGTACTTGCCGATTCGCGAGGTAATAGAGTCAAGACCACTGATTATAGGTCTTCCAGGTGGGTTAGTCAGACACTTATGTACCTTAGGTAAAAAATACATGATAGGCTTCCTAGGGGCCAATGGAATGAGAAAGTCTCTCTTTTTCCTATTCAAAAGTTTATTCTCAAATCCCCTTTCAATAAGTGAAGAGAGTTCCTTCTTATATCTAAAGATGGGGTCATGACTAAGTGGAATGTAGGTGTCCACATCTGACAAAATTCTTTCCATCTCTAAAATATATGAACTCTTATCCATCACTACAATGCCCCCTCCTGTGTCCGCTGGATGGACAATGATGTCGTCTCTCTCTTTGAGGGATTTTAATCCCTCACGAAAACGGGAGTCCTGATAGTTCTTCTTAATTTTTAATTTGTCAAGATCCTTCAAAACTAACTCTTTAAAAACGGATATGGAAGGTGGTACAAATCCAGGCGGATTAAAGAGGGAAGCATTAGATAGACCGGAGTGTTTAATTCCATTGGTCTCATTCAAATTGATGGAGACAGGTTGAGACAAAAAATATCTTTTTATATTCATCTTTCGGATGTATTTCTGAATATCTATAAAGGCACCAAATTTGCTAAGGGGTTTATCCGGAGCAAATTTGAGTCCACGATCCATTACGAATTTTTCATTGTCAGTAAGTGGTTGCTGGCTAAGATTAAAAATGCCAGCATCCCTTACACCCTTTGTCTTTTTCGATCGGCTCCTCCTCCCCCCTCTGGTCCCTCTCCTGGATCTCCTCCCCTCTTTCCTCCCTGTGGGGCCCTGGGAAAAAAAGGGGGGGCAAAAGAAGAAGGTAGATCCGAATGGTGGGAGGGGCCTGAGTAAGGTGCAGGGGGTCTCCTTGGTGGATGGAACCCTGGGCTATCCCAACCTGATCATCTAGGATCAGATCGTGTATTCCTTGGGGTTCGAATAGATGGATGTTGAACGATATAACAGTCATCGTAACCTCGTTCATCACAATCATCATAAGTATCCTGACGTTCTCTCAAAGGTGCATAATAATTATAAGTGGGAACATCATCATAACGATCATGTTGGGTGTAGCCATCATATCCCTGATTCTTAACATGACCCCCCTTACTATGTGGGTGTTTGTAAGGTATGGACTTCTGGCTGTGATTAGTAACCCTTCTCCAACCCCCTTTAGGCGTGTTAGCATTGGAGTTGGTCCCATTGGGCTGGACATGGGATATGGGGGGGGGGCAGATGGTTTAGGGTGTATGACAGGCCCCGAGGTGTTCCTTGCTCCTCCCTCAACAAGGGCCACTCTCTTAACCTGCCATTTAAACACCTGACTGCTAGTGTAATCTTCTAGGTCTCTTGTAAACTTCTTTTTCTTTTTTCTTTTCTGGTCAAGATCCTCTTTTTCAAGAATCTTCCTGAGGTTCTCAGATTTGTTTTTATACTCCTCTGATTCTTTATATGATGATAACTTGTCTTTAACCTCGGAAATATCCTTATCAAGTTGATTAAGTTTATGTCTTTTTCTGGCGATAAGAAATCGCAACAGATCCAGACCAACATCATTAAAATATTTAAACCAGCCTAGGAGGTCTATTCAGTTCCATGCGTTGATCTGTAATGTCTGGGATAAGGCTCCTCTTGCGGGGTGATCTCGAATCTCAGGCTTCTGGGCACCATCTTATCCTCTAAGTATTTTTCTAGAAAGGCAATGTCCCAGTAGCCATGTACCTCCAAGACCATTAGATTTTTTAAACGAACAAAAAGACCTCCAATATCCAGATTCTGTTGAATCTCTACATTATTAAAAATTTCTTTAAAATTCAGGGAACGAGAGTTCTGAAAAATCAAATATGTCCATATTAGTGGAATATTGTGAAGCTGCAAATAACAAAAACTCAAATAAAAAATGGTGCACAGGGTGAACCAATATTTGCGCTAACAATAAAAAATAAAAAATATGTGTAAAGCAGCGTGCACAGTCTGTGAATAAAGCAAACTCAAAACGTATAAAACCAAAAATGCAGCGCTTCTATGTGAAAAATCAGTCCATATATTTCATAACAGAAGAAATGAATGCAGGAAATTGAAGAAATCCACCACCAAAGACTTCAGTGTGAACAGGTAACACACCACCCAAAAAACGTGCTCACTGTCTGCTTACCAGTGAGCGAACATCATGAGCATTGTAGTGAAATGCAGAGGATCACAGGTGGATGCAGCTCTCCAAACTTGACAGGATAACAACCAAAGTATCCGATTTTGCCAGCATCAAAGGAACTTCCAGGACTTAGGTAATGATCATGCAGACCTCAGCAGGAGATGTTAACCCATACAGAAAGAAAGGCAGCATAGTGAAGCCCGTACGGTCAAATAAAAGGTTTATTTAGAATTGCGGCCGCGCCTTTGTTTTTTCCTTTGCCCTGCCCTCCTGGAAGTGTGACTTGGCATGGTTTCTCCTTCCTGTCCTCGTGGACAGAACGGCGGTTTGCGCATGCGCGGCCGTGCGGGGACGCTCTTTCTGCCTTTGTTCTAACACTGTTTGCGCGGTCGCTGCGCGCATGTGCAGCTCAGTGCATGGATGAGGACAATGAGGAAAAGCTGTGCACCTTTCATATTGCCCTATCACAGGTAAATGTGACTGATACTTCCTGTATATATATGAGCGTGCTCACAACATTGGCCACGCCTCTGATGATATCCTGTTGGATGAAACATGTCAGGCTGACCGATGAGAGCACGCTAAGAACCGCGGATTATAATTTTTTGCCTTGATGATCTTTTACCCTGTAAGTAGAATTCTAAATAAACCTTTTATTTGACCGTACGGGCTTTACTATGCTGCCTTTCTTTCTGTATGGGTTAACATCTCCTGCTGAGGTCTGCATAATCATTACCTAAGTCCTGGAAGTTCCTTTGATGCTGGCGATATCGGATACTTCGGTTGTTATCCTGTCAAGTTTGGAGAGCTGCATCCACCTGTGATCCTCTGCATTTCACTACAATGCTCATGATGTTCGCTCTCTGGTAAGCAGACAGTGAGCACGTTTTTTGGGTGGTGTGTTACCTGTTCACACTGAAGTCTTTGGTGGTGGATTTCTTAAATTTCCTGCATTAATTTCTTCTGTTATGAAATATATGGACTGATTTTTCACATTGAAGCGCTGCATTTTTGGTTTTATACGTTTTGAGTTTTCTTTATTCACAGACTGTGCACGCTGCTTTACACATATTTTTTATTTTTTATAGTTAGCGCAAATATTGGTTCACCCTGTACTCTCAAAGAGCCTAGCACTAAATGCAGCTCAAATTACTGCATCCATCCACGCTGATTTACAGCAACTAGGGACAAGGATAGACATGATTGAAAAGAAAACTGACCAAGCAGTGTTACGTATCAATCAGAATGCAGCCAGAATGCAAGACATGCAGGATCAATTGGAAATAGCTTATGCAAAAATCGACGATCTCGAGAACAGATCGAGACGATACAACTTTAGAATTAGGGGCCTCCCAGAATCTGAGAAAGATGTGCAAGCAGATGTAAAGACTCTGCTAAAGAGCCTTATCCCAGACATTACAGATCAACGCATGGAACTGGACAGGGCTCACAGAGCCCTACAACCCCCCCGAGCAGATGGTCTCCCAAGGGACATATTAGTGAAACCCCATTTCTATTCCATCAAAGAGGAGGTGATGAGGAAGTCCAGGATTTCTGACAATCTCAAACTGCTTGGCCACAGGATACAGATCTTTGCAGACCTGTCACCTTACACGATGCAGAAAAGACGCTCTCTTAAACCACTGCTCCAACCCCTGATTGAAAAAGAAATCTCCTACAGATGGTCGTTCCCTCTCCGCCTGAATTTCTCTTACAGAAACAAGCACCACGGCTTCTCCTCCTTGGCAGAGGAAGAACACCTTCTTCTTCAGCTGGGCCTACTTTCACAGGAACCAGCCCCATCTCAGTCAGGATGGGGCACCCCATCGTTCAGGAAGAGACCCCCACCAGCGAGCCCTCTACAACCGTCTTGGCTGAAGCAAAACTCCAAACGCCCCAAAGAAAACCTCCCGCCATGATGCACTGAATCTCTCGTAGGATCAGGACTCTGATCCGGGAACTCTCCTACCACCAATTCCACAGCCATAGGGTTTTTTCAGGACCACCTGTCATTTCTGCCCCCCCTTTGTCCCCTTTTGTCCACGGACACCTCTTTCACATCGACCCTCTGGTGATCCGGCCCCTTGCTTCCACAGAACAAGTGCTGGCTAACTGTCAGTCTCTCACAGACTACCTAAGGGGTGAGGGGGTAATTTCTCCATTACTTTTCCGGGAGCTGCTACGGAAGGCAGGCCGTAGCTTTGTTACACTAAACATGGAACATCACTTTCCCCTCTATGGGGTTCCTCCTGTTTTTGATGCTCATTTTTCTTTTTTTATTTGCTTTTTCTTTTTACTAGCATTCTTGCAATGAGAATGGCCTCCTGGGCCTTCGGTCAAGATGGGTTAATAGTGTATTGGCATCATCCTATTACAGACTTCACTGCGCGGTCGGTGTGGCTCACAGCGACGGCGGCGCATGTGAATATCTTTGCACACAGCTGAAGTCTACGCTCCTCCCTGTTCTTGGGGTTTTTGATATGTGCTTCTCACCTGGTCTGCTTTTTTTTCCCTGAGCCCCTAGCTCTGAAAACGGGGCCCGGGGGGGGAGCGGATTTGGGGAGGAGTACTAAAGTCGTTAATTGTTGTTTTTATTTTAATGTTGACATTTCAGATGGGACGTTCTGGTTATGGGATAGCATATGATCCTTGTTAATTTTTTGCTGATACGATTTATAGGTGGCGGGGCTGTGGTGGACCCAGTGCACCTCCAGCGGGAACCAGGAGCACCGTTAGTGCCCTTGGTTGCTTATCCGGCTTCCCGACAAGTTTGGGTAGCCGGTCCTCTCATGTCTAGGGGTAGAGTATGGCTTGTCCATCCCACCCCGGGGGTAGGGGGGGGGTCTGGGGACCCCCAGGTGTTAAGTTTTTATTACTGTTACATGAATGCATGTTTGATGAAACAGGTCTCTGTAACTTACATATTCTCTCTCCGATCCTTTTTTACTCCTTTTTTTCTCTTCCTCCTTTTCTCTACTCCTCTGAGTACTCCCAGGTTCCGCAATTGCCACTGGCTCCACCTCCAAGGCTCTAGCTCTACGGCGAACATGCTTCTTGGACTCCCCGAAGTGAACCCTCTACAAGGACACGGTAAGACCCACATCTTAAGAGTAGGCTCACACCACCCGAACAATGTCTAACAACCGCACCATCACTCCCAACCTCAAAATCGTTTCCCACAATGCTCAGGGACTCAACTCCCCTGTCAAGCGAAGGAAAATATTCCAACTTTACCACTCCATGCATGCAGACATAGTTTTTCTCCAAGAGACTCACTTCCCCTCACCATACCAACCTTCTTTTCTCCATCAGCACTTGCCACAATTCTTCATCTCCTCGGCAGCCAACAAAACAAAATGAGTGGCCATCTGCTTTGCTAAGCATATTAACCTCTCCCAACCTGAGACTATCTCGGACCCCCTGGGACGCTATATCTTGGTCTCCGGGACCATCGACGTGGAATTATACACCTTTGTCTCTTACTACTCCCCTAATAAAGGCCAGAAATTTTTTTTGACTTCCTGTTGGAAAAATTAAAACCTCACCTAAAGGGAACAATATTTCTGGGGGGACTCTAACATCGCGTTTGATTACTCTCTCGACAAATCCGGGGATGGGAAGCCGAAACCTAGGAGCCCTTCTAGACAGAGCGTCAAAATAGCACAGTTGCTTCATGAGGTGGGACTGATAGACGTTTGGAGGGAGTTCAACCCCCACTCCAAAGATTACATGCACTTTTCGGCACCTCACAATTCCTTCGCCAGGATAGACCACATCTTCACTCACCCCAATACAATTCCTCTAGTCACGAGAGCCAAAATTGTAGATACCCCCCTGTCCGACCACTCAATGGTCACTCTGATAACCCAAAGAACTATGGGACATAAGGGTCCCCCTCGCTGGCACCTGCAGGAATCATTCCTAAGCGACCCAATACAATGCACCATATTAGAGGGGACCATAAAAGAATACTTAAGCATATTCACATGACGGCTAAACTTAGAGCAGAACATAGAGCTGACACGATTAAACTTACTGAAGACTTCCGAGCACTCGCGAAGAAACACAAACAACACCCCACACAGGAGTCTCTAGCTAATCTGGACAAGGCCCGGGCCCTCCTTAACTTGACCCTAACGACAGCTGCTGAAAAGCACCTCAGGTGGACAGGAGCAAAATTCTATTCCCAAAAGGATAGGATTGGCTCGAGACTAGCAGTAAAGCTTAGCCCCAAACCTCGCTCCCTAGCATTCCCGAAAATCAGACTACACTCGGGAGATTTGACTCAAAACCCTACCAATATTATGGATGCCTTCTTTCGATTCTATTCTGACCTTTACAAACCGACCCCCCCACGACCAACACAGAATACCTTCCTAGACTCCCTCCCCCTACCTACCCTGTCAAACGACTATAAAGACCTCTTAGAAAGTCCTTTCACCCAAGCAGAAGTACTAGACACGATCAAAGCTTTGAAAGTGGGCTCATCACCCGATCCGGATGGTTTCTCCACATAGTACTACAAAAAGTTTAGCCCCTGCCTGGCCCCTCACTTGACAAAACTATTCAACTCCCTTAGGGAAGGTACCCCTTTAGGATCAGATCTGAATGTGGCTTACATTTCAGTTATTCCTAAACCGGGGAAGGACACAAGTGAGGTGGGGAATTACCGTCCGATCTCCCTGATCAACAACGATATCAAGATCATGACAAAGATACTAGCCAACAGAGTTGCCTGCTCTTTTCCCCTATATATTCATAAAGACCAGGTGGGATTCATCCCAGGGAGGCAAGGTCTGGATCAGATTCAAAGGACCATAGATGTCATCTCCCTCCTCAAATCCCAATGGGATGGGAGCCCACCACAAACGGGCTTCATCCTCTCGATTGATTTACACAAAGCTTTCGATTCAATCTACTGGACATACCTGTCTGATATACTACGGAGATGGGGTTTTGGCCCACATTTTTTAAATCTAATCCAATCGCTTTACTCCAACCCGTCTGCTCAGGTACGCCTGATGGGCAGGTACTTGTTCTCTATAGGTAGGGGCACCAGACAGGGATGCCCACTCTCACCCCTTCTCTTTGCTATGGCCATAGAGACTTTGGCCATAGCAATCAGATTGAATCCCGACATTAGGGGAGTAGCCTGCGGGGACCAGGAACACAAATGCGCACTCTACGCAGATGACCTCCTCCTATACATAACTTCTCCCCTAATCTCCACCCCTGGGGTGTACAAAGTGTTGAGGTCATTAAGCGAAATTTCAGGTCTAAGGGTCAATATCAATAAATCTACAGCTTTAAATGTAAATATCCCCCCTGACCTGCTCACCCAACTTGCGAGTAACTTTGTCTGGGCCCCTGCTGCAATCCCTTACTTAGGGATAAATTTAACCCCGGATATAAATAACCTATTTAGATCAAATTATCCCCCTATGATACTTAAATGTAGAGGCGATCTTGATAAATGGTCTAGATGTGGTCTGTCCTGGCTGGGAAAGGTGCACGTGGTAAAGATGACGCTCCTCCCCCGCCTTCTGTACTTATTCCGTTCTCTACCAGTCCCTCTCACGAAGCGTTTCCTTACCAAATTTCAGTCAGAAATAATACGCTTTATCGGGGGTATAGGTGTCCTTCCAAAATCCTTCATCGCTTGAAATCACAGGGCGGACTAGGGCTTCCAGACCTCTGGGGATACTACCAGGCAGCGCAATTATCACAAATTTCATTAATCTACTCCAGGGGACCAAAGCCAGACTGGCTCTCTATGGAAAGAATGGCCACCCCCCTCAACACCATTGATTTCCTCCTATGGTGTGACCCAAAGATCAGACCGGCTATAATGTCCCCCACCCTCTCCCACTCCATTACCCTAGGAGCTAAGCTATACTCTCAACATTCCCTGACCTCACCTTTAAAACCACTAGCTCACATATTTCACAACCCGGCCTTCCCCCCAGGATTAAATATTAAGGCGTTTAAATGGTGGACAGACAAAGGCCTCTACTGCATAGGCCACTTCCTCTCCCCGGTGGGCCCCCTTACCTTGTCCCACTGCAGGAAGAAACTGGATATTCCCGATTCGGAATTATTCAGATTCTCCCAAATATCACATTTCTTAAATTCCGTCTGGTCCGACAAAACTACACCTCCCCCTATAACCCCTTATGAACACTGGTGCACCAACACTATGGACCAGAAGGGAGGTATCTCTTTGATTTACACTGCCCTCCTGACTAATTTGGGGAAGCCGACTTACACTCGGGCCTGGGAGGAGGACACGGGCAAAACGTGGACAGCACCGGATTGGTTCCGTGCCTCAACACGCTCCTACAAAGGTATTTGCAATATTTCTCTCATATAGTCAGATAGAGACAGGAAGTGATGTCAGGATCACAGGACATTCCATAGGAAGTAGAGAGGAGACGTTGCTGGATCTGGTGGCAGAGGAGAGAGTGTGATTGGTGGAGGATACAAGTATAGTATCACTAAGGAATGGAGAAAATATAAAGGAGAGACAAGATCACAGCCTATGTCAGCGAATATACTTTATGCCAGTGACTTTTGTCAATGAGGTGAGAGCATAGGAAGACAGGTGTAGGATTCACCACAGGTTCAATACTCCAAATCTGTTCATCATTTATATAATTTGATCCCATCAAGAAATTTGGAATACAACACCATTGATATATTACCTTTTTGGACACTATTGCAATATTGAACTTTTTTTGGCACTATTTTTTGGCACTATTTTGTTAGTTCATATATGCACATGAACTTTGTTTTATGGTGGTTTTATTATTAATATTTTGCTCTGTAATATTATTTTGCATTATCACTATTCATACCTGATATTTTAGGTGACACAGTGGTGTTACATGTGTGATATTTATTTTCTTTAGCGCAAAATCCACCCCCCTTATTTCTCTCATAGAAGCCAGTATTAAGGTCCTGACCAGGTGGTATTATGTTCCCTCCAGATTAGCTTTGATTTATCCAGGGTCCTCACCCTTATGCTTCAGAGGCTGTGAACTTGAGGGCACAATGCTACATACTTGGTGGACATGCCCTCGCATTAGAGCCTTCTGGCAGAAAATCTTCTGAACTATTAGCTCTTTAACGAAGGAAACGGTGGCTCCCAACCCCAGCATAGCCTTGCTCAACCATAATATCCCCAATCTGTCTAAACACCAACAGGCTCTCTCTTTCTTTGTTTTGTTAGGTGCTAAGATTACTATAGCTACGGCCTGGAAGAGACCCGCCGTTTCCTTCCATTGCTGCAAGAGGAAAGTGACTTGGATCATGGTTCAAGAGCAAATAGTGGCGAAACTTAATGACAAAATCTGGAAGTTTAGTACCACCTGGGAACCTTGGGCTTCGTTTTGTAACATTTCACCCATTCCTGGAATTGTGGCTGGAACTGGGATGTCTCCCTCCCCTCCCTGACCTCATCTTCCTCCTTTTCTCCTTCCTTTCACACGTTTCTTCTCTCTCCTTTCTGGGACAATCTAGTCCCTAAATTACCTATAGGCCAGACAGACCTACAGTTTCTCCTAAGGGGATTGTCTTAAAGGTTGTTGGCCGGACTGTCAGAGGGATAGTACCCTCTATTATCCTGTTAACGAGTAACCACTATGGCTTTGCTCCAAGAACCGGGAGGCTCCACTTTTATAGCCTCTCTGTTCGATCAATTTCAAAACTCCACTGGGGGGATGTCCGGGATCTCCGGGAGGGATCTATACACATCCACAGAGAGATCCCATTGGGGTGGTGTGTGTGGAACCTCTCGGATCGTCGGACGGCCTCCCTCCAGTGATCAGATGTTATTCTAAATGTTGAGTATCTACTTATTAACCCTTTGACGGTACCGACCTGGTTTGTTACTTACACCAAAGAAGGCTAATCTCTATTCTTTACGTGCTCACTCCTACAGACGCCTGAACCTCTTCACTTCACCTCAGGTGATCGCGGATATTCTGCTCATGTCCTGTCCGAATTCATCATACCGTGTCCCGACCAAAGGAGTGGTGTTGGAGTAGAGCATTAAAAGTGTTAGATAGAAGTGGGGCCAGAATAGTATCACATTTTTTGAAGTAAGTGCTGGAGAGTCCGTCAGGACCTGGTCGTTTATGAGATTTAGGAGTTTTGATAGCTAAGAGTACCTCTTTCGCCATAACGGGCCTCTCCAGGGACTCACGATTAGAATTTGACAATGTGGGTAAAGGGATATCCCGAAATAACGCTTCAGCATGGGTGAGGGAAAAGGAGGATTTAGCTTTATATAGTTCTTCAAGCCGCTTGCGGAACTCGGACAATACCTTAACAGGATTACTAGTATAGGTATTTTTGTCTAGCCGAAGCCTAATGGGAATGTGATTCCGTTCCGGGCGACGAAGGCGCATAGCCAGAAAAGTATCCGGTTTCTTGGCCTTTGTATAAATGGTGTGATTAGACCTGCGGATGGCCTTATCAGTAGGGATGAGCTTCGAGTTAGAGTTGAACCCATGTTCGACACGAACATTACCTGTTCGCACCGTTCGCCGAACAGCGAACAATTTGGGGTGTTCGCGGCAAATTCGAAAAGCTGAGGAACACCCTGTAAAAGTCTATGGGAGAAATCTAAAGTGCTAATTTTAAAGGCTTATATAAAAGTTATTATCATAAAAAGTGTTTGGGGACCTGGGCCCTGCCCCAGGGGACATGTATCAATGCAAAAAATAGTTTTAAAAATGGCAGTTTTTTCGGGAGCAGTGATTTTAATAATGCTTAAAGTGAAACAATAAAAGTGAAATATTCCTTTAAATTTCATACCTGGGGGGGGGGGGGGGTGGGTATAGTATGCCTGTAAAGTAGCGCTTGTTTCCCGTGCTTAGAACTGTCCCTGCACAAAATGTCATTTCTGAAGGAAAAAAAGTAATTTAAAAGTACTTGCGGTTGTAATGAATTGTCGGCTCCCGGCAATACAGAGAAAAGTCATTGAAAGTCATTGATAAAAAATTCAATTACCAGGTCCTTCGGGTCTGGTATGGATATTAAGGGGAACCCTGCGCCAAATAAAAAAAAGACGCGGGGTTCCCCAAAATATCCATACCAGACCCTTCAGGTCTGGTATGGATTTTAAGGGAAACTCTGCGCCAAATTTTAAAAAGAAAATGGTGTGGAGTTTCCCCCAAAAATCCATACCAGACCCTTATCCGAGCACGCAACCTGGCAGGCTGCAGGAAAAGAGGGGGGGACGAGAGAGCGCCCTCCATCCTGAACCGTACCAGGCCACATGCCCTCAACATGGGGAGGATGCTTTGGGGTCTGGACCCCAAAGCACCATGTCCCTATGTTGATGGGGACAAGGGTCTCATCCCCACAACCCTTGCCCGGTGGTTGTGGGGGTCTGTGGGAAGGGGGGCTTATCAGAATCTGGAAGACCCCTTTAACAAAGGGGACCCCCAGATCCCCCCCTATGTGAATTGGTAAGGGGTACATTGTACCCCTACCATTTCACAAAGAAAGTGTAAAAAATTGTAAAAAAACATGCAGACACAGTTGGGATAAGTCCTTTATTAAAAATAAAAAAAAGATTCCAGCAGTGGAAATCCATTCTCGATCTCCACTCCAGTGATGTCGGTATCCAGCGACGGATGATCTGCAGGCTCCAGTGATGATGTCCAGTGAGGAACAGCACACGGTCCTGTCTCCACCGGAGACCCCCCGGGAATGACGTTGCGGCAGCCTGACAGGTCTTATGTAGCTGAGGACAGGGCCACCCGTCACGTGGCCCCGTCCCCCTCTGATGCAAGGGGAAACCCGGGCTTTCCCAGTGACGTGACCCTGCCCCCCTCTGATGTAACGCAGGTTTCCTGTTGCATCAGAGGGGGGCGGGGTCACCTGCACGTCACTGGGAAAGCCCGGGTTTCCCCTTGCGTCAGAGGGGGTGGGGTCAGATGATGGGTGGCCCCGTCCTCACTTTCTTTATGAAATGGTAGGGGTACAACGTACCCCTTACCAATTCACATAGGGGGGATGGGATCTGGGTGTCCCCTTTGTTAAAGGGGTCTTCCAGATTCCGATAAGCCCCCCACCCACAGACCCCCACTACCACCGGGCAAGGGTTGTGGGGATGAGGCCCTTGTCCCCATCAACATGGTTCAGACCCCAAAGCATCCTCCCCATGTTGAGGGCATGTGGCCTGGTACGGTTTAGGAGGGGGGGCGCTTTCTCATCCCCCCCTCTTTTCCTGCAGCCTGCCAGGTTGCGTGCTCGGATAAGGGTCTGGCATGGATTTTTGGAGGGAACTCCACGCCTTTTTTTTTATAAAATTTGTCGCAGAGTTCCCCTTAAAATCCATACCAGACCTGAAGGGTCTGGTATGGAAATTTGGGGGAACCCCATGTAATTTTTTTTTTAATTTGATGCAGGGTTCCCCTTAATATCCATGCCAGACCTGGAGGGCCTGGTAATTGAATTTGGGGGGACCCCCACACATTTTTTTTTTATCAATGTCTTTCAATGACTTTTCTCTGTATTGCCGGGAGGCGACAATTCATTACAGCCGCGAGTACTTTTAAATTACTTTTTTTCCTTCGGAAATGACAGTTTGTGCAGGGACAGTTCTAAGCACGGAAAACAAGCGCTAATTTACAGGCATACTATACACACCCCTCAGGTACGAAATTTAACGGAATATTTCACTTTTATTTCACTTTAAGCATTATTAAAATCACTGCTCCCGAAACCCCCCGGTTAGGTTCGCACCAGAACCTGCGAACAGACCGAAAGTTTGCGCAAACTTTAGAACCCTATTAAAATCAATGGACTCGAACGTTCAAAATCAAAAGTGCTAATTATAAAGGCTAATATGCAAGTTATTGTCCTAAAAAGGGTTTGGGGACCCGGGTCCTGCCCCAGGGAACATGTATCAATGGAAAAAAAAGTTTTAAAAACTGCAGTTTTTTCAGGAGCAGTGATTTTAAGATGCTTAAGTGAAAAAAAAAGTGAAATATTCCTTTAACCACTTCATTACATGGCTTTTTGTACCTATTCAATACCGGGCCTATTCTAGCACTTCTCTCCTACATGTACAAATCATCATTCTTTTGCTAGAAAATTACTCAGAACCCCTAAACATTATATATGTTTTTTTAGCAGATACCCTAGGGAATAAAATGACGGTCATTGCAACATTTTTTCTTGCACGATATTTGCGCAATAATTTTTCAAACGCCTTTTTAAAAAAAAAAATGGTTTCATGAATTAAAAAATAACAAAACAGTAAAGTTAGCCCAATTTTTTGGGAAAATATGAAAGATAATGTTACGCCGAGTAAATAGATACCTAACATGTCACGCTTTAAAATTGCACACACTCATGGAATGGTGCCAAACTTCGGTACTTAAAAATCTCCATAGGCGACGCTTTCATTTTTTTTACAGGTTACCAGGTTAGAGTTACAGAGGAGGTCTAGTGCTAAAATTGTTGCACGCCCTCTAACGCACGCGGTGATACCTCACATGCATGGTTTGAACGGCGTTTACATATGTGGGCGACTTATGTGTGCATTTGCTTCTGATCGCGAGCTACCGGGGACAGGGGCGTTTTAATTTTTTTTTTTTATTATAATTTTTTTTTTTACTTATTTTTTTTTTTTTTTACAATGATTTTACTTTTTTTTTTTTAGCACTTTTATTCCTATTACAAGGAATGTAAACATCCCTTGTAATAGGAATGTGTGTGACAGGTTCTCTTTATTGAGAGATGCGGGGTCAATAAGACCCCACATCTCTCCTCCAGGCTGGAAAGCATGAGATCAGTGAAAAATGTTTCACTGATCTCATACTTACAGCCGCAATGGCGGCTTTGTTTACATTTGAGGCCCGGGCGTGACGTCATCACATCGCGCCCGGGCCTCCAACGATCATAGAGATGACTGGTGACCATCTGGTCACCAGTCATCTCTATGCTCATCACGTGACCCCACCAACGACGCCGGAAGATTCGCTCCGGGTCCCCGATCGCACGGGAGAGCCCGGAGAAGCACCAGATGGCGGCGGGAGGGGGGATGTCCCCTTCCGCCGCCTATAAGAACGATCAAGCGGTGGAACCGCCGCTATGATCATTCTTATGGTGCGCAGAATCGCCGGCACTTCAAAAGGATATCTGAATGATGCCTCTAGCTGCAGGCATCATTCAGATATCCCCCTACAAAGCCGAGGACGTCATATGACGTCCACCCAGGATGGGAGATCCCATCTGTGGACGTTATTTGACTATGGCTGGGTAGGGAAGTGGTTAAATATCGTACCTGGGGGGTGTCTAAAGTATGCCTGTGAAGTGGCACGTGTTTCCCGTGTTTAGAACTGTCCCTGCACAAAAATCCATTTATAAAGGAAAAAAAAGTCATTTAAAACTGCTTGCGGCTTTAATGTAATGTCTGGTCCCGGCAATACGAATGAAAATCATTGAGAAAACTGGCATGGGTACCCCCCCCCCCCAGCCCATTACCAGCCCCTTTGCGTCTTGTATGGATATTAAGGGGAATCCCGCACCCAAATTAAAAAAAGGCCCTATATACTCTGAACAGCAATATACAGGCGGTGCAAACAAGACAGGGACTGTAGGTTTGTTCTTAAGTAGAATCTGTTTGTAATTTAGAACAGGTAAATTTTTTAAGTATAGCTCCAGCCAAAAAATCTATTTTTACGCTTTTTGGAAAACATAGGGAAGGGTTATCACCCCTGTAACATTTGTTTTGCTGTCTGTGCACCTGTTCAGAACATTTCACCTCACTTTCCGTCCCAATGACAAATGTTTTTTGAAAATTTGGGTTTTTTATTGAAACAAGGATTGATGATAAAGCATCAGTGGAGAGGAGACACCTTTTTTCCATATTAACTCTTACAGGAGAGAATTTCCCTTCCTAGGGGTAGATTTCCTCTCACTTCCTGTTGTCTCCTTCCCTTTGCAAGTAGGAGTTGTTTGTAAGTTGGATGTTTGAAAGTAGGGGCCTGCCGTATATACTCTGCAGAAATTTGGCCCTTAGGTGTTGGTGTTGCCACAACACTGTAAGCCCTCACAGTTACTCTTGGTGGGCGCTGGAACGCCCGGCTGTGAACTATTATATCAAGAATTGTAATTACATGCCATTGTTGAACAGTGGTAGAAAAATTGGGCCTTTGGTGGTGGTGGTGCTGGTGCCACAACACTGTAGGTCCTCACAGTTACTCTTGGTGGGCGCAGGAATGGGCCCAGCTGTGAAATATTAGATCAAAAATTGTAATTACATTCCCCTGTTGAACAGGGGCAGAAACATTGGGCCTTTGGTGGTGGTGGTGGTGTTGCCACAACACTGTACGCCCTCACAGTTACTCTTGGTGGGCGCATAAATGGGCCCTGCTGTGAATTATTAGATCAAGAATTGTAATTACATGCCCCTGTTGAACAGGGGCATAAAAATTGGACCTTAGGCACTGGTGCCACAACACTGCAACCCCTCACAGATACTGTACTTGGAGCGAATCAATGAGCCCTGCTGCAAAGTATTGCATCAAAAATTGTATTTACACGCCCCTGTTAGACAGGGGCAGAAAAATTGGGCCTTAGGCACTTTTGCTGGTGCCACAACACTGCAACCCCTCACAGATACTCTATTAGGAGCACAGGAATGAGCCCTGCTGCAAAGTATTGCATCAAAAATTGCATTTACACGCCCCTGTTAACAGGGCTGAAAAATTGGGCCTTATGCACTGGTGCTGGTGCAACAACACTGCAACCCCTTACAGATACTGTAGTTGGAGCGCAGCAATGAGCCCTGCTGCAAAGTATTGCATCAAAAATTGTAAATACACTCCCCTGTTAAACAGGGGCTGAAAAATTGGGCCTTAGAAACTGGTGGCGGTGCCCAGAACCAAAAATGTTCTTACAAGCTATCAGCATGATCATTTAGGAGGAAGAGGATAGTCACTCAGCATAACAGGATAGTCACTCAGAATCAGCATAGGCAGTCTTGAAGGGATCTGACATTTCAAAAAAAATATTCGGTTACATCAGCATCAGGTGCTTGGTAGCTGGTGGTGATCCAAGACTGATTCATTTTTATACATAAACATATTGGGGGGGGGGGGAAACCATACAATGCGTTTAAATTCAAGATGGTGCTGCTATAAGACCAAAAGACAGTACAAAACAGATTATAGCGCACACATTCAAGAATTACATTTATCCTGCAAGGCTAGTTAAAAACACTTGAACATGTACATAAAAATATATACGGTGGTTTGGTCACACTATATGGTCCACCAGCACTGAATGTGCATTCCGAAAGAACGCTGGATGCAGGACAGGCCAGTAGCTCAATTGCATACTGTGCAAGCTCTGGCCAGTGATCCATCCTCAAGACCCAGTAACCCAGACGATTTTCGGTGGGAAAGGTGTCCAAGTCTGATCTTGCCCCTAGGTATTCCTGCACCATGTAAACCAGATGCTGGCGATGGTTGCTGGAACTGATCATACCTTGGGGCTGCGGACTAAAAAATTGTCTGAACGCATCGGTCAGATGGCCACCTTCTCCTCCGCTCCTTCTTTGACTGACCGAAGCCTCAGCAACACGTTGTCCAGGACCAGGAATTTGTAACCTTCCTGTCTCCGGGAACGCGTTGCACAGACCTTTCTGCAAGGCCTCCCGAATATGTTTCATCCTCTGCTCCCTCTGCGACGGCAAGATAAGGTCCGCAGAGGGAGACATAAGTCTGGTCAAGCACGTGGTGCCCAAGCGGCTGATGTTTTGGCCAAGCGAGATACGCCTGAGACATATGTTGCAAATGGCAATGGTGCGATCTGCTGCACACGTCTGAAAAAAGGCCCACACCAAAGAACTTTTGGAATAACGAGCAGAGACAGCAGCGCCCTGCACATGCGGAGCTCTGCGGTGTGATGCCCTTAAGCTGGCCCCTGGAGGGCATCCTACCTCATTGGAGATGTGCCTCCTCCTCCTCCTCTCTCCTATCAGGCACCCAAGTGGAGTCAGTGACCTCATCATCCCCTCCCTCCTCATCACTGGAGCAAATCTGGCAGTATTCTGCAGCTGGGGGAACATGACTGCCAAATAGCTGTCCTTGTTGGGCACCCCCTCTCTCTGGGCTCACGTTACTGCCTTCCTCTAGCTGGGTTCCATCATCGAAGCCTTCAAAATGCTGGGCATCCTCATGGAGCATGTACCCAACACTGTGGTCAAACAGTTTGGGGGACTCCTCAGGAGGACATGGTGGGGCTAGGGAAGGAGTGACTGATGCCATTGAGCCGAGGGAAGAGGTCGCTTTGGCAGCTGCTTTGCCAGACAAAGTACCTTGAGCCTGGGTGATAGAGGATGAGGAGGATAAGGACGGCTTGGTCATCCACTCTACCAAGTCTTCGGCATGTTGCGGCTTAAAATGGCCAGCTGCCGAAAAGGAGGACACGCGTTTCCCACGGCCACGTGCTGATGAGGATGCACCGTGTCCACGACCAGCACTGTTGCCTCTAGACACAGAGCCTGCTTGCCGTCTTTTATTGCCTCGTGACTGTCTGCCTCTCCTTGTTTGCCTTCCAGACATACTAATGGCCTGCAGTAAGATGTAGCTGCACAAAGGTGGGATGTATATATATATATATATATATATATATATATATCTATACTGATTATTAGTGATGAGCCGAACACCCCCGGGTTCGGTTCGCACCAGAACCCGCGAACGGACCGAAAGTTCGAACGAACATTAGAACCCTATTAAATACAATGGATGCGAACGTTCGAATTCTAAAGTGCTAATTATAACAACTATTATGCATGTTATTGTCCTAAAAAGGGTTTGGGAACCCGGGTTCTGCACCAGGGGACATGTATCAATGCAAAAAGAAGTTTTAAAAACGGTCGTTTTTCGGGAGCAGTCATTTTAATGATGCATAAAGTGAAAAAAAAAAAGTCAAATATTCCTTTAAATATCGTACCTGGGGGGTGTCTAAAGTATGCCTGTGAAGTGCCACGTGTTTCCCGTGTTTAGAACTGTCCCTGCACAAAATGACACTTCTAAAGGAAAAAAAAGCCATTTAAAACTGCTTGCGGCTTTAATGTAATGTCTGGTCCCGGTAATATGGATGAAATTCTTTAAGAAAAATGGCATAGCTACCCCATGACCCCCCCCTACCCCAGCCCATTACCAGCCCCTTTGGGTCTTGTATGGATATTAAGGGGAACCCCGCACATAAAATAAAAAAGGCCCTATATACTCTGAACAGCCCTATACAGGCGGTGCATACAAGACAGGGACTGTAGGTTTGTTCTTATGTAGAGTCTGTTTGTAATTTTGAACAGGTACATTGTTGAAGTGTAGCTCCAGACCAAAAATCTATTTTTAAACTTTTTGGAAAACATAGGTAAGGGTTATCACCCCTGTAACATTTGTTTTGCTGTCTGTGCCCCTGTTCAGAACATTTCACCTCACTTTCCGTCCCAATGACAACTCTTTTTGAAATGTGGTCTTTTTCTTGAAACAAGGATTGCTGATAAAGCATCAGTACAGAGGAGACACCTTTCTCCCATATTTATTCTTACAGGAGAGAATTTTCCTTCCTAGTAGTAGATTTCCTCTCACTTCCTGTTGTCTTCTTGCGTTTGCAAGTAGGAGTCGTTTGTAAGTTGGATGTTTGAAAGTAGGGACCTGCCGTATATACTCTGCAGAAATAGGCCCCTTAGTTGTTGGTGTTGGCACAACACTGTAAGCACTCACAGTTACTCTTGGTTGGTGCTGGAACACCCTGCTGTCAACTATTATATCAGGAATTTTAATTACATATAATTGTTGAACAGTGGTAGTAAAAATTGGGCCTTTGATGGTGGTGCTGGTGCCACAACACTGTAAGCCCTGACAGTTACTCTTGGTGGGTGCAGCAATGGGCCCTGCTGTGAATTATTAGATCAAGAATTGTAATTACATGCCCCTGTTGAACAGGGGCTGAAAAATTGGGCCTTAGGCACTGGTGGCACAACACTGCAACCCCTCACAGATACTGTACTTGGAGCACAGCAATGAGCCCTGTTGCAAAGTATTGCTTCAAAAATTGTAATGACACGCCCCTGTTAAACAGGGGCTGAAAAATTGGGCCTTAGGCACTGGTGGCACAACACTGCAACTCCTCACAGATACTGTACTTGGAGCACAGCAATGAGCCCTGTTGCAAAGTATTGCTTCAAAAATTGTAATGACACGCCCCTGTTAAACAGGGGCTGAAAAATTGGGCCTTAGGCACTGGTGGCAAAACACTGCAACTCCTCACAGATACTGTACTTGGAGCACAGCAATGAGCCCTGTTGCAAAGTATTGCTTCAAAAATTGTAATTACACGCCCCTGTTAAACAGGGGCTGAAAAATTGGGCGTTAGGCACTGGTGGCGGCACCCATAAACAAAAATGATCTTACAAGCTATCATCATCAATCGTATCATTGAGGACTCGGAGGAGGAGGATAGCCAGTCAACATAACAGCACAGGCACTCAGCATCAGCATCAGTCTTGAAGGGATGTGACATGTTAAAATCAATTAGTCTGTTATATCAGCATCAGGTGTGTGGTAGCTGGTGGTGATCCAAGACTGGTTCATCTTGATGAAAGTCAGTCGATCAACCGAGTCGGTGGACAGGCGCACCCTGTGATCCGTGACAAATCCTCCAGCAGCACTGAATGTGCGTTCCGAAAGAACGCTGGATGCAGGACAGGCCAGTAGCTCAATTGCATACTGTGCAAGCTCTGGCCAGTGATCCATCCTCAAGACCCAGTAAGCCAGAGGATTTTCGGTGGGGAAGGTGTCCAAGTCTGACCTTGCCCCTAGATATTCCTGCACCATGTTTATCAGACGCTGGCGATGGTTGCTGGAACCGATCATACTTTGGGGCTGCGGACTAAAGAATTGTCTGAACGCATCGGTCAGACGGCCACCTTCCCCACCGCTCCTTCTTTGACTGGCCGAAGCCTCAGCAACTCGTTGTCCAGGACCAGGAGTTTGCAACCTCCCAGTCTCTGGGAACGCGTTGCACAGACCTTTCTGCAAGGCCTCCCGGAGTTGTCTCATCCTCTGCTCCCTCTGCGACGGTAACATAAGGTCCGCAACCTTACCCTTGTACCGTGGATCAAGGAGAGTGGCCAGCCAGTAATGGTCCCTCTCCTTGATCCGAAGAATACGAGGATCCTTCCGCAGACTTTGCAGGATCAGGGAGGCCATGCAGCGTAGGTTTGCTGAGGCATTCGCTCCGGAGTCCTCTGGGTCACTAAGGACGACATGATCCGCAGCCACCTCCTCCCAGCCACGTACAAGTCCACTGGTTTCTTGGGACTGTAAATCATCCCTAAAAGACTGCTGCTGATGATGCTGAGTGCCAGCCTCCACCTCCATGCTGACACAATCCTCCTCCTCCTCCTCCTCCTCCTCCTCCTCTTCCTGTGCGATGGGTGGGACAGAAGGAACACTGTCTGGGTAAAGGGGGCCTTGAGAGGCAAGGAAGTCCTCCTCTTCCTGCCTCTGTTCTGCCTCAAGTGCCCTGTCCATTATTCCACGCAGCGTGTGCTCCAACAGGTGGACAAGAGGTACAGTGTCACTGATGCATGCACTGTCACTGCTCACCATCCTCGTGGCCTCCTCAAATGGTGCCAGGACAGTGCATGCATCCCTGATCATGCCCCACTGGCGTGGAGAAAAAAAACCAAGCTCCCCTGACCCTGTCCTGGTGCCGTAGTCGCACAGGTACTCATTGATGGCCCTCTGCTGCGTGTGCAGCCGCTGCAGCATGGCCAACGTTGAGTTCCACCTGGTGGGCATGTCACATATAAGGCGGTTCTTGGGCAGGTTCAACTCCTTTTGCAGCTCAGCCAGGCGAGCACTGGCATTATAAGATCTGCGGAAATGCACACAGACTTTCCTGGCCTGCCTCAGGACATCCTGTAAGCCCGGGTACCTGCCCAAGAAGCGCTGCACCACCAGGTTAAGGACGTGAGCCACACAGGGCACATGGGTCAGTTGTCCCTGTCGGAGGGCGGAGAGGAGGTTGGTGCCATTGTCGCAAACCACCATTCCTGGCTTAAGCTGGCGTGGCGTCAACCACCTCTCGGCCTGGCCCTGCAGAGCAGACAGGACCTCTGCCCCAGTGTGGCTTCTGTCCCCCAAACACACCAGCGCAAGCACGGCATGGCATCTTTTTGCCTGCGTACTTGCGTAGCCCCGTGAACGGCTACGGAGCACCGCTGGTTCATAGGACAAACCACAGGAAGAGGCCATGGAGGAAGAAGAAGAGGAGGGGGTGGAGGAGAGAGGTGTGTCACAACCAGTAGTAGCATTTTGGAGGCGTGGCGGTGGGACAACCTCCAACACTACTGCACCTTGTCCTGAATCCTTCCCAGCTGCCAAAAGAGTGACCCAATGGGCCGTGAAAGAAAGGTAACGTCCCTGTCCATGCCTGCTGGACCATGAGTCAGCGGTAATATGCAACTTACCGCTGACCGCCCTGTCCAGCGAGGCCAAGACATTGCCTTCCACATGCCGGTAGAGAGCCGGAATAGCCTTCCGTGAGAAAAAGTGGCGTTTGGGAACCTGCCACTGAGGAACCGCACATTGCACAAACTCACGGAAGGGGGCCGAGTCTACCAACTGAAAAGGCAGCAGTTGAAGCGCTAGCAATTTAGCCAAGCTAGCATTCAACCGCTGGGCATGTGGATGGCTGGGAGTGAACTTCTTTCGACGGTCCAGCAGCTGGGGCAGGGAAATTTGCCTGCTAGAATCGGACGTCGGTGTACTGCTAGCAGAGTGGCCGCAAGTACTTGGCTGTGACACACCTAATTCTACACCTTCATTCCTCTCAGTGCATGTTTCAGAGAGGACTGAAGTTATAGTGGGGTTGGAGATCCCAGCTGATGCGGTGCAAGGAGAGGTCCGCTTTGTTCTTTGGTGTGGGTCTTTGAGGTAGGCTTGCCAACGAGCTGCATGGCAGGTCAACATATGTCTGGTCAGGCATGTGGTACCCAAGCGGCTGATGTTTTGGCCACGCGATATACGCTTGAGACATATGTTGCAAACAGCAGCTGTGCGATCTGATGCACTAGCCTCAAAAAAGGCCCACACCAAAGAACTTTTTGAATGACGGGCAGAGGCAGCGCCCTGCACAGGCGGAGCTCTGCGGTGTGATTCCGTCGGTGTACTGCCCTTACGCTGGCCACCAAAGGGCATCCTGCCTCGTTGGAGATGTGCCTCCTCCTCATCCTCCTCCTCCTCCTCTCTCCTATTAGGCACCCACGTGGAGTCAGTGACCTCATCATCCCCTCCCTCCTCATCACTGGAGCCAATCTGGCAGTATGCTGCAGCTGCTGGAACATGACTGCCAGATTGGTGTCCTTCTTGAGCATCCCCTCTGTCTGCTCTCACGCTACTGCCTTCCTCTAGCTGGGTTTCATCATCAGACCCTTCGAAACGCTGGGCATCCTCCTGGAGCATGTACCCAACACTGTGCTGAAACAGTTCGGGGGACTCCTCAGGAGGAGGACATGGTGGGTCTAGGGAAGGAGTGACTGATGATTTGTCTGACATTGATACCAGGGAAGACGACGCTTTGGCAGCTGCTTTTCCAGTACCCTGAGCCTGGGTGAGAGAGGATGAGGAGGAGGAGGAGGGCTTGGTCATCCACTCTACCAAGTCTTCGGCATGATGTGGCTCAACATGTCCAGCTGCCGAAAAGAAGGACAAGCGTGTCCCATGGCCATGTGCTGATGACAATGCACCGCGTCCACGACCAGCACTGTTGCCCCCAGACACAGAGCCTGCTTGCCCTCTTTTATTGCCTCCTGACTGTCTGCCTCTCCTTGTTTGCCTTCCAGACATTCTAATAGATGGCCTGCAGGGAGATGGGAAAAAAGCAATAAGGGCTACCTTCAGGTGTCCTTCTCTGTCCCTTGAAACAAGGACTTTCACAGTGAAAGAAACTGACACTCTCCCTACCTACAGTTTTCTGTCCCTAGAAAAAATATTTTTTTTAAGCACAATATAGCACAAGGACAATTCACTCACTGTCCTTACAGGTCCCTGGAAACAAGGACTTGCAGAGTGAAAGAAAAAAAACACTCTCCCTACCTACAGTTTTCTGTCCCTAGAAAAAATGTTTTTTTTAATCACAATATAGCACAAGGACAATTCACTCACTGTCCTTCCAGGTCCCTGGAAACAAGGACTTGCAGAGTGAAAGAAAAAAAACACTCTCCCTACCTACAGTTTTCTGTCCCTAGAATAAATGTTTTTTTTAAGCACAATATAGCACAAGGAGAATTCACTCACTGTCCTTCCAGGTCCCTGGAAACAAGGACTTGCAGAGTGAAAGAAAAAAAACACTCTCCCTACCTACAGTTTTCTGTCCCTAGAAAAAATGTTTTTTTTAATCACAATATAGCACAAGGACAATTCACTCACTGTCCTTACAGGTCCCTGGAAACAAGGACTTGCAGAGTGAAAGAAAAAAAACACTCTCCCTACCTACAGTTTTCTGTCCCTAGAAAAAATGTTTTTTTTAATCACAATATAGCACAAGGACAATTCACTCACTGTCCTTCCAGGTCCCTGGAAACAAGGACTTGCAGAGTGAAAGAAAAAAAACACTCTCCCTACCTACAGTTTTCTGTCCCTAGAAAAAATGTTTTTTTTAATCACAATATAGCACAAGGACAATTCACTCACTGTCCTTCCAGGTCCCTGGAAACAAGGACTTGCAGAGTGAAATAAACTGACACTCTCCCTACCTACAGTTTTCTGTCCCTAGAATAAATGTTTTTTTTAAGCACAATATAGCACAAGGACAATTCACTCACTGTCCTTAGAGGTCCCTGGAAACAAGGACTTGCAGAGTGAAAGAAAAAAAACACTCTCCCTACCTACAGTTTTCTGTCCCTAGAAAAAATGTTTTTTTTTAAGCACAATATAGCACAAGGACAATTCACTCACTGTCCTTCCAGGTCCCTGGAAACAAGGACTTGCAGAGTGAAAGAAAAAAAACACTCTCCCTACCTACAGTTTTCTGTCCCTAGAAAAAATGTTTTTTTTAAGCACAATATAGCACAAGGACAATTCACTCACTGTCCTTCCAGGTCCCTGGAAACAAGGACTTGCAGAGTGAAAGAAAAAAAACACTCTCCCTACCTACAGTTTTCTGTCCCTAGAAAAAATGTTTTTTTTAATCACAATATAGCACAAGGACAATTCACTCACTGTCCTTACAGGTCCCTGGAAACAAGGACTTGCAGAGTGAAAGAAACTGACACTCTCCCTACCTACAGTTTTCTGTCCCTAGAATAAATGTTTTTTTAAGCACAATATAGCACAAGGACAATTCACTCACTGTCCTTCCAGGTCCCTGGAAACAAGGACTTGCAGAGTGAAAGAAACTGAAACTGTCCCTACCTACAGTTTTCTGTCCCTAGAATAAATGTTTTTTTTAAGCACACTATAGCACAAGCACAAAACACACTGACACTCTCCCTACCTATCCTTCTCTTTCCCTAAACTAAAGGAATCCAGGTTAAGCAAGAAAGAAATAACAGTCACTGTCCCTGCCTATGCTGCTCTATCCCTGCTCCGGAACACACTACACTAGGCCGCCGTGCTGGCAGCCTTTTATAGTGTGGGGCGTGTACTAAACACCCTCAGCAATAATTGGCCACAGGCATCCTGCCTGTGGCCAATCATTGCTCTCCTCGCTGCCGGCGCTGTGATTGGCCAAGCATGCGGGGTCACAGTGCATGCTTGGCCAATCACAGCGCCTGGATGACACTGCGATGGCGTAGTGCATTGTGGGCCGTTCGCGTCACTCGAATTTGGCGCGAACGGCCCAAATCGTTCGATCTTCGTCGAACGATCGAACAGCCGATGTTCGAGTCGAACGTATGTTCGACTCGAACACGAAGCTCATCCCTACTGATTATAATTCAGCTATCAGAATCAACTGCCTGCTGTGGTATTAGTATGAGAAAAGCAGCAATTGTCTTCAGTTAGTTTTAGGTGCACACTGTGCAGAGGACACAGTACACTAACTGAAAATACTTGCAGCTCTCTGCCTGTGGTTTTATTATGAGAACACCACCAATTGTATTCCGGTTCCTTTAAGTGAACGCTGTGCAAAGGACAAAAGTACACTAAATGAAATTAATGCAGCTCCCTGCCTGTGGTTTTATTATGAGAACACCACTAATTGTATTCAAGTAAGCTTTAGGTGAACGCTATGCAAAGGACACAGTACACTAAGTGAAACACTGCAGCTAGCACAATCACCTGCCTGACTGTCACAATATAGAGAATAACAGGACGGATCTAGCTAAACCAAACACAGTGTATAAATATATATACAACACCTAGGATGCATATATATCCTCTACACACTGTAACTGCAGCTAACTGACTCGCCTGCCTGCTCTATCTAACTCAAATCAAAATACACTGTCTCTCTCTCTCTCCGTCTGTATTTTAACCAACACCGCAACACACTACACAAGGCCGACTTCCAGGACGCCTTATATAGTGTGGGGCGTGTACTAAATCCCCTGAGGCATAATTGGCCAAAGCCACCCTGGCTTTGGCCAATTATGGCTCTCCGTTTTTTACACGCTGTGATTGGCCAAAGCATGCGGGTCATAGTGCATGCTTGGCCAATCATCAGCCAGCAATGCACTGCGATGCCGCAGTGAATTATGGGCCGTGGCGCGCGCTCGAATTTGGCGCGAACAGCCCATAATGTTTGCAATTCGGCGAACAAACGAAGAGGCGATGTTCGAGTCGAACATGGGTTTGACTCGAAATTGAAGCTCATCCCTACATATAAGCCTTTAAAATTAGCACTTTAGATTTTTCATGTTCGTGTCCCATAGACTTTAACGGTGTTCGGATGTTCGAACAAATTTATTGCCTGTTCGCATGTTCTGATGCGAACCGAACTGGGGGGTGTTCAGCTCATCCCTACTTATCAGCCGATTCAGCCAGCAGCAAGTCCAATTCAGCTTTAGACTTCTCCAAAGCTATTCTGTGAAGTACTGTGGGAGAAGACTGTAATTGAAGGAAACATTGGTGGAAATCCTGTTCTAATTTGGTTAATTGAAGTTTTTTGTCTCGTTTAAGATGAGTGGATACCGATTCACAGATTACCGGTTTGTGTGCCTCCCAGAGAAGGATGGGGGAAATGCCAGGAGTGGAATTGTGCTGTAAGTAGTCTTTAAGGGCAATTTGGATGTCAAGACAATATGACTGATTAGTGAGGTGTGCTTCGTTTATGCACCAGGTACGATCTCTGGATTGTGGGATCAAAGAGGAGATTGTGGTGAGTACTGCACAGTGGTCCGACCAGGTGATAGGTTGGATAGTAGAGCCCAGCATTATTGGGGGGGATGCAACCGAAACAAAGATATGATCGATCCTGGAAAAGGATTTGTGAGGATACAAATAAAATGTATAATTTTAAGGAGAGTACTGCTCAGGGGCGTAAGGAGATTTATCCAGGTGTGGTTGCAACACTAGGTTGGAGTCACCACACAAGATTAGTGTGCCTTTGCAATGAGTGCGCATAACTTGGAATAAATGTGAAAAAAAAGGGTTTTTGGTTGTTGTTCGGGGCATAATAGGAAACCAGAGTGGTTTCTATATCTTGAAGTAGGCCCACGAGTATAATATAGCGGCCCTCTGGATCATTAATCTCGTATAATACAGAAAAGGGGAGAGTGTGGTGGAGGGCTATTAAAACACCTCACTGTTTTGTGGAGGCAGATGCAGTAAACACTTGGGGGTATCGTAGACTAAAATATTTTGGAGTTACACGGATCGAAAAATGGGTTTCCTGTAGGGCCACTATGCCAGCTTTCAGGGACGCAAATTATTGGAAGGCTTTGACCCGTTTGTTGGGGGAGTTGAGGCCTTTAACATTTAAAGAGAGTATGTTCAAAGGAGCCATCTGAGGGCATATGGGAAAATATTAGAGGAGAGAAGAGAAAACAAAGTGTAAGAATGAAACAAAGAAAGAGAAAAACATTGTAGGGCGAACAAATGGTCATGAAAAGGGAGAAGAGTTGGACTCTGTCGCCCGACCAAATAGTGCACAGACTCACCAGCCAGCCAGCCAGCTTGAGAGTGGGTGCACCGTAGAAGGGGGGAGCAGTGACAGCTCCCGCTGCAAACGGAAGATAAAAAACCTAACCATGAATATACATTCTAAAGAGAATAACAGACTACAAAAACTTTCAGCTGAGGCAGAATATTAACTCATTAACTCACAATATAAACAGAGCTACAGCTGTCACAGCAGTATACTAAACATTAAGGAAAATATCTGGGAAAGGGGAGTGATAAACAGGAATAAAACATAAAAAATCTCAAAACGGTGAGGCAGAAGGGAAGGAACGGATAAGGGGGAGGATAGGAATGGAAAGGGGGAAAGGAAAAGTGGAAGGGAAAGAGGGATGGGGAAAGGGAAGGAAGGAGTGGGATAGGTGGGAAGGTAAAAGAAGAAGGGGGAGGAGAGGAGAACACTTTTACAGGATGTCCTAGTCTATATTTGGTAAGTACCAATGTGGAAAATCAAAACACTAATATAATGTTCATATGCATCAAAGGTAGCTTTACAAAGGTGCAGGACATCCTATACTTATAAATATCATGAGAAAAAATAAAATTAAAATAGAAAATAAAAGGAAAGGAAACAAAAAAAAAAAAGGGTTTCAAACTGTATGTACAAACAGCACTAGGTGAGAGAAAAAAGAAAATTCTGAACCTGTGCAACCCCTTGAGGGTGATGGGGGACTGCATAGCCCCCCCCCCCCCAGCAATGGGGGGTGACCCACCATTAGGCAGTCCCCTTTTGCCTTGATTGAAGAGTCAATTGCAGAAGATGTGCATAGTTCCTGGATCTTCATTCAAGGGTCCTCTGTCAGCACAGGGGGGAAAAGCAAACAAGCAAGTTATTTAAACACACTCAGCGGGGTGAGTATAGCTGCTGATCAGATGTGTCACCCCGGGGTAAGCGGGAAGGAGTCCTCTTACGAATTGAGGTAGGGACAGGTTGGGGCCTTTTTGGGGTGGCAGCATATGGGTGAGCAGTGATGCGGGCTGGAGTGCGAGGCAACATAGTCTCTGACGGTTGAACCGGGGCGGTCAGATGAAGGGATTCCAAGAGGCATTGTAGGGATTCAGGTGATGTGCAGGACTGTTGCTGTCCCTGGTATGAGAACTGCAGGGCAAAAGGAAAGCACCATGTGTATTTCAGCTGGTGCTGCATTAGAATTTGAAGTTGAGGCTTCATCGCACGACACTTGGCTATTGTAAGGGGGGCCAGGTCAGAAAAGAGTTGGTATGTGTGACTCTGGAACAGGAGGGTATCTTTGTTGCGAGCGGCAGCAAGCAATTGTTCTTTTGTGCGGAAGAAGTGCAGTTTAATAATGATGTCCCGTGGGGGGCCGTCTTGCTGACAGCGGATGAGAGCCATGTGCATCCTATCAAATTCCAAACGTTCTATCGGAATGGAGGGTGATAGTTCTTGGAATAGGGCAGTGGAAAAGGATTGCAGGTCATCTACTGTTACAGGAATACCGCGTAGGCACAGATTGGACCTGCGGGAGCGGTTCTCTGCATCTTCTAAACGTGAGAGAAGTGTGGCATTCTCATCACGGAGAGCTGCCTGCTCTTGGGCCTGTTCTTGGAGAGTAAGCTCAATATTGTCCACTCTGGTCTCCAGGTCTGCAGTGCGTTGGCCTAGCTCCCTGATCTCACGGGATAGTCTATTAGTTATTTGATCAGAGGTGGTTTTAAGGGCCCTCTGCAGCATAGCTTCCATGTACTTGAGAAAGTCAGTCTGGGACATACCTGAGGGCGGTACAGCAGGGGATCCGCCTATATGATAGTCAGTTCCATCCTCCACATCACTGTCGGCATGTCCCGATCTAGCCGTGCTGTTTAGCTAAGGCCTTCGTCGCCATTTTGAAGGAGTCGCGGGCCAGAGCTTCCTTGATGGGTTTAGGCTTGTTCTTGCCGCGGTGGCCGTTCAGGACCATCCCGGGAGTGTCTGTAGTGTGCCAAGAGGTGATCGCCGGAAAAGCGAGGTTACAGGGTGGCTCAGATGCACTTCAGAGTCCCGATAATGCAGCAGGGAGTGCGGAGCTCTAACGGGACACGTCCTCCATGTCGAGCTTCGTGCATGCGCCCCCCACATTGTATGATTTTTAAGTAATTCATTTGCATTTTATTGCATGACTCAAGTATTTTATACATCAGAAAAGCAGAACTTAATATTTGGTACAGAAACCTTTGTTTGCAATTACAGAGATCATACGTTTCCTGTAGTTCTTGACCAGGTTTGCACACACTGCAGCAGGGATTTTGGCCCACTCCTTCATACAGACCTTCTCCAGATCCTTCAGATTTCGGGGCTGTCGCTGGGCAATACGGACTTTCAGCTCCCTCCAAAGATTTTCTATTGGGTTCAGGTCTGGAGATTGGCTGGGCAGCTCCAGGACTTAGAGATGCTTCTTATGGAGCCACTCCTTAGTTGCCCTGGCTGTGTGTTTCGGGTCATTGTCATGCTGGAAGACCCAGCCACGACTCATCTTCAGTGCTCTTATTGAGGGAAGGAGGATGTTGGCCAAGATCTTGTGATACATGGCCCCATCCATCCTCCCCTCAATACAGTGCAGTCGTCCTGTCCCCTTTGCAGAAAAGCATCCCCAAAGAATGATGTTTCCACCTTCATGCTTCATGGTTGGGATGGTGTTCTTGGGCTTGTACTCATCCTTTTTCCTTCAAACACGGCGAGTGGAGTTTAGACCAAAAAGCTCTATTTTTATCTCATCAGACCACATGACCTTCTCCCATTCCTCCTCTGGATCATCCAGATGGTCATTGGCAAACTTCAGATGGGCCTGGACATGCGCTGGCTTGAGCAGAGGGACCCTGCATGCACTGCAGGATTTTAATCCATGAAGGCCTAGTGTGTTACTAATGGTTTTCTTGTAGACTGTGGTCCCAGCTCTCTATAGGTCATTGACCAGGTCCTGCCATGTAGTTCTAGGCTGATCCCTCACCTTCCTCATGATCATTGATGCCCCACGAGGTGAGATTTTGCATGGAGCCCCAGACCGAGGGAGATTGACCGTCATCTTGAACTTCTTCCATTTTCTAATAATTGTGCCAAAAGTTGTTGCCTTCTCACTAAGCTGCTTGCCTATTGTCCTGCAGCCCATCCCAGCCTTGTGCAGGTCTACATTTTTATCCCTGATGTCCTTACACAGCTCTCTGGTCTTGGCCATTGTGGAGAGGTTGGAGTCTGTTTGATTGAGTGTGTGGACAGGTGTCTTTTATACAGGTAACGAGTTCAAACAGGTAAAGGTAATTAATACAGGTAATGAGTGGAGAACAGGAGGGCTTCTTAAGCCCAGGTTCACACTGGGCTGCGGGAGTGAAGCCGTGCAAGTTCAGCTGAACTCGCACGATTTCACTCTCGCTGGCAGTCCCGATTTCAGCCACGATTACAAAGACATCTGTGCGGGTTTCTGCACAGATGTCAATGTAAATCGCAGGCGAAATCGCAAAAAGTAGTACAGAAACTACTTTTTGAAATCGGCGCAGCGCCACAGATGCGGCGTCGCACCGATTAGGATGGTGCCATTGCCGGCAATTTGCGGCAAATATCGCCGTTTTGACATGCAATTTGACATGCCAAATCGCATGTCAAAACGCACCAGTGTGAACCAGGGCTAAAGAAAAAATAACAGGTCTGTGAGAGCCAGAATTCTTACTGGTTGGTAGGTGATCAAATACTTATGTCATGCAATTAAATGCAATGAAATATTTAAAAATCATACAATGTGATTTTCTGGATTTTAGTTTTAGATTCCGTCTCTCACAGTTGAACAGTACCTATGATAAAAATTACAGACCTCTACACGCTTTGTAAGTGGGAAAACCTTCAAAATCAGCAGTGTATCAAATACTTGTTCTCCCCACTGTATACATAATGTTTGGGGGTTCTGAGTAATTTTCTAGCAAAAAAATGATGATTTTTACATGTAGGAGATAAGTGCTGGAATTTGCGAAGTGGTTAACAACAAATTAGCACCGTTTCCTTAACTCCAAATCAAATTGTACCTCCCCCCAATGTGGCAAAGGGCCTTCTTATCCTCAAATAAAGCTGTGCCAATCATTGGGAAACATACTTGAAAATTATTCACCAATTGTACCTTACCCCTGTTAAGCTCTCAAAAATGTACCCTACTCTCTCACCTCACTGCTGGACAAGCTGCGGTGATACTGACTCCCTAATGCATGTCCTGTGGTCATGCAAATCAATTCAATTGTTTTGGAATAAAGTCTTTACAATAATATCTGAGATCTCAGGCAGAGTAACTGGACCAGATCCCAAGCTAGCTGTACTTCATTTAGGTGTGGAACAATTCCTAACCAGTTCCAGAACAACTGTTATACACCTGCTATATGCAGCAAAAATTAATATGACTAGACTCTGGAAATCAGACATAGTTTCCTCACTCTCTAATACGATATCAGATCTCAACTATCAACGTGAAATTGAAAGGTGGTTCGCTATTATATCCTCTTCTTTTGTTAAGTTTACTAAGACGTGGGCTGTATGGTTCCAAAACCCTAATTGTACAGTTTTAGTATGATAATCTAATTGTAAGTAGAATAATTATGACAATTGATACCTGAGATGATACTTGTTTGTCACTTATGCTATAATATGACTGTCTCCTTCCCCTCCTTATCCCCCCTAACAATTTCCTATCCCTTCCCTCCCTCTCAAGTTCACAATGTTGATGGTACTTCCTACATTCTGCATGTGTACATATGTATCTCTTACAAGTACCTCAGTTTAACACTGGGGGTTCAAAGAAATTATTCTCTTATACTATGTAAGTGTGAACTTGCCTGTTTATTTGTTTTGTTTTTTACTTAAAGTGGTTATAAACCCTTACAACATACTTTTTGCTACAGGTAAGAATATATTAAGGCTTACCTGTAGCTACCCTGGATAACTCTTAAACCTGCACAGTTTAGGAGATATCCCCTGTGTCTGCATGTGCCAAAGTCATCTGCACATGCGCACTGAAGCAATGGAACGTCGTGCTGTTGCTTCAGTTAGACTGTCCCATTACCGGCAGCTCCCGCGCTGACACTGTGACGTCATTGCAGCTCCGGTCAATCACAGCGCTGGAGCCGCGATACCCAGAAGTAACCCCCGGAAGTGATGTCGCCGGCCGGTGCTGTGTACGGGCACCACAGCGAGGGCTTCGATCTCAGGTGAGTATTACATAATGAGCTAGTATGCTATGCATACTAGCTCATTATGCCTTTGTCTTGCAGGTGTTAGTTTTTTTTTTCAAAGTGGGTTTACAACCACTGTAAACTCTAATAAAAATAATTGAAACACAAAAATTTCATAAGAGGAATTTTGAGGCTGTTGTTACTGATCATGTATTCTAGAAATTCTAATAGTCTGGCTGTATTGATGACGGCCCTCTTATTTTAAAATTATTGTTACCCCCCCCCCCCCCCCAAAAAAAAAAGATGCTCCTGTCCCTTTAGGGTACAAGTTGTAACATAGTGCTTTTACTTTTTCAATTGCCCCTTTCTATCTCCTACAGAACCTGGCTGATCCCCGGGTCCTGACCTCCCCCTGAGAGCTGACCACATTTATCATGGCTGCTAAGCTATGAAACTGTGGTCAGAATACGTGTCTCCATCATTGCAGCTCTCCATCTCCCTCCTCCTCCCCCTTCCCCTCCCTCTCCCTGTCAATTCTGTAGCTCTCTGTAGCTAGCTTTGAGAGCACAACCTCCTCCACTGCCACCCCTCCCCTCTCCACTCCTCTTCTCATCGCCCCTCCTGTCTCCTCTCCATACCTCCCTTCTCCTACAGCCTTCAAATACCATTATGTGTAACTGAAGTTGCTCCCTCATCTGACGTATCTTAGATATGTCAGAGGGGACCTGTGGCCCCTCTCTCTCAGATCCCTTCGCTCAAGATAAGGAAAGCAGGAAGGACACGTGACTGCTACTAAAAAGCAAAAAAATAAGTATTTACGATTGCAAAAAAAAACAAAAAACACTGCACTGCTAATTACCTACAGACAAGGATGTTCAAACTATTGGTGACAATTGAGTTTACAACCACTTTAAAGTGCAAGTCCAAACAAAATCTAAAATCCCTGCATCTATAGACACCAGGGATCTAACACTATCCTCTCTATCCCTTTAAAGAAAAACAAGTATACATACCTTTTTGGAAGCAGATCTGACCCCCTCCGACCGGATCCCATGCTGAGCTGTCAGCCGCGGCTTCTCTGTGTAGGTGGATGCAGAGGAGAAGGAGGACAACAGAAGCCCCATAGTAACTCTATGGGTGACATCACTTCCCATTCATTTCACAGCCATTGTCCTCCGTTTCCTCTGCAGAGCTTCCAGTGCTGGAGATCGGGATGGAGCCGGTCAGATCGGCTTCCAAAAAGGTATGTATACTCATCTTTTTTTTACAGGGATAGAAAGGTTAGTGTTGTATCCCTGGTGTCTACAGATGCTCGGATTTTAGATTTTGCATGGACTTCCACTTTAATGCTTTAAGTCAGTACCTGACCCAGAACAAGCATGCAGATAAGGACATAACATTTTTCCGCTTTTTTATTGAATACCACGCATTGTCCTAAGGGCATTACCACAGCACACTAGCCGCACACAGCCGCATCATTCATTCACAATTTCCTGTGAATAAATGAACTACAAGTTCCATCTTCCATTGTGACAGATGGCTTGTAGTTATGAATGAACTGTGAGGGCGCTGATAAGCACCCTTGTAGAACATTAAAAAGCCCTGCAGCTGCAAACTGGCAGCCCATATGGAGGTATGGGCTGAAAGCTGTAGAGCTATGCTGCAGAAGCCTGTCATTGCACTCATGATCCACTGATTGTGAGTGCAATGTTTTCCAGGCTCCTGCAAGAAAAAATACTAAATGCATGTTTTTTTTTCTACAGAAATATGTGCATTTATTTTTTGTAAAAGTTGAACTAATGCTTTAAATTAATATACAAATACATATTTAATACAACAATAAAATGATGGCAATATAAGCATGTAAAAAGGGGCAAGTCAAAACAAAAAAAGACTTTAAGGTAAACACATACTGTACATTTAGTTAAATGATGTACTTGATGAAAATACAGTGTATTTACCCGTTAAGATGTTTTTATTTAAGCGTTCAGATACAACATATCAAGATGCTTACAGGATGTACAAAACAAAACAATTCAGTTAGTTTTCCACAAAGCTGTGTGTCAGGCCCCTTTCACACCTATGCGAATTGGTTGCGGCTTACACCGCATCCAATTCGCATAACATTAAAAAATACATTCTTTTCAATGAGGCTGGTTCACATATGTGCGATGCATTCGCACTGCGCATTACCAAAAAACCGTGTGCGTTTTCTAGACATTGCGGTGCGGCTCATGTGCAAATTCAGGTCCATTATCTTCTATGGCCACGCATCTGAATCGCAGATGTGTTGCAGTGTGAACAGAATTTTTCTCCCCTCCTCCTCCACCTCCCCCTTTTCCAAGTTCCTCCCCTGTCTGTTTCCTGCTGCTGAGGTGAGGAGCCATGTCTAAAAAACGGAGCCAAAAAGTGACTGCCAAGGTGAAGGAGTCTGTGGATTGTGAGGAGCTGATCCGCCTTGTCAGGGAGAATCCACTGCTCTATAACACCCGGCATCCTAAATATAAGGACATCTTGCTTAAAAAGCAAACATGGGTTGAAATTGCCCGAACCCTCTTGCCAGAGTGAAGCATGTGCTCATCCCAAGTTCAGGCTGACAAAGGTAAGTTTATTTTTCTTATTCTCTATCTGTAGATTACTTAGGTACAAATCCATACCAGACCTTTATCCAAGCATGCAGCCTGTCATGGCATGTTAAGTGTGCTAGCGAGCCCTCCCCCCTGACCTATACCATGCCACATGCTTTCAACATAGGCATGGTGTTTGTGGCTCCCTACCAATGCATCTTGTCCCCATGTTGATGATGACAAGGGCCTCATTCCCACATCCTTGCTCATTGTTTTTAGGTGTCTGCATGCATGTTTTTTTTAAAAATCTGCAAACTCACTTTAACAAGGTTGTTCCCAGATCCTTGGAGGAGTGTCTATATTTTTTAGTCAGCCCCTTTTAACACTATGACCCATGATGGCCGTACAAAGACGTCATAATGACAAGTGATTATTTAACTTGGCCTAACCCCTTGATTTTGTGTACAAAGACCCCAACAGAGCACATATAACGGCGTCACACAGCAACGGATGAGGACATCAATTAAGCTCAATAATCAAGTTAAACTTAGTTTAGGATTCACAAATATTACAATACACAAATGTCCTCCAATAATTTTTATTTTTTCATCATAAAAATTACACATAGTGACATTTTTTACAATATGTCATTTTTATATTTTTAAAGGGCCAGATATTGTTTTTAATAAACGCCAAAAAAGGTAACTCGAATGTATCTGCCAAGGTACCTCACCAGCTGGCGTCAAAAAGTAATTAAAAAATTGGTCTCTAATTAAGTTGCCACTGGTAGTGCCCCTAGTCACATTCCACTGTGCCGCCTCCATATTATGCATCAGGGAATCATCAAAAATGTACCCATCACGTTCACGCACATAGTTGTGCAGTGCACAGGCAGTTTTGACAGCAGATACAGCATGCTCCAGACTGATGTTGATGGGAGTATGCAAAAGTCTCCATTTATTTGAAAGTATACCAAATGCACACTCTACCACTCGGCGCGCCCTAGTGAGCCGATAATTAAATATTCGTTTGTTGTTTGTCAGCGCTCTACTTGAAAAAGGTCTCATAAGATTTTTTACTAAGGGCAAATGCATCATCCCCTATGAAAACATGTGGGAGGACAGGCTCATTTGTTCCTGGCAAGGCACAATCGTTCGGTAAATCCAGGGTATTGTCCCTCAACATTCTCCCAAATGAGGAATTAGAAAATACGCTAGAATACGCTGCTGCCATAAGCCCCGACATCAATATAAAAGACGTGTTAGAGGATCAACCTGAGAGCCATTCTGAGGCACAATCGGAGGCACCAGTAAATATAGTTTTTATGGAACCTACTGATGATCTTGGACAAATCCAAATAGCCTCAAATCTGTGGTTAGAAAATACAGAAGAGCAATCTGTAGTTACAGAGGCGATCCCTGGGCCCTCCTCTGCTCCAGCAAACATTGGGCGGCCAGCCAAAGTGGCACGTAAGCGAGCGCATGTATCGCAGCCGGACATAAGTGAGCGTGTACTAGGGATGTTACAAATAATGACTCAAAAGGTGGATGCTTTCTTATGTCGGGATACAAAACTGGCACTCAATTTTGTACCTCTAATAAAAAAAGTTCAACCAGAGCGATATTTGGAAATGCGAACCACTATAGAACATGTTCTGCAATCCTTCGCACTGCCACGTGAGGAAGCAACATTTGAAAGGCCATATGTGACACCAGAAAAAAGTCACATTCATTTCCCAATGTCCGGCACGTACCCTGAACCACTACACAAACCTTACCCCTATGTTCCTCCATCCTATCCTTCTAGTTTTCAAGAGGCAACTTCGATATATGATGTACCACACAGTAGAATTTCCTATCCTATTCCATCCCCAATTACTTCAATAAGGCCATCCCACCAAAATCAGGGGTTGTATGGGCCTCAGCCACATGGGCCACAGCAATATGGGCCACAGGTTCATGGGCCTCAGCAACATGGGCCTCAGCCACATGGGCCTCAGCCACATGGGCCTCAGCAACATGGGCCTCAGCCACATGGGCCACAGCCACATGGGCCTCAGCAACATGGGCCTCAGCCACATGGGCCACAGCCACATGGGCCTCAGCAACATGCGAGTCTAGCCGTGATCCCAGCACTGCCAGTGATAAAACTCCTTATGCAAGTCACTACTCCACTGAGGCAGCTTTCCAAAGAACATATCAGAATCTTTGAAATTTGAGTTCTGCACAAAGTTGAATAGCATGTGTGCATTTTATGTTAGTAATTTTGTCAAGAGGTATACTTGAGAGCACAGTTTATATTTTTTATATTGAAAATTAGAATTTTATGTTGGCTATTTGAGCTATTATTTTTGAAAAGAAAAAATATAAAAAATCTGGAATAAAGTTTTTTGGGGTGAACTTCGGGGGGTTAAAAGTACCTTAATGTGATTATTAATCATTCTGCAGGCTGGATGCTTGCTCTGTAGCACGTATTCTGACGCTCCAAACGAGGGTATATTTTAACAAGCAATTCATCAAAACTTAAAGAACAAATAAAAAAATGATTACTTGGGTATTTAAAATTATAAAAAAAGTAACTATGGAACAATATTGTCCTTACATGATGTCGCCAATTTACAAACCGACCTCAATGCTCTGTCTAATTGGGTGACTATGTGACAGATGAGGTTTAATGTTGATAAATGTAAAGTTATGCACTTGGGGGCTAAGAATATGAATGCATCATACATACTAGGGGGAGTACAACTGGGGGGATCCGTAGTGGAGAAGGATCTGGGGGTTTTGGTAGATCATAAGCTCAATAATGGCATGCAATGCCAAGCTGCGGTTTCCAAAGCGAGCAAAGTCCTTTCTTGTATTAAGAGAGGTATGGTCTCCAGAGAGAGAGATATAATTTTGCCCCTGTACAAATCATTAGTAAGGCCTCATCTGGAATACGCAGTTCAGTTTTGGGCCCCAGTTCTCAAAAAGGATATTGGGGAACTGGAGAAAGTGCAGAGAAGGGCAACCAAACTGATAAGAGGCATGGAGGAGCTCAGCTATGAGGAAAGATTAGAGGAACTGAATTTATTCACTCTTGAGAAGAGGAGATTAAGGGGGGATATGATCAACATGTACAAATATATAAGGGGTCCATATAGTGAACTTGGTGTTGAATTACTCACTTTACGGTCAACACAAAGGACAAGGGGGCACTCTTTACGTCTAGAGGAAAAGAGATTTCACCTCCAAATACGGAAAGGTTTCTTCACAGTAAGAGCTGTGAAAATGGGGAATAGACTCCCTGCAGAGGTGGTTCTGGCCAGCTCAGTAGATTGCTTTAAGAAGGGCCTGGATTCTTTCTTAAATGTACATAATATAACTGGGTACTGACATTTATAGTTAAAGTTGATCCGGGGAATATCCGATTGCCTCTCGGGGGATCAGGAAGGAATTTTTTCCCCTGCTGTAGCAAATTGGATCATACTCTGCTGGGGTTTTTTGCCTTCCTCTGGATCAACTGTGGGTATAGAATTGGGTATATGGGATTGTACAATATTTCTTTTTTTTTCTTTTTTTTTTATGGTTGATCTGGATGGACTTGTGTCTTTTTTCAACCTGACTAACTATGTAACTATGTATCGCAAATAGAGCGCATCATTGATCACATTAAACTAGGGCTGTGGAAATTAAATATTAATTCCTCGATTAATCGATTAATTGTTTTGATCGATCAAAATTCTTTTGATTGGTACTCACCTCTCCGCCGGCTTCCGGGTCTTCAGGGAGTTCTGTCGGAGATCCAGTGATGTCACGGACACCGGCGGGGCTTGCCGTGTCCATTTGAAGGGCTCCTTTTCTGTGCCTTCATATCTGCATGCCTGCGGGACCTTACTATCTGCCACACGCAAGGGCTGTTACACTTCCCTCTATCAACCTGGGATTCTACAGCCATCCACTGGGAGTTGTGATAGTTCCCTTCACAGGACATCTACATGCCGACGGACTGATGTTAACCCCTCCTCATCTGGATTCAGCAGTGGTATCATTGTACACATTTTTATACCAGTATCATACTTAGCTACATGCTTTTGCTACCGTTTGGTATTACTCGCACCATTTTTACAGTTTATGTAGCTACATCGATTTTATCTCCAGTGCAATATTTATTTTGTTACCTACTTGAAGACTATAAAAGGGGGACCTACGGCTGGGGAGCACTGATTTTTTAAAGCCGGGCACCCCTTCCATAGACTCCAATGTTAAACGGTCATTTCTCCGGTGACTTTGCGGACCCGTTACCTGCCTTTGTGTGTTTTTTGTATCCTGCTATCCATTTTTCCAGTGGTTGGTAGCTGCACTGGGAATCGGTCTGCAAGGAGATCAGCTAAAAGTAGTTGGATCTGTATGTGCGTTATAATTAATCGAAATTAGTCGATTAATCGATAAAGAAAAAAATTGATTAATCGAACACGAAAATTTTAATCAGTAACAGCCCTACATTAAACGCATACCTAAGCCCAAGCATCTAGAGACCTCAATACCCAGGGATGTCCTCATGAAAATCCACTTTTTTCCAAGGAAGAGAAATTGCTGGCAAAGGCCAGATCATACCCAGAGCTTCCAGCCCCATTCACTGGGATACATTTGTATGAGGACCTCTCCCAATACACTCTCAGCATGAGGAGACAAATGAAAACTACTACTAAGGCCCTTAAAGCGGAGCTCCCACGGCCAATTCGTTTTTGTTTTTTTCTGGACATTACATTATTTTATGCCTATCAAATCTGTACTCACGTCTCTGCTCTAAAAAATCCTCCGCATTGCAATTCCGTCTTGCAGGATAACTTATATTCTCTTTTCATAGCGATGTCCATTTTGTTTGTGGGCATGAGAAGCCCACAAGCATATACTTCCTAGTTGCGGCGAATGCTGAACTCCCAGCATTCACCACTTGTTCTCGCGCATGATCAGTCTTTTCGGCGAGCAGGGACATAAACATCCGGGTTTTCTATCACAACGTGCGGCGTCGCTGAAAGTTACCGCCCCGTTGTCATGTCAACAGAAGCCCTTGTAAACAAAGGAGAGCAAAGCAGAGCTCAGTACGCGACAGACCTGCAGTGATACAGGTAATGAGAAAGATGCTGACACTGAAAGTTAATGAATATAATTAGAATTGTAATTAGTACGCCTTTAAAATGTTCTGATTAATAATATTTGATGTCATTTTTTTTTACATTCATTTAGTTACTTTATATTAATTTATAATATTATCTCTATACTTCTATTTTTTCTCTGTATAGATAACGGAAAATTTATATCAAATACTTACCGTAATTTTCCTTTCCTGATGGACTCCATGGCAGCCTACGTGTGGGTTAATCCCGCACCTCATACCTCATAGGACCCTTCTCCCATAAATCTTTGCTCTGGGCCAGAGGCCGTGTTCCATAATTTAGCCTACTCCAGCCACTGGGAGGGAACTCCTGCTGCCATGGAGTCCATCAGGAAAGGAAAATTACGGTAAGTATTTGATATAAATTTTCCGTTTTCCTGACAGACTCCATGGCAGCCTACGTGTGGGAAATAACTAGCCATACACACCCGGGTGGGCAGAGTGCTGGACAAAAGAAAAAAAAAAGGTTTAATTGGCCCCATCAACAGACAAGATACGTAAACCACTACGCAGTAGTGTGCCATGAACGTGTTAATTGAAGACCACAAGGCTACCTTGCAAATAACTTCTGGAGGCACGTGACGTGATGCCGCCCATGATGAAGACACTTCTAGTTGAGTGAGCAGTCACCGCTTCTGGAGGCGCCAAGCCCTTGGCTTTATAGGCCCACTGAATGGCCTGAACAATCCATGCTCCGATAGATCTGGAAGAGGCACGCATTCCCTTATACTTCCTGTGAAAAGAACGAGCAGGTGGTCGGTCTGACGGAAAGAAGCTGTAGCTTCAAGATACTGACTCAGAGCTTTTCCAACATCTAAGGGATAAACACTGGAATCCTCGGTAGATCTGAACGTTGGAAGAGCAATCTCCTGATTGTCATGAAACACAGATGCCACTTTGGGGTTTGAACCCAACATAGGAATTAAAAGGTTTAGAAATGGCTCCTTGCATCCCTGAGAGCTGGATTTCAGAGACCCTCTTGGCCGATGTTATAGCCACCAAGAAGGCAACTATTAGAGAGAGTCATTTGACAGAAGATTGATCTTCATGTTCCAACTCTCTACCTAAGAAAAAATCCTAGGACAAGGGGAAGATCCCAATTAGAAAAACTTGGCTCTGAGGTCTGAGCCTTATTGCTCCTCTGAAAAACTACTGAGTAAGAGGGTGTCTAGCCCAGGAAACACCCATAAAAGGCGGAGATTACAGCGAGCTGACTGACAATGAGTGATCCAATCCTGTTTGTAAGAAGCCCAGGATATCATGTATCTTTGGGTTATTGCAAGAACCTGCAGTGGAAGAGGTGTAGTCTGAAAACTTTTTTCAAATCCTCTGGTAGACCCCGTTGGTGCCTGTTCTTCTGGCATTTAATATTGTGGAGATGGCCCTAATTGGACAGCCTAGGGCCTCCAACCTTCCCCTCTCAAGAACCAGATCATCAGATGTAGATGGGCCGGGCATGGATGTAGAAATGCCCCTTGTGATAGGAGATCTGGTCTGGAGGGTAGAGGAACTGGGTCCCGGAAGCTGAGTTGCATCAGCAGTAGAAACCATGGCTTGTTTGGCCAGTACGGGACTATTGCCACTATCTCTGCTTCTTCCATCCTGAGCCTCAACAAAAAACCGAGAATGACAGGAACCGGGGGAAAGGCATAGGCCCTGTGGAACCGCCAATGGTCTGTCAGAGCATCTACCCAAAAGCCTGGGGATACCAAGACCTTGTGTAGTATTTCTCTAGTCTGAAGTTGCATGGGGAGGCAAACAAGTCTACTTCCGGAATGACTCCCAGGGACAGGACCCACCTGAAGACTTCGGGGGGGGGGGAAGTCCACTCGTTGTCCAGAGAAACTCTCAACAGAAAATCTGCCTGAACGTTCGGGACTCCAGGGAGATAAACAGCTGTCAGGTTGGCCAGGTTTTTCTGGGCCCAGATCATGATGGGCTCTATTTCCTTTGACAGGGAGAGTCTGCGAGTACCCCCCTGTCTCTTGATGTATGCGACTGCCATTGTGTTGTCCAGTCTTAGGAGGACTGAGTCTCCTGCTGTTAAGTGGTGAAAGGCCTGCAGAGCGCAGAACGCTGCCCGGAGTTCCAGAACATTGGAGACTATCCTGTGAGAGGGAAAATTCCATATGCCTTGGGCTACTTCTGTCAGCCCCTGTTGCTGGCATCTGTAGTGATGGTGACCCCAGACACAGGTGCGATGGAGTGACAATTGAGGAGGTTCCTCTGTTGTAGCCACCAAGGAAAGCTCTCCCGCATGGATGAGGTTATTTGGATAAAGTGATCCCGAAGCCCTGGATTATACTGCTGGAGGAAACCCTTCTGGAAGGGCCACATTTTTCCACTGAGCCCACTTTACCATGGGTGTTGTTGCCACCATGGTGCCAATGATCTTTAGGCATTGAGAGGCTTGGAGATGAGGACGACATTGCAAGCCAAACTCTGTCCCGGATCACTGGGATTTTTCCAGGGGTAACAAGATGGTGCTCTTGAAAGCGTTGAAGTGTGCCCCGAGGAATACCAGGGACTGCGTAGGATCCAGATGGCTCTTTTCCAGATTCAGAAGCCAACCAAACTCAAGTAGAGTGGAGATGACCTGGGATCTGTGGATTAGCAACTGCTCCTTGTCCCGAGACAACAGCAGGTCATCTAGATAGTGATACAGACGGATACCTCTGGTCCTGATCAGAGCCACGACAGCCAACAAGTTTTGAAAACACACAAGGCGATGTTGTAAGCCCGAAGGGGAGACAGGTGAACTGCAGACGGATTTGATCGACAGCAAAGCGAATGTATTTCTGGAATTCTGACGCTATCGGAACATGGAAGAAGGCGTCCTTCAGGTCTATAGAGACAAGCCAATCGCCTGGTTGGATTGCTTGACTGATCATGAGTAGTGTCTCCATCTTGAACTTCTCCTTCTAGATAAAATAATTCAAGTGGGTTAGGTCTATAACTGGCCTCCAGGAGACGTTTTTCTTCAACACCATGAAGAGGGGCGAGTAGACCCCTTAAAACCTTTTGTCATCTGGAACTGCAGCGCCCTGAGCCACAAGAGAGACAGGAGAATTCGCTTTTTCTCTTCCGAGAGAGGCAAGGATGCCGACTCACTCTGTTTTAGGCAGGTGCAATATCATAAAGACTTAGGGGATTCTTGTCCACCGGAAGATGCCCCTTTTGAAAACTTCTGGCCTGAAGGCTGTTTTTTCTTCCAGGTCTTCTTGAACTCACGGCCAGGCCTATAGTAGCGAGCATTCCTTGCTCGATCTGAACTTTGCCTGGGCTGTGTTCTCTTCTGGTTTAGCAGACGGCGATCCTGGGGAAGGAACCCTGACTTGCCCCCTGTGGCACGGGTGATGGCACTGTCCGATGTGTTCCCAAAGAGGGACGAACCCCCAAATAGAATCCTGCACCATGCCTGCTTGGAGGCAGGGTCAGCTACCCATGGGCGCAGCCACAAGGCACGCTTAGCCGTGACAGATGTCAGCATGATCCGAGCCACCAGGCGAATTATGTCTAGGGAAGCCCCACGAGAAAAGCCAACGTCAACCTTAGCCCATGAATAGGTGAGCTCCTGGCCAGTTCTTCCGAGATGCTCCTCAGAGAAGCATCTACGTCGTCTGCCCAGACTTCCATCGCTTTAGAAAGGGCTGCGAGAGCTAGAGCTGGTTTGCAGGTCATACCCGCTGTAATGTAGATCCGCTTGAGGTCGGTATAAATTTTCCACTCCAGACAATCCCTAAAGGAAACAGTATCCTCCAATGGGAGTGTGACATGCCTCACCATCCTCATTAGGGCTGAGTCAATGAGAGGAGCCGACTCCAGGTGTTTTACATACTTGCTTTTAAATGGGTACATTTTTGATACCTTCATTAACAGGCAATTCTTCCTTTCAACACCACCCCATTTGTCGGTAATTATTGCGCTGAGTTCACCCAAAAAGGAGAAATTAGGGTGTTCTTTTTTGAGGTGTTTAAAATATTTCCTCTGTTTGGAGGGTGCCTCCACTGGCTCTTCCATCTCAAAGCTTCTTTGACAGCTTTTGACCAGCTGTGGTACTAGGGCAAATTCAAAACCTGCACCAGGGTCATCTACCTCCACCTCACTGAGGCTTCAATTGAGGAATGGCTCGGCTGTGAAGGGCCTGGAGCCTTGAGATCATCCCTAATAGGGACTGACATAGTGTCGCCAGCAGGGTTGTGGGTATGACCAGAATCCCCTTTACTCAGGGACTTCTGGACCACCTTTCTGACCAGTGCTTCCACTTGTTGGTCTCCACCCTCTCTTTCTTATGCGACTTTAGAAAAGCATCGCTTGCAGAGCGATTTGCCTTCAGGAACCTGGGCCCCGCATACCCAGCAGGCTTTCCTCACAGAGCGGCTGGAGTGGCGGTGAGAGTGACGCCCAGAGGTGGTTTTAGACTCCTATCTGTGGTACCTAGATCTAAAGGAAGATCTGACGTCTGGACCTTGAAGAGGAGTGACAACGTTGAGACCTAGGATGGTCTTTGCCGTGCTTTGGTGTTCAGACCTAGAAGAGCTGAGTGAAAAAGAAAGGGTTAAGAGCTCCTGAATGAGTGAACCCAAGCATCACAGGTAGAAAATAAATAAATCCTACCTGCAGCGCAAGGGTTGGCCACAAGAGGGTGGTGACAGATCCATGGCAAGGCAGTTTGAAAGTGAAATGAATCATTAAAGCGTTATGAGAAACAGGAGTGACAACAGGCATGAGAGAGCACATAACAAAACATAGCCAGCACCCAGGGAGCCTGCAGCAAACAATTTACCTTGTAAACCAGAGCCCAGTGCCTGGGTAAATACCGCATAAGCCTGCAAGTCATCCCAAGTAATAGCTGCTTTGACAGCTATTTAAATCTGCCACCGTTAACGATGTCACCGCCCCATAGCGGTTGCCATCCGGTGGTAGCCAATCGCATTCGCGACCGCCGCCGCCATTTTGGCGAAACTGCGCCTGCACGAACCAAGCACAGAATCTTCGTTCGCGGCTTGCGGATGCGCAGCGACTTTCTGAAACGGCGAGCTGGAACGCAGCTGCGCTCCAGCCGCCGTGGCCACTCACTGGAGCTTGATAGAAAATAAGGAGACACACAAAACACAGAGATACGGCTGCCATATAAAAGGAATATCTTTGTACATTACCACCACCACGGCACGATCCGGACCAGAACCTGGGACTGGGGAGCTGTTCGCTCGACCCACCGCACGATCGGGCGTTTACAAAGCCTCCCGCTAATAGCTGGGACGTTTGGCCATATTGCCGCTTGCCTGCCAATGGCCAGGTTAGTAAGCTCTTCATGGTATCACATCATATCGCCCATGTCCACCTGCTAATAGCTAGGATTGCTGGACTGCAGAGAGGATCACCGCTAACCACCAACGTATCGCCGTGCACACCGCCAGGCCTGGATTACAGGAAAACTTCATGAAAAGGTAAGACTATATGTTGGTCCTAGGAGGAGGACAAAAAAAAGGAACACGGCCTCTGGCCCAGAGCAAAGATTTATGGGAGAAGGGTCCTATGAGGTATGAGGGGCGGGATTAACCCACACGTAGGCTGCCATGGAGTCTGTCAGGAAAGATATATATCTATACATACGCAAATGAATTGACATAAAATTATTTATTTAAAAAGTAAGATATATCAATTTTTTGTTTTTCACGTATATATATATCTATATATACATATCTATACGTATATATTTTTTACACACACACACACATATATATATATATATATATATATATATATATATATGTGTGAGTGTTTATGTGTGTGTGTGTGTGTGTAATATATATATATATATATATATATATATATATATATATATATATATATATGTGTGAAAAAATATATACATATACATATAGATATATATATATACCGTATATAAGTAAAAAAATATATTTATCTATATGTATATCTATATTTATATGTATTTTTTTTTCACACACATATATATATGTGGCAAGGTATCCGTCCCGTGAGAATGATCCTGCATTTCCTAAAAATCCAACCATTCCATCATCTAGTATTGAATCTTCAACCGCACTCAAGTCTCAAGAGACTGCTGATGATAGAATAGGAAAAACACACTGGTGTTTGTGTCAGGGCTGTATAGCAATGCCAACCCAAGTTGAATCAATTTGCTGTCGAGAGATTGACGATTTACTAGGATTCATACCTGAGGGAGGACAATGCAGCACAGAAGCACCTATGTTCTGTTCTCAAATTGCCACAGAGGAACATGTCAGACTCATGAATACTATGATGCATCTAGAGGGATTGCCTTTTGTAGATGCCGACAACAACAGGTAATTAAACAATTAAAATTTACTTTTTTTTTTTTTTTAAAACTCTGTTACTTTTATATTATAAAATTAATATTATTATTAATTAAATCTATATATTTACTAAATTTAAATAGGAGAATAAGGAAAACTGCCTATCGAGCTTTCATAGCATGGATATACGGTATTTTAGGAAAAGGTAACAGGAGGGTGATCCCATTGTGTGCAGTGAAAGTTGTGCGACAGGTGTTTCCAGATCCAAACGGCAGATATGTTGGCTTTCTGTATTCTGAGGACTATAATGCATCCGAGATGGCATTTCATTAATTACGTTATTAAAATGTTTTAATATGTTAATGTGTTTTTTTCCCATTTAAATTACTATTTTGTAATCATTTAAAAAAATAAAATAAATTGTTCTAAAAAAAAATATCATTGTTTTTTTTTCAATACAATTTTTATTTTTTATTACTATTTAATTAAGTAATGACCTCTAATATATATATATATAGTAATAATAAATAAGATATTCCATAGAAAGAAATTTTTTTTTATTTAACTTATAAAAACAAAAATAGCAATAATAAATAATATCTAAAATTATAAAGTACACACATTTACATAACATACAAACAACAATAATACAATTTATTTACAATATAGTACAGAATTCACAAAAAATAAAAAATGAGCAAAAAAAAGGATGGTTTATTGGTCAACAGTTGGAAAGCGAGTCATATGACTTCTCACAGCAGTACTAGTTTCCGGCCGTTCCACCGAAGCTATGTTTTTTGGAAGGTCAATTTTTTTGGACCTCCAAGAACTGGTTATGGTTCCCTCTACTATAGAAATCATGTTTGCAAGCATTACATAAGCATGGTCATTGTTTTTTTTCTCATAAACATTCCGCACTATCCATTGTTTTCTACCTCTGGGAAACTCCAATTTTTTACGTTCGACAAAATATTCTGCACCACTCTCATCTTTTTTTTTTTGTCAGAGCGGGATTACGTATCATGTTATGATTGTGGCTTAATGCCGCCAATTTAGTTCTTGCATCCATTGAATCAATGCCATAATGAATTATTTTTGGACGATATTTAAGAATCATACTGTGATACGTTTCTAAAATACCGGTCTGACAAAAAAGTAAGATGTTTTATGTCCTTGTCAAGTTGTGGATCCAAAACAATTGTGGACAAAGCATGAAATGCAGGTGTCTGTTGGGTTATCCAAGGAACAGTCGGACTATCCACATTCTTTGTGAAGGCATCTGTGCTCCACATCTCCAATTTCCAATACATGTTCATTTATCACATGATGTAGTACAGATTGGCAACGTTCTCTAAAGAGATTCTCATCTCCTTCTCAAGCTCTACTACACCAATATAAATGGTTCAGTATGGGGCCAATCCACGGTACAATTGGACGATACAATTTTTTTTTAAAATTTGATGAAATTTTCTTTTTACATTTTTAACATAATGCCAAAGATCGAATTGATGATTGATGTTTTTGTATTTTTCATCTCTTAATAATTTACGTATGCCAGTGTGACAATCTGTTCCCATAAATTGAACATCGAAAGCTTTGCTAATTAACCGATCCAAACATTGTGTAAAACCAAATTTCTCCATTGCAACCGACGAAGTACAGTTGCAATAAAAAGTATGTGAACCCCTTTGGAATGATATGGATTTCTGCACAAATTGGTCATAAAATGTGATCTGATCTTCATCTAAGTCACAACAATAGACAATCACAGTCTGCTTAAACTAATAACACACAAAGAATTAAATGTTACCATGTTTTTATTGAACACACCATGTAAACATTGACAGTGCAGGTTGAAAAAGTATGTGAACCCTTGGATTTAATAACTGGTTGAACCTCCTTTGGCAGCAATAACTTCAACCAAACGTTTCCTGTAGTTGCAAATCAGACGTGCACAATGGTCAGGAGTAATTATTGACCATTCCTCTTTACAGAACTGTTTCAGTTCAGCAATATTCTTAAGATGTCTGGTGTGAATCGCTTTCTTGAGGTCATGCCACAGCATCTCAATCGGGTTGAGGTCAGGACTCTGACTGGGCCACTCCAGAAGGTGTTATTTCTTCTGTTTAAGCCATTCTGTTGTTGATTTACTTTTATGCTTTGGGTCGTTGTCCTGTTGCAACACCGATCTTCTGTTAAGCTTCAGCTGGTGGACAGATGGCCTTAAGTTCTCCTGCAAAATGTCTTGATAAACTTGGGAATTCATTATTCCTTCGATGATAGCAATCCGTCCAGGCCCTGGCGCAGCAAAGCAGCCCCAAACCATGATTCTCCCACCACCATACTTCACAGTTGGGATGAGGTTTTGATGTTTGTGTGCTGTGCCTCCTTTTCTCCACACATAGTGTTGTGTGTTTCTTCCAAACAACTCAACTTTGGTTTCATCTGTCCACAGAATATTTTGCCAGTACTGCTGTGGAACATCCAGGTGCTCTTGTGCAAACTGTAAAGGTGCAGCAATGTTTTTTTTGGACAGCAGTGGCTTCCTCTGTGGTATCCTCCCATGAAATCCATTCTTGTTTAGTGTTTTAAGTATCGTAGATTCGCTAACAGGGATGTTAGCATATGCCAGAGACTTTTGTAAGTCTTTAGCTGACACTCTAGGAATCTTCTTCACCTCATTGAGCTGTCTGCGCTGTGCTCTTGCAGTCAGCTTTACAGGACGCCCACTCCTAGGGAGGGTAGCAGCAGTGCTGAACTTTCTCCATTTATAGACAATTTTTCTTACCGTGGACTGATGAACAGCAAGGCTTTTGGAGATACTTTTATAACCCTTTCCGGCTTTATAGAAAAATGTGTATATCCAGGGCGCTCCAAGCATTTGAATCCTGACAGATAAGGTCTGTGTTGGAGAGGGTAGCAAATCTTCACACACTTTAGGCAGCACTCAGGGAGACAAGCAATCTCTAATGGAAACAGAAAAACAAACAAGGCGCCTCTAAGTGCAGAAGTATAAAACTTTTAATATCCCCTAAAAGGGTTAAAAACACTTACAAGATAGTGGATGAAACAGGCATGTAGTAGGTAAGTGTGTCCAGGAGATGTTCCAGTGGAACCACTGCCACTGGAACATCTCCTGGACGCACTTACCTACTACATGCCTGTTTCATCCACTATCTTGTAAGTGTTTTTAACCCTTTTAGGGGATAATAAAAGTTTTATACTTCTGCACTTAGAGGCACCTTGTTTGTTTTTCTCTTTCCGGCTTTATGCAAGTCAACAATTCTTAATCGTAGGTCTTCTGAGAGCTCTTTTGTGCAAGGCATCATTCACATCAGGCAATGCTTCTTGTGAAAAGCAAACCCTGAACTGGTGTGTGTTTTTTAGAGGGCAGGGCAGCTGTAACCAACACCTCCAATCTCATCTCATTGATTGGACTCCAGTTGGCTGACACCTCACTCCAATTAGCTCTTGGAGATCTCATTAGTCTAGCGGTTCACATACTTTTTCCACCTGCACTGTGAATGTTTACATGGTGTGTTCAATAAAAACATGGTAACATTTAATTATTTGTGTGTTATTAGTTTAAGCAGACTGTGATTGTCTATTGTCTATTGTCTGTTGTGACTTAGATGAAGATCAGATCACATTTTATGACCAATTTGTGCAGAAATCCATATCATTCCAAGGGGTTCACATACTTTTTATTGCAACTGTAGTTTGTGACACCTGCACCAATTCAAAGTCCACAATTTTTTTGGAGAAAAGATCCATAAAAGTGTATGTGGAGTATTTTGCCGAAAAACCAGGGCTATCACACTGACCATTGCCAACAAGAAACAATGGTTTTGCACTCAAATCTTTGGTGACATTAGCATTGTCTTCTTGCCAACTGTGGTCAATAGATTTGAATATATATTGGTTCTGTGCTCTGTTGAAAGATGACTTTCCAAATATCTGTATTCCACACAGTTCAAACATTTCTTTTACATTTGTGTAGCTACCTCCACTAACACATATTGTTCCAGACAACAAAATGTTGCCAGCTGCATAGTGTTTGATTTTGGGCTGGCTTTCCCAAAGCTTCAAACGATGTTTGGCAGAACAGGTAGAGAAGACAACAACCATTGTTCCTATGGATTGTTTCTCAATTTTTTAAATTTTTGAAAGACAGCCTTCTGTAGGACAACGCATTTTATATAGCAGTTGATCAAGTTGGCTCAGGTTGTATGTCTTCAACACTTTCATTTAGACTAATGTCTCCTTTCTGTGGAGTATCACAATCAGATAAGTGAAAACTAAGGTCAACATCATAAGCCAATTTTCGTTTGCGTTTTAGGTCAGGACTGTCAACCACTGTTGGTGACATGGGTATAATTGTCTGAGCTACTGCTGATTTTTATTTACTAACCGGTGTAGACACATGCAGTGGTGGTGCCATTAAAACTACTTCTTGAATGCAGTATGGATGATCCAGACATATCAATTTTTGATTAGCAAGTTTACAAGTAGCTTCTTCAGACTGAGACAGTGGCAAGTCAAACAGGCCTGTCTGTGTAGCAGCATCGTTCATAGCTACTTTACAACTCTGTGATGTACTTCCTTTGGAGACCTGTAATCTTTCTGTTTTTTGTGCCTGCTTTGTTTTCCCTTCTCATATTCTTTGTAGTTTGTTTGGCCATTTATTTGATGAATACGAAGAGGCAGCAGTTTCAGTAAAAATTGTAGGCAAAGAACCAGCTATGAATTTTCTTTTTTTTCCTTCGCCAACAAAGCATTCAGGGGTGAAGTGAGCAGAACAGATCCTATACTCGTTGCCACGCAAGTCTTTTTGTATTTGTGGAATAAATTCCTCAATCATTTCATCTTCCATACCTGCATTTTTCAACCATTGTTTAATCAGTTGACTATCCTTAGGAAAGGTTACATATTTTATATCAGGCAGAGGTACTTTAGAAACACTGTAGTGGCTGCAAAATTGAGCAAAACAATTCGGCATTTCTATAGAATAAATAAAAATATTATTAGAAAATGTCATATACATTTTAAAAATAACTAATATATATATATATATATATATATATATATATATATATATACGTATACCGTAGTTATTTTTATATTAATATATTATCTAATAACAAATATATTTTATAATAAATTTAAAATATTATAAATAATTTAAATTATTAATTTTTAAATATGTAATTAAAGATATTTCTCTAAATAAATCCCCTAATAAACAAAATTATAAAAAAAAAATAAAGAAAGAGATTAAATAATGAAAATAAAATCGATTAAATAGTTATATTTAACTATTAGAATAAACACAATTACTCATAAATGTAACAACATTTTTTTTTATTTATATAAAATATTATGAACAAAAAAAATTGTAAAAATTATAATATTAAAATAATTGTCATGAAATGTATTTAATAAATCAATAGTATAATTTCAGTTTTGAGAATATCAAAACCAATCGTCAGAGAGAGAGAGAGAGAGAAAAAGAGGGAGAGAGAGGGGGAGAGAGAGGGAGAGGGGAGAGGGAGGGGGAGGAGGAGGGGGAGGGGGAGGGGGAGAGGGAGGAGGAGGGGGAGAGAGAGATAGCAAGGAAAATAGAAACATATTACAGAGACAACATACAGACAAATCATAATTTAAAAATATATAAAATTAAACAAACAATAATTCATAGATAGAAGGAGAGAGAGAGGGAGAGAGAGAGGGAGGGAGAGAAGGAGAGGGAGAGAAGGAGAGAGAAGAAAATAGAAACATGGTTAAATAGACAGGCAGAGAGGGAGAGGGAGAAATACATAAACATATTACACAGATAACATAAAGACAAATCATAATTTTAAATCATATAAAATTAAACAAACAATAATTCATATTATGGTTTTGAGAATATCAAAACCAATTGTCACAAATAGGAAGAGAGGGCGAGAGAGAAAGAGAGGGCGAGAGAGAGAGAGAGAAAGAGAGGACGAAAGAGAGAGGGCGAGAGAGAGAAAGAGAGAGCGAGAGAAAGAGAGGGCGAGAGAGAGAGAGAAAGAGAGGGCGAGAGAGAGAGAGAGAAAGAGAGGGCGAGAGAGAGAAAGAGAGGGCGAGTGAGAAGGAGAGAGAGAAAGAGAGAGAAGGAGAGAGGGCGAGAGAGAGAGAAGGAGAGAGAGACAAGGGGAGAGAGAGAGACAAGGAGAGAGAGAGAGACAAGGGGAGAGAGAGAGACAGAGAGAGAGAGAGAGAGAGAGGAAAATAGAAACATATTACAGAGACAACATACAGACAAATCACAATTTTAAACTATATAAAATTAAACAAACAATAATTCATATTATGGTTTTGAGAATATCAAAACCAATCGTCACAAATAGGGAGAGAGAGCGAGAGAGTGGACGAGAGGGGGAGAGAAGGAGAGAGAGAGAAGACATAGGAGAGAGAGAGAGAGAAGGAGAAGGAGAGAGAGAAGAGATAGGAGAGAGAGGGAGAGCGAGAGAAGGAGAGAGGGGGAGAGGGAGAGAGAGAAAGACAGAGAGAGAGAAGATATAGGAGAGAGAGAGCGAGAAGGAGAGAAAGGGAGAGAGAGAGAGAGGGAGAGAGAGAGAGAAAGAGACAGAAAGAGAAGAGATAGGAGAGAGAGAGAGAGAGAAGAGATAGGAGAGAGAGAAAGAGACAGAGAGAGAAGAGATAGGAGAGAGAAGAGGTGAGAGAGATAAGGGGGAGAGAGAAAGAGAGAAAGGGGGAGAGAGAGGGAGAGAGAGGGGAGAGAGGGGAGAGAGGGAGAGAGAGGAGAGAGAGAGAGGGTGAGAGAGGGAGAGAGAGGGAGAGGGAGAGAGAGGGAGAGGGAGGGAGGGGGAGGGAGAAGGAGAGAGAGATAGAAGGAGAGAGAGAGATAGAAGGAGGGGGAGAGAGAGAGATAGAAGGAGGGAGAGAGAGAGAGATAGAAGGAGAGAGAGAGGGGAGAGGGAGAGAGAGAGGGAGAGAGGGGGAGAGAGAGAGGGAGAAAGAGGGGAGAGAGAGGGAGGGAGAGGGGAGAGGGAGGGAGAAGGAGAGAGAGAGAGATGGAAGGAGAGAGAGAAAGATAGAAGGAGAGAGAGAGATAGAAGGAGAGAGAGATAGAAGAAGGGGGAGAGATAGAAGGAGAGAGAGAGAGATAGAAGGAGGGGGAGAGCTGGAAGGAGGGAGAGAGAGAGAGAGAAAGAGAGAGAGAGAAAGAAGGAGAGAGAGAGAGATAGAAGGAGGGGGAGAGATAGAAGGTAGAGAGAGAGAGATAGAAGGAGAGAGAGAGATAGAAGGAGAGTGAGAGACAGAAGGTTAGGGGGAGGGAGAGAGAGGGAGAGAAGGAGATAGAAGAGAATAGAAACATGGTTAAATAGACAGGCAGAGAGGGAGAGGGAGAATTACATAAACATATTACACAGATAACATAAAGACAAATCATCATTTTAAATCATATAAAATTAAACAAACAATAATTCATATTATGGTTTTGAGAATATCAAAACCAATCGTCACAAATAGGGAGAGAGAGCGAGAGGGGGAGAGAGAGCGAGGGGGGAGAGAGCGAGAGGGGGGAAGAGAGAGCGAGATAGGGGAAGAGGGCGAGAGAAGGAGAGAAAGAGAGGGCAAGAGAAAGAGAGAGAGAGGGCGAGAGAAGGAGAGAGAGAGGGCGAGAGAAAGAGAGAGGGCGAGAGAAAGAGAGAGAGAGGGAGAGAGAGGGCGAGAGGGCAAGAGAGAGGGCGAGAGAGAGGGCGAGAGAGAGGGCGAGAGAGAGGGTGTGAGAGAGAGGGTGAGAGAGAGGGGGAGAGAGAGAGAGGGGGAGAGAGAGGGCGAGAGAGGGCGAGAGAAAGAGAGAGGTGGCGAGAGAGAGGGCGAGAGAGAGAGGGGGAGAGAGGGGGAGAGAGAGGGGGCGAGAGAGAAAGGGTGAGAGAGAGGGAGGGAAAGAGAAAGAGAGAGGGGGAGGGAGAGAAGGAGAGGGAGAGAAGGATAGAGAAGAAAATAGAAACATGGTTAAATAGACAGGCAGAGAGGGAGAGGGAGAATTACATAAACATATTACACAGATAACATAAAGACAAATCATATTTTAAATCATATAAAATTAAACAAACAATAATTCATATTATGGTTTTGAGAATATCAAAACCAATCGTCACAAATAGAGAGAGAGAAGGAGAGAGAGGGCGAGAGAGAGAGAAAGAGAGGGTGAGAGAGAGAGAAAGAGAGGACAAGAGAAAGAGAGAGAAAGAGAGGGCGAAAGAGAGAGAGAAAAAGAGGATGAGAGAGAGAGAAAGAGAGGGCGAGAGAGAGAGGGCGAGAGAGAGAGAGAGGGCGAAAGAGAGAGAAAGAGAGAGGGTGAAGGAGAGAGGGTGAGAGAGAGAGAAGGAGAGAGGGCGAGAGAGAGAGAAGGAGAGAGAGAGAAGGGGGAGAGAGAGAAGGGGAGAGAGAGGGGACGAAAGAAAGAGAGAGAGTGGGTGAGAGAAAGAGAGAGAGGGGGCGAGAGAGAGGACGAGAGAGAGAGGGCGAGAGAGAGAGAAGGTGAGCGAGAGGGAGAGAGAGGGCGAGAGAGAAAATGCAAGAGAGGGTGAGAGAGAGAGGGTGAGAGAGGGAGAGAGAGGGAGAGGGAGAGAGAGGGAGAGGGAGGGAGGGGGAGGGAGAAGGAGAGAGAGATAGAAGGAGAGAGAGAGATAGAAGGAGGGGAGAGAGAGATAGAAGGAGGGAGAGAGAGAGAGATAGAAGGAGAGAGAGAGGGGAGAGGGAGAGAGAGAGGGAGAGAGGGGGAGAGAGAGAGGGAGAAAGAGGGGAGAGAGAGGGAGGGAGAGGGGAGAGGGAGGGAGAAGGAGAGAGAGAGAGATGGAAGGAGAGAGAGAAAGATAGAAGGAGAGAGAGAGATAGAAGGAGAGAGAGATAGAAGAAGGGGGAGAGATAGAAGGAGAGAGAGAGAGATAGAAGGAGGGGGAGAGCTGGAAGGAGGGAGAGAGAGAGAGAGAAAGAGAGAGAGAGAGAAAGAAGGAGAGAGAGAGAGATAGAAGGAGGGGGAGAGATAGAAGGTAGAGAGAGAGAGATAGAAGGAGAGAGAGAGATAGAAGGAGAGTGAGAGATAGAAGGTTAGGGGGAGGGAGAGAGAGGGAGAGAAGGAGATAGAAGAGAATAGAAACATGGTTAAATAGACAGGCAGAGAGGGAGAGGGAGAATTACATAAACATATTACACAGATAACATAAAGACAAATCATCATTTTAAATCATATAAAATTAAACAAACAATAATTCATATTATGGTTTTGAGAATATCAAAACCAATCGTCACAAATAGGGAGAGAGAGCGAGAGGGGGAGAGAGAGCGAGGGGGGGAGAGAGCGAGAGGGGGGAGAGAGAGCGAGATAGGGGAGAGAGGGCGAGAGAAGGAGAGAAAGAGAGGGCAAGAGAAAGAGAGAGAGAGAGGGCGAGAGAAGGAGAGAGAGAGGGCGAGAGAAAGAGAGAAGGCGAGAGAAAGAGAGAGAGAGAGGGAGAGAGAGGGCGAGAGGGCAAGAGAGAGGGCGAGAGAGAGGGCGAGAGAGAGGGCGAGAGAGAGGGCGAGAGAGAGGGTGAGAGAGAGGGGGAGAGAGAGAGAGGGGGAGAGAGAGGGCGAGAGAGGGCGAGAGAAAGAGAGAGGTGGCGAGAGAGAGAGCGAGAGAGAGAGGGGGAGAGAGGGGGAGAGAGAGGGGGCGAGAGAGATAGAGGGGCGAGAGAGAGAGGGCGAGAGAGAGAGAGGGCGAGAGAGAAAGGGTGAGAGAGAGGGAGGGAAAGAGAAAGAGAGAGGGGGAGGGAGAGAAGGAGAGGGAGAGAAGGATAGAGAAGAAAATAGAAACATGGTTAAATAGACAGGCAGAGAGGGAGAGGGAGAATTACATAAACATATTACACAGATAACATAAAGACAAATCATATTTTAAATCATATAAAATTAAACAAACAATAATTCATATTATGGTTTTGAGAATATCAAAACCAATCGTCACAAATAGAGAGAGAGAAGGAGAGAGAGGGCGAGAGAGAGAGAAAGAGAGGGCGAGAGAGAGAGAAAGAGAGGACAAGAGAAAGAGAGAGAAAGAGAGGGCGAAAGAGAGAGAGAAAAAGAGGATGAGAGAGAGAGAAATAGAGGGCGAGAGAGAGAGGGCGAGAGAGAGAGAGGGGGCGAAAGAGAGAGAAAGAGAGAGGGTGAAGGAGAGAGGGTGAGAGAGAGAGAGAAGGAGAGAGGGCGAGAGAGAGAGAAGGAGAGAGAGAGAAGGGGGAGAGAGAGAAGGGGAGAGAGAGGGGACGAAAGAAAGAGAGAGAGTGGGTGAGAGAAAGAGAGAGAGGGGGCGAGAGAGAGGACGAGAGAGAGAGGGCGAGAGAGAGAGAGGGTGAGCGAGAGGGAGAGAGAGGGCGAGAGAGAAAATGCAAGAGAGGGTGAGAGAGAGAGGGTGAGAGAGAGAGAGAGAGAGGGAGAGAGAGAGAGAGAGAGGGCAAGAAAAAGAGAGAGGGAGGGCGAGAGAGAGAGAAAGAGAGAGAGAGATGGCGAGAGAAAGAGAGAGAGGGTGAGAGAAAGAGAGAGAGAGGGGGCGAGAGAGAGAGGGAGAGAGAGAGGGCGAGAGAGAGAGGGCGAGAGAGAGAGGGCGAGAGAGGGCAAGAGAGAGAGAGGGCGAGAGAGGGGGCGAGAGAGAGAGGAGAAAGGAGAAAGATAGAAGGAGAGAGACAACATACAGACAAATCACAATTTTAAACTATATAAAATTAAACAAACAATAATTCATATTATGGTTTTGAGAATATCAAAACCAATCGTCACATATAGGGAGAGAGAGCGAGAGAGCGGGAGAGAGCGAGAGACTGGACGAGAGGGGAGAGAAGGCGAGAGAGAGAAGACATAGGAGAGAGAGATAGAGAGAAGGAGAAGGAGAGAGAGAGAGAGGAGATAGGAGTGAGAGAGAGAGAGAGAAGGAGAGAGGGGGAGAGGGAGAGAGAGAAAGACACAGAGAGAGAAGATATAGGAGAGAGAGAGAGAAGGAGAGAGAGGGAGAGAGAGAGGGAGAGAGAGAGAGAAAGAGAAGAGATAGGAGAGAGAAGAGATAGGAGAGAGAGAAAGAGACAGAGAGAGAAGAGATAGGAGAGAGAAGAAGTGAGAGAGAGAGAAGGGGGAGAGAGAAAGAGAGAAAGGGGGAGAGAGAGGGAGAGAGGGGGAGAGAGAGAGGGGGGAGAGGGAGAGGGGAGAGGGAGAGGGATAGAGGAAGAGAGAGGGAGAGAGAGAGGGAGAGAGAGGGAGAGAGGGAGAGGGAGGGAGAGGGAGGGAGAAGGAGAGAGAGATAGAAGGAGAGAGAGATAGAAGGAGGGGGAGAGAGAGATAGAAGGAGGGAGAGAGAGAGATAGAAGTAGAGAGAGAGGGGGAGAGGGAGAGGGAGAGAGAGAGTGAGAGAGGGGGAGAGAGAGAGGGAGAGCGAGAGGGAGAGAGAGGGAGAGAGGGACAGGGAGGGAGGGGAGGGAGAAGGAGAGAGATAGAAGGAGAGAGAGAGATAGAAGGAGGGGGAGAGAGAGATAGAAGGAGGGAGAGAGAGAGATAGAAGTAGAGAGAGAGAGGGAGAGGGAGAGGGAGAGAGAGAGAGAGAGGGGGGAGAGAGAGGGAGAGAGAGGGGAAGAGAGAGGGAGGGGGAGAGAGAGAGAGGGAGAGGGGAGAGGGAGGGAGAAGGAGAGAGAGAGAGATGGAAGGAGAGAGAGAAAGATAGAAGGAGAGAGAGAGATAGAAGGAGAGAGAGAGATAGAAGAAGGGGGAGAGATAGAAGGAGAGAGAGAGATAGAAGGGGAGGGAGAGAAGGAGAGGGAGAGAAGGAGAGAGAAGAAAATAGAAACATGGTTAAATAGACAGGCAGAGAGGGAGAGGGAGAATTACATAAACATATTACACAGATAACATGAAGACAAATCATAATTTTAAATCATATAAAATTAAACAAACAATAATTCATATTATGGTTTTGAGAATATCAAAACCAATCGTCACAAATAGGGAGAGAGGGCGAGAGAGAAAGAGAGGGCGAGAGAGAAAGAGAGGGCGAGAGAGAGAGAGAGAAAGAGAGGGCGAGAGAGAGAGAGAAAGAGAGGGCGAGTGAGAGAGAAAGAGAGGGCGAGAGAGAGAGAGAGGGCGAGAGAGAGATAGAAGGAGATAGAGAGAGAGAGAGAGAGATAGAAGGAGAGAGAGAGATAGAAGGAGAGAGAGATAGAAGAAGATAGATAGATAGATAGATAGATAGATAGATAGATAGATAGATAGATAGATAGAAGGAGAGACAGAGATAGATAGAAGGAGAGAGAGAGATAGAAAGAGGGAGAGATAGAAGGAGAGAGAGAGAGAGAGAAGGCGAGAGAGAGAGAGGGCGAGAGAGAGAATGGGAGAGAGGGTGAGAGAGAGAGAGGGTGAGAGGGCGAGAGAGAGAGAGCGAGAGAGAGAGGGCGAGAGAGAGAGAGGGCGAGAGAGAGGGCGAGAGAGAGAGGGTGAGAGAGAGAGGGCGAGAGAGAGAGGGCGGAGAGAGAGAGAGGGCGAGAGAGAGAGGAGAGAGGAGAAAGATAGAAGGAGAGAGATAGAAGGAGAGAGAGAGGGAGGGAGAGAGAGGGAAGGAGAGAAGGAGAGAGAAGAAAATAGAAACATGGTTAAATAGACAGACAGAGAGGGAGAGGGAGAATTACATAAACATATTACACAGATAACATAAAGACAAATCATAATTTTAAATCGTATAAAATTTAAACAAACAATAATTCATATTATGGTTTTGAGAATATCAAAACCAATCGTCACAAATAGGGAGTGAGAGCGAGAGAGGGAGAGTGAGCGAGAGGGGGAGAGAGAGAGGGGGGAGAGAAGGAGAGAGAGAGGGCGAGAGAAAGAGAGAGAGAGGGCGAGAGGAGAGAGCGAGGGCAAGAGGAGAGAGAGAGAGAGGGCGAGAGAAAGAGAGAGAGGGCGAGAGAAAGAGAGAGAGGGCAAGAGAGAGAGGGCGAGAGAAAGAGAGAGAGAGGGTGCGAGAGAAAGAGAGAGAGAGAGGGGGCGAGAGAAAGAGAGAGAGAGGGCGAGAGAGAGAGAGGGCGAGAGATGAACACATGAGGAGGAAAAGGTGACCTAATAAATCTGCTCCTCAAAGCGGGATCTACCTGGAAGGAAACCCGTGGACACTTCGGGATTGTGCTGCAGTCTGCCCTATTTGGAGAAACAGCTGGGGAACACACGGACCTGGCCGGGAGCAATTACATCACTCTGTCTACCCCCGTAGGGGTGCGAAGAGCTGGTGAGTGGGGACCCTTGTGGGGGAATACCAGGAAAGTCATTGAAACAGTTACCTGCTGGCAATTATATAACAACTTTTTAATGAACACTGGGAATATTTCACTATTTTAGGCACTATTTAGGAGTGGACTTTTATCTTGTGATACACAATTTGTTTTCCTTTTTTTCACCATATATACATATATTTTTTGGATCCACATTTTTATGATTATGTCATTTGGTCTTGATCTTTGCACATATTTATGGTTTATCACTATTTCGACTTATGCACTTTAAAGATTTTTACTAGGTGGTGGTACCGCACCCAGCAGTGGTGTGGCCTTCTATACATTCTTCATATATAGCTTTGTGGGAACAAGGTTATATTTATTTTCACTAATATAATCTCTGATTTAGGGTATATTTTCTAGCCGTTATAGCCACACCTCTTTTTCACCTTAGAGTGTATCTAAGGTAAGAGCAGTGCCACACCCCATTATTACTCGCTCATATAAACTAAAATCCTATTTAAGATCCCATTAGGGGGGCTGCAGCTCAATATACAGTCAGAGATCCTAAGCGCAGGAACATACATTTTCTTCTCAGAAAATAGAAACATATTACAGAGACAACATACAGACAAATCACAATTTTAATCTATATAAAATTAAACAAACAATAATTCATATGATGGTTTTGAGAATATTAAAACCAATCGTCACAAATAGGGAGAGAGGGCGAGAGAGAAAGAGAGGGCGAGAGAGAGAGAGAAAGAGAGGGCGAGAGAGAGAGAGACGGAGAGAGGGCGAGAGAGAGAAGGAGAGAGGGCGAGAGAGAGAGAAGGGGAGATAGAGAGAGAGAGGAGAGAGATAGAAGGAGAGAGATAGAAGGAGAGAGAGAGGGAGGGAGAGAGAGAGGGAGGGAGAGAAGGGGAGGGAGAGAAGGAGAGAGAAGAAAATAGAAACATGGTTAAATAGACAGGCAGAGAGGGAGAGGTAGAATTACATGAACATATTACACAGATAACATAAAGACAAATCATAATTTTAAATCATATAAAATTAAACAAATGTAGCGCTACCCCCAGTTAAGAGAGCTGCTGGTTTGATTTTCGGGCCCTGAGTACAGCTCCACCAACCCCCGGCAATCTTGTATAGTCCCCTGTGGCACAGTTAGTCTAGGGATGTTTTCTATCGCAATCTACACCTGGTAACATACACACTTTAACCCCAGATTAAGTATAAGCACTATGGTAATGATAACACAGTGTAAGCAAGTGGCAAGGTATAACAGCTTTACTTTAGGTTAAAAGGGCATGGGTTAAAACATAACATATAACTGGCTTACAGAGCCCTGCAGCAATAGATGTAGTATATATATGGCAATAGCACAGCGCGGTAATCCACCACGTGCAGCTATTGCTATCTACGCGCCCTATGGCGCACTAAACAATATTCTATCTCCCCTCCCTGGTCAGGCCTGACATGGAATCAAACTTAATCTTTTGAATAAAGACTTCTTCGCATGCAAACTTGAAATGGTGGTGCACGTTCAGGAACAGTATTGTAATCCACTAAGTAGGCAGTCACAAGGAACACTATGCTGGAGACCCTTTAACTCTGTCCTGCAACCGGTCTCCAGCAGAAACAGCAAATAAATGATCGGTGGGCCAAGGCAGTCTATAGGCCTAAACACAATACAGCCAATTGGATTGATTAGATGCTCGCTCACCACTCCGGACGCGATCCCAGTCCGGGACTTCCACCTGCTGTGTCTCCACACACAGCGTCCGCAACGATCGGGTCCCCGATCCAACTGATGTCCGCAACAAACAAAGTCAGGTGCCACCCAGGCTCCGCAGCGGGATAGAAGGCTCTTTGGAAGTTGCACAAGGCCCCAGGCTTCAGGCCTTGCACTGCAGCAAATCCGCACAGGAAGAAGCTGTTGCTTGCAGCGCGGTGTCCAAAGAGGCCGAGCTCCGCCTCGACTCCTTCTTAAATAGCCCTTCCCATGAGTCTCTGCGGTGGCAACACTGCACCCTGGGTGCCAAACAGGACTCTGGGAGATGTAGTTCCGAGAGTCTTAAAGCAGACCACGCTACACACTCCCCCACTTGAACTCTTTGGTCCCCAAAGATAAATATTTTTTTTCTTTAGCATACACTACGTACAATTCTAGACAATGTTGTGTACAATGTCGGCAAAGGGAACTCCCACCAAAACTGAGGGGTTGAATTCCCTTGCCCACAGGTCACACTATCATGAGTGGCCTGCCTAACTGTGCCAGAGGATGAATTGGGGTTGCCCTCCACCAAATGAACAGTGGAGGGAACTGGATGCTCTGTACTCCTCCTTGCAGTGACCACTGCCTCCTCTGAGCTCTTACCCATTTGTGAGTAAGTTAACTTCTTGGGAGGCTTTATGACTCTTCTAGCTCTTTGCTCTCTTGGGACTTCTGGCTGGGACACTGCAAGCTCCTCTTCTGGAACAGGCTTGAGGGATTCCGCTGGCTCTGAAACACTTAGTTCAGGATCCTGGAGGTACATAGAGTCCCTTGGGTCCTCCTCTGAGTATGTGTCACAGGCATCTTCCCAGCAATCTGACAAATGGCTGGATGGAACGAATTCAGTAGCTTCCACATTCAGTGTTCTGTCTATAGTGTCTTTGGCAGGAGGAAGATCTATAGCAGAAGTTCCCGGAGTTGGGGAAGGCCATAACCAATCAAGTTCCAGTCTCTCATCTTCACCTTGCTCAGAGGTCTCTACATCTTGATTTTGGGAGGACTGGGATCGAGTGTTTGGCCTAGGGGTATCCAGAATGGAGTCTGGGCTTGAGGAGCCCCTTGCAGGAGGTATCCAAACTGCTTCAGCAAGTGGGAGTAAGTGGTTTCGATGCCAAGTCTTCAATGGGCCCACCTTCCCTTCTGGCTTCAATATATAGACAGGTAGGCTCGGCAGCTTCTTACAAATGACATAGGGTTCAGGTCTCCATCTGTCTGCAAGCTTGTGCTTCCCAGGGACTCCCAGGTTTCGTAGAAGAACTCGGTCTCCTGGTTGCAGGTCCTGGATCCGAACCTTCAGGTCGAAGTTCCTCTTGTTGCGGGCCCCCCTTTGGTCTGAAGCCGCATGGGCTTGTTCATAGGCCACCTTCAAGCTGTGTCTGAGTCTGTCCACATATCCCTTGTGGGATGTGGCTGAGGAATGGTCTATGGAGGTGCCAAAGGCCAGGTCTACCGGTAATCTTCCTTCTCTTCCGAACATGAGACGGTAGGGGGAGTAGCCTGTAGCATCACTTGTGGTACTATTGTAAGCGTGGACTATAGCCGCTATGTGCTTGCTCCAATGTTGTTTCTTCTCGCTACTCAGGGTCCCCAACATATTGAGCAGAGTTCGGTTGAACCTCTCCGGTTGAGCATCCCCTTATGGGTGGTAAGGAGAGGTTCGGGTCTTCTTGATCCCTAAGGAATCCAGGAGCTTCCGAATCAGCCGACTTTCAAAGTCTCTCCCTTGGTCTGAGTGAAGTCGCTGTGGTAGCCCATAATGGACGAAATACTTCTCCATAAGTACCTTGGCCACCGTGGAAGCCTTCTGGTCTTTGGTTGGGAAAGCCTGGGCATACCGGGTGAAATGATCGGTTACTACCAGAACATTTCCTAGTCCACTCAGGTCGGGTTCGAGGCAGAGAAAATCAATGCATACCAGATCAAGTGGGCTTTGACTTTGCAGATGGCCCATTGGGGCAGCTTGATGAGGTAAAGTCTTTCTCTGGATGAATCGTGCACATGAGTGGCAGTATTCTTCAACTTCAGCCCTCATGCAGGGCCAATAGAAACGGTTCCTAACCAGTTGGAAGGTCCTTTCCGCCCCTAGGTGTCCATGATTTTCATGCAGGGCAACCAAGACAGTCTATCGGTGTTTCTCAGGGAGAAACAGTTGCCATTTGTCTTCCAGGTCATCAGAGGGGCCCCTTAGGTAGACCACTCCCTGATGCACCTGCAACCTGTCCCACTCTTTCCTCAACAGGCGAGCTTCCTTTGAAGGATGGCGCAGGAGTCTATTTGGATCCTGATTCTCCAGGGCCTCCAGAACCAATCTCCCCATAGGGTCTTCCAATTGGTCACATCTCAATTCCTTCTTTGACAGTTTTGGCAGATTATCTTCTTCCAACTGGGTTACCCCACAGTATTGCTTGGGAACTCCTACCATGGTAACTCCTATCTCTTCTGCCCTTGAGCCTCCTCTGGTTTGAAGTTCAGCCCCTTGGCAAAGGGCCCGCACCCCGTCAGGTGCCACTTGGGTCCAGTCTTCTGTATCACTGGTAGGGGCAAGAGATCTTCTAGACAGGGCGTCTGCGTCTCGATTCCCAGCCCCAGGCCTGTATTTCAGGCTGAAATTGAACCCAGACAGTGCAGCCAGCCATCTATGTCCTGTGGCATCCAGCTTTGCTGTGGTGAAGAGATAAGTAAGGGGGTTGTTGTCGGTATTCACAGTGAATTCTGCCCCATACAGGTAGTCTTTAAGTTTGTCAACTACCGCCCACTTGAGGGCCAGGAACTCCAGCTTATGAGTGGGGTAGTTCTTTTCAGAGGGGGTCAGGCTCCTGCTCATGTAGGCAACGGGTTGCAGTTGTCCTTCATGCTCCTGATAGAGCACTCCTCCCAGACTGTCATGACTGGCATCTACGTGGAGTTCATAAGGTCTCTTTGAGTCTGCATAGGCCAAGACAGGGGCGGTGGTTAGGCTTTTTTTAACATCTGAAAGGCCTCTTCACACTTTTGGTTCCACTGGTCTTGGACTGACTCTCCCGGCTTCCTGGGACCCGAATCATCCTCCTCCCCTTCCATCTTGAGTAGCTCATTCAGGGGTCAGGAAATTCGGGAAAACCCCTCCATGAACCTTCTATAATAGGAACAGAACCCCAGGAAGGATCTGAGTTCTGTTACCGTGGTAGGCCGTGGCCAGGAAGTAACTGCCTCCAACTTCTCAGGGACTGTGGCTACCCCTTCTTCAGACACTGTGTCCCAGATAATTAACGGAAGATTGGTAGAACCTACACTTCTCGGGCAAAAGCTTGAGCCCCTCCTCACTGAGTCTTCTCAAAACTTTCTCCAGCCTCTCTTCGTGTTCTTCCAAGGTCCTCCCGAAGACAATGACATCGACCAAGTACACAAGGACCTCGATAAGGTTCATGTCTCCTACAGTCTTCTCCATGAGACGTTGGAAGGTGGCTGGGGCTCCGGACAGTCCCTGGGGCATTCGGTCGAATTCAAAGAACCCCACTGGGGTGACAAGCAGATCTCCTTGTCTTCCGGATGCATAGGGATCTGATAGTATCCACTCTTGAGGTCCATCATGCTGAACCACTTGGCTCCAGACAAGCTCTGCAGGGCATCCTCTATCCTCGAGGTGGTGTACTGGTCAGGGATGGTTCTCCTGTTGAGGGTCCTGTAGTCAATACACAACCTCAACGATCCATTCTTTTTTCTGACTACTACTATCGGAGAGGCATAGGGACTTCTAGACTTCCGGATCACACCGGTCCTCTTGAGTTCTCCAAGTTGTTCCCTCAGATCTTCCAGGTCTGCTAATGGGACTCGCCTGACTCTCTCCCTGAAGGGCTTGTCTTCCTGGAGGCGGATTCGATGGGTGGCACTCCTCGCCCACCCCACATCAAACTCATCTTGAGATAAGATCTTCTTCCACCTGGTCAACTGGGCCTTGGCTCTCTCTTTCCAAGCCCTGGGCAGGTTTGGGTTCTCCATGGAGAGTTTCTCCCAAACATTCCCTCCTTCACCCGTCTTCTCCGCATCCGACAGAGCAACTGGGGTAGCAGGGCTCACCAGGCCCAGCAACATCCTGGCTGGGATCTCCATGGGGCCATCCGTAGTATTCCTGACACTCACAGGGACCTTATAGTGGGCCTTCTTCAGAGCCCTCAGTGGGACCACTTCTGGGATTATTTCCAAACCCGAGTGTTCTTCCCTTGGGTCTGGCTCCAACATGACAAAGGGTCCAGGTTGCTCCCAAGTAAGCTTCACAGTGGCTCTGAGACAGTTTACTTCGCCGGGCTGCAACACCACTCCCTTCTTTACAAGTCTCCAGACCTTCCCCACTCCGTCTTCCGGGGCCTTCTGCTCCAGGACCAACCGCTGGTAGGCTGTCTTCAAGATGGGGTGAATCTTGGTGGCGGCCAAGTCTTTCCTGCTTGCAAGAGGGATCAGAAGCCTCCGGACCAGGTCCGTGTTTGTTCCTATTATTAAGGAACTCTTGTTGGCTCCAGGCGGCCGAGGGCACACAACTGCCAGAGTATCAAACACTTCAGCCTTCCCGGCCACAGATGGATCGAAGGTCAGTTTTATGGGCAGGTAGCCATCATAAGGGAAGCTCTGGGTCCCGATTCCCCAGATTTCTAGTTCTTCTATCTTCTTGATGGGTAGGTGACTTAAGTGTTTGTCATAAAAGTCCCGATACAACAGGGTCACCTATGCCCCTGTATCCGATATGGCTTTTGTGTAAACTCCCTCCACTTGAATGGGCACTATGGGGGATGGGCCCACCAGCTTCTCTGGATATCGCTTCAAAGGGGTCTCTTTCCTTGAATCTTTGCGTTTCCCTTTTTTCCACTTCTCTTTGGACTTAAGCCTCTCCTGGGCCTGGTATGCATTGATCTCCCTCCTGTTAATGGGTGTAACTACCCGCTGAGGGACATTACACTCTTTCCTTGGGGTACGTTCCCACTGAGGAACCTTGTGTTTCTTCTGACGGGTCTTGTCCTCTCTTTTCTTGGGCTTGTCATTCAGTTTGGAGCTCACTGAAGATGATGGGCACCCGGTTGACTCCTTCACCGGGGCCCTCTGGAGTTTCCCGCCGGCTTGCAGTTGTCTGCTTTCTTTTTCTTGGGACTGGAACATACAGCTGCAATATGGCCAATCCCTCCACAGTTAAAACAGATCACATCCCCCCAGTCTTGCAGGGGAATGGGCACTGCAGCATCTGAGAACAACTCCTTCCTGGGTCCCTATCTCTCTCAGGAACCCTTGAATCTTTTGTAATCAGGGAGGTCAGCATCTCTAACACCTGAGACATCTGCTATTTTAAAGCGTCTACTTCTGGGTCTCTTTCTTTTGTCATCACCGAGTTGACTATCACTGGTCCAGCAGAAGTATGTGCCTTGATCACTTGTTGATCCATCTGTAGTGACTCCTCATCCCTAATAATTTTTATCAGCTCAGAGTAAGTCAGAGACATTCCCCCTCCACTGGTTTTCAGGTGAAGCCAGACAGGATCCGAGCGTAATGCTCCCTTTAACACTTGCTTCATTCTTGCCGCATCTGTGTCTTGGGGCAACATCCCTTTCTTCAACACGATCTTGCAAAGCATCTTGTTGAGTTTTCCTACATACTCTGAAAGCTTCTCATTCGGCTGTTGGAAAGTATGTTCGAATTGATACACCAATTCTCTCACCTTCTCCAGCTGACCGAACTCCTCTTGTAACATGGCTAAACAGTCCTGAGCTGTGCAATCAGCATTGCCAAACCGGAAGCTTTTCACTGCTTCTGCTGCAGCGCCTTTCAAATTTTCTATCACGCGCTGTCTCTTCTGCGCTTCAGGCACTTCCCATGCCTCTACTGCTAATAGTGCCTGCTCAACCCAGGTATCAAAATCTTATTCCCCTACAGGGACAGGAAGCTTCCCTGAGAATGTCTTTAGTCTGCGGTAGCTAGCCTCTACATGTACCGTACTTGTCCTCTGGCACTTTGCTAGCAGATCCCCTAAGGCGTTTATTAATTCTGGTCCTATGGTAGTGACCGGTGCCGCCGGGGGCGTCACCCTTTCTTTCCTTTCAGGTGAGACACGGGGTGTCCCTTGTGGTGATCCCGTTGGGGATGGTTCCGTCTTAGCGGTTATTGCGTGCGCCAACTTATAAGTTCTATTGTCTGGGGTGCGCACACATCTGCGCTTAAAGGTTTCCAGCATTCCGTCCCACCATTCTATCAGTGCATACTGATATGAGATGTTTGGGTCTGACTTCATGTCCATCAACCATGGTGTACAATCTGGGGACATTGACACCACCAGTTTCTCTACCGTCTCAGTTGACCATTCCTCCCCTGGGAGACTGATGACCACCGACTGATCTGGTTCTGTCTTAGCTGCTTCGCACCACGTTTTAACCTCTAACGGGTCCATGCCGGTACTTTTGGCGTGTTCACCTGCTGTATCAGGATCCCGGACTCGAAAGCCCCTACGTGTAGCACTAACCCCAATTAAGAGAGCCGCTGGTTTGATTTTCGGGCCCTGAGTACAGCTCCACCAACCCCCGGCAATCTTGTATAGTCCCCTGTGGCACAGTTAGTCTAGGGATGTTTTCTATTGCAATCTACACCTGGTAACATACACACTTTAACCCCAGATTAAGTATAAGCACTATGGTAATGATAACACAGTGTAAGCAAGTGGCAAGGTATAACAGCTTTACTTTAGGTTAAAAGGGCATGGGTTAAAACATAACATATAACTGGCTTACAGAGCCCTGCAGCAATAGATGTAATATATATATGGCAATAGCACAGCGCGGTAATCCACCACGTGCAGCTATTGCTATCTACGCGCCCTATGGCGCACTAAACAATATTCTATCTCCCCTCCCTGGTCAGGCCCTGACATAGAATCAAACTCAATCTTTTGAATAAAGACTTCTTCGCATGCAAACTTGAAATGGTGGTGCACGTTCAGGAACAGTATTGTAATCCACTAAGTAGGAAGTCACAAGGAGCACTATGCTGGAGACCCTTTAACTCTGTCCTGCAACCGGTCTCCAGCGGAAACAGCAAATAAATGATCGGTGGGCCAAGGCAGTCTATAGGCCTAAACACAATACAGACGATTGGATTGAGCAGGTGCTCGTTCACCACTCCGGACGCGATCCCAGTCCCGGACTTCCACCTGCTGTGTCTCCACACACAGCATCCGCAACGATCGGGTCCCCGATCCAATTGAGGTCTGCAGCAAACAAAGTCAGGTGCCACCCAGGCTCCGTAGCGGGATGGAAGCCTCTTCGGAAGTTGCGCAAGGTCCCAGGCTTCAGGCCTTGCACTGCAGCAGATCCGCACAGGAAGAAGCTGTTGCTTGCAGCGCGGTGTCCAAAGAGGCCGAGCTCCGCCTCGCCTCCTTCTTAAATAGCCCCTCCCATGAGTCTCTGTGGTGGCAACACTGCACCCTGGGTGCCAAACAGGACACTGGGAGATGTAGTTCCGAGAGTTTTAAAGGAGACCCTGCTACACAAACAATAATTCATATTATGGTTTTGAGAATATCAAAACCAATCGTCACAAATAGGAAGAGAGGGCGAGAGAGAAAGAGAGGGTGAGAGAGAGAGAGAAAGAGAGGACGAGAGATAGAGAAAGAGAGAGAGAGAAAGAGAGAGAGAAAGAGAGGGCGCGAGAGAGAGAGAGAGAAAGAGAGGGCGAGAGAAAGAGAGGGAGAGAGAGAGAGAAAGAGAGGGCGAGAGAGAGAGAGAAAGAGAGGGCAAGAGAGAGAGGGGGTGAGAGAGAGAAAGAGAGGGCGAGAGAGAGAGAGAGGGAAAGAGAGGGCGAGAGAGAGAAAGAGAGGGTGAGAGAGAGAGAGAAAGAGAGGGCGAGAGAGAGAGAGAAAGAGAGGGCGAGAGAGAGAGAAATAGAGGGCGAGAGAGAGAGAGAGAAAGAGAGGGCGAGAGAGAGAGAGAAAGAGAGGGCGAGAGAGAGAGAAAGAGAGGGAGAGAGAGGGTGTGAGAGAGAGAAAGAGAGAGCGAGAGAGAGAGAGAGAGAGAAAGAGAGGGCGAGAGAGAGAGAAAGAGAGGGCAAGAGAGAGAGAGAAAGAGAGGGCGAGAGAGAGAGAGAAAGAGAGGGCGAGAGAGAGAGAAAGAGAGGGCGAGAGAGAGAGAAAGAGAGGGCGAGAGAAAGAGAAAGAGAGGGAGAGAGAGGGCGAGAGAGAGAGAAAGAGAGAAAGAGAGGATGAGAGAGAGAGAAAGAGAGGGCGAGAGAGAAAGAGAGGGCGAGAGAGAGAGAGAAAGAGAGGGCGCGAGAGAGAGAGAAAGAGAGGCCGAGAGAGAGAGAAAGAGAGGGCGAGAGAGAGAAAGAGAGGGCGAAATAGAGAAAGAAAGAGAGGGCGAGAGAGAGAGAGAAAGAGAGGACGAGAGAGAGAGAAAGAGATGGAGAGAGAGAGAGAGAAAGAGGGGGCGAGAGAGAGAGAGAGAGAAAGAGAGGGTGAGAGAGAGAGAGAGAAAGAGAGGGCGAGAGAGAGAGAGAAAGAGAGGGCGAGAGAGAGAGAGAAAGAGAGGGCGAGAGAGAGAGAGAAAGAGAGGATGAGAGAGGGAGAAAGAGAGGGCGAGAGAGAGGGAGAGAGAGGGAGAGAGAGATAGAAAGTGAGGGCGAGAAAGAGAGGGCGAGAGAGAGAAAGAGAGGGTGAGAGAGAGAGAGAGAGAAGGAGAGAGAGAAAGAGAGAGAGAGAAGGAGAGAGGGCGAGAGAGAGAAGGAGAGAGAGAGACAAGGGGAGAGAGAGAGAGACAAGGGGAGAGAGAGAGACAGAGAGAGAGAGAAAGGAAAATAGAAACATATTACAGAGACAACATACAGACAAATCACAATTTTAAAACAATAGAAACACATTTAAACACATAAAAGATACTGAGAGACATAGCAATAGCAATGGAAAACACAAAAATATTTAATCAACAATGATTTAATCAATAAAATAATGTTAATAGGTCTTACAAAAAAAAACGCAATATAACGGGACCGCGAAAACTGAACCGCGATATAACGGGGGTTTACTGTAAAATTAAACAAACAATAATTCATATTATGGTTTTGAGAATATCAAAACCAATTGTCACAAATAGGGAGAGAGAGCGAGAGAGAAAGAGAGGGCGAGTGGGGGGGGGGGAGGAGTAAGAACATGGCACCAAGCAGTGTGATGCTGCGAGTTCCTGAGAGCTCTCCCCTGGACGGACATGCGGAAGCTTGTGTATTAATGAAGAAGCCAGCCCACACCCACACCTTTACCCTCACCTGAAGCTGCAAACCTGACACGATCTGGAGCGCTGGTCCCGCCGTGCCGTGCTGTGTTGTGCTGTGTTGTGCTCCGGCTGCGATCAGCGTCTAGCGGTCGGCGATGTCGGCGCGCTCTGTACACGGACGGCAGCCCACGTCCAGCCCTAAGCCCAGCGAAGTTACCCCCCCTGATCTGAAGGGGGTCGGAGAGGTGTGATCCGCGGGTCCCAGTACTATTGATCGGGCCGGCTGGCTGGAGGGGAGTGGAGGGGGCTGCTGCTGCTGCTGGTGTTGGAGGAAGGAGAGAGGAGAGCGTGTTTAGCCGTCGCTGCAGACCCAGACCCAGATCCGCAGAGACCAGCAGGAGAACGTCCTGTGCCTGGCCGTCTACTGAGCGAGGAAGAGTGGGGGCGAAGCCGGATAGAGAGCGGGGGTCCAGGTGCGTAAGGGATTGTACGCCTTCTGGAGGTTCATCAGCGGAGAACCGGCGGTTCTGTGAAAGGGAAACTACCTGGAAGTTCCATGAGTCAGCCTCATAGACAGTGCTGCAAGATTGGGTAGGACTATCTACTTTTTTTTTGTTTGCTATAAAAGGGCGCAGGCACTTAGCTGGCTGGCTGGAGGCTGGAGGGAGAGGGATCAAGAAGAGGACTGCGAGATATATCTAAGGCTGCACATATTTTTTATTTATTTTTGACTACGATAGAGGTGGACGGTATAAGGTATTTTACTGTAGGAATATATAGAATACACAAAGAAACTGGAAAAACTCCCTACATAGAGACCTGAAATTTGAGATCTGAAATCAGCCCCCATGATCCAGACTACTGTGGATCAGCCTGTACTTGCCTCTCAGCTCCAGACCTTTATACCATTCACTAATATGAGCCTGTACCTGAGTCCTGGACATATCTGAGCTTTGGAGGTCCCCTGGAGGTGCAAAAACTTAAGGGCTCTTTGGTTTGCCAACACGGCAGTCAAGAAACAATCTTTTTTTTTTTTGTCTGTAGTATTGTAACTCATATAGAAGCCTGTAGGGTATATGTGGAGGCTGAAAAGAGAAGGAAAACCTTTAAATAGATGCTTGAAGTAGTCTATTCTGCTTGAATCGGCTTAAACTAGCCTGTAAATACTGTGTACACTTTTTTTTTTTTTTTACATAGTCTGCCTACATAGTCTGCCTTGACTTTATGTGACCTTCCATGATACATTGATTCTTATTGATTCTTATTATTTTTTTTTATTTTTTTTGTCATTCAGAATTAATTAAATAGAACTTGAATCTTTGTTATCTCAGGGACTTAGGGCGTACCACATACAGGTCTGTGATTTGCTGTGGTGGCCCAGCCATATTAGTAATTCTCTCCTGGTCCTGGATACTTAGAAAACGGAAGGGAATGTCTTTTATTTTTATTTATTTTATTTTTTTTTATTTTTTTTGTATCTATGGTAACTCCCTAGGGGTTAATTGGATTGGATTTGTTGAAGTCTAGAAGTTTAGAAGTTTAGACGTTATAAAATTAATTTATAAAAAGAGGTAATAAACGGATAACGTATAGTGAGAGTAGAAGAGAAGAAACAGCTAGGAAGGGAAGATGGGAAGAAGAGGGGCTAAGACCAATCAGGCCGACAGTGGAGGCAGCAATTCTATAAAAATTTATATGGTACAGGAGAAAGTGGATCAGGGGGTAGAACAAATAACAGAAAACGTAGATGGAATAGCTGTTCCCCCAGAAGGGCAAAATAATGTTAGGGACCCAGGAGAAGAAGGGGCTCTACAGCAGGATCAACATCAAAAGAAAATGGAAAAGGAAATAGATAAACTCCAGGCTCTTCCTACAAAGCAAGACATGGTTGAAATGATGGCCCACTTAGAAGGCATGATTAAAAGGGAACTGAGTGCCACTAGAATGGATATACAAAATGTGCTACAAAGAGTGGAAGAATCGGAGGTTCATTTAGATGAACACAAAAAGGCTATTGTGGAGCTGCAGGAGAGGGTGGAGTCGGATTGGGTAGAAATGAGGAACATCCGGTATAAAATTGAAGACCAAGAGAATCGTAATAGACGTAACAACTTGAGGATACGCGGTCTACCGGAGTCAGTTAAAGATAGGGACCTAGAAATAACGATTCGAGAGCTGTTCAACAAAATATTGAAAAAGGAAGCAACAACTCCTATGTTGTTTGAAAGAGTGCATAGAGTACAAAGAGCAACTACCCCTTCAACAGAACTAGTGAGAGACGTGATAGCGAGATTTTCGAACTTTGAAATAAAACAACAAGTCTCACAGGGCCTACGAAGCACTGCACCAATAGAATTTATGGGCGCAGAGATCCTTGTTTTTACAGATTTATCACAAGAAACTCTGGCTCGCAGGAGGGCGTTGAAACCCCTGATAAAACAATTACAGAATAAAAAGATTGAGTACAGATGGGGTTTCCCAGCCTGCTTAATAGCAAAGAATCAGGGGGTTTCAGCTACACTGCGATTTCCAGAGGATCTGAATGGTTTCTGTAGTAAGTTAGATATGCCAATACCACAGTTAGAAAACTGGGAAAAAAAACCCCAGAATGGAAGAAGTTGAAAGATCAGCCATGGAACAAAGTTTAGACTGTTAGGAAATGATTAAGACAATAAAGATGTGGGGGTGAAGGTGGGGAGGGAGGTAAGAGAAAAGATGTCCGTCCAGGGAGGGTTTGGTGGGGATTGGCAATGCCCTTCCGGCCCCCCGGGACCTCCTCAGTTGTGGGGGTGAGGTCCGGGTGGCCAGGTGGTCATATTGGGACCCCTAGGATATGCCCCATCTGGTTGGACGCCCTGCTTATGGGTGACAGTAGGATGGGCCATAACATTGATATATAATGTAATTTGGGGGGGAGGGGGAGGGGGAATATACATGAGGGGGTGTTATGTTGTGTGGTTATGTTTGTGTGTGTTTTTTATTAGTAGAATGGGTCAATCCTGGAACAATAAAAGAATTACCTCTTGCTACTTTGGCTATAGACAGTCAGCAAGCGAACCCTATGTTGCTAAGTAATGGCCCCTCTAAAGATAGTTACTTACAATGTTAGAGGTTTAAATAGCCTTAGTAAACGCCATCAAATATTGCAAGAATTGAAAGGATGGGCATCAAATGTAGTCTTTCTGCAAGAGACCCATTTTAAATCTTCATCTAGGGTGGGACTGAGTTCTAGGGGTTTCCCAATGTGGTTTCATGGGTATTCCCCAAACAAGAGATCTAAGGGGGTAGCAATAGGTTTTGACAGACACACTCCATCTATCTTGAAAGCAATGGAATCAGACTCAGAAGGAAGGTATTTATTTTTAAAAGGTTATTTGTTTAATAAAGAGTATACATTAGTAAATATTTACTGCCCTAATGTCCATCCCAGTCTGTTCTTAAAAAAGGTACTGAAAAAATTGGAAAACTTTAGAGAAGGAAAAGTGATTATGGCAGGAGACCTAAACTTTGTGTTTGATCCAAGTCTGGACACTCAACCCATTTCCCTCCGGTCAGAGGGGAAAAATTTAAGGACAGTTAAACAAAAATTATACCAGCAGCAATTAGTGGATGCCTGGAGAATTTTATACCCGAGAGGGAGGGATTATACATATTATTCCCAGGTACATTCCTCATATTCAAGAATAGATTACGTGTTCTTGGACCATCAGCTCTTGGAAGGTTTAATAAAGGTAGAAGTGAAGTCAATCACCCTCTCCGATCACGCATCGGTTATAGTCAGCCTGGAGCTGAAGGATATACCGAATTGGCAAAGATCCTGGAGGTTGGACGAATCACTTCTATATGATCAGGCTATCTTAGAAGATTTGGAAAAGGAATTAAATATCTTCTTTATAGAGAATAATATAGAAAACATTGCATCAACTGTCCTGTGGGAAACCCATAAAGTCTTTATGAGGGGGAGATTAATAGCAGAGGGGGCGAAGAGGAAAAAAATTTGGACAGCCCAAAAACAATTCCTTCTACAGGAAATTCAGGAGATGGAACAGAAACACAAAAAGAGCTAATGATAATGAGGTAATGGTTGAGCTGATGGGAAAGCGGGAAGCCTTGAGGGACCTGTTGGAGCAAGAGACAAAACGTACTCTTACTAGAATGGCTATAAAACAGTATGAATTTGGAAATAAATCAGGGAGATTGCTGGCGGGGCAGATTAGACCCAGAAGGTACCCAAATTATAAAGCCAAGATGAAAGACAGAACAGGGGAGAGGAAATTTTCCACTAGAGATATCAGTAAAACCTTTAAAGAGTACTATCAATTACTATATAAAGTTAATGACCTACAGAATCCGGAGGACACACAGGATAGGAAAGATAAAATAGAAAGATATCTTAAGGAGATAAAACTACCGGAAATAGCAGAAGAGGACTCAAGGAGACTAGATAGTGAGATCTCTAGAGAAGAAATAGAGCAGGCAATTAAAAACAGTAAGGCGGGGAAAAGCCCCGGTCCTGTTGGATACACGTCCCTATACTTTAAAAAGTTTATTGGAATTTTGTCTCCTCACTATCATCTATATATGAACTCCATAGGAGGAGGTCATAAGATACGAGGGGAAGCTCTGGGTGCCTATATATCCCTCTTAGCAAAAGAGGGGAAGGACCCCACAATGTGCTCTAGCTTCAGGCCAATATCCCTGATCAATGAGGATATGAAAATATATGCAAGGATATTGGCAGAGAGACTAAAGCTGTATATGCCAGAACTCATAGGGAAAGATCAAGCAGGTTTTGTTCCTGGTAGGGAGACTAGAGATAACATCTTAAAAACAATTCTCCTAATACATGAAGCAAAGAAAGGTAGAAGACCAACCCTGTTCCTATCAATAGACGCCGAGAAGGCCTTTGATAGGCTGGATTGGGACTTCATGTTACAGACACTACATAAATTTGACATAGGACCCCGCATGCTTAGATGGATAGGGGCTCTGTACTCTATCCCTACGGCTCAAATTCAAATAAATGGATCCCTCTCGGAAAGTTTTTGTCTTTTTAATGGCACACGCCAGGGATGCCCATTGTCCCCTTTACTTTTTGTGCTGTCACTAGAACCCCTCCTAACATCTATAAGAATTAATCAGGAAATTCAAGGTATAGAGGTTGGGGTTCAAGAACATAAGATATCCGCTTTTGCGGATGACATTATGGTATATATAACAAATCCTACGCAAACCCTCCCAAAAGTTCTGGAGGAATTGGGAAAATATAGGGGAGTGTCCAATTTTAAGGTAAATTTGGAAAAAACGGAAATATTAAACATCTCGGTCCCTTCAAGTGAGAGTAGAGACCTTCAAAGAATATATCCCTTTAGGTGGAAACAAAAGGGAGTGAAATATTTGGGAGTGTGCCTGTCAAAATCAACTGTAGATTTATACCAAGATAATTATATGCCTCTTTTGAATAAAATTAAAAGGGAACTGAAGGGATACCCTGCTCACAGACTGTCATGGTTCGGCAGGATAAGCGTAATTAAAATGATGATCCTGCCAAAAGCCCTGTACATCTTTCAGAGCCTGCCAATAAATATCCCGGGGGCTTATTTTAAAACTCTGAGATCAGTGATACAGAAATTTGTTTCGAATAATAGAAGTAATCGTATTGCCTTCCGGATATTGACTAGATCAAAGGAGAAGGGAGGAGTATCCCGCCCAGATCTGGAAAAATATTACGAAGCGGCAATACTACGGAGAGTTATGGATTGGGCTCTGGCCCTCCAGACTAAAAAATGGGTTGAGCTGTAGGAAAAAATCTGTAAAGCTCTGCTAGGACAGATTATCTGGATTCCAAGACAATACAGAGGCCATATGGTTAAAGGGGCTCCGATTACGTTAGAAGCATTGAGAGTGTGGGATAAATTAATTAAAAATATACAGGGGCAACATAACAGTCCGTTAATGCCTCTAACAGGGAATGATTATTTCCCACCAGGGAAAAAGAATAAATTATATCTAAAATGGACCTCAGCGCCCTATCTGAGATTAAAGGATGTTATGAAGGGGAATGCTTTATGCTCACTAGCGGACCTGCGGGAAAGATATGGTTCTGTTCCATGGGAAGTGTGGAGATATAAACAGCTACAACATTTTGTAGGCTCCCTCCCAAAACCCCTTTGGGGGGTCGATGGGATGAATCCATGGGAAAAACTAGTCGATCAAGCGGGGAGAGAGAAATATGGAATTTCTAGTATATACAAGTTGCTGATGACATATGTTGAGAGAGGAGTTGGGTGCCTAACAGAAAGTTGGGAAATAGAACTGAATCAGCCATTGCCAGATAACATGAAAAGCAAAGTCTTAGATTACGTTCACTCTACATCTGTGGATACATGGATAAAAGAGATGAACTTTAAACTTCTTACTAAGTGGTACTATGTCCCAGCAAAATTACATAAGATGGATCCCCAGGTTTCACCTTTATGCTGGAGGGAATGCGGGGAGGTGGGAACCCATGCCCATATATGGTGGCAGTGCCCTAAGATCCAGCTATACTGGGAGGAAATTATAGATTTAATTAACAAGATCAGTGGAGTTAAGATTGGCATGGACCCATGGCAATGTCTGTTTCATGCAATAAATCTGACCAGGAAGAAGTATAAAGCAGCAATTATTCCAATTCTACTGAACGCAGCGAAGATATTGATTCCGAAACATTGGAGGGTAAAACAAGCACCAATGATACAGGAATGGCTGAGGGAAGTAGATAAAATAAGAATCTTAGAAGAGGCAATACACCTACACAAGGAACCCAAAAATGGCGATACTAGAATTTGGAGGGGTTGGGCAGTGTTCAAACACTCCTTGGTATATGCACGTTATATGAGTCACGAAAGTAGCATTTAAGGAATTTTGACGATTCAGCCAGGGTAGGAGGAGTAGGCCTTCCCCTTCCCCCCCCCCCCCCTGGGTGTGAGACCATTTTTGTTCCACCCCCCTCAGGGTTTTTTTTTTTTTTTTTCTTTTTTTTTTTTTTTTTTTCACATGAAGAGTTTGGAGGGTAATGTGGGTAGAAAGGGTAACTCGGGCCCCTTAATAAATAAATAATGAAAACATTTCTAGATGTTACTTTAATACAGAAAAAAAAAACTGAAATTGAGCACGAGGCAATTAGATGGGGAAAATTATTTATTTTATTTTTTTCACGATGAGGTGAGTAGGTGTTAGGGGAAGAAAGAGATATCTGGGCCCCCGTATAAACTATAAACAATAAAATAATATTAGAAGTCACAAAAGTCAAAAATAGCACTAGATCTGGGAAAAGAGCACAATATATTTAAATAGACTCAGGTGGAGGGGCTTTTATAATATTCTAGTTTTCCCCCCTCCCCCCCTTTTTTTTCACAACAAAAGGAGCCCTTTAGAAGTCACAAAAATTAAATATAGCACTAGATTTGGGAACAGAGCACGATATGATTCAAATGAGATAGATGGAGGGGGTTTTGGTATTATTACACTCCCCCCTCTTCTTTTTTTTTTCTTTCTCTCTTCTTTCTCCCCCCACGGGGGGTATGGGGGAAGGCCGAGGTAAAAGCAAAAGAAAAATAGGCGAATGCAGGATGGACCCATGGTAATGTTGATGTAGTTGTTGTTTATTTGTTGTTGTTATTTTTAATGTGATGTTGTGTTTTTGTCTGTAAAAATGTTATTATTTATTTTTTGTACTTATTGGAAATAATATGAAGGCTTTATGTTTGTATAAAAAATTGAATAAAATTAATTTAAACACAAATAGGGAGAGAGAGCGAGAGGGGGGAGAGAGAGCGAGAGGGGGGGAGAGAGCGAGAGGGGGAGAGAGCGAGAGGGGGAGAGAGAGAGCGAGAGGGGGAGAGAGGGCGAGAGAAGGAGAGAGAGGGCGAGAGAAAGAGAGAGAGAGAGGGCGGGAGAAAGAGGGAGAGAGGGTGAGAGAAGGAGAGAGAGAGGGGCGAGAGAAAGAGAGAGAGAGGGGGCGAGAGAAAGAGAGGGCGAGAGAGAGAGGGCGAGAGAATGAGAGAGAGAGGGGGCGAGAAAAAGAGAGAGAGAGGGCAAGAGAAAAAGAGAGAGAGGGGCGAGAGAAAGAGAGAGAGGGGGTGAGAGAGAGGGGAGAGAGAGAGGGCGAGAGAGGGGGCGAGAGAGAGAGGGGGAGAGAGAGAGAGGGGGAGAGAGAGAGGGGCGAGAGAGAGAGGGCGAGAGAGAAAGGGCGAGAGAGAGAGGAGAGAGGGAGGGAGGGAGAGAGAGAGAGGGGGAGGGAGAGAAGGAGAGGGAGAGAAGGAGAGAGAAGAAAATAGAAACATGGTTAAATAGACAGGCAGAGAGGGAGAGGGAGAATTACATAAACATATTACACAGACAACATAAAGACAAATCATAATTTTAAATCATATAAAATTAAACAAACAATAATTCATATTATGGTTTTGAGAATGTCAAAACCAATTGTCACAAATAGGGAGAGAGGGCGAGAGAGAAAGAGAAGGCGAGAGAGAGAGAGAGAGAGAGAGAGAAAGAGAGGGCGAGAGAGAGAAAGAGAAAGAAAGGGCGAGAGAGAGAGAGAGAAAGAGAGGGCGAGAGAGAGAGAGAGAGGGGACGAGAGAGAGATAGAAGGAGAGAGAGAGATAGAAGGAGAGAGAGAGAGAGATAGAAGGAGAGAGAGAGAGAAGGAGAGAGAGAGAGATAGAAGGAGAGAGAGAGATAGAAGGAGAGAGAGAGATAGAAGGAGAGAGAGAGATAGAAGGAGAGAGAGAGGGCGAGAGAGAGAGAGGGTGAGAGAGAGAATGCGAGAGAGGGCAAGAGAGAGAGGGCGAGAGAGAGGGCGAGAGAGAGAGGGCAAGAGAGAGAGAGGGCGAGAGAGAGGGCAAGAGAGAGAGAGAGGGCGAGAGAGAGAGAGAGGAGAGAGGAGAAAGATAGAAGGAGAGAGATAGAAGGAGAGAGAGAGGGAGGGAGAGAGAGAGGGAAGGAGAGAAGGAGAGGGAGAGAAGGAGAGAGAAGAAAAGAGAAACATGGTTAAATAGACAGACAGAGAGGGAGAGGGAGAATTACATAAACATATTACACAGATAACATAAAGACAAATCATAATTTTAAATCATATAAAATTAAACAAACAATAATTCATATTATGGTTTTGAGAATATCAAAACCAATCGTCACAAATAGGGAGAGAGAGCGAGAGGGGGGGGGAGAGAGCGAGAGGGGGAGAGAGAGAGCGAGAGGGGGGAGAGAGAGAGGGGAGAGAGGGCAAGAGAAGGAGAGAGAGGGCGAGAGAAAGAGAGAGAGAGAGGGTGTTGTGGAATTTCTAGGCTGCTGTTTGCAGAGCACACAGCCCATAATTCCTGTGCTATCTAAGCACACACTTTAGATTCATCTTTTTGCTATAATGCTATCTTTAGCTAAGTTTGCTAAGTTAAGTTCCACTCACCGTTCATTCCATCATTCATTCAAGGAAAGCACCAACACAGATCTTATGTTCTCATCTCAGCCTCCCAGCATAGTGTGTCTGGGAGCTGTGTGTCTCTCCTTTTATTGAAATCCCCCAGGATTAAAATCCCAACAGGAAGTGATGTCACAGCATGTGATCCTCACTAAAGAAGTTACCAACAGGAAGTGAGGTCACAGCATGTGACCTTCACACAGGGAAAATGACAAGGACATCCCTTCCAACAGGGAATGAAAGGATTCAATACAATAATACATACAGTGAATACAATAACGCATGATGGCTAACGTCTTATGGGTGTGTCCAGGCAGGGAAAGCGTATATGCTCCCAGCAAACAAAGCCGTATTGATTTAAAACATGGACGCCTTCCCTGACTCTGAAATGATCATAAGCTCTCATATTACCGCTGATAAGAATCCTTATTCTGCGCTATTCCATAGAATAACGCATATTCAGATTATACTATTATTGAATGGGGAGGGAGGCTATCTGCAGAAGCGCACTACGAATCCCAAGCAATGTTGATCAGACACAGCAGAGATAAGAGCACGCATCTGCTCATAACCAATGATGTTGTTGCAGAGCGAGGACATCCCCTCCTCAACGATCGTCCGTGCTAATGCACAGAGGGCCCCCCGTCGGTGGACATATCCGCACCCTGCAAACATCACACTCCAACCTCAAGACGTTTTCCCCTATCAGACGGGATTCAACCAGCCTCAGACTACCCCAATCAGCTCTTTTAGAGCGGGTTGCGGAAGTACTAACACTGGGTGACACTATGACAATACATATTAAATACATCTCCATAAAAATCTCCACAACAGTCCTCCCTTTTTTGTCATATGCACCCCATGTGTCCCTCGATGAAAGTTGATCTGCTTCCTACACCTGGAAATGAATCAGTCCTTAGTCCATAAAAAGGAAAACACGGCTTGACATGTAGACTCTACTCTTCAGGGGCATGACTTATAAAGGAGGACACGACATGGTGAGATGTAGTAATCGCCGATCCGTCTGTGATCCTCTGTGTCTTGTATGTGGGTCCGGTTTCGGGGCGTCTCATCAAGGAAACTCTGGTCACGCGTCAAATCAGGCAACAGGAGCATCTCGTCACGACATAGAAAGAATAGAAATAAAAACGACATGAGTATATATATTCCCACTTCCTTTAACCACGATCCGCTGTAAAAATAAAAATTGGATCCCCAAAGATTCCCAGACCCTTAAAATAGACTCCCAACCTTCACTTAGCTACAGCTCTGGCTTCAACAATTACATGAAGAACCCTATCCTTAACGGATGAGAATTGTTCAATCGTATCCCAAGCCCGAGCCCCCCCCCACATGCAGAACACCATTCCCAGACCTGGTCGGGGTTGGTGAACAAATCCCTTCTAGCTGTCCCTGCCATTCTTAATTTCCTGCGCCATCAGTACCTCGCGATCGGCCAAGAGATAAGGTGCTGGGACAGCTTCACCATCATGCATGAACCTCTTGCTTTGGGGGAATTACCTTTATAAGCTGCAGATCCACAGAAACACCAAACTAAAGTTCAAACACACTTGTGGGCTGCCTAGATACCCAAACCGACAAGAGACAGAGCCATTAAAACTATAACCAATTTTACCCTCTAAAAATACATCGTTAGATTCCATTGACAAGTGTCTGTCTGGAGTCTTCACTAGTCTGTCAAAACTCCTCATACCCATAATAACATCATAAATGGCATGTACCTCTGTCATCGCTGGGGACTAAAACTCGGTGAAGACTCAGAACAGACCATCGGTCCTGTTCACTTTCTGAGCTAGTCAGGACATACACTTTAAATAACTTGGGATGCTTTTCATCGTTACCCTTGCTGAAATTTACTAAACAACAAAAATATAAATAAACAAAGATACTCCTCATTCTTTGGTGTGGTTGAGCCGCTTCTTGCAGTGGCTGGCGTGGTCTCATCGCTCAAGCTTCTTTACAACGACCCAGTCACCTGGAACCATTGACAAAAGGTTCTTAGCCTCTGGGAAGGGAACCTACTTCACCAGACTGCTGCTTGCCGATTCAAATTCTATCGAAGAAAGACAGTCTTGGCACAAACTTGGTTAGAATTACAGAGGTTATTATTAGTTTGAAAAAAAAAACTGTCATTCTTACATTTATCACTTCTCCCCCCTTTTCTTCCTCATTACAGACTGAAGGAAGAAATGCGTGGTGCAGGAAAAAAGAAACAATGAAATAGCCTATGATACTTTTACCTCCCTTAGACTCATGTATTTATCCATATGTACCGCTGTCTACATACACCTGTTCTCTATGTACAAACTCCTTGGACCTGAAAAATACTTATAAGCAAAATCATTACTCTATCCTTCATATTTAACCCGCAAAGAATGGTAAAACAATAATGACATTCCTGTACATTGGTAAATTGTCAATGACATTCTTTCAAAACTGATTCAAACAAAACCCTCTGTAACCCTTACTTTTCCCGTTCCTACAAACATACAACAGCCGCGACGCATCGAAGGATCGCCGCGGTAAGTTCGAACATATTCACGTTACTACATACAAACATTCAGATACAAACGTGGGGGAGATACTTCATAGTTTCCAAAACCAAAAATGAAAAAAACAAAAACAGCCAGAATTCTCCCTTCACTCTTTCAGCAATAGAAAAAAAAAATACTATGGGACAAACATGAGAGCAGCTCGAGAACCTTCATGGACCAGCCATACAAAGTTCAAACAAACGGGCATGAGCCACCATTCCTCATCATTACAGATTTCTGAAGCCGCAGCTCAACTACATCCATTCCAGAGGGATACCCAAAATAGTATCCTTGGACCACCTATGTTAATCTTTTTGGGGTTCAAAGGCCTTTGCCCCAAAACTAGGCTTCGTGCACTGTGTGACCGTCTGACTATGGGAAGCCTCCATTCCTTCCCTTTGCACAGACCTCCTTGTGTCCATGGCGATTCGAATCGGCTTATCGTCTTAAACCTGCGTCCAGGTTAAACCGTTGCACCCATTTTCGGAGAGCACCGCCCGGTGTCTTCTTATACGGTGGATTGAAGAACTACAACCACTATATGGTCAAGTCTTCCAACTAGAAACCCTAACCGAGGCGTCAACTCTATGGCTTGTTGTCCCAACACTTTTGGAACTACAGCAACAACCACAGATCAACCCCCGAAATAGGCCTCTACCCCTCACAGTGCATGCATACACAGGCATTTTCCGCTATACACCCATACACTGCGTTGTCAGACTAAACCACACAGAACACTTACGCCAGTTTACCACCTGCAGAACAATGTGGCTTCTCTCTGTATCTATATGATAAAACAATGGTGATGCCCCCCCTGTTTTTCTCTCTACCCAAAACTGTATTACAGTACAAAACTTCACAAAACTGGAACAAAATATAAAACACTTTTAAATGCAAAAATGTTTTTCTATTTTCCTTCCAAACACAAATCTCATTGCTCACCTTTAAAAACTCCAAGCTCCTCCCACCAACTTTCTGCTGATATATAAATGCTGAAAAGAAACTTCTGGTTATGCTCAGCTACTTAAAAAAAACTGGTTTATTTACATATCAATTGTTCAGGAAGAGGGAGGGGGAGGGGAGGCCTTAGCCCTAATCGCCTTGTCTATCAAGACTTCAAAAAAATCCATGGCTACACATCATATATATTTCAACCATTTAAAACCTTGTCAAGGAAATGGTGGAATAAACCCCCCTTTGCAAATGGGAGGGAATCCCCCCTGACCCACATTCCCTGGAAGTCAGACCATAAGTTGGGACTCAAAATACAAACTCCTGCCAAAAGATGGCTATACAGTACAAGTTCCAAAAAATGAATTGCCCTCTGGGAAACTCCCAAATATTTAAACATAAAAACACATCATTGTACAAAAACTCTGTTAGTCTTACAATCTATCAAAATTCAGTGTAAAGTGAAGTTTTTCTTAAAACCAAAATCCAATACAAAAAACCGCCGCTCATATACTGCAAAGTCAGCTGACCCTGCAATAGCTTACATTCACTTAAATGAAAACAGAGAAATCCCCATCCTACCACCACCTGCATGGAGTTTGCATGTCCTCCCTGTGTCTGCGTTGGCCTCCTCCCACACTCCAAATGCTGGTAGGTCAGCCAGATCCCATCCATAAATGGGCCCCAGCATGTGCGTGTGTCTGCAAGCACGTTGTGGCCCCTCAGGGTAAAACCGTGCTATCTCAAGATACCACTCTACTCAACTCAAAAGGCGATGCTTAGAAAAACTATTTAATCTAGCAAACGCATAAAACAGGACAAAACTGCGCCAATCAACAAATGCCAACACAGTATCCCGGGGCTGATGTGCACCAACCACTAGATACCAAAAAAACAATGGCCAATGATTATAAAACATATGACAAAAGTCCAGATGAATGCCCAGATGATGCAATAAAAACCCCAAAAATTAAACCACAATACTGAATTATAGAACTAAAAATGATGGATTAATAGTCCCACTGCAAAGGCATAAATCCTGCAAAATCACAAGCTGAGATCAGCAGATGACCATGCAACACACAGTGACATCAGCAAACAAAGGTAAGGCAACAGCCTACCAGTGGCAAGCCCATGAATGGTGGATGAACTATCACAAGCCTCATGGACAACAACAATGGCGCCATGCAATTTTTCCCGCCAAAACCAGCATGGGACGTCAAAAGAAAATCAAAAATGTTTTTCTCCACAAAGACAGACTACACCATTGAGATTTTTCTAAATTATCATCAAAATCCACTGAAAAAGGTGTGTCTGCTACACTCTACAAGGACCACATGTACACTTACAAACTTAAACCCTTTGGCCAACTAAACAGCACATTCAATAAATGTTAGTTACATGACAATATTAAAAACATGTTCATTTCTCTAAGTTAATATACTCTGAGATATTCACCACACACATACAGTACAATGTTGCCTGCATGTCTGCTCAGAGTTTCCTTCCCTCAGGGCACAGCCCCAGCAATACAAAGCAGTGGGCAAGCCCTTCCCCCATTCAAGCACATGGCTCACAAACAATCATCCATTTACAAACTTCTCAGTGCAGGCTGCACTAAATAATCACAGCTATACCTTCATTTCATACACAATATACAGTTTCCATCAGCATTCACACAGGCTCAAACACTACACACAACTTTGTTCTGAAAATTGGAAAGTCAGATATACACAACTTTCAAACATGTTGGCAGTGATAGCCATGCTGCCTGCCCCACCCCTGCTAAACCTCATGGGGGCAGCCATTTTCAGCTTCTCTCACACAAACATCCAGGCACACCCAGGCACACACAATCAAATTCACAGGCATACGATCCATGACAAAATCACACACACATCTCTCGTACTGCAAACAGCATTATTTCAAAAAGACGAAAATGTTTGTTCTTTTACAAAGTACAGCCTCTTCACGCATCACATTGCAGGTCCACTCTCCCCCTCTGCTGATGTGATGCTCAAAGAGGCCGCAATTGGTCCAATCAGAGTTGCCATTACTGTTGTGGAATTATTGGTTGTCTGCAGAGCACACAGCCCATATTTCCTGAGCTAAAGATAGCATTATTGCAAAAAGATGAATCTAAAGTGTGTGCTTAATTAGCACAGGAAATATGGGCTGTGTGCTCTGCAGACAACCAATAATTCCACGACAAGGGCGAGAGAAAGAGAGAGAGGGGGGGCGAGAGGGCGAGGGCGAGAGAGAGAGGGCGAGAGAGAGAGAGGGCGAGAGATGAACACATGAGGAGGAAAAGGTGACCTAATAAATCTGCTCCTCAAAGCGGGATCTACCTGGAAGGAAACCCGTGGACACTTCGGGATTGTGCTGCAGTCTGCCCTATTTGGAGAAACAGCTGGGGAACACACGGACCTGGCCGGGAGCAATTACATCACTCTGTCTACCCCCGTAGGGGTGCGAAGAGCTGGTGAGTGGGGACCCTTGTGAGGGAATACCAGGAAAGCCATTGAAACAGTTACCTGCTGGCAATTATATAACAACTTTTTAATGAACACTGGGAATATTTCACTATTTTAGGCACTATTTAGGAGTGGACTTTTATCTTGTGATACACAATTTGTTTTCCTTTTTTTCACCATATATACATATATTTTTTGGATCCACATTTTTATGATTATGTCATTTGGTCTTGATCTTTGCACATATTTATGGTTTATCACTATTTCGATTGTAACTTATGCACTTTAAAGATTTTTACTAGGTGGTGGTACCACACCCAGCAGTGGTGTGGCCTTCTATACATTCTTCATATATAGCTTTGTGGGAACAAGGTTATATTTATTTTCACCAATATAATCTCTGATTTAGGGTATATTTTCTAGCCGTTATAGCCACACCTCTTTTTCACCTTAGAGTGTATCTAAGGTAAGAGCAGCGCCACACCCCATTATTACTCGCTCATATCAACTAAGATCCTATTTAGTATCCCATTAGGGGGGTTGCAGCTCAATATACAGTCAGAGATCCTAAGCGCAGGAACATACATTTTCTTCTCAGAAAATAGAAACATATTACAGAGACAACATACAGACAAATCACAATTTTAAACTATATAAAATTAAACAAACAATAATTCATATTATTCATATTATGAGAATATTAAAACCAATCGTCACAAATAGGGAGAGAGGGCGAGAGAGAAAGAGAGGGCGAGAGAGAGAGAGAAAGAGAGGGCGAGAGGGAGAGAGGGCGAGAGGGAGAGAGGGCGAGAGAGAGAAGGAGAGAGGGCAAGAGAGAGAGAGAGAGAAGGAGAGAGAGAGAGACAAGGGGGGGAGAGAGAGAGGAGATAGATAGAAGGAGAGAGATAGAAGGAGAGAGAGAGGGAGGGAGAGAGAGAGGGAGGGAGAGAAGGAGAGGGAGAGAAGGAGAGAGAAGAAATTAGAAACATGGTTAAATAGAAAGGCAGAGAGGGAGAGGGAGAATTACATAAACATATTACACAGATAACATGAAGACAAATCATAATTTTAAATCATATAATATTAAACAAACAATAATTCATATTATGGTTTTGAGAATATCAAAACCAATCGTCACAAATAGGAAGAGAGGGCGAGAGAGAAAGAGAGGGCGAGAGAGAGAGAGAGAAAGAGAGGGCGAGAGAGAGAGAAAGAGAGAGAGAAAGAGAGGGCGAGACAGAGAGAGAAAGAGAGGGCGAGAGAGAGAGAAAGAGAGGGCGAGAGAGAGAGAGGGAAAGAGAGGGCGAGAGAGAGAGAGAAAAAGAGGGCGAGAGATAGAGAGAAAGAGAGGGCGAGAGAGAGAGAAAGAGAGGGAGAGAGAGAGAGGGGGGCCAGAGAGAGAGAGAAAGAGAGGGCGAGAGAGAGAGAAAGAGAGGGCGAGAGAGAGAGGGTGGGAGAGAGAGAGAAAGAGAGGGCGAGAGAGAGAGGTCGAGAGAGAGAGAAAGAGAGGGCGAGAGAGAAAGAGAGGGCGAGAGAGAGAGAGAAAGAGAGGGCGCGAGAGAGAGAGAAAGAGAGGCCGAGAGAGAGAGAAAGAGAGGGCGAGAGAGAGAAAGAGAGGGCGAAATAGAGAAAGAAAGAGAGGGCGAGAGAGAGAGAGAAAGAGAGGACGAGAGAGAGAGAAAGAGATGGAGAGAGAGAGAGAGAAAGAGGGGGCGAGAGAGAGAGAGAGAAAGAGAGGGTGAGAGAGAGAGAGAGAAAGAGAGGGCGAGAGAGAGAGAGAAAGAGAGGGCGAGAGAGAGAGAAAGAGAGGGCGAGAGAGAGAGAGAGAGAAAGAGAGGATGAGAGAGGGAGAAAGAGAGGGCGAGAGAGAGGGAGAGAGAGGGAGAGAGAGATAGAAAGTGAGGGCGAGAAAGAGAGGGCGAGAGAGAGAAAGAGAGGGTGAGAGAGAGAGAGAGAGAAGGAGAGAGAGAAAGAGAGAGAGAGAAGGAGAGAGGGCGAGAGAGAGAAGGAGAGAGAGAGACAAGGGGAGAGAGAGAGAGACAAGGGGAGAGAGAGAGACAGAGAGAGAGAGAAAGGAAAATAGAAACATATTACAGAGACAACATACAGACAAATCACAATTTTAAAACAATAGAAACACATTTAAACACATAAAAGATACTGAGAGACATAGCAATAGCAATGGAAAACACAAAAATATTTAATCAACAATGATTTAATCAATAAAATAATGTTAATAGGTCTTACAAAAAAAAACGCAATATAACGGGACCGCGAAAACTGAACCGCGATATAACGGGGGTTTACTGTAAAATTAAACAAACAATAATTCATATTATGGTTTTGAGAATATCAAAACCAATTGTCACAAATAGGGAGAGAGAGCGAGAGAGAAAGAGAGGGCGAGTGGGGGGGGGAGGAGTAAGAACATGGCACCAAGCAGTGTGATGCTGCGAGTTCCTGAGAGCTCTCCCCTGGACGGACATGCGGAAGCTTGTGTATTAATGAAGAAGCCAGCCCACACCCACACCTTTACCCTCACCTGAAGCTGCAAACCTGACACGATCTGGAGCGCTGGTCCCGCCGTGCCGTGCTGTGTTGTACTGTGTTGTGCTCCGGCTGCGATCAGCGTCTAGCGGTCGGCGATGTCGGCGCGCTCTGTACACGGACGGCAGCCCACGTCCAGCCCTAAGCCCAGCGAAGTTACCCCCCCTGATCTGAAGGGGGTCGGAGAGGTGTGATCCGCGGGTCCCAGTACTATTGATCGGGCCGGCTGGCTGGAGGGGAGTGGAGGGGGCTGCTGCTGCTGCTGGTGTTGGAGGAAGGAGAGAGGAGAGCGTGTTTAGCCGTCGCTGCAGACCCAGACCCAGATCCGCAGAGACCAGCAGGAGAACGTCCTGTGCCTGGCCGTCTACTGAGCGAGGAAGAGTGGGGGCGAAGCCGGATAGAGAGCGGGGGTCCAGGTGCGTAAGGGATTGTACGCCTTCTGGAGGTTCATCAGCGGAGAACCGGCGGTTCTGTGAAAGGGAAACTACCTGGAAGTTCCATGAGTCAGCCTCATAGACAGTGCTGCAAGATTGGGTAGGACTATCTACTTTTTTTTTGTTTGCTATAAAAGGGCGCAGGCACTTAGCTGGCTGGCTGGAGGCTGGAGGGAGAGGGATCAAGAAGAGGACTGCGAGATATATCTAAGGCTGCACATATTTTTTATTTATTTTTGACTACGATAGAGGTGGACGGTATAAGGTATTTTACTGTAGGAATATATAGAATACACAAAGAAACTGGAAAAACTCCCTACATAGAGACCTGAAATTTGAGATCTGAAATCAGCCCCCATGATCCAGACTACTGTGGATCAGCCTGTACTTGCCTCTCAGCTCCAGACCTTTATACCATTCACTAATATGAGCCTGTACCTGAGTCCTGGACATATCTGAGCTTTGGAGGTCCCCTGGAGGTGCAAAAACTTAAGGGCTCTTTGGTTTGCCAACACGGCAGTCAAGAAACAATCTTTTTTTTTTTTTGTCTGTAGTATTGTAACTCATATAGAAGCCTGTAGGGTATATGTGGAGGCTGAAAAGAGAAGGAAAACCTTTAAATAGATGCTTGAAGTAGTCTATTCTGCTTGAATTGGCTTAAACTAGCCTGTAAATACTGTGTACACTTTTTTTTTTTTTTTACATAGTCTGCCTACATAGTCTGCCTTGACTTTATGTGACCTTCCATGATACATTGATTCTTATTGATTCTTATTATTTTTTTTTATTTTTTTTGTCATTCAGAATTAATTAAATAGAACTTGAATCTTTGTTATCTCAGGGACTTAGGGCGTACCACATACAGGTCTGTGATTTGCTGTGGTGGCCCAGCCATATTAGTAATTCTCTCCTGGTCCTGGATACTTAGAAAACGGAAGGGAATGTCTTTTATTTTTATTTATTTTATTTTTTTTTATTTTTTTTGTATCTATGGTAACTCCCTAGGGGTTAATTGGATTGGATTTGTTGAAGTCTAGAAGTTTAGAAGTTTAGACGTTATAAAATTAATTTATAAAAAGAGGTAATAAACGGATAACGTATAGTGAGAGTAGAAGAGAAGAAACAGCTAGGAAGGGAAGATGGGAAGAAGAGGGGCTAAGACCAATCAGGCCGACAGTGGAGGCAGCAATTCTATAAAAATTTATATGGTACAGGAGAAAGTGGATCAGGGGGTAGAACAAATAACAGAAAACGTAGATGGAATAGCTGTTCCCCCAGAAGGGCAAAATAATGTTAGGGACCCAGGAGAAGAAGGGGCTCTACAGCAGGATCAACATCAAAAGAAAATGGAAAAGGAAATAGATAAACTCCAGGCTCTTCCTACAAAGCAAGACATGGTTGAAATGATGGCCCACTTAGAAGGCATGATTAAAAGGGAACTGAGTGCCACTAGAATGGATATACAAAATGTGCTACAAAGAGTGGAAGAATCGGAGGTTCATTTAGATGAACACAAAAAGGCTATTGTGGAGCTGCAGGAGAGGGTGGAGTCGGATTGGGTAGAAATGAGGAACATCCGGTATAAAATTGAAGACCAAGAGAATCGTAATAGACGTAACAACTTGAGGATACGCGGTCTACCGGAGTCAGTTAAAGATAGGGACCTAGAAATAACGATTCGAGAGCTGTTCAACAAAATATTGAAAAAGGAAGCAACAACTCCTATGTTGTTTGAAAGAGTGCATAGAGTACAAAGAGCAACTACCCCTTCAACAGAACTAGTGAGAGACGTGATAGCGAGATTTTCGAACTTTGAAATAAAACAACAAGTCTCACAGGGCCTACGAAGCACTGCACCAATAGAATTTATGGGCGCAGAGATCCTTGTTTTTACAGATTTATCACAAGAAACTCTGGCTCGCAGGAGGGCGTTGAAACCCCTGATAAAACAATTACAGAATAAAAAGATTGAGTACAGATGGGGTTTCCCAGCCTGCTTAATAGCAAAGAATCAGGGGGTTTCAGCTACACTGCGATTTCCAGAGGATCTGAATGGTTTCTGTAGTAAGTTAGATATGCCAATACCACAGTTAGAAAACTGGGAAAAAAAACCCCAGAATGGAAGAAGTTGAAAGATCAGCCATGGAACAAAGTTTAGACTGTTAGGAAATGATTAAGACAATAAAGATGTGGGGGTGAAGGTGGGGAGGGAGGTAAGAGAAAAGATGTCCGTCCAGGGAGGGTTTGGTGGGGATTGGCAATGCCCTTCCGGCCCCCCGGGACCTCCTCAGTTGTGGGGGTGAGGTCCGGGTGGCCAGGTGGTCATATTGGGACCCCTAGGATATGCCCCATCTGGTTGGACGCCCTGCTTATGGGTGACAGTAGGATGGGCCATAACATTGATATATAATGTAATTTGGGGGGGAGGGGGAGGGGGAATATACATGAGGGGGTGTTATGTTGTGTGGTTATGTTTGTGTGTGTTTTTTATTAGTAGAATGGGTCAATCCTGGAACAATAAAAGAATTACCTCTTGCTACTTTGGCTATAGACAGTCAGCAAGCGAACCCTATGTTGCTAAGAAATGGCCCCTCTAAAGATAGTTACTTACAATGTTAGAGGTTTAAATAGCCCTAGTAAACGCCATCAAATATTGCAAGAATTGAAAGGATGGGCATCAAATGTAGTCTTTCTGCAAGAGACCCATTTTAAATCTTCATCTAGGGTGGGACTGAGTTCTAGGGGTTTCCCAATGTGGTTTCATGGGTATTCCCCAAACAAGAGATCTAAGGGGGTAGCAATAGGTTTTGACAGACACACTCCATCTATCTTGAAAGCAATGGAATCAGACTCAGAAGGAAGGTATTTATTTTTAAAAGGTTATTTGTTTAATAAAGAGTATACATTAGTAAATATTTACTGCCCTAATGTCCATCCCAGTCTGTTCTTAAAAAAGGTACTGAAAAAATTGGAAAACTTTAGAGAAGGAAAAGTGATTATGGCAGGAGACCTAAACTTTGTGTTTGATCCAAGTCTGGACACTCAACCCATTTCCCTCCGGTCAGAGGGGAAAAATTTAAGGACAGTTAAACAAAAATTATACCAGCAGCAATTAGTGGATGCCTGGAGAATTTTATACCCGAGAGGGAGGGATTATACATATTATTCCCAGGTACATTCCTCATATTCAAGAATAGATTACGTGTTCTTGGACCATCAGCTCTTGGAAGGTTTAATAAAGGTAGAAGTGAAGTCGATCACCCTCTCCGATCACGCATCGGTTATAGTCAGCCTGGAGCTGAAGGATATACCGAATTGGCAAAGATCCTGGAGGTTGGACGAATCACTTCTATATGATCAGGCTATCTTAGAAGATTTGGAAAAGGAATTAAATATCTTCTTTATAGAGAATAATATAGAAAACATTGCATCAACTGTCCTGTGGGAAACCCATAAAGTCTTTATGAGGGGGAGATTAATAGCAGAGGGGGCGAAGAGGAAAAAAATTTGGACAGCCCAAAAACAATTCCTTCTACAGGAAATTCAGGAGATGGAACAGAAACACAAAAAGAGCTAATGATAATGAGGTAATGGTTGAGCTGATGGGAAAGCGGGAAGCCTTGAGGGACCTGTTGGAGCAAGAGACAAAACGTACTCTTACTAGAATGGCTATAAAACAGTATGAATTTGGAAATAAATCAGGGAGATTGCTGGCGGGGCAGATTAGACCCAGAAGGTACCCAAATTATAAAGCCAAGATGAAAGACAGAACAGGGGAGAGGAAATTTTCCACTAGAGATATCAGTAAAACCTTTAAAGAGTACTATCAATTACTATATAAAGTTAATGACCTACAGAATCCGGAGGACACACAGGATAGGAAAGATAAAATAGAAAGATATCTTAAGGAGATAAAACTACCGGAAATAGCAGAAGAGGACTCAAGGAGACTAGATAGTGAGATCTCTAGAGAAGAAATAGAGCAGGCAATTAAAAACAGTAAGGCGGGGAAAAGCCCCGGTCCTGTTGGATACACGTCCCTATACTTTAAAAAGTTTATTGGAATTTTGTCTCCTCACTATCATCTATATATGAACTCCATAGGAGGAGGTCATAAGATACGAGGGGAAGCTCTGGGTGCCTATATATCCCTCTTAGCAAAAGAGGGGAAGGACCCCACAATGTGCTCTAGCTTCAGGCCAATATCCCTGATCAATGAGGATATGAAAATATATGCAAGGATATTGGCAGAGAGACTAAAGCTGTATATGCCAGAACTCATAGGGAAAGATCAAGCAGGTTTTGTTCCTGGTAGGGAGACTAGAGATAACATCTTAAAAACAATTCTCCTAATACATGAAGCAAAGAAAGGTAGAAGACCAACCCTGTTCCTATCAATAGACGCCGAGAAGGCCTTTGATAGGCTGGATTGGGACTTCATGTTACAGACACTACATAAATTTGACATAGGACCCCGCATGCTTAGATGGATAGGGGCTCTGTACTCTATCCCTACGGCTCAAATTCAAATAAATGGATCCCTCTCGGAAAGTTTTTGTCTTTTTAATGGCACACGCCAGGGATGCCCATTGTCCCCTTTACTTTTTGTGCTGTCACTAGAACCCCTCCTAACATCTATAAGAATTAATCAGGAAATTCAAGGTATAGAGGTTGGGGTTCAAGAACATAAGATATCCGCTTTTGCGGATGACATTATGGTATATATAACAAATCCTACGCAAACCCTCCCAAAAGTTCTGGAGGAATTGGGAAAATATAGGGGAGTGTCCAATTTTAAGGTAAATTTGGAAAAAACGGAAATATTAAACATCTCGGTCCCTTCAAGTGAGAGTAGAGACCTTCAAAGAATATATCCCTTTAGGTGGAAACAAAAGGGAGTGAAATATTTGGGAGTGTGCCTGTCAAAATCAACTGTAGATTTATACCAAGATAATTATATGCCTCTTTTGAATAAAATTAAAAGGGAACTGAAGGGATACCCTGCTCACAGACTGTCATGGTTCGGCAGGATAAGCGTAATTAAAATGATGATCCTGCCAAAAGCCCTGTACATCTTTCAGAGCCTGCCAATAAATATCCCGGGGGCTTATTTTAAAACTCTGAGATCAGTGATACAGAAATTTGTTTCGAATAATAGAAGTAATCGTATTGCCTTCCGGATATTGACTAGATCAAAGGAGAAGGGAGGAGTATCCCTCCCAGATCTGGAAAAATATTACGAAGCGGCAATACTACGGAGAGTTATGGATTGGGCTCTGGCCCTCCAGACTAAAAAATGGGTTGAGCTGTAGGAAAAAATCTGTAAAGCTCTGCTAGGACAGATTATCTGGATTCCAAGACAATACAGAGGCCATATGGTTAAAGGGGCTCCGATTACGTTAGAAGCATTGAGAGTGTGGGATAAATTAATTAAAAATATACAGGGGCAACATAACAGTCCGTTAATGCCTCTAACAGGGAATGATTATTTCCCACCAGAGAAAAAGAATAAATTATATCTAAAATGGACCTCAGCGCCCTATCTGAGATTAAAGGATGTTATGAAGGGGAATGCTTTATGCTCACTAGCGGACCTGCGGGAAAGATATGGTTCTATTCCATGGGAAGTGTGGAGATATAAACAGCTACAACATTTTGTAGGCTCCCTCCCAAAACCCCTTTGGGGGGTCGATGGGATGAATCCATGGGAAAAACTAGTCGATCAAGCGGGGAGAGAGAAATATGGAATTTCTAGTATATACAAGTTGCTGATGACATATGTTGAGAGAGGAGTTGGGTGCCTAACAGAAAGTTGGGAAATAGAACTGAATCAGCCATTGCCAGATAACATGAAAAGCAAAGTCTTAGATTACGTTCACTCTACATCTGTGGATACACGGATAAAAGAGATGAACTTTAAACTTCTTACTAAGTGGTACTATGTCCCAGCAAAATTACATAAGATGGATCCCCAGGTTTCACCTTTATGCTTGAGGGAATGCGGGGAGGTGGGAACCCATGCCCATATATGGTGGCAGTGCCCTAAGATCCAGCTATACTGGGAGGAAATTATAGATTTAATTAACAAGATCAGTGGAGTTAAGATTGGCATGGACCCATGGCAATGTCTGTTTCATGCAATAAATCTCCCCAGGAAGAAGTATAAAGCAGCAATTATTCCAATTCTACTGAACGCAGCGAAGATATTGATTCCGAAACATTGGAGGGTAAAACAAGCACCAATGATACAGGAATGGCTGAGGGAAGTAGATAAAATAAGAATCTTAGAAGAGGCAATACACCTACACAAGGAACCCAAAAATGGCGATACTAGAATTTGGAGGGGTTGGGCAGTGTTCAAACACTCCTTGGTATATGCACGTTATATGAGTCATGAAAGTAGCATTTAAGGAATTTTGACGATTCAGCCAGGGTAGGAGGAGTAGGCCTTCCCCTTCCCCCCCCCCCCTGGGTGTGAGACCATTTTTGTTCCACCCCCCTCGGGGTTTTTTTTTTTTTTCACATGAAGAGTTTGGAGGGTAATGTGGGTAGAAAGGGTAACTCGGGCCCCTTAATAAATAAATAATGAAAACATTTCTAGATGTTACTTTAATACAGAAAAAAAAACTGAAATTGAGCACGAGGCAATTAGATGGGGAAAATTATTTATTTTATTTTTTTCACGATGAGGTGAGTAGGTGTTAGGGGAAGAAAGAGATATCTGGGCCCCCGTATAAACTATAAACAATAAAATAATATTAGAAGTCACAAAAGTCAAAAATAGCACTAGATCTGGGAAAAGAGCACAATATATTTAAATAGACTCAGGTGGAGGGGCTTTTATAATATTCTAGTTTTCCCCCCTCCCCCCCTTTTTTTTCACAACAAAAGGAGCCCTTTAGAAGTCACAAAAATTAAATATAGCACTAGATTTGGGAACAGAGCACGATATGATTCAAATGAGATAGATGGAGGGGGTTTTGGTATTATTACACTCCCCCCTCTTCTTTTTTTTTTCTTTCTCTCTTCTTTCTCCCCCCACGGGGGGTATGGGGGAAGGCCGAGGTAAAAGCAAAAGAAAAATAGGCGAATGCAGGATGGACCCATGGTAATGTTGATGTAGTTGTTGTTTATTTGTTGTTGTTATTTTTAATGTGATGTTGTGTTTTTGTCTGTAAAAATGTTATTATTTATTTTTTGTACTTATTGGAAATAATATGAAGGCTTTATGTTTGTATAAAAAATTGAATAAAATTAATTTAAACACAAATAGGGAGAGAGAGCGAGAGGGGGGAGAGAGAGCGAGAGGGGGGGAGAGAGCGAGAGGGGGAGAGAGCGAGAGGGGGAGAGAGAGAGCGAGAGGGGGAGAGAGGGCGAGAGAAGGAGAGAGAGGGCGAGAGAAAGAGAGAGAGAGAGGGCGGGAGAAAGAGGGAGAGAGGGTGAGAGAAAGAGAGAGAGAGGGGGCGAGAGAAAGAGAGGGCGAGAGAGAGAGGGCGAGAGAATGAGAGAGAGAGGGGGCGAGAAAAAGAGAGAGAGAGGGCAAGAGAAAAAGAGAGAGAGGGGCGAGAGAAAGAGAGAGAGGGGGTGAGAGAGAGGGGAGAGAGAGAGGGCGAGAGAGGGGGCGAGAGAGAGAGGGGGAGAGAGAGAGAGGGGGAGAGAGAGAGGGGCGAGAGAGAGAGGGCGAGAGAGAAAGGGCGAGAGAGAGAGGAGAGAGGGAGGGAGGGAGAGAGAGAGAGGGGGAGGGAGAGAAGGAGAGGGAGAGAAGGAGAGAGAAGAAAATAGAAACATGGTTAAATAGACAGGCAGAGAGGGAGAGGGAGAATTACATAAACATATTACACAGACAACATAAAGACAAATCATAATTTTAAATCATATAAAATTAAACAAACAATAATTCATATTATGGTTTTGAGAATGTCAAAACCAATTGTCACAAATAGGGAGAGAGGGCGAGAGAGAAAGAGAAGGCGAGAGAGAGAGAGAATGAGAGAGAGAGAGAGAGAGAGAAAGAGAGGGCGAGAGAGAGAAAGAGAAAGAAAGGGCGAGAAAGAGAGGAGGGCGAGAGAGAGAGAGAGAGAGGGGACGAGAGAGAGATAGAAGGAGAGAGAGAGATAGAAGGAGAGAGAGAGAGAGATAGAAGGAGAGAGAGAGAAGGAGAGAGAGAGATAGAAGGAGAGAGAGAGATAGAAGGAGAGAGAGAGATAGAAGGAGAGAGAGAGATAGAAGGAGAGAGAGAGGGCGAGAGAGAGAGGGTGAGAGAGAGAATGCGAGAGAGGGCAAGAGAGAGAGGGCGAGAGAGAGGGCGAGAGAGAGAGGGCAAGAGAGAGAGAGGGCGAGAGAGAGGGCAAGAGAGAGAGAGGGCGAGAGAGAGAGAGAGAGAGGAGAGAGGAGAAAGATAGAAGGAGAGAGATAGAAGGAGAGAGAGAGGGAGGGAGAGAGAGAGGGAAGGAGAGAAGGAGAGGGAGAGAAGGAGAGAGAAGAAAAGAGAAACATGGTTAAATAGACAGACAGAGAGGGAGAGGGAGAATTACATAAACATATTACACAGATAACATAAAGACAAATCATAATTTTAAATCATATAAAATTAAACAAACAATAATTCATATTATGGTTTTGAGAATATCAAAACCAATCGTCACAAATAGGGAGAGAGAGCGAGAGGGGGGGGAGAGAGGGGGAGAGAGAGAGCGAGAGGGGGGAGAGAGAGAGGGGAGAGAGGGCAAGAGAAGGAGAGAGAGGGCGAGAGAAAGAGAGAGAGAGAGGGTGTTGTGGAATTTCTAGGCTGCTGTTTGCAGAGCACACAGCCCATAATTCCTGTGCTATCTAAGCACACACTTTAGATTCATCTTTTTGCTATAATGCTATCTTTAGCTAAGTTTGCTAAGTTAAGTTCCACTCACCGTTCATTCCATCATTCATTCAAGGAAAGCACCAACACAGATCTTATGTTCTCATCTCAGCCTCCCAGCATAGTGTGTCTGGGAGCTGTGTGTCTCTCCTTTTATTGAAATCCCCCAGGATTAAAATCCCAACAGGAAGTGATGTCACAGCATGTGATCCTCACTAAAGAAGTTACCAACAGGAAGTGAGGTCACAGCATGTGACCTTCACACAGGGAAAATGACAAGGACATCCCTTCCAACAGGGAATGAAAGGATTCAATACAATAATACATACAGTGAATACAATAACGCATGATGGCTAACGTCTTATGGGTGTGTCCAGGCAGGGAAAGCGTATATGCTCCCAGCAAACAAAGCCGTATTGATTTAAAACATGGACGCCTTCCCTGACTCTGAAATGATCATAAGCTCTCATATTACCGCTGATAAGAATCCTTATTCTGCGCTATTCCATAGAATAACGCATATTCAGATTATACTATTATTGAATGGGGAGGGAGGCTATCTGCAGAAGCGCACTACGAATCCCAAGCAATGTTGATCAGACACAGCAGAGATAAGAGCACGCATCTGCTCATAACCAATGATGTTGTTGCAGAGCGAGGACATCCCCTCCTCAACGATCGTCCGTGCTAATGCACAGAGGGCCCCCCGTCGGTGGACATATCCGCACCCTGCAAACATCACACTCCAACCTCAAGACGTTTTCCCCTATCAGACGGGATTCAACCAGCCTCAGACTACCCCAATCAGCTCTTTTAGAGCGGGTTGCGGAAGTACTAACACTGGGTGACACTATGACAATACATATTAAATACATCTCCATAAAAATCTCCACAACAGTCCTCCCTTTTTTGTCATATGCACCCCATGTGTCCCTCGATGAAAGTTGATCTGCTTCTTACACCTGGAAATGAATGAGTCCTTAGTCCATAAAAAGGAAAACACGGCTTGACATGTAGACTCTACTCTTCAGGGGCATGACTTATAAAGGAGGACACGACATGGTGAGATGTAGTAATCGCCGATCCGTCTGTGATCCTCTGTGTCTTGTATGTGGGTCCGGTTTCGGGGCGTCTCATCAAGGAAACTCTGGTCACGCGTCAAATCAGGCAACAGGAGCATCTCGTCACGACATAGAAAGAATAGAAATAAAAACGACATGAGTATATATATTCCCACTTCCTTTAACCACGATCCGCTGTAAAAATAAAAATTGGATCCCCAAAGATTCCCAGACCCTTAAAATAGACTCCCAACCTTCACTTAGCTACAGCTCTGGCTTCAACAATTACATGAAGAACCCTATCCTTAACGGATGAGAATTGTTCAATCGTATCCCAAGCCCGAGCCCCCCCCCACATGCAGAACACCATTCCCAGACCTGGTCGGGGTTGGTGAACAAATCCCTTCTAGCTGTCCCTGCCATTCTTAATTTCCTGCGCCATCAGTACCTCGCGATCGGCCAAGAGATAAGGTGCTGGGACAGCTTCACCATCATGCATGAACCTCTTGCTTTGGGGGAATTACCTTTATAAGCTGCAGATCCACAGAAACACCAAACTAAAGTTCAAACACACTTGTGGGCTGCCTAGATACCCAAACCGACAAGAGACAGAGCCATTAAAACTATAACCAATTTTACCCTCTAAAAATACATCGTTAGATTCCATTGACAAGTGTCTGTCTGGAGTCTTCACTAGTCTGTCAAAACTCCTCATACCCATAATAACATCATAAATGGCATGTACCTCTGTCATCGCTGGGGACTAAAACTCGGTGAAGACTCAGAACAGACCATCGGTCCTGTTCACTTTCTGAGCTAGTCAGGACATACACTTTAAATAACTTGGGATGCTTTTCATCGTTACCCTTGCTGAAATTTACTAAACAACAAAAATATAAATAAACAAAGATACTCCTCATTCTTTGGTGTGGTTGAGCCGCTTCTTGCAGTGGCTGGCGTGGTCTCATCGCTCAAGCTTCTTTACAACGACCCAGTCACCTGGAACCATTGACAAAAGGTTCTTAGCCTCTGGGAAGGGAACCTACTTCACCAGACTGCTGCTTGCCGATTCAAATTCTATCGAAGAAAGACAGTCTTGGCATAAACTTGGTTAGAATTACAGAGGTTATTATTAGTTTGAAAAAAAAAAACTGTCATTCTTACATTTATCACTTCTCCCCCCTTTTCTTCCTCATTACAGACTGAAGGAAGAAATGCGTGGTGCAGGAAAAAAGAAACAATGAAATAGCCTATGATACTTTTACCTCCCTTAGACTCATGTATTTATCCATATGTACCGCTGTCTACATACACCTGTTCTCTATGTACAAACTCCTTGGACCTGAAAAATACTTATAAGCAAAATCATTACTCTATCCTTCATATTTAACCCGCAAAGAATGGTAAAACAATAATGACATTCCTGTACATTGGTAAATTGTCAATGACATTCTTTCAAAACTGATTCAAACAAAACCCTCTGTAACCCTTACTTTTCCCGTTCCTACAAACATACAACAGCCGCGACGCATCGAAGGATCGCCGCGGTAAGTTCGAACATATTCACGTTACTACATACAAACATTCAGATACAAACGTGGGGGAGATACTTCATAGTTTCCAAAACCAAAAATGAAAAAAACAAAAACAGCCAGAATTCTCCCTTCACTCTTTCAGCAATAGAAAAAAAAAATACTATGGGACAAACATGAGAGCAGCTCGAGAACCTTCATGGACCAGCCATACAAAGTTCAAACAAACGGGCATGAGCCACCATTCCTCATCATTACAGATTTCTGAAGCCGCAGCTCAACTACATCCATTCCAGAGGGATACCCAAAATAGTATCCTTGGACCACCTATGTTAATCTTTTTGGGGTTCAAAGGCCTTTGCCCCAAAACTAGGCTTCGTGCACTGTGTGACCGTCTGACTATGGGAAGCCTCCATTCCTTCCCTTTGCACAGACCTCCTTGTGTCCATGGCGATTCGAATCGGCTTATCGTCTTAAACCTGCGTCCAGGTTAAACCGTTGCACCCATTTTCGGAGAGCACCGCCCGGTGTCTTCTTATACGGTGGATTGAAGAACTACAACCACTATATGGTCAAGTCTTCCAACTAGAAACCCTAACCGAGGCGTCAACTCTATGGCTTGTTGTCCCAACACTTTTGGAACTACAGCAACAACCACAGATCAACCCCCGAAATAGGCCTCTACCCCTCACAGTGCATGCATACACAGGCATTTTCCGCTATACACCCATACACTGCGTTGTCAGACTAAACCACACAGAACACTTACGCCAGTTTACCACCTGCAGAACAATGTGGCTTCTCTCTGTATCTATATGATAAAACAATGGTGATGCCCCCCCTGTTTTTCTCTCTACCCAAAACTGTATTACAGTACAAAACTTCACAAAACTGGAACAAAATATAAAACACTTTTAAATGCAAAAATGTTTTTCTATTTTCCTTCCAAACACAAATCTCATTGCTCACCTTTAAAAACTCCAAGCTCCTCCCACCAACTTTCTGCTGATATATAAATGCTGAAAAGAAACTTCTGGTTATGCTCAGCTACTTAAAAAAAACTGGTTTATTTACATATCAATTGTTCAGGAAGAGGGAGGGGGAGGGGAGGCCTTAGCCCTAATCGCCTTGTCTATCAAGACTTCAAAAAAATCCATGGCTACACATCATATATATTTCAACCATTTAAAACCTTGTCAAGGAAATGGTGGAATAAACCCCCCTTTGCAAATGGGAGGGAATCCCCCCTGACCCACATTCCCTGGAAGTCAGACCATAAGTTGGGACTCAAAATACAAACTCCTGCCAAAAGATGGCTATACAGTACAAGTTCCAAAAAATGAATTGCCCTCTGGGAAACTCCCAAATATTTAAACATAAAAACACATCATTGTACAAAAACTCTGTTAGTCTTACAATCTATCAAAATTCAGTGTAAAGTGAAGTTTTTCTTAAAACCAAAATCCAATACAAAAAACCGCCGCTCATATACTGCAAAGTCAGCTGACCCTGCAATAGCTTACATTCACTTAAATGAAAACAGAGAAATCCCCATCCTACCACCACCTGCATGGAGTTTGCATGTCCTCCCTGTGTCTGCGTTGGCCTCCTCCCACACTCCAAATGCTGGTAGGTCAGCCAGATCCCATCCATAAATGGGCCCCAGCATGTGCGTGTGTCTGCAAGCACGTTGTGGCCCCTCAGGGTAAAACCGTGCTATCTCAAGATACCACTCTACTCAACTCAAAAGGCGATGCTTAGAAAAACTATTTAATCTAGCAAACGCATAAAACAGGACAAAACTGCGCCAATCAACAAATGCCAACACAGTATCCAGGGGCTGATGTGCACCAACCACTAGATACCAAAAAAACAATGGCCAATGATTATAAAACATATGACAAAAGTCCAGATGAATGCCCAGATGATGCAATAAAAACCCCAAAAATTAAACCACAATACTGAATTATAGAACTAAAAATGATGGATTAATAGTCCCACTGCAAAGGCATAAATCCTGCAAAATCACAAGCTGAGATCAGCAGATGACCATGCAACACACAGTGACATCAGCAAACAAAGGTAAGGCAACAGCCTACCAGTGGCAAGCCCATGAATGGTGGATGAACTATCACAAGCCTCATGGACAACAACAATGGCGCCATGCAATTTTTCCCGCCAAAACCAGCATGGGACGTCAAAAGAAAATCAAAAATGTTTTTCTCCACAAAGACAGACTACACCATTGAGATTTTTCTAAATTATCATCAAAATCCACTGAAAAAGGTGTGTCTGCTACACTCTACAAGGACCACATGTACACTTACAAACTTAAACCCTTTGGCCAACTAAACAACACATTCAATAAATGTTAGTTACATGACAATATTAAAAACATGTTCATTTCTCTAAGTTAATATACTCTGAGATATTCACCACACACATACAGTACAATGTTGCCTGCATGTCTGCTCAGAGTTTCCTTCCCTCAGGGCACAGCCCCAGCAATACAAAGCAGTGGGCAAGCCCTTCCCCCATTCAAGCACATGGCTCACAAACAATCATCCATTTACAAACTTCTCAGTGCAGGCTGCACTAAATAATCACAGCTATACCTTCATTTCATACACAATATACAGTTTCCATCAGCATTCACACAGGCTCAAACACTACACACAACTTTGTTCTGAAAATTGGAAAGTCAGATATACACAACTTTCAAACATGTTGGCAGTGATAGCCATGCTGCCTGCCCCACCCCTGCTAAACCTCATGGGGGCAGCCATTTTCAGCTTCTCTCACACAAACATCCAGGCACACCCAGGCACACACAATCAAATTCACAGGCATACGATCCATGACAAAATCACACACACATCTCTCGTACTGCAAACAGCATTATTTCAAAAAGACGAAAATGTTTGTTCTTTTACAAAGTACAGCCTCTTCACGCATCACATTGCAGGTCCACTCTCCCCCTCTGCTGATGTGATGCTCAAAGAGGCCACAATTGGTCCAATCAGAGTTGCCATTACTGTTGTGGAATTATTGGTTGTCTGCAGAGCACACAGCCCATATTTCCTGAGCTAAAGATAGCATTATTGCAAAAAGATGAATCTAAAGTGTGTGCTTAATTAGCACAGGAAATATGGGCTGTGTGCTCTGCAGACAACCAATAATTCCACGACAAGGGCGAGAGAAAGAGAGAGAGGGGGGGCGAGAGGGCGAGGGCGAGAGAGAGAGGGCGAGAGAGAGAGAGGGCGAGAGATGAACACATGAGGAGGAAAAGGTGACCTAATAAATCTGCTCCTCAAAGCGGGATCTACCTGGAAGGAAACCCGTGGACACTTCGGGATTGTGCTGCAGTCTGCCCTATTTGGAGAAACAGCTGGGGAACACACGGACCTGGCCGGGAGCAATTACATCACTCTGTCTACCCCCGTAGGGGTGCGAAGAGCTGGTGAGTGGGGACCCTTGTGAGGGAATACCAGGAAAGCCATTGAAACAGTTACCTGCTGGCAATTATATAACAACTTTTTAGTGAACACTGGGAATATTTCACTATTTTAGGCACTATTTAGGAGTGGACTTTTATCTTGTGATACACAATTTGTTTTCCTTTTTTTCACCATATATACATATATTTTTTGGATCCACATTTTTATGATTATGTCATTTGGTCTTGATCTTTGCACATATTTATGGTTTATCACTATTTCGATTGTAACTTATGCACTTTAAAGATTTTTACTAGGTGGTGGTACCACACCCAGCAGTGGTGTGGCCTTCTATACATTCTTCATATATAGCTTTGTGGGAACAAGGTTATATTTATTTTCACCAATATAATCTCTGATTTAGGGTATATTTTCTAGCCGTTATAGCCACACCTCTTTTTCACCTTAGAGTGTATCTAAGGTAAGAGCAGCGCCACACCCCATTATTACTCGCTCATATCAACTAAGATCCTATTTAGTATCCCATTAGGGGGGTTGCAGCTCAATATACAGTCAGAGATCCTAAGCGCAGGAACATACATTTTCTTCTCAGAAAATAGAAACATATTACAGAGACAACATACAGACAAATCACAATTTTAAACTATATAAAATTAAACAAACAATAATTCATATTATTCATATTATGAGAATATTAAAACCAATCGTCACAAATAGGGAGAGAGGGCGAGAGAGAAAGAGAGGGCGAGAGAGAGAGAGAAAGAGAGGGCGAGAGGGAGAGAGGGCGAGAGGGAGAGAGGGCGAGAGAGAGAAGGAGAGAGGGCAAGAGAGAGAGAGAGAGAAGGAGAGAGAGAGAGACAAGGGGGGGAGAGAGAGAGGAGATAGATAGAAGGAGAGAGATAGAAGGAGAGAGAGAGGGAGGGAGAGAGAGAGGGAGGGAGAGAAGGAGAGGGAGAGAAGGAGAGAGAAGAAATTAGAAACATGGTTAAATAGAAAGGCAGAGAGGGAGAGGGAGAATTACATAAACATATTACACAGATAACATGAAGACAAATCATAATTTTAAATCATATAATATTAAACAAACAATAATTCATATTATGGTTTTGAGAATATCAAAACCAATCGTCACAAATAGGAAGAGAGGGCGAGAGAGAAAGAGAGGGCGAGAGAGAGAGAGAGAAAGAGAGGGCGAGAGAGAGAGAAAGAGAGAGAGAAAGAGAGGGCGAGACAGAGAGAGAAAGAGAGGGCGAGAGAGAGAGAAAGAGAGGGCGAGAGAGAGAGAGGGAAAGAGAGGGCGAGAGAGAGAGAGAAAAAGAGGGCGAGAGATAGAGAGAAAGAGAGGGCGAGAGAGAGAGAAAGAGAGGGAGAGAGAGAGAGGGGGGCCAGAGAGAGAGAGAAAGAGAGGGCGAGAGAGAGAGAAAGAGAGGGCGAGAGAGAGAGGGTGGGAGAGAGAGAGAAAGAGAGGGCGAGAGAGAGAGGTCGAGAGAGAGAGAAAGAGAGGGCGAGAGAGAAAGAGAGGGTGAGAGAGAAAGAGAGGGCGAGAGAGAGAGAAAGAGAGGGCGCAAGAGAGAGAGAGAGAAAGAGAGGGCGAGAGAGAGAGAAAGAGAGGGCGAGAGAGAGAGAAAGAGAGGGCGAGAGAGAGAAAGAGAGGGCGAGAGAGAGAGAAAGAGAGGGCGAGAGAGAGAGAGAAAGAGAGGGCGAGAGAGAGAGAAAGAGATGGCGAGAGAGAGAGGGGGGCAGAGAGAGAGAAAGAGAGGGCGAGAGAGAGAGAAAGAGAGGGCGAGAGAGAGGGCGGGAGAGAGAGAGAAAGAGAGGGCGAGAGAGAGAGGGCGAGAGAGAAAGAGAGGGTGAGAGAGAAAGAGAGGGCGAGAGAGAGAGAAAGAGAGGGCGCAAGAGAGAGAGAGAAAGAGAGGGCGAGAGAGAGAGAGAGAAAGAGAGGGAGAGAGAGAGAGAAAGAGAGGGCGAGACAGAGAGAGAGAAAGAGAGGGCAAGAGAGAGAGAAAGAGAGGGCGAGAGAGAGAGAAAGAGAGGGCGAGAGAGAGAGAAAGAGAGGGCGAGAGAGAGAGAGAGAAAGAGATGGCGAGAGAGAGAAAGGGCGAGAGAGAGAGAGAAAGAGAGGGCGAGACAGAGAGAGAGAAAGAGAGGGCGAGAGAGAGAGAGAAAGAGAGGGCGAGAGAGAGAGAAAGAGATGGCGAGAGAGAGGGCGAGAGAGAGAGAAAGAGAGGGCGAGAGAGAGAGAGAAAGAGAGGGCGGGAGAGAGAGAGAGAAAGAGAGGGCGAGAGAGAGAGGATGAGAGAGAGAGAATGTGAGGGCAAGAAAGAGAGGACGAGAGAGAGAAAGAGAGGGCGAGAGAGAGAGAAAAGGAGAGAGAGAAAGAGAGAGGGGGAGAGAGAGAAAGAGAGAGAGAGAGAAGGAGAGAGGGTGAGAGACAAGGAGGGAGAGAGAGACAAGGGGAGAGAGAGAGAGACAAGGGGACAGAGAGAGACAGAGAGAGAGAGAGGAAAATAGAACCATATTACAGAGACAACATACAGACAAATCACAATTTTAATCTACATAAAATGAAACAATCAATAATTCATATTATGGTTTTGAGAATATCAAAACCAATCGTCACAAATAGGGAGAGAGAGCGAGAGAGAAAGAGAGGGCGAGAGAGAGAGAGAGAAATAGAGGACGAGAGAGAGAGAGAAGGAGAGAGAGAGAGTAAGGGAAATTGAAACATATTACAGAGACAACATACAGACAAATCACAATTTTAAACGATATAAAATTAACCACTTCCTGCCCCGTCAATAGCAGATTGACGTCCGGGAAGTGGTTCTGTTATCCACACTTGACGTCATATGACGTCCTGCGGGATAACAGCCGCCGCGCGCCCGGGGGGGCGCGCATCGCGGCGATCGGTGGAGCGGTGGGTCATTCTGACCCATCGCTACATTGATCTCGGTAAAAAGCCTCCGGCGGAGGCTTTTTACCACGTGATCAGCCGTGTCCATTCACGGCTGATCACAATGTAAACAGGAAGAGCCGTTGATCGGCTCTTCCTCACTCGCGTCTGACAGACCTGAGTAGAGGAGAGCCGATCTGCGGCTCTTCTGACAGGGGGGGTTCGCGTTGATTGTTTATCAGCGCAGCCCCCCCTCGGATACCCACACTGGACCACCAGGGAAGCCTCCCAGGACCACAGGGAAGCCCCAAGCATGTGGATGGCCCACATGGCCATCCACATGTAGTAAAATAAAATAAAAATTAAAAAAAATATGCCAATCAGTGCCCACAAATGGGCACTGACTGGCACTATGATGGCACCACCTCAATGTGTGGTGGCTGGCATTGCTGGGCATCAGTGTCCATCAGTGCCACCTACTAGTGTCCATCAGGGCCACCTATCAGTGCCCATCTGTGCCCATCCGTGCCCATCTGTGCCCATAAGTGCCCACCTATCAGTGCCCGTCCGTGCCACCTATCAGTGCCGCCTATAAGTGCCAATCAGTGCTGCCTATAAGTGCCAATCAGTGCCGCATACCAGTGCCACATATCAGTGCCCATCAGTGCCGCCTATCAGTGCCCATCATCAGTGCCCATCAGTGCCACCTCATCAGTGCCACCTCATTGGTGCCACCTCATCGGTGCCCATCAGTGTCGCCTTATCAGTGCCCGTCAGTGCCGCCTTATCAGTGCCCATCATTGAAGTAGAAAAGGTACTTATTTACAAAAAAAATTAACAGAAACAAAGAAAAACGTCGTTTTTTTCAAAATTTTTGCTCTTTTTTTATTTGTTGTGCAAAAAAAAAAAATCGCAGAGGCGATCAAATATGACCGAAAGAAATCTCTATTTGTGGGAACAAAATGATAAAAAATTTGTTTGGGTACAGTGTAGCATGACCGCGCAATTGTCATTCAAATTGCGACAGCGCTGAAAGCTCAAAATTGGCTTGGGCAGGAAGCTGTATAAGTGCATGGTATTGAAGTGGTTAAACAATCAATAATTCATATTATAGTTTTGAGAATATCAAAACCAATCATCACAAATAGGGAGAGAGAAAGAGAGAGAAAGAGATGGCGAGAGAGAGAGAAGGAGAGAGAGAGAGAGAAGGAGAGAGAGAAGGAGAGAGAGATAAGGAGAGAGGGCGAGAGAGAGAGAAGGAGAGAGGGCGAGAGAGAGAGAAGGAGAGAGGGACAATGGGAGAGAGAGAGAGAGGAGAGCGATAGAAGGAGAGAGATAGAAGGAGAGAGATAGAAGGAGAGAGAGGGGGAGAGAGAGAGGGAGGGAGAGAAGGAGAGGGGGAGAAGGAGAGAGAAGAAAATAGAAACATGGTTAAATAGACAGGCAGAGAGGGAGAGGGAGAGGGAGAATTACATAAACATATTACACAGATAACATAAAGACAAATCATAATTTAAAATCATATACAGTAAACCCCCTCCATTGCGGGGGTTACGTTCCAGACCCACCCGCAATAAGTGAAAATCCGCGAAATAGAAATACCCTATTTAAATACACACTAGGCATGTTTTTATAACTTTCACTGTACTTTAAAAGCATTTTAAGGTCTTTAAACACACTTTTAAAACAATAGAAACACATTTAAACACATAAAAGATACTGAGAGACATAGCAAGAGCAATGGAAAACACAAAAATATTTAATTAACAATGATTTAATCAATAAAATAATGTTAATAGGTCTTACAAAAAAACGCAATATACCGGGACCGCGAAAACTGAACCGCGATATAACGGGGGTTTACTGTAAAATTAAACAAACAATAATTCATATTATGGTTTTGAGAATATCAAAACCAATCGTCACAAATAGGGAGAGAGAGCGAGAGGGGGGAGAGAGAGCGAGAGGGGGAGAGAGAGCGAGCGGGGGGAGAGAGCGAGAGGGGGAGAGAGAGCGAGAGGGGGAGAGAGGGCGAGAGAAGGAGAGAGAGAGAGAAAGAGGAGAAAGAGAGAGAGAGGGCGAGAGAAATAGGGAGAGAGGGTGAGAGAAGGAGAGAGAGAGGGGGCGAGAGAAAGAGAGAGAGAGAGGGCGAGAGAAAGAGAGGGCGAGAGAGAGAGGGCGAGAGAATGAGAGATAGAGGGGGCGAGAAAAAGAGAGAGAGAGGGCAAGAGAAAGAGAGAGAGGGGCGAGAGAAAGAGAGAGAGGGGGCGAGAGAGAGGGGTGAGAGAGAGAGAGGGCGAGAGAGAGAGAAGGTTGGAAAGAGAGAGGGCGAGAGAGGGCGAGAGAGAGAGGGCGAGAGAGGGGGCGAGAGAGAGGGGGGGAGAGAGAGAGAGGGGGAGAGAGAGAGGGGGGCGAGAGAGGGTGAGAGAGAAAGGGCGAGAGAGAGAGGAGAGAGGGAGGGAGGGAGAGAGAGAGAGGGGAGGGAGAGAAGGAGAGGGAGAGAAGGAGAGAGAAGAAAATAGAAACATGGTTAAATAGACAGGCAGAGAGGGAGAGGGAGAATTACATAAACATATTACACAGACAACATAAAGACAAATCATAATTTTAAATCATATAAAATGAAACAAACAATAATTCATATTATGGTTTTGAGAATGTCAAAACCAATTGTCACAAATAGGGAGAGAGGGCGAGAGAGAAAGAGAGGGCGAGAGAGAGAGAGAGAGAAAGAGAGGACGAGAGAGAGAAAGAGAAAGAGAGGGCGAGAGAGAGAGAAAGAGAGGGCGAGAGAGAGAGAGATGGCGAGAGAGAGATAGAAGGAGAGAAAGAGAGAGATAGAAGGAGATAGAGAGATAGAAGGAGAGAGAGATAGATAGAAGGAGAGAGAGAGAAGGAGAGAGAGATAGAAGGAGAGAGAGAGAGATAGAAGGAGAGATAGAGATAGAAGGAGAGAGAGAGATAGAAGGAGAGAGAGAGGGCGAGAGAGAGAGGGCGAGAGAGAGAATGCGAGAGAGGGCAAGAGAGAGAGGGCGAGAGATAGAGAGAGGGCGAGAGAGAGGGTGAGAGAGAGAGGGCGAGAGAGAGAGAGGGCAAGAGAGAGAGGGCGAGAGAGGGCGAGAGAGAGAGAGAGGAGAGAGGAGAAAGATAGAAGGAGAGAGATAGAAGGAGAGAGAGAGGGAGGGAGAGAGAGGGAAGGAGAGAAGGAGAAGGAGAGAGAAGAAAAGAGAAACATGGTTAAATAGACAGACAGAGAGGGAAAGGGAGAATTACATAAACATATTACACAGATAACATAAAGACAAATCATAATTTTAAATCATATAAAATTAAACAAACAATAATTCATATTATGATTTTGAGAATATCAAAACCAATCGTCACAAATAGGGAGAGAGAACGAGAGAGGGGAGAGAGAGCGAGAGGTTGAGAGAGAGCGAGAGGGGGGAGAGAGAGGGGGGAGAGAGGGGGCGAGAGAAGGAGAGAGAGAGAGGGCGAGAGAAAGAGAGAGAGAGGGGGCGAGAGAAAGAGAGAGAGAGAGGGGGCGAGAGGGCGAGAGAGAGAGAGAGGGCGAGAGAGAGAGGGCGAGAGAGAGAGAGAGAGGGCGAGAGATGAACACATGAGGAGGAAAAGGTGACCTAATAAATCTGCTCCTCAAAGCGGGATCTACCTGGAAGGAAACCCGTGGACACTTCGGGATTGTGCTGCAGTCTGCCCTATTTGGAGAAACAGCTGGGGAACACACGGACCTGGCCGGGAGCAATTACATCACTCTGTCTACCCCCGTAGGGGTGCGAAGAGCTGGTGAGTGGGGACCCTTGTGGGGGAATACCAGGAAAGCCATTGAAACAGTTACCTGCTGGCAATTATATAACAACTTTTTAATGAACACTGGGAATATTTCACTATTTTAGGCACTATTTAGGAGTGGACTTTTATCTTGTGATACACAATTTGTTTTCCTTTTTTTCACCATATATACATATATTTTTTGGATCCACATTTTTATGATTATGTCATTTGGTCTTGATCTTTGCACATATTTATGGTTTATCACTATTTCGATTGTAACTTATGCACTTTAAAGATTTTTACTAGGTGGTGGTACCGCACCCAGCAGTGGTGTGGCCTTCTATACATTCTTCATATATAGCTTTGTGGGAACAAGGTTATATTTATTTTCACTAATATAATCTCTGATTTAGGGTATATTTTCTAGCCGTTATAGCCACACCTCTTTTCACCTTAGAGTGTATCTAAGGTAAGAGCAGCGCCACACCCCATTATTACTCGCTCATATCAACTAAGATCCTATTTAGTATCCCATTAGGGGGTTGCAGCTCAATATACAGTCAGAGATCCTAAGCGCAGGAACATACATTTTCTTCTCAGAAAATAGAAACATATTACAGAGACAACATACAGACAAATCACAATTTTAAACGATATAAAATTAAACAAACAATAATTCATATTATTCATATTATGAGAATATTAAAACCAATCGTCACAAATAGGGAGAGAGGGCGAGAGAGAGAAAGAGAGGGTGAGAGAGAGAGAGAGAGAGAGAGAGAGAAAGAGGGCAAGAGAGAGAGAGAGAGAAGGAGAGAGGGCGAAAGAGAGAAGGAGAGAGGGAGAGAGAGAGAGAGAAGGAGAGAGAGAGAGACAAGGGGGGAGAGAGAGAGAGAGAGGAGATAGATAGAAGGAGAGAGATAGAAGGAGAGAGAGAGGGAGGGAGAGAGGGAGGGAGAGAAGGAGAGGGAGAGAAGGAGAGAGAAGAAATTAGAAGCATGGTTAAATAGAAAGGCAGAGAGGGAGAGGGAGAATTACATAAACATATTACACAGATAACATGAAGACAAATCATAATTTTAAATCATATAATATTAAACAAACAATAATTCATATTATGGATTTGAGAATATCAAAACCAATCGTCACAAATAGGAAGAGAGGGCGAGAGAGAAAGAGAGGGTGAGATAGAGAGAGAAAGAGAGGGCGAGAGAGAGAGAAAGAGAGAGAGAGAAAGAGAGGGTGAGAGAAAGAGAGGGCGAGAGAGAGAGAAAGAGAGGGCAAGAGAGAGAGAGGGAAAGAGAGAGCGAGAGAGAGAGAGAAAGAGAGGACGAGAGATAGAGAGAAAGAGAGTGCGAGAGAGAGAAAGAGAGGGTGAGAGAGAGAGAGAGGGCCAGAGAGAGCGAGAAAGAGAGGGCAAGAGAGAGAGAAAGAGAGAGCGAGAGAGAGAGGGCGGGAGAGAGAGAAAGAGAGGGCGAGAGAGAGAGAAAGAGAGGGCGAGAGAGAAAGAGAGGGCGAGAGAGAAATAGAGGGTGAGAGAGAGAAAGAGAGGGCGCGAGAGAGAGAGAGAAAGAGAGGGCGAGAGAGAGAGAAAGAGAGGGCGAGAGAGAGAGAGAAAGAGAGGGCGAGACAGAGCGAGAGAAAGAGAGGGCGAGAGAGAGAGAAAGAGAGGGCGAGAGAGAGAGAAAGAGAGGGCGAGAGAGAGAAAGAGAGGGCGAGAGAGAGAGAGAAAGAGATGGCAAGAGAGAGAGAGGGCGAGAGAGAGAGAGAGGGAGAGAGAGAGAGAGAAAGAGAGGGCGAGAGAGAAAGAGAGGGCGCGAGAGAGAGAGAAAGAGAGGACGAGAGAGAGAGAAAGAGAGGGCGAGAGAGAGAAGGAGAGAGGGCGTGAGAGAGAAGGAGAGAGGGCGAGAGAGAGAGAGAGAGAAGGAAAGAGAGAGAGACAAGGGGGGAGAGAGAGAGAGGAGATAGATAGAAGGAGAGAGATTGAAGGAGAGAGAGAGGGAGGGAGAGAGAGAGGGAGGGAGAGAAGGAGAGGGAGAGAAGGAGAGAGAAGAAATTAGAAACATGGTTAAATAGAAAGGCAGAGAGGGAGAGGGAGAATTACATAAACATATTACACAGATAACATGAAGACAAATCATAATTTTAAATCATATAATATTAAACAAACAATAATTCATATTATGGTTTTGAGAATATCAAAACCAATCGTCACAAATAGGAAGAGAGGGCGAGAGAGAAAGAGAGGGCGAGAGAGAGAGAAAGAGAGGTCGAGAGAGAGAGAGAGAGAAAGAGAGGGAGAGAGAAAGAGAGGGCGAGAGAGAGAGAGAGAAAGAGAGGGCGAGAGAGAGAGGGCGAGAGAGAGAGAGGGAAAGAGAGGGCGAGAGAGAGAGAGAAAGAGAGGGCGAGAGATAGAGAGAAAGAGAGGGCGAGAGATAGAGAAAGAGAGGGCGAGAGAGAGAGAGAGAAAGAGAGGGAGAGAGAGAGAGAAAGAGAGGGTGAGAGAGGGAAAGAGAGGGCGAGTGAAAGAGAGAGAGAGAAAAAAGGGGGAGAGAGAGAGAGAAAGAGAGGGCGAGAGAGAAAGAGAGGGCGAGAGAGAGAGAAAGAGAGGGCGAGAGACAGAGAGAAAGAGAGGGCGAGAGAGAGAGAAAGAGAGGACGAGAGAGAGAGAAAGAGAGGGCAAGAGAGAGAGAGAGAAAGAGAGGGCAAGAAAGAGAGAAAGAGAGGGCGAGAGAGAGAAAGAGAGGGCGAGAGAGAAAGAGAGGGCGAGAGAGAGAAAGAGAGGGCGAGAGAGAGAGAGAAAGAGAGGGCGAGAGAGAGAGAGAAAGAGAGGGCGCGACAGAGAGAGAAAGAGAGGGCGAGAGAGAGAGAAAGAGAGGGCAAGAGAGAGAGAAAGAGAGGGCGAGAGAGAGAGAGAGAAAGAGAGGGCCAGAGAGAGAGAGAGATGGCGAGAGAGAGAGAGGGCGAGAGAGAGAGAAAGAGGGGGCGATAGAGAGAAAGAAAGAGAGGGCGAGAGAGAGAAAGAGAGGGCAAGAGAGAGAGAGAAAGAGAGGGCGGGAGAGAGAAGGAGAGAGGGCGAGAGAGAGAAGGAGAGAGGGCGAGAGAGAGAGAGAGAGGAGAGAGAGAGACAAGGGGGAGAGAGAGAGGAGATAGATAGAAGGAGAGAGATAGAAGGAGAGAGAGAGGGAGGGAGAGAGAGAGGGAGGGAGAGAAGGAGAGAGAAGAAATTAGAAACATGGTTAAATAGAAAGGCAGAGAGGGAGAGGGAGATTTACATAAACATATTACACAGATAACATGAAGACAAATCATAATTTTAAATCATATAATATTAAACAAACAATAATTCATATTATGGTTTTGAGAATATCAAAACCAATCGTCACAAATAGGAAGAGAGGGCGAGAGAGAAAGAGAGGGCGAGAGAGAGAAAGAGAGGGCGAGAGAGAGAGAAAGAGAGAGAGAAAGAGAGGGCGAGAGAAAGAGAGGGCGAGAGAGAGAGAGAGAGAAAGAGAGGGCGAGAGAGAGGGCGAGAGAGAGAGAGAGGGAAAGAGAGGGCGAAAGAGAGAGAGAAAGAGAGGGCGAGAGATAGAGAGAAAGAGAGGGCGAGAGATAGAGAAAGAGAGGGCGAGAGAGAGAGAGAGAAAGAGAGGGAGAGAGAAAGAGAGGATGAGAGAGAGAGAGAGAAAGAGAGGGCGAGAGAAAGAGAGAGAGGGCGGGGGAGAGAGAGAGAGAAAGAGAGGGAGAGAGAAAGAGAGGGCGAGAGAGAGAGAGAGAGAAAGAGAGGGCGAGAGAGAGAGGGCGAGAGAGAGAGAGGGAAAGAGAGGGCGAGAGAGAGAGAGAAAGAGAGGGCGAGAGATAGAGAGAAAGAGAGGGCGAGAGATAGAGAAAGAGAGGGCGAGAGAGAGAGAAAGAGAGGGAGAGAGAGAGAGAAAGAGAGGGTGAGAGAGGGAAAGAGAGGGCGAGAGAAAGAGAGAGAGAGAAAAAAGGGGGAGAGAGAGAGAGAAAGAGAGGGCGAGAGAGAAAGAGAGGGCGAGAGAGAGAGAAAGAGAGGGCGAGAGACAGAGAGAAAGAGAGGGCGAGAGAGAGAGAAAGAGAGGACGAGAGAGAGAGAAAGAGAGGGCAAGAGAGAGAGAGAGAAAGAGAGGGCAAGAAAGAGAGAAAGAGAGGGCGAGAGAGAGAAAGAGAGGGCGAGAGAGAAAGAGAGGGCGAGAGAGAGAAAGAGAGGGCGAGAGAGAGAGAGAAAGAGAGGGCGAGAGAGAGAGAGAAAGAGAGGGCGCGACAGAGAGAGAAAGAGAGGGCGAGAGAGAGAGAAAGAGAGGGCAAGAGAGAGAGAAAGAGAGGGCGAGAGAGAGAGAGAGAAAGAGAGGGCCAGAGAGAGAGAGAGATGGCGAGAGAGAGAGAGGGCGAGAGAGAGAGAAAGAGGGGGCGATAGAGAGAAAGAAAGAGAGGGCGAGAGAGAGAAAGAGAGGGCAAGAGAGAGAGAGAAAGAGAGGGCGGGAGAGAGAAGGAGAGAGGGCGAGAGAGAGAAGGAGAGAGGGCGAGAGAGAGAGAGAGAGGAGAGAGAGAGACAAGGGGGAGAGAGAGAGAGGAGATAGATAGAAGGAGAGAGATAGAAGGAGAGAGAGAGGGAGGGAGAGAGAGAGGGAGGGAGAGAAGGAGAGAGAAGAAATTAGAAACATGGTTAAATAGAAAGGCAGAGAGGGAGAGGGAGATTTACATAAACATATTACACAGATAACATGAAGACAAATCATAATTTTAAATCATATAATATTAAACAAACAATAATTCATATTATGGTTTTGAGAATATCAAAACCAATCGTCACAAATAGGAAGAGAGGGCGAGAGAGAAAGAGAGGGCGAGAGAGAGAAAGAGAGGGCGAGAGAGAGAGAAAGAGAGAGAGAAAGAGAGGGCGAGAGAAAGAGAGGGCGAGAGAGAGAGAGAGAAAGAGAGGGCGAGAGAGAGGGCGAGAGAGAGAGAGAGGGAAAGAGAGGGCGAAAGAGAGAGAGAAAGAGAGGGCGAGAGATAGAGAGAAAGAGAGGGCGAGAGATAGAGAAAGAGAGGGCGAGAGAGAGAGAGAGAAAGAGAGGGAGAGAGAGAGAAAGAGAGGATGAGAGAGAGAGAGAGAAAGAGAGGGCGAGAGAAAGAGAGAGAGGGCGGGGGAGAGAGAGAAAAAAGGGGGCGAGAGAGAGAGAAAGAGAGGGCGAGAGAGAAAGAAAGAGAGGGCGCGGGAGAGAGAGGGAGAAAGAGAGGGCGAGAGAGAGAGAGAAAGAGAGGGCGAGAGAGAGAGAAAGAGAGGGCGCGACAGAGAGAGAAAGAGAGGGCGAGAGAGAGAGAGAAAGAGAGGGCGAGAGAGAGAGAGAGGGTGAGAGAGAGAGAAAGAGAGGGCGAGAGAGAGAGAGATGGCGAGAGAGAGAGAAAGAGAGAGAGAGAAAGAGAGGGCGATAGAGAGAAAGAAAGAGAGGGCGAGAGAGAGAAAGAGAGGGCAAGAGAGAGAAAGAGAGGATGTGAGGGAGAGAAAGAGAGGGCGAGAGAGAGAGAGAGAATGTGAGGGCAAGAAAGAGAGGGTGAGAGAGAGAAAGAGAGGGCGAGAGAGAGAGAAGGAGAGAGAGAAAGAGAGAGAGGGAGAGAGAGAGAGAAGGAGAGAGGGCGAGAGAGAGAGACAAGGAGAGAGAGAGACAAGGGGAGAGAGAGAGACAAGGGGACAGAGAGAGACAGAGAGAGAGAGAGAGAGGAAAAGAGAAACATTACAGAGACAACATACAGACAAATCACAATTTTAAACTACATAAAATGAAACAATCAATAATTCATATTATGGTTTTGAGAATATCAAAACCAATCGTCACAAATAGGGAGAGAGGGCGAGAGAGAAAGAGAGGGCGAGAGAGAGAGAGAGAAATAGAGGGCGAGAGAGAGAGAGAGAGAGAAGGAGAGAGAGAGTAAGGGAAATTGAAACATATTACAAAGACAACATACAGACAAATCACAATTTTAAACGATATAAAATTAAAAAATCAATCATTCATATTATGGTTTTGAGAATATCAAAACCAATCGTCACAAATAGGGAGAGAGAACGAGAGAGAAAGAGAGGGCGAGAGAGAGAGAGAGAGCGAGAGAGAAAGAGAGGGCGAGAGAGAGAGAGGAGAGAGAGAGAAGGAGAGAGAGAGAGAAGGAGAGAGAGAAGGAGAGAGAGAGAGAAGGAGAGAGAGAAGGAGAGAGAGAGAAGGAGAGAGAGAGAAGGAGAGAGAGAGAGAGAGAGAGGGAAATAGAAACATATTACAGAGACAACATACAGACAAATCACAATTTTAAACTATATAAAATTAAACAAACAATAATTCATATTATAGTTTTGAGAATATCAAAACCAATCGTCACAAATAGGGAGAGAGGGCGAGAGAGAAAGAGAGGGCGAGAGAGAGAGAGAGAGAAAGAGAGGGCAAGAGAGAAGAAGAGAGGACGAGAGAGAGAGAGAAGGAGAGAGGGCGAGAGAGAGAGAAGGAGAGAGAGACAAGGGGAGAGAGAGAGGAGAGAGATAGAAGGAGAGAGATAGAAGGAGAGAGATAGGAGAGAGAGGGGGGAGAGAGGGAGGGAGAGAAGGAGAGGGAGAGAAGGAGAGAGAAGAAAATAGAAACATGGTTAAATAGACAGGCAGAGAGGGAGAGGGAGAATTACATAAACATATTACACAGATAACATAAAGACAAATCATAATTTTAAATCATATAAAATTAAACAAACAATAATTCATATTATGGTTTGGAGAATATCGTCACAAATAGGGAGGGAGGGCGAGAGAGAAAGAGAGGGCGAGAGAGAGAGAGAGAGAAAGAGAGGACGAGAGAGAGAGAAAGGGAAAGAGAGAGAAAAAGGGAGGGTGAGAGAGAGAAAGAGAGGGCGAGAGAAAGAGAGGGCGAGAGAGAGAGAGAAAGAGAGGGCGAGAGAGAGAGAAAGAGAGGGCGAGAGACAGAGAGAAAGAGAGGGCGAGAGAGAGAGAGGACGAGAGAGAGAGAGAAAGAGAGGGCAAGAGAGAGAGAGAGAAAGAGAGGGCAAGAAAGAGAGAAAGAGAGGGCGAGAGAGAGAAAGAGAGGGCGAGAGAGAAAGAGAGGGCGAGGGAGAGAAAGAGAGGGCGAGAGAGAGAGAGAGAGAGAAAGAGAGGACGAGAGAGAGAGAAAGAGATGGCGAGAGAGAGAAAGAGAGGGCGAGAGAGAGAGAAAGAGAGGGCGAGAGAGAGAGAAAGAAAGAGAGGGCGAGAGAGAGAGAAAGAGGGGGCAAAAGAGAGAGCGAAAGAGAGGACGAAAGAGAGAGAGAATGTGAGGGCGAGAAAGAGAGGGCGAGAGAGAGAAAGAGAGGACGAGAGAGAGAGAAGGAGAGAGAGAAAGAGAGAGAGGGAGAGAGAGAGAAAGAAAGAGACATGGAGAGAGGGCGAGAGAGAGACAAGGAGAGCGAGAGAGACAAGGGGAGAGAGAGAGAGACAAGGGGAGAAAGAGACAGAGAGAGAGGGAGAGAGAGAGGAAAATAGAAACATATTACAGAGACAACATGCAGACAAATCACATTTTTAAACTATATAAAATTAAACAATCAATAATTCATATTATGGTTTTGAGAATATCAAAAGAGAGAGAGGAGAGAGATAGAAGGAGAGAGAAGAAGGAGAGAGAGGGGGATAGAGAGAGAGGGAGGGAGAGAATGAGAGGGAAAGAAGGAGAGAGAAGAAAATAGAAACATGGTTAAATAGACAGGCAGAGAGGGAGAGGGAGAGGGAGAATTACATAAACATATTACACAGATAACATAAAGACAAATAATAATTTTAAATCATATCAAATTAAACAAACAATAATTCATATTATGGTTTTGAGAATATCGTCACAAATAGGGAGAGAGGGCGAGAGAGAAAGAGAGGACAAGAGAGAGAGAGAAAGAGAGGGCGAGAGAGAGAGAGAGAAAGAGAGGACGAGAGAGAGAAAGAGAGGACGGGAGAGAGAGAGAGAGAAAGAGAGGGCGAGAGAGAGAGAGAAAGAGAGGAAGAGAGAGAAGGAGAGAGAGAGAGAGACAAGGGGAGAGAGAGAGAAGAGAGATAGAAGGAGATAGATAGAAGGAGAGATATAGAAGGAGAGAGAGGGGGAGAGAGAGAGGGAGGGAGAAAAGGAGAGGGAGAGAAGGAGAGAGAAGAAAATAGAAACATGGTTAAATAGACAGGCAGAGAGGGAGAGGGAGAATTACATAAACATATTACAAAGATAACATAAAGACAAATCATAATTTTAAATCATATAAAATTAAACAAACCATAATTCATATTATGGTTTTGAGAATATCGTCACAAATAGGGAGAGAGGGCGAGAGAGAAAGAGAGGACGAGAGAGAGAAAGAGAGGGTGAGAGAGAGAGAAAGAGAGGACGAGAGAGAGAAAGAGAGGGCGGGAGAGAGAGAGAAAGAGAGGGTGAGAGAGAGAGAGAAAGAGAGGGCGAGAGGGAGAGAAGGAGAGAGAGAGAGAGAGAGACAAGGGGAGAGAGAGGAGAGAGATAGAAGGAGAGAGATAGAAGGAGAGATATAGAAGGAGAGAGAGGGGGAGAGAGAGAGGGAGGGAGAAAAGGAGAGGGAGAGAAGGAGAGAGAAGAAAATAGAAACATGGTTAAATAGACAGGCAGAGAGGGCGAGAGAGAATATCGTCACAAATAGGGAGAGAGGGCGAGAGAGAAAGAGAGGGCGCGAGAGAGAGAGAGAAAGAGAGGGCAAGAGAGAGAGAAAGAGAGAGAGAGAAAGAGAGGGCGAGAGAGAGAAAGAGAGGGCGAGAGAGAGAAAGAGAGGGCGAGAGAGAGAGAGACAGAAAGAGAAGGCGAGAGGGCGAGAGAGAGAGAGAGAAAGAGAGGGCGAGAGAGAGAAAGAGAGGGCGAGAGAGAGAGAAAGAGAAGGCGAGAGAGAGAGAGAAAGAGAGGGCGAGAGAGAGAGAGAGAAAGAGGGCGAGAGAGAGAGAGAGAAAGAGAGGGAGAGAGAGAGAAAGAGGGCGAGAGAGAGAGAAAGAGAGGGCGAGAGAGAGAGAAGAAGAGAGGACGAGAGAGAGAGAGAAGGAGAGAGGGCGAGAGAGAGAGTGACAAGGGGAGAGAGAGAGAGAGAGGAGAGAGATAGAAGGAGAGAGATAGAAGGAGAGAGATAGAAGGAGAGAGAGGGGGAGAGAGAGAGGGAGGGAGAGAAGGAGAGGGAGAGAAGGATAGAGAAGAAAATAGAAACATGGTTAAATAGACAGGCAGAGAGGGAGAGGGAGAATTACATAAACATATTACACAGATAACATAAAGACAAATCATAATTTTAAATCATATAAAATTAAACAAACAATAATTCATATTATGGTTTTGAGAATATCGTCACAAATAGGGAGAGAGAGCGAGAGAGAAAGAGAGGGCAAGAGAGAGAGAGCGAGAAAGAGAGGGCGAGAGAGAGAGAGAACGGGAGAGAGAGAGAAAAAGAGAGGGCGAGAGAGAGAGAGAAAGAGAGGGCGAGAGAAAGAGAGGGCGCGAGAGAGAGAGAGAAAGAGAGGACAAGAGAGAGAGAGTGTGAGAGAGAGAGAAAGAGAGGACGAGAGAGAGCGAGAAAAAGAGAGGGAGAGAGAGAAAGAGAGGGCGAGAGAGCGAAAGAGAGGGCGAGAGAGAGAGGGAAAGAGAGGGTGAGAGAGAGAGAGAGAAAGAGAGGATGAGAGAGAGAGAAAGAGAGGGAGAGAGAGAGAGAAAAAGAGAGGGCGAGAGAGAGAGAGAAAGAGAGGGCGAGAGAGAGAAAGAGAGGGCGAGAGAGAGAGGGAAAGAGAGGGTGAGAGAGAGAGAGAGAAAGAGAGGGTGAGAGAGAGAGAAAGAGAGGGCGAGGGAGAGAGAGAAAGAGAGGGCGAGAGAGAGAGAGAAAGAGAGGGCGAGAGAGAGAGATAGGGAAAGAGAGGGCGAGAGAGAGAGAAAGAGAGGGCGAGAGAGAGAGAGAGAAAGAGAGGATGAGAGAGAGAGAAAGAGAGGACGAGAGAGAGAGAATGTGAGGGCGAGAAAGAGAGGGCGATGGAGAGAAAGAGAGGGCGAGAGAGAGAGAAGGAGATAGAGAGAAAGAGAGAGAGAGAAAGAGAGAGACAAGAAAAGAGGGCGAGAGAGAGACAAGGAGAGAGAGAGAGAAGGGGAGAGGGAGAGAGAGACAAGGGGAGAGAGAGAGATAGAGAGAGAGAGAGAGGAAAATAGAAACATATTACAGAGACAACATACAGACAAATCACAATTTTAAACTATAAAAAATTAAACAAACAATAATTCATATTATGGTTTTGAGAATATCAAAACCAATTGTCACAAATAGGGAGAGAGGGCGAGAGAGAAAGAGAGGGCGAGAGAGAGAGAGAGAGAAGAAGAGAGGGCGAGAGAGAGATAAAGAGAGGGCGAGAGAGAGAGAAAGAGATGGCGAGAGAGAGAGAGGGCGAGAGAGAGAGAGAAAGAGAGGGCAAGAGAGAGAGAGAGAAAGAGAGGGCAAGAGAGAGAAAGAGAGGGCGAGAGAGAGAGAGAAAGAGAGGACGAGAGAGAGAGAAAGAGAGGGCGAGAGAGAGAGAGAGAATGTGAGGGCAAGAAAGAGAGGGTGAGAGAGAGAAAGAGAGGGCGAGAGAGAAGGAGAGAGAGAAAGAGAGAGAGGGAGAGAAAGAGAGAGAGAAGGAGAGAGGACGAGAGAGAGAGAGACAAGGAGAGAGAGAGACAAGGGGAGAGATAGAGACAAGGGGACAGAGAGAGACAGAGAGAGAGAGAGGAAAAGAGAAACATATTACAGAGACAACATACAGACAAATCACAATTTTAAACTACATAAAATGAAACAATCAATAATTCATATTATGGTTTTGAGAATATCAAAACCAATCGTCACAAATAGGGAGAGAGAGCGAGAGAGAAAGAGAGGACGAGAGAGAGAGAGAGAAATAGAGGGCGAGAGAGAGAAGGAGAGAGAGAGAGAGTAAGGGAAATTGAAACATATTACAGAGACAACATACAGACAAATCAAAATTTTAAACGATATAAAATTAAACAATCAATAATTCATATTATGGTCTTGAGAATATCAAAACCAATCGTCACAAATAGGGAGAGAGAACGAGAGAGAAAGAGAGGGCGAGAGAGAGAGAGAGAGAAGGAGGAGAGAGAGAGAAGGAGAGAGAGAATTAGAGAGAGAGAGAGAAGGAGAGAGAGAGAAGAAGAGATAGAGAGAGAGAGATAGAAACATATTACAGAGACAACATACAGACAAATCACAATTTTAAACTATATAAAATTAAACAAACAATAATTCATATTATGGTTTTGAGAATATCAAAACCAATCGTCACAAATAGGGAGAGAGGGCGAGAGAGAAAGAGAGGGCGAGAGAGAGAGAGAAAAAGAGAGGACGAGAGAGAGAGAGAAGAAGAGAGGACGAGAGAGAGAGAGAGAGAAGGAGAGAGGGCGAGAGAGAGAAAAGGAGAGAGAGAGACGCGGGGAGAGAGAGAGGAGAGAGATAGAAGGAGAGAGATAGAAGGAGAGAGATAGAAGGAGAGAGAGGGGGGAGAGAGAGAGGGAGGGAGAGAAGGAGAGGGAGAGAAGGAGAGAGAAGAAAATAGAAACATGGTTAAATAGACAGGCAGAGAGGGAGAGGGAGAATTACATAAACATATTACACAGATAACATAAAGACAAATCATAATTTTAAATCATATAAAATTAAACAAACAATAATTCATATTATGGTTTTGAGAATATCGTCACAAATAGGGACAGAGGGCGAGAGAGAAAGAGAGGGCGAGAGAGAGATAGAGAAAGAGAGGGCGAGAGAGAGAGAAAGGGAGAGAGAGAGAAAAAGAGAGGGCGAGAGAGAGAGAGAAAGAGAAGGCGAGAGAAAGAGAGGGCGAGAGAGAGAGAGAAAGAGAGGACGAGAGAGAGAGAGAAAAAGAGAGGGTGAGAGAGAGAGAGAAAGAGAGGACGAGAGAGAGAGAGAGGGCAAGAGAGAGAGAGGGCGAGAGAGAGAGAAAGAGAGGGTGAGAGAGAGAGAAAGAGAGGGCGAGAGAGAGAGAGAAAGAGAGGGCGAGAGAGAGAGAAAGAGAGGGCGAGAGAGAGAGAGAAAGAGAGGGCGAGAGAGAGAGAAAGAGAGGGCGAGAGAGAGAAAGAGAGGGCGAGAGAGAGAGAAAGAGAGGGCGAGAGAGAGAGAAAGAGAGGGCAAGAGAGAGAGAGAAAGAGAGGGCGAGAGAGAGAGAAGGAGAGAGAGAGAGAAAGAGAGAGAGGGAGAGAGAGAGAGAAATAGAGAGACAAGGAGAGAGGGAGAGAGAGAGACAAGGAGAGCGAGAGAGAGACACGGAGAGAGAGAGAGAGAAGGGAAGAGAGAGAGACAGAGAGAGAGAGAGAAAGAGGAAAATAGAAACATATTACAGAGACAACATACAGACAAATCACAATTTTAAACTATATAAAATTAAACAATCAATAATTCATATTATGGTTTGAGAATATCAAAACCAATCGTCACAAATAGGGAGAGAGAGCGAGAGAGAAAGAGAGGGCGAGAGAGAGAAAGAGAGGGCGAGAGAGAGAAGGAGAGAGAGAAGGAGAGAGAGAGAGAGAGAAGGAGAGAGAGAAGGAGAGAGGGAGAAGGAGAGAGAGAGAGAGGAAAATAGAAACATTTTACAGAGACAACATACAGACAAATCACAATTTTAAACTATATAATATTAAACAAACAATAATTCATATTATGATTTTGAAAACATCAAAACCAATCGTCACAAATAGGGAGAGAGGGCGAGAGAGAAAGATAGGGCGAGAGAGAGAGAGAAAGAGAGGGCGAGAGAGAGAGAGAGAAGAAGAGAGGGCGAGAGAGGGAGATAAGGAGAGAGGGCGAAAGAGAGAGAGAAGGAGAGAGAGAGATACAAGGGGAGAGATAGAAGGAGAGAGATAGAAGGAGAGAGATAGGAGAGAGATAGAAGGAGAGAGATAGAAGGAGAGAGAGGGGGGAGAGAGGGAGGGAGGGAGAGAAGGAGAGGGAAAGAAGGAGAGAGAAGAAAATAGAAACATGGTTAAATAGACAGGCAGAGAGGGAGAGGGAGAGGGAGAATTACATAAACATATTACACAGATAACATAAAGACAAATAATAATTTTAAATCATATCAAATTAAACAAACAATAATTCATATTATGGTTTTGAGAATATCGTCACAAATAGGGAGAGAGGGCGAGAGAGAAAGAGAGGATGAGAGAGAGAGAGAGAAAGAGAGGGTGAGAGAGAGAGAGAAAGAGAGGACGAGAGAGAGAAAGAGAGGGCGGGAGAGAGAGAGAGAGAGAAAGAGAGGGCGAGACAGAGAGGGAGAGGGAGAGAGAGAGAGACAAGGGGAGAGAGAGAGAGGAGAGAGATAGAAGGAGAGAGATAGAAGGAGAGAGATAGAAGGAGAGAGGGGGGAGAGAGAGAGGGAGGGAGAAAAGGAGAGGGAGAGAAGGAGAGAGAAGAAAATAGAAACATGGTTAAATAGACAGGCAGAGAGGGAGAGGGAGAATTACATAAACATATTACACAGATAACATAAAGACAAATCATAATTTTAAATCATCTAAAATTAAACAAACAATAATTCATATTATGGTTTTGAGAATATCGTCACAAATAGGGAGAGAGAGCGAGAGAGAAAGAGAGGGCAAGAGAGAGAGAGAGAAAGAGAGGGCGAGAGAGAGAACGGGAGAGAGAGAGAAAAATAGAGGGCGAGAGAGGGAGAGAGAGAGAGAAAGAGAGGGCGAGAGAAAGAGAGGGTGCGAGAGAGAGAGAAAGAGAGGGCGAGAGAGAGAGAGAGAAAGAGAGGGCGGGAGAGAGAGAAAGAGAGGGCGAGAGAGAGAAAAAGAGAGGGCGAGAGAGAGAGAAAGAGAGGACGAGAAGGAGAAAGAGAGGGCGAGAGAGAGAGAGAGGGTGAGAGAGAGAGAGAAAGAGAGGGTGAGAGAGAGAGAAAGAGAGGGCGAGGGAGAGAGAGAAAGAGAGGGCGAGAGAGAGAGAAAGAGAGGGCGAGAGAGAGAGAGATAGAGAAAGAGAGGGTGAGAGAGAGAGAAAGAGAGGGCGAGAGAGAGAGAGAGAAAGAGAGGACGAGAGAGAGAAAGAGAGGACGAGAGAGAGAGAAGGAGAGAGAGAGAAAGAGAGAGAGGGAGAGAGAGAAAGAGAGAGACAAGAAGAGAGGGCGAGAGAGAGACAAGGAGAGAGAGACAAGGGGAGAGAGAGAGACAAGGGGAGAGAGAGAGACAGAGAGAGAGAGAGAGAGGAAAATAGAAACATATTACAGAGACAACATACAGACAAATCACAATTTTAAACTATATAAAATTAAACAATCAATAATTCATATTATGGTTTTGAGAATATCAAAACCAATCGTCACAAATAGGGAGAGAGAGCGAGAGAGAAAGAGATGGCGAGAGAGAGAGAGAGAGAGAGAAAGAGAGGGGCGAGAGAGAGAAGGAGAGAGAAAAGCAGAGAGAGAGAGAAGGTGAGAGAGAGAGAGAGAGAGAGGAAAATAGAAACATATTACAGAGACAACATACAGACAAATCACAATTTTATACTATATAAAATTAAACAAACAATAATTCATATTATGGTTTTGAGAATATCAAAACCAATTGTCACAAATAGGGAGAGAGGGCGAGAGAGAAAGAGAGGGCGAGAGAGAGAGAGAAGAAGAGAGGACGAGAGAGAGAGATAAAGAGAGGGCGAGAGAGAGAAAGAGATGGCGAGAGAGAGAGGGCGAGAGAGAGAGAAAGAGAGGGCGAGAGAGAAAGAGAGGGCGAGAGAGAGAAAGAGAGGGCGAGAGAGAGAGAAAGAGAGGATGAGAGAGAGAGAAAGAGAGGGCGAGAGAGAGAATGTGAGGGCAAGAAAGAGAGGGCGAGAGAGAGAAAGAGAGGGCGAGAGAGAGAGAGAAGGAGAGAGAGAAAGAGAGAGAGGGAGAGAGAGAAAGAGAGAGAGAAGGAGAGAGGGCGAGAGAGAGAGACAAGGAGAGAGAGAGAGAGACAAGGGGAGAGAGAGAGACAAGGGGACAGAGAGAGACAGAGAGAGAGAGAGAGAGGAAAAGAGAAACATATTACAGAGACAACATACAGACAAATCACAATTTTAAACTACATAAAATGAAACAATCAATAATTCATATTATGGTTTTGAGAATATCAAAACCAATCGTCACAAATAGGGAGAGAGAGCGAGAGAGAAAGAGAGGACGAGAGAGAAATAGAGGGCGAGAGAGAGAGAGAGAGGAGAGAGAGAGAGAGAGTAAGGGAAATTGAAACATATTACAGAGACAACATACAGACAAATCACAATTTTAAAACGATATAAAATTAAACAATCAATAATTCATATTATGGTTTTGAAAATATCAAAACCAATCGTCACAAATAGGGAGAGAGAACGAGAGAGAAAGAGAGGGCGAGAGAGAGAGAGAGAAAGAGAGGGCGAGAGAGAGAGAGAGAAGGAGAGAGAGAGAGAGTAAGGGAAATTGAAACATATTACAGAGACAACATACAGACAAATCACAATTTTAAACTACATAAAATGAAACAATCAATAATTCATATTATGGTTTTGAGAATATCAAAACCAATCGTCACAAATAGGGAGAGAGAGCGAGAGAGAAAGAGAGGACGAGAGAGAGAGAGAGAAATAGAGGCGAGAGAGAGAGAGAGAAGGAGAGAGAGAGAGTAAGGGAAATTGAAACATATTACAGAGACAACATACAGACAAATCAAAATTTTAAACGATATAAAATTAAACAATCAATAATTCATATTATGGTCTTGAGAATATCAAAACCAATCGTCACAAATAGGGAGAGAGAACGAGAGAGAAAGAGAGGGCGAGAGAGAGAGAGAGAGAAGGAGGAGAGAGAGAGAAGGAGAGAGAGAATTAGAGAGAGAGAGAGAAGGAGAGAGAGAGAAGAAGAGATAGAGAGAGAGAGATAGAAACATATTACAGAGACAACATACAGACAAATCACAATTTTAAACTATATAAAATTAAACAAACAATAATTCATATTATGGTTTTGAGAATATCAAAACCAATCGTCACAAATAGGGAGAGAGGGCGAGAGAGAAAGAGAGGGCGAGAGAGAGAGAGAAAAAGAGAGGACGAGAGAGAGAGAGAGAGAAGAAGAGAGGACGAGAGAGAGAGAGAGAGAAGGAGAGAGGGCGAGAGAGAGAAGGAGAGAGAGAGACGCGGGGAGAGAGAGAGGAGAGAGATAGAAGGAGAGAGATAGAAGGAGAGAGATAGAAGGAGAGAGAGGGGGGAGAGAGAGAGGGAGGGAGAGAAGGAGAGGGAGAGAAGGAGAGAGAAGAAAATAGAAACATGGTTAAATAGACAGGCAGAGAGGGAGAGGGAGAATTACATAAACATATTACACAGATAACATAAAGACAAATCATAATTTTAAATCATATAAAATTAAACAAACAATAATTCATATTATGGTTTTGAGAATATCGTCACAAATAGGGACAGAGGGCGAGAGAGAAAGAGAGGGCGAGAGAGAGATAGAGAAAGAGAGGGCGAGAGAGAGAGAAAGGGAGAGAGAGAGAAAAAGAGAGGGCGAGAGAGAGAGAGAGAAAGAGAAGGCGAGAGAAAGAGAGGGCGAGAGAGAGAGAGAAAGAGAGGACGAGAGAGAGAGAGAAAAAGAGAGGGTGAGAGAGAGAGAGAAAGAGAGGACGAGAGAGAGAGAGGGCAAGAGAGAGAGAGGGCGAGAGAGAGAGAAAGAGAGGGTGAGAGAGAGAGAAAGAGAGGGCGAGAGAGAGAGAGAAAGAGAGGGCGAGAGAGAGAGAAAGAGAGGGCGAGAGAGAGAGAGAAAGAGAGGGCGAGAGAGAGAGAAAGAGAGGGCGAGAGAGAGAAAGAGAGGGCGAGAGAGAGAGAAAGAGAGGGCGAGAGAGAGAGAAAGAGAGGGCAAGAGAGAGAGAGAAAGAGAGGGCGAGAGAGAGAGAAGGAGAGAGAGAGAGAAAGAGAGAGAGGGAGAGAGAGAGAGAAAGAGAGAGACAAGGAGAGAGGGAGAGAGAGAGACAAGGAGAGCGAGAGAGAGACACGGAGAGAGAGAGAGAAGGGAAGAGAGAGAGACAGAGAGAGAGAGAGAAAGAGGAAAATAGAAACATATTACAGAGACAACATACAGACAAATCACAATTTTAAACTATATAAAATTAAACAATCAATAATTCATATTATGGTTTTGAGAATATCAAAACCAATCGTCACAAATAGGGAGAGAGAGCGAGAGAGAAAGAGAGGGCGAGAGAGAGAAAGAGAGGGCGAGAGAGAGAAGGAGAGAGAGAAGGAGAGAGAGAGAGAGAGAAGGAGAGAGAGAAGGAGAGAGGGAGAAGGAGAGAGAGAGAGAGGAAAATAGAAACATTTTACAGAGACAACATACAGACAAATCACAATTTTAAACTATATAATATTAAACAAACAATAATTCATATTATGATTTTGAAAACATCAAAACCAATCGTCACAAATAGGGAGAGAGGGTGAGAGAGAAAGATAGGGCGAGAGAGAGAGAGAAAGAGAGGGCGAGAGAGAGAGAGAGAAGAAGATGAGGGCGAGAGAGGGAGATAAGGAGAGAGGGCGAGAGAGAGAGAGAGAAGGAGAGAGAGAGAGATACAAGGGGAGAGATAGAAGGAGAGAGATAGAAGGAGAGAGATAGGAGAGAGATAGAAGGAGAGAGATAGAAGGAGAGAGAGGGGGGAGAGAGGGAGGGAGGGAGAGAAGGAGAGGAAAGAAGGAGAGAGAAGAAAATAGAAACATGGTTAAATAGACAGGCAGAGAGGGAGAGGGAGAGGGAGAATTACATAAACATATTACACAGATAACATAAAGACAAATAATAATTTTAAATCATATCAAATTAAACAAACAATAATTCATATTATGGTTTTGAGAATATCGTCACAAATAGGGAGAGAGGGCGAGAGAGAAAGAGAGGATGAGAGAGAGAGAGAGAAAGAGAGGGTGAGAGAGAGAGAGAAAGAGAGGACGAGAGAGAGAAAGAGAGGGCGGGAGAGAGAGAGAGAGAGAAAGAGAGGGCGAGACAGAGAGGGAGAGGGAGAGAGAGAGAGACAAGGGGAGAGAGAGAGAGGAGAGAGATAGAAGGAGAGAGATAGAAGGAGAGAGATAGAAGGAGAGAGGGGGGAGAGAGAGAGGGAGGGAGAAAAGGAGAGGGAGAGAGAGAGGGAGGGAGAAAAGGAGAGGGAGAGAAGGAGAGAGAAGAAAATAGAAACATGGTTAAATAGACAGGCAGAGAGGGAGAGGGAGAGGGAGAATTACATAAACATATTACACAGATAACATAAAGACAAATCATAATTTTAAATCATCTAAAATTAAACAAACAATAATTCATATTATGGTTTTGAGAATATCGTCACAAATAGGGAGAGAGAGCGAGAGAGAAAGAGAGGGCAAGAGAGAGAGAGAGAGAAAGAGAGGGCGAGAGAGAGAACGGGAGAGAGAGAGAAAAATAGAGGGCGAGAGAGGGAGAGAGAGAGAGAAAGAGAGGGCGAGAGAAAGAGAGGGTGCGAGAGAGAGAGAAAGAGAGGGCGAGAGAGAGAGAAAGAGAGGGCGAGAGAGAGAAAAAGAGAGGGCGAGAGAGAGAGAAAGAGAGGACGAGAAGGAGAAAGAGAGGGCGAGAGAGAGAGAGAGGGTGAGAGAGAGAGAGAAAGAGAGGGTGAGAGAGAGAGAAAGAGAGGGCGAGGGAGAGAGAGAGGAAAATAGAAACATATTACAGAGACAACATACAGACAAATCACAATTTTAAACTATATAAAATTAAACAATCAATAATTCATATTATGGTTTTGAGAATATCAAAACCAATCGTCACAAATAGGGAGAGAGAGCGAGAGAGAAAGAGATGGCGAGAGAGAGAGAGAGAGAGAAAGAGAGGGGCGAGAGAGAGAAGGAGAGAGAAAAGCAGAGAGAGAGAGAAGGTGAGAGAGAGAGAGAGAGAGAGGAAAATAGAAACATATTACAGAGACAACATACAGACAAATCACAATTTTATACTATATAAAATTAAACAAACAATAATTCATATTATGGTTTTGAGAATATCAAAACCAATTGTCACAAATAGGGAGAGAGGGCGAGAGAGAAAGAGAGGGCGAGAGAGAGAGAGAAGAAGAGAGGACGAGAGAGAGAGATAAAGAGAGGGCGAGAGAGAGAAAGAGATGGCGAGAGAGAGAGGGCGAGAGAGAGAGAAAGAGAGGGCGAGAGAGAAAGAGAGGGCGAGAGAGAGAAAGAGAGGGCGAGAGAGAGAGAAAGAGAGGATGAGAGAGAGAGAAAGAGAGGGCGAGAGAGAGAGAGAATGTGAGGGCAAGAAAGAGAGGGCGAGAGAGAGAAAGAGAGGGCGAGAGAGAGAGAGAAGGAGAGAGAGAAAGAGAGAGAGGGAGAGAGAGAAAGAGAGAGAGAAGGAGAGAGGGCGAGAGAGAGAGACAAGGAGAGAGAGAGAGAGACAAGGGGAGAGAGAGAGACAAGGGGACAGAGAGAGACAGAGAGAGAGAGAGAGAGGAAAAGAGAAACATATTACAGAGACAACATACAGACAAATCACAATTTTAAACTACATAAAATGAAACAATCAATAATTCATATTATGGTTTTGAGAATATCAAAACCAATCGTCACAAATAGGGAGAGAGAGCGAGAGAGAAAGAGAGGACGAGAGAGAAATAGAGGGCGAGAGAGAGAGAGAGAGAGGAGAGAGAGAGAGAGAGTAAGGGAAATTGAAACATATTACAGAGACAACATACAGACAAATCACAATTTTAAAACGATATAAAATTAAACAATCAATAATTCATATTATGGTTTTGAGAATATCAAAACCAATCGTCACAAATAGGGAGAGAGAACGAGAGAGAAAGAGAGGGCGAGAGAGAGAGAGAGAAAGAGAGGGCGAGAGAGAAGGAGGAGAGAGAGAGAAGGAGAGAGAGAAGGAGAGAGAGAGAGAAGGAGAGAGAGAAGGAGCGAGAGAGAGAAGAAGAGATAGAGAGAGAGAGAGAGAAACATATTACAGAGACAACATACAGACAAATCACAATTTTAAACTATATAAAATTAAACAAACAATAATTCATATTATGGTTTTGAGAATATCAAAACCAATCGTCACAAATAGGGAGAGAGGGCGAGAGAGAAAGAGAGGGCGAGAGAGAGAGAGAGAGAGAAAGAGAGGGCGAGAGAGAGAAGAAGAGAGGACGAGAGAGAGAGAGAAGGAGAGAGGGCGAGAGAGAGAAGGAGAGAGAGATGCGGGGAGAGAGAGAGAGATGAGAGAGAGAGAGGAGAGAGATAGGAGAGAGATAGAAGGAGAGAGAGGGGGAGAGAGAGAGGGAGGGAGAGAAGGAGAGGGAGAGAAGGAGAGAGAAGAAAATAGAAACATGGGTAAATAGACAGGCATTGAGGGAGAATTACATAAACATATTACACAGATAACATAAAGACAAATCATAATTTTAAATCATATAAAATTAAACAAACAATAATTCATATTATGGTTTTGAGAATATCGTCACAAATAGGGAGAGAGGGCGAGAGAGAAAGAGAGGGCGAGAGAGAGAGAGAAAGAGAGAAAGAGAGAAAGAGAGAAAGGGAGAGAGAGAGAAAAAGAGAGGGCGAGAGAGAGAGAAAGAGAAGGCGAGAGAAAGAGAGGGCGAGAGAGAGAAAGAGAGGACGAGAGAGAGAGAGAGAAAGAGAGGGTAAGAGAGAGAGAGAGAAAGAGAGGGCGAGAGAGAGAGAGAGGGCAAGAGAGAGAGAGAGAGAGAAAGAGAGGGCGAGAGAGAGAGAAAGAGAGGGCGAGAGAGAGAGAAAGAGAGGGTGAGAGAGAGAGAAAGAGAGGGCGAGAGAGAGAGAAAGAGAGGGCGAGAGAGAGAGAAAGAGATGGCGAGAGAGAGAAAGAGAGGGCGAGAGAGAGAGAAAGAGATGGCGAGAGAGAGAAAGAGAGGGCGAGAGAGAGAGAGAAAGAGAGGGCGAGAGAGAGAGAAAGAAAGAGAGGGCGAGAGAGAGAGAGAAAGAGAGGGCTCGAGAGAGAGAAAGAGAGGACGAGAGAGAGAAAGAGAGGGCGAGAGAGAGAGAGAATGTGAGGGCGAGAAAGAGAGGACGAGAGAGAGAAAGAGAGGGCGAGAGAGAGAAGGAGAGAGAGAAAGAGAGAGAGGGAGAGAGAAAGAGAGAGACAAGGAGAGAGGGCGAGAGAGAGACAAGGAGAGCGAGAGAGAGACAAGGGGAGAGAGAGGGGAAGAGAGAGAGAGACAGAGAAAGAGAGAGAGGAAAATAGAAACATAATACAGAGACAACATACAGACAAATCACAATTTTAAACTATATAAAATTAAACAATCAATAATTCATATTATGGTTTTGAGAATATCAAAACCAATCGTCACAAATAGGGAGAGAGAGCGAGAGAGAAAGAGAGGGCGAGAGAGAGAGAGAAAGAGAGGGCGAGAGAGAGAGAGAAGGAGAGAGAGAAGGAGAGAGAGAGAAGGAGAGAGAGAAGGAGAGAGGGAGAAGGAGAGAGAGAGAGAGAGGAAAATAGAAAATTTTTACAGAGACAACATACAGACAAATCACAATTTTAAACTATATAAAATTAAACAAACAATAATTCATATTATGATTTTGAAAACATCAAAACCAATCGTCACAAATAGGGAGAGAGGGCGAGAGAGAAAGATAGGGCGAGAGAGAGAGAGAAAGAGAGGGCGAGAGAGAGAGAGAGAGAGGGAGATAAGGAGAGAGGGCGAGAGAGAGAGAGAGAAGGAGAGAGAGAGATAGAAGGGGAGAGATAGAAGGAGAGAGATAGAAGGAGAGAGATAGAAGGAGAGAGAGGGGGGGGGGAGAGAGGGAGGGAGAGAAGGAGAGGGAAAGAAGGAGAGAGAAGAAAATATAAACATGGTTAAATAGACAGGCAGAGAGGGAGAGGGAGAGGGAGAATTACATAAACATATTACACAGATAACCTAAAGACAAATAATAATTTTAAATCATATAAAATTAAACAAACAATAATTCATATTATGGTTTTGAGAATATCGTCACAAATAGGGAGAGAGGGCGAGAGAGAAAGAGAGGGCGAGAGAGAGAGAGAGAAAGAGAGGGCGAGAAAGAGAGAGAAAGAGAGGACGAGAGAGAGAAAGAGAGGGCGGGAGAGAGAGAGAGAAAGAGAGGGCGAGAGAGAGAGACAGAAAGAGAGGGCGAGTGAGAGAGAAGGAGAGAGAGAGACAAGGGGAGAGAGAGAGAGGAGAGAGATAGAAGGAGAGAGATAGAAGGAGAAATATAGAAGGAGAGAGAGGGGGAGAGAGAGGGGGAGGGAGAAAAGGAGAGGGAGAGAAGGAGAGAGAAGAAAATAGAAACATGGTTAAATAGACAGGCAGAGAGGGAGAGGGAGAGGGAGAATTACATAAACATATTACAAAGATAACATAAAGACAAATCATAATTTTAAATCATATAAAATTAAACAAACAATAATTCATATTATGGTTTTGAGAATATCGTCACAAATAGGGAGAGAGGGCGAGAGAGAAAGAGAGAGCAAGAGAGAGAGAAAGAGAGAGAGAGAAAGAGAGGGCGAGAGAGAGAGAAAGAGAGGGCGAGAGAGAGAGAAAGAGAAGGCGAGAGGGCGAGAGGGAGAGAGAAAGAGAGGACGAGAGAGAGAGAGAAAGAGAGGACGAGAGTGAAAGAGAGGGCGAGAGAGAGAGAAAGAGAGGGCGAGAGAGAGAGAAAGAGAGGGCGAGAGAGAGAGAGACAAGGAGAGAGGGCGAGAGAGAGACAAGGAGAGCGAGAGAGAGAGACAAAGGGAGAGAGAGAGAGAGGGGAAGAGAGAGAGACAGAGAAAGAGAGAGAGAGAGGAAAATAGAAACATATTACAGAGACAACATACAGACAAATCACAATTTTAAACTATATAAAATTAAACAATCAATAATTCATATTATGGTTTTGAGAATATCAAAACCAATCGTCACAAATATGGAGAGAGAGCGAGAGAGAAAGAGAGGGCGAGAGAGAGAGAAAGAAAGAGAGGGCGAGAGAGAGAGAGGAGAGAGAGAGAAGGAGAGAGAGAGAGAGAGAGAAGGAGAGAGAGAAGCAGAGAGAGAGAGAAGGTGAGAGAGAGGAAAATATAAACTTATTACAGAGACAACATACAGACAAATCACAATTTTAAACTATATAAAATTAAACAAACAATAATTCATATTATGGTTTTGAGAATATCAAAACCAATTGTCACAAATAGGGAGAGAGGGCGAGAGAGAAAGAAAGGGTGAGAGAGAGAGAAAAGAAGAGAGGGCGAGAGAGAGAGAGAAGGAGAGAGGGCGAGAGAGAGAGAGAGAGAGAAGGAGAGAGAGAGAGAGACAAGGGGAGAGAGAGAGAGAGAGAGGGGAGAGAGATAGAAGGAGAGAGATAGAAGGAGAGAGATAGAAGGAGAGAGAGTGGGAGAGAGAGAGGGAGGGAGAGGAGAGGGAGAGAAGGAGAAAGAAGAAAATAGAAACATGGTTAAATAGACAGGCAGAGAGGGAGAGGGAGAGGGAGAATTACATAAACATATTACACAGATAATTTCATAAATTTCTGTCCAAACCGAGGTGAAACACCAGAGTAGGTTGGCACCACATCCCAGAAAAGTATATATTGAAACGTTGGGAGAGGGGAAGGTGGGATTTTTTAGCGGTGCAATCAATGAAATAGAAGAGATGAGAGGAAGATTATACCAAGTAAAAAATTACATTTTATTAAATATATGCATAAAAATCGATCTCAGGCGATCGCAGATATACATAAAGTAATGCGAAAGTGGTTATAATGCAATTTGGAGAATAGTCACAATTAGTAAGTCATAATTAAGAAAAGAGCAAAAAACTGGTCGCATCAACCCGACATGTTTCGCTTTGATAGCTTCTTCGGGGGTAGTGCGATAGTGCTCAGAACTGGTATTGACAACTGTATAGACAAAGAATGAAAGATAAATACATATTTATTACAAAAAAGAAAAACATCATAGTGAATCACAATATTTTTAAAGAAGGAGTCAAGATCAGCATGCTTCAATCTAGGGGCCAATACACTTACCCAATCATGGATCGCCAGCAAGTGAAACCACCAAAATATCCCTGGATCAGACAAAGGACCCCCAAGGGGGTGTGGACTGTCCCTATTGATCACAGAGGACAAGATAAGGAAACTGGGTAGTAAAAGGAAAATTGAGATTGTGAAACAAAGCAGTGTGAGGAAGGGGTAAACAGGGAAAGAGGGGAGGGGGAGGGGGAGGGATAAAAGGAAAAAAGAAAAAAGGACAAATGGGAAAAAGAGGGAAAGAATGGGGATGTGTACTATAGTATGGAGGTGAATCCATGAAAAAGTGATACATATATGAAGGTATCACTTACTTAAAACCAAGTAAGATGATAAATTGCATGGGGGAATGGGTCGCAGTATTACTGTGCTGGCTGAGAAACAGCCATATAAGCCAGTAAATGTCTGAAACTGTAACGAAAGATAAACAAAAATTGGATAAAATAAATACAGTAAACTAAAAAATACCGAATGAAAAATAATAAAATAGTCAAGAAAAGTTAATATGGTACTAAGAAAGTAAAAAAAGTAAATAAATGAATTGAATAAAGTTTGGGAAAATAAAATAAAAATAAAAAATATACAAAAATTAGAGAGAAATGGAATATGAATGAAATAAAATAAGGAAGAGGGGAGGTATGAAAGAAAGAAAATAAAAATAAAATAAGTTGAAGTAAAAATGAAATAAAATAATAAACAATATTTTACTAAGGCATGAATAAATTATAATGGTAAAGAATTAAAATTAGTGAATATTAGGCACTCTTGAAAGTTGTGATGCTATTCAGACACGAATAAGTTGTAAAGCAAATATACCAAACAATGAGGACGGACACTAGGTCTCAGGAAGAAAGGGTCAAATTTATATGCTTATTCAATAGGATGTTTAGTGTGTCAATGACAAAAAAAAGAAAAAAAAAATAGCAACAATGTTGGTATAGGCAAAGTTTCTGTGTGATAGCATCAGCAAAATTCAAAGGGTGTAGAAATAGAGAGGAGAGTGAACGGTAACAAATGTAGCATAATTACCACGTTGAGACAGCTAAGGCAAAAAAAGGGAAAGATAGCACTGTCCTGTGAGAAGGAGCAATGTAACAATTACCTCCAGCGTCGGAGCGAAGTATCCAGCCCCCCTGCTTCTAGCGAAGATTTCACTAGACAGCAGGTTAAATCGTGTCCTCCATCGGACCCGGCGTCTGACGTCACAGGGTGCGAGGCGGGCGATTGGATGTCACTGCGCATGTTCCAGCTTCTCAGATGGTGATAGACTACAAACCCCAGAATCCCTAGCGTGGAGAGAAGGGAGGCGCAGCGCGACGGCTAGGCGGATCGATGTCCTACCTCAAGGTCCGTCAGTCCAAAGGAGAGCAGCTGGAGAAGTAAAGAGGTTGATTCATTAGCCAGAGGAAGAAATGGCCGTGAATCAACCACAGAGGAACCGCGCAGTGAACATCAAAACGGTGGAGGAAGTGTCCTCCACCTTGGGTGCCCATGTGAATCAATGGGAAATCAGTCAGTCAGGGGCCCAATGAACAGGGACAAGGGATGGAAGTTGTGGAGACCAAACAATGGGAGGATGGCCATATAGAGACCGGCATATGTGACTGGTGAAAGCCGGTATCTATAATAGATATGAAGCTGCTGATACTGAATCATGGTAAAAAGAAAAACATTTTTCTAAATCAGATACTAAACATTCAAGAAGTTTTAAAGAATGAACAATAAAAACATATGGAAATAGCTTTTTGATCATTCATTTTGGTAATCAATTACAGATATATGTAGACAAAAAACTATGGCAAAACCAAAGGAAGGACATTTCTCCTGAAGAAAGGGGGAGACATAAATGACACCTAGGGAAAGAAAGCGGAGAGGGGAGGGGAAAACGGAAGGGGAGAGGGGGGGGAATAGAAGAGGGGAAAAATAGGAAGCCTAACTCTAACCAGAGGGATGCTCGAGGGGAAGTGAACGGGAATAAAAAAAAACATATATACCAACAATAATAAGGACCAATACAATATATCTGGTTAAAGACCTTGTCCGCATATTGAAAGAGCGAACGATAAAGTTTCAGAGGAATGATCTGAAGCTTAAATTTTCATTGAATCCCGGAAGTTGGGTTGCCCTTAGAGTATAGATCCAACGGGCCTCAAGCTGGAGCAGTATTTTGTCGACACTACCCCCTCTTGAGTTTAGAGGGACATGCTCCAAGGCATAGAATTTAATGAAATTGTCTTCAAATTGGTGATACAAACCAATATGTCTGCTAACAGCGGTTATAGTTTTTTTCTTTAAAATAGGTTTAATATGGTCTCTTATCCTCATGAAGAATGGACGTTTGGTCTTCCCTACGTAAAAACCACCACATCTACATTGTGCCAAATAAATAACCCCCAGTGTCTGGCAGGTGACTCTTGTTTTTGTAGTGTGCCAGTTACCATTGGGGAGTAAAAACTTAGATTTATGATCTACATAGGGGCACATATCGCAATGGCCGCAGGGAGATGTGCCGGTGGATAAAGGGTTGTTAGATGATGATGTAACAGAAAAATTACTGTGCGCTAAGCAATCTTTTAAAGACGGTGCACGTTTAAAAGTAATTTCTGGGAAGTTCTGGATGTATTTCTTAACCACTTAACGACCGCTCACTGTATATATACGTCGGCACAATGGCACCGACAGGCACAATCACGTAGAGCATACGTGATTGCCTTTGTACAGTTGGGGGGTCCGATCGGACCCCCCTTCTGTACAGTGAGCGGTCGGAATTCGTCTGGGAGCGTTCCGAGATGGGGGGGCGGCCGTTCGATTCCGACCACCCCCCGCGATCGCTCCCGGCGAATAGAAATGCCCCCTCTGTCTGTGTACTGTTTACACAGATAGAGAAAGCAGGAGGAAGTGATGTCATCTCCTGTGCGGCGCTCACATATACCGAGCGTCGTACAAGAGAAGACACACAGGTCAGTGCACTAACACTACACTAACACCAGCACACATAGGCACATAAATCGCCCCCCAGGCCCCCCCAGATCACCCCCAGCCCCCCCAGATCACCCCCCAGCCCCCAGTCACAGTGTCACTGATTGCAGTGACCATTTATTTACTGATCACTGCAATCAGTGACATTTGTGACTGTAAAAGTGTCACTACATTTAGTTTTAGGTCCAGTGTAGCCCCCTAACCCCCCCTGATAAAGGTTTAACCCCTTGATCACCCCCCAGATAACCCTTTCACCCCCTAGCACCGCCGTCGCTTGGCGATCATTTTTCTGATCGCTGTCTTGGCGTCGGTGATGCAGATCGGTACCCAGTAATTTTTTTTAGGTTCGCCACAGGTTTTTATAGCGTCGGGTACCCCCATAAATGATCTAATAAAGGTTTAACCCCCTTGATCGCCCCCCAGGTAACCCTTTCACCCCCTATCACCACTGTCACTAAGCGATCGTTTTTCTGATCGATGTCTTAGCGGCGGTGATGCTGATCGGTAGCCAGTATTTTTTTTTTAGGTTCGCCGCAGGTTTTTATAGCGTCGGGTACCCCCATAAATTATCTAATAAAGGTTTAACCCCCTTGATCGCCCCCCAGGTAACCCTTTCACCCCCTATCACCACTGTCACTAAGCGATCATTTTTCTGATCGCTGTCTTGGCGTCGGTGATGCAGATCGGTACCCAGTAATTTTTTTAGGTTCGCCGCAGGTTTTTATAGCGTCGGGTACCCCCCATAAATTATCTAATAAAGGTTTAACCCCCTTGATCGCCCCCCAAGGTAACCCTTTCACCCCCTATCATCACTGTCGCTAAGCGATCATTTTTCTGATCGATGTCTTAGCGTCGGTGATGCAGATCGGTAGCCAGTAATTTTTTTTAGGTTCGCCGCAGGTTTTTATAGCGTCAGGTACCCCCATATATTATCTAATAAAGGTTTTAACCCCCTAATTGCCCCTAGTTAACCCTTTCACCAGTAATCATCATATAAGTGTTACGGGTGACGCTGGTTAGTTAGTTTGCTTTTTATAGTGTCAGGGCACCCGCCGTATATAACCCAATAAAGGTTTAACCCCCTGATCGCCCGGCGGGTGATATCAATTAGGTTTTAGCGTCAGAGAGGGTCTGCGTCACACCCCAGGCAGCGTCAGGTTAGTGCCAGTAACGCTAACACCCACGCGTGAAGCATACACCTCCCTTAGTGGTATAGTATCTGAACAGATCAATATCTGATCTGATCAGATCTATACTAGCGTCCCCAGCAGTTTAGGGTTCCCAAAAACGCAGTGTTAGCGGGATCAGCCCAGATACCTGCTAGCACCTGCATTTTGCCCCTCCGTCCAGCCCAGGCCACCCAAGTGCAGTATCGATCGATCACTGTCACTTACAAAACACAACACACATAACTGCAGCGTTCGCAGAGACAGGCCTGATCCCTGCGACTCCAGTGCTGTAGGAGGTGATTTCACCACCACAGTTAAAAAAAAAAGAAGCAAATATGCCGAAGCATTGGGGCAGCAGGGGCGGAGGAGCGATTTTGCTCCTAATGCCCGTACATACGGTCGAAATTCCGACGGAGGCTTGCCCGTGGAAAAGTCCGACCATGTGTGTGCGGCATAACTTTTTTGCGGGAGGATGCCCCCATGCTTCGGCATATATAAATGGTGCATGTATGCCCATCATTAGAAGTGGGTGGATGAAGGGCGGTATTCTAATGGTGGGCATACCCACCGATCAATCTCTTTTTTCATTCAGCCACCTGGCTGCATGAAAAAAAAAGATTACAATACATGTCCAACAAGGACCAGCAACGTACTGGTATGTTGCTGGACTTTGAATGGTTATACCAGATTGATGCCTGCGGGTTTAGGTATCATCTTGGTATCATTCTTTTCAGCCAGCGGCCGGCTTTAATGTAAAAGCAACCCTAGTGGCTAATTAGCCTCTGGACTGCTTTTACAAGCAGTGGGAGGGAATGTCCCCCCCCGGATATAAAAAGCGCCATTGGGAAATTGGGAAAGCATTTTATCACACCGATCTTGGTGTGGTCAGATGCTTTGAGGGCAGAGGAAAGATCTAGGGTCTAGACCCCAGTTTTTTCAAAAAAAGAGTACCTGTCACTACCTATTACTATCATAGGGGATATTTACATTCCCTGAGATAACAATAAAAATGATAAAAAAAAAACATGGAAGGAACAATTTAAAAATAAAATAAAAAAGCAAAATTAATAATAAAAAAAAAAAAAAAAAAAAAAAAGCACTCCTGCCCTGCTCTTGCCCAATGGCGAACGCAAGCGTCGGTCTGGCGTCATATGTAAACAGCAATTGCACCATGCATGTGAGGTATCACCGCGAGGGTCAGATCGAGGGCAGTAATTTTAGCAGTAGACCTCCTCTGTAAATCTAACGGGGTAACCTGTAAAGGCTTTTAAAGGCTTTTAAAAATGTATGTAGTTTGTCGCCAATGCGCGTTTGTGCGAAATTTTAAAGCATGTCGTGTTTGGTATCTATGTACTCGGCCTAAGATCATCTTTTTTATTTCATCAAACATTTGGGCAATATAGTGTGTTTTAGTGCATTAAAATAAAAAAAGTGTATTTTTTCCCCAAAAAATGCGTTTGAAAAATCGCTGCGCAAATACTGTGTAGAAAAAAAAATGCAACACCCACCATTTTATTCTGTAGGGCCTTTGCTTTAAAAATATATATAATGTTTGGGGGTTCAACATAATTTTCCTGCAAAAAAAAATATGTTTTCATGTAAACAAAAAGTGTCAGAAAGGGCTTTGTCTTCAAGTGGTTAGAAGAGTGGATGTAAGCTTCCTAATGTTGTGTATAAAATGCCAGAACAGTTCAAAACCCCCCCAAATGACCCCATTTTGGAAAGTAGACACCCCAAGCTATATACTGAGAGGCATGTCGAGTCCATGGAATATTTTATATGTTGACACAAGTTGCGGAAAAAAAGACAATTTTTTTTTTTTTTTTGCACAAAGTTGTCACTAAATGATATATTGCTCAAACATGCCATGGGCATATGTGGAATTACACCCCAAAATACATTCTGTTGCTTCTCCTGAGTACGGGGATACCACATGTGTGAGACTTTTTGGGAGCCTAGCCGCGTACGGGACCCCAAAAACCAATCACCGCCTTCAGGCTTTCTAAGGGTGTAAATTTTTGATTTCACTTCTCACTGCCTATCACAGTTTCGGAGGCCATGGAATGCCCAGATGGCACAAAACCCCCCCAAATGACCCCATTTTGGAAAGTAGACACCCCAAGCTATTTGCTGAGAGGTATTGTGAGTATTTTGCAGATCTCGCTTTTTGTCACAAAGTTTTGAAAATTGAAAAAAAAAAAAAGAAAAAAAAAAAAATTCTTTCTTCATTTTCAAAAACAAATGAGAGCTGTAAAATACTCACCATGCCTCTCAGCAAACAGCTTGGGGTGTCTACTTTCCAAAATGGGGTCATTTGGGGGGGTTTTGTGCTATTTTGGCATTTTATGGCCTTCGAAACTGTGATAGGTAGTGAGGAGTGAAATCAAAAATTTGTGCCTAGAAATCCTGAAGGCGGTGATTGGTTTTCGTGGTCCCGTACGCGGCTAGGCTCCTAAAAAGTCCCACACATGTGGTATCCCCGTACTCAGGAGAAGCAGCAAAATGTATTTTGGGGTGCAATTCCACATATAACCATGGCATGTGTGAGCAATATATCATTTAGTGACAACTTTTTGTAATTTTTTTTTTTTGTCATTATTCAATCACTTGGGACAAAAAAAAAAAATATTCAATGGGCTCAACAGGCCTCTCAGCAATTTCCTTGGGGTGTCTACTTTCTAAAATGGGGTCATTTTTGGGGGTTTTGTGCTATTTTGGCATTTTATGGCCTTCAAAACTGTGATAGGTAGTGAGGAGTGAAATCAAAAATTTGCGCCCTTAGAAATCCTGAAGGCGGTGCTTGGTTTCCGGGGTCCCGTACGTGGCTAGGCTCCTAAAAAGTCCCACACATGTGGTATTCCCGTACTCAGGAGAAGCAGCAGAATGTATTTTGGGGTGCAATTCCACATATAACCATGGCATGTGTGAGCAATATATCATTTAGTGACAACTTTTTGTAATTTTTTTTTTTTTTTTGTCATTATTCAATCACTTGGGACAAAAAAAAAAATATTCAATGGGCTCAACATGCCTCTCAGCAATTTCCTTGGGGTGTCTACTTTCCAAAATGGGGTCATTTGGGGGGGTTTTGTACTGCCCTGCCATTTTAGCACCTCAAGAAATGAGATAGGCAGTCATAAATTTAAAGCTGTGTAAATTCCAGAAAATGTATCCTAGTTTGTAAACGCTATAACTTTTGCGCAAACCGATAAATATACACTTATTGACGTTTTTTTTACTAAAGACATGTGGCTGAATACATTTTGGCCTAAATGTATGACTAAAATTGAGTTTATTCGATTTTTCTTATAACAAAAAGTACAAAAAATCATTTTTTTTCAAAATTTTCGGTCTTTTTCCGTTTATATCGCAAAAAATAAAAATCGCAGAGGCAATCAAATACCATTAAAAGAAAGCTCTATTTGTGAGAAGAAAAGGACGCAAATTTTTTTTGGGTACAACATTGCATGTCCGCACAATTTACAGTTAAAGCAGCGCAGTGCAAAATTCTGAATTCACCTCTGGTCCTTTAGCTACCAAATGGTCCGGGGCTTAAGTGGTTAATGGTGGGATCTGCTTCTAAAAGGGGCCAATATTTCTATAAAATATTCCTAATCTCTGCATGTTGGCTAGAGTATCGAGTGATGACTCGAACTGTGTCTTTTTTGACAGTTTCCTTAGAGGAAAATAATAGAGAGTTTCTATCTTGCCCTTTCACTCGGTTAAAGGCACGTTTTAAGCATTTATGACTGTATCCTCTTGTTTTCAATCTGTGATACAGATCCTTAGAGGCTTTTACAAAATCTTCACGTTGACTACAATTTCGTTTAAGCCTTAAGTATTGGCTATAGGGGATACTTGTTAGGAGTGGGTCAGGATGGGAACTGCTGGCATGAAGAATGGTATTTGCTGCCGAAGGTTTCCTGTATAAACAGGAATTAACCTTACCACTTTCATCAATGGAAATGTTAAGATCCAAAAAGCTAATGTTCGTTAGATTATAGTTCATAGTGAATTTTAGATTGAATTCATTAATTGAAATCAAATCCATAAATTGTTGGAGTTGTGATTCATTGCCCGACCAAAAGATTAAGACATCATCAATATAACAATACCAGGAGACGACATTGTCCATAAATGGAGCAAGGTCGTCCCTGGAAAAAATACTTTTCTCCCACCCCCCCAGGTACAGGTTGGCATACGATGGGGCACACTTGGTGCCCATTGCAACCCCCTGTACCTGGAGGTAGTGGGAGGAACCAAAAACAAAAACATTGTGCTTGAGGATATAACCTAAAAGATCAAGAACAAATCGATTATATTTGGCCGCTGAAGGGCCTCTTTCTCTAAGATGGTTTTCAATAGTTTCAAGTCCCTTATCGTGGGGTATGGCATTGTATAGACTCTCAATATCGAGTGCCACAAGTAACGTGTTTGGTGGAAGATAGATACCTTCAATGGTTCTTAATAGGTCAATGGTGTCCTTAATATAGGAAGAGAGGGAGGTAACATGGGGATATAGATATCCGTCTATCAGAGAACTCACATTTTCTGTCAGACAGGAACAGCCCGATATAATCGGTCGTCCAGGTGGATCTGTTAACGATTTATGCGTCTTAGGAAGAGCATAAAAGGTAGGGGTTTTGGGGTTCTTTGTATCCAGGAAACTCCACGTGCTTTGGTCAATAGTACCTTCGTGGTATGCTTTTAAAATTATTTTACGATATTGGTTATGAAAATTATTCAATACTGTTTGGGAGATAGGTCTATACCAATCAAGATTTGACAAGATTTTCTTGCACATGGATTCATAATTTGAAGTATCCATAATAACCAAATTCCCCCCTTTATCTGCAGATTTGATGGTTATCTCGTTATTAGTCTGTAAGGATTTGATGGCATCCTTTTGTGAAGTTGTGAGGTTAACAGATTTAGGAACTCTAAAGTTGATTTCCTCAATGGCAGTGGTAGCCTGTTGGACAAATGCCCAGATGTTAGGGTTGGCATTTAGAAGCGGAAAGTTTCTTGATTTTGGTTTAAAGGATTGTGGAGGGGGGAAGGACATGCCAGCGATCAACATGGCTGGTGGGGAATCCAGCCAGGGAATGTCGTCAGTGTCATGGCCCTCTTCCCAGAGATCCATCAAATCCTGTAAAGCCTGTTCTTCAAAATTTGTAGGAATATTGGAAAATGCTTCTGTTTGCTGGCTTTCTATGGTGGGTTTATCATAGAAGACTCTGTACAGGAGTCTTCGAGCGAATAGGTGTAAGTCTTTAATAAGATGGAATTTATCTACCTGTGAATTGGGACAGAAAGTTAAACCCAATTTCAAAACCTGGGACTCATCTTCAGTAAGAGTGTGTGATGATAAATTAATAATAGACAATTCCTGGTTATTGTCAGAGTTTTCCTCTAAAGGGGAAACGGAGTCAAACATAGAGTTTGGATCTAGTCTTTCACTAAAAAAATTGGTGCCAATCTCGCTTCAGCAGGTAAAGGAGTTCCTGTAGGAGAGACAATAATCTCAGCATTACTCACCTTGTTAAGAGTGTCTAGGTGCATAGGTGAAGCTAACGTGGACGTGGATAGAGCCGTAGGGGCTACGGCGTGTAGTACATTCGGCTGTGGACCACGAGGTGCGGGTAAGGAGGAGTGAGATGGTGTAGGAAAATGAGACGAGGGCTGTTTAGGGATAGGTGCCTGTGATCGACGTGGAAGAGCTGAACCAAGTTGGTGTCTCAATGATTTTGTAGAGGTGGCATATGAGTTACCCTTACGTTTTTTTGGGAGTCTGTCTCCTGACAGGTCGCGATAGACTGTCGATTGACTAGAGGAGAGAGATGAAGTAGATGAGAGGTTAGGTATATTGTCATAATTTCTAGTATTTCTCTGATTAGTAGGTCTAAATGGTCTAGTATTAGTGTGAGCAGTCCATTTATATGCATATCCGGTAGCATGTGCGTTTTGATCACGCATAAATTTATTCTCTTTTAACCTGATAATTTCCATGGTATAAGATTCTATGTGTTTTTTAATGGCTAATTCTCTTTCTTTAAATCTAGTACTGGAAACAATCAAACAAAAGTCATCATACCATTTAAGGACAGAACAATCCAGTACAAGCAGTTCTTGTTCATATTCAGAACATAGACGTGCCATCATTGTGAAAGAACATGTTTGTAGGTTGTCTTCCCATTTGGATTTCAAAGAGTCCCCCACCTTTTGTAGGTTGGGGAACAACTGAATTCTCAATCCCCATGGTACAATCTTGTTGTCAGTATATTTTTCGAAGTAACGCTTGTGCCAAAAAATTCTTACTTTTCTCTCCAAGAGACGTTGAAGTCTAAGGAAAGCCAAGTCTAGATCTTTATCGCTAATATCACCTGAGTTTTGAGTTCTTTGTGCTTTGTTCATAAGACCTTCCCAGGCTTCACCACTAAAGGCAGCCATCCTTGTAGGCTAGGGAAAAGAAGAACAGGGAAATACAAAACAGAAGGAAACAGAAAACGAAACAAACAGTAATATGGAAAGGTAGGGATGATGGGGGGTGTGTGATTACGTCACCGAGTTCAAACAGTAGATTATCCTTCAATACAAATTTATTAAATAACAAAAATTACTCGATGATGAACAAGAAAAAATCCTCTCATCAATTCTTACATTGAATAGCTTTCAAAAAAGAAAATATAGAGTATGTTGTGTTTCCCTGAGTTGGACAGTGAAGGGAATTGTGTATTCAAACACGATCAGAAAATTTCATAAATTTCTGTCCAAACCGAGGTGAAACACCAGAGTAGGTTGGCACCACATCCCAGAAAAGTATATATTCAAACGTTGGGAGAGGAGAAGGTGGGATTTTTTAGCGGTGCAATCAATGAAATAGAAGAGATGAGAGGAAGATTATACCAAGTAAAAAATTACATTTTATTAAATATATGCATAAAAATCGATCTCAGGCGAAAAGGAAAAAAGAAAAAAGGACAAATGGGAAAAAGAGGGAAAGAATGGGGATGTGTACTATAGTATGGAGGTGAATCCATGAAAAAGTGATACATATATGAAGGTATCACTTACTTAAAACCAAGTAAGATGATAAATTGCATGGGGGAATGGGTCGCAGTATTACTGTGCTGGCTGAGAAATAGCCATATAAGCCAGTAAATGTCTGAAACTGTAACGAAAGATAAACAAAAATTGGATAAAATAAATACAGTAAATTAAAAAATACCGAATGAAAAAGAATAAAATAGTCAAGAAAAGTTAATATGGTACTAAGAAAGTAAAAAAGTAAATAAATGAATTGAATAAAGTTTGGGAAAATAAAATAAAAATAAAAAATATACAAAAATTAGAGGGAAATGGAATATGAATGAAATAAAATAAGGAAGAGGGCAGGGATGAAAGAAAGAAAATAAAAATAAAATAAGTTGAAGTAAAAATGAAATAAAATAATAAACAATATTTTACTAAGGGATGAATAAATTATAATGGTAAAGAATTAAAATGAGTGAATATTAGCCACTCTTGAAAGTTGTGATGCTATTCAGACACAAATAAGTTGTAAAGCAAATATACCAAACAATGAGGACGGACACTAGGTCTCAGGAAGAAAGGGTCAAATTTATATGCTTATTCAAAAGGATGTTTAGTGTGTCAATGACAAAAAATAAATAAATAGCAAGAATGTTGGTATAGGCAAAGTTTGTGTGTGATAGCATCAACAAAATTCAAAGAGTGTAGAAATAGAGAGGAGAGTGAACGGTAACAAATGTAGCATAATTACCACGTTGAGACAGCTAAGGCAAAAAAAGGGAAAGATAGCACTGTCCTGTGAGAAGGAGTGATGTAACAATTACCTCCAGCGTCGGAGCGAAGTATCCAGCCCCCCTGCTTCTAGCGAAGATTTCACTAGACAGCAGGTTAAATCGTGTCCTCCATCGGACCTGGCGTCTGACGTCACAGGGTGCGAGGCGGGCGATTGGATGTCACTGCGCATGTTCCAGCTTCTCAGATGGTGATAGACTACAAACCCCAGAATCCCTAGCGTGGAGAGAAGGGAGGCGCAGCGCGACGGCTAGGCGGATCGATGTCCTACCTCAAGGTCCGTCAGTCCAAAGGAGAGCAGCCGGAGAAGTAAAGAGGTTGATTCATTAGCCAGAGGAAGAAATGGCCGTGAATCAACAACAGAGGAACCGCGCAGTGAACATCAAAACGGTGGAGGAAGTGTCCTCCACCTTGGGTGCCCATGTGAATCAATGGGAAATCAGTCAGTCAGGGGCCCAATGAACAGGGACAAGGGATGGAAGTTGTGGAGAGCAAACAATGGGAGGATGGCCATATAGAGACCGGCATATGTGACCGGTGAAAGCCGGTATCTATAATAGATATGAAGCTGCTGATACTGAATCATGGTACAAAGAAAAACATTTTTCTAAATCAGATACTAAACATTCAAGAAGTTTATACCTTGGAAATTATCAGGTTAAAAGAGAATAAATGTATGCGTGATCAAAACGCACATGCTAACGGATATGCATATAAATGGACTGCTCACACTAATACTAGACCATTTAGACCTACTTATCAGAGAAATACTAGAAATGATGACAATATACCTAACCTCTCATCTACTTCATCTCTCTCCTCTAGTCAATCGACAGTCTATCGCGACCTGTCAGGAGACAGACTCCCAAAAAAACGTAAGGGTAACACAAATGCCACCTCTACAGAATCATTGAGACACCAACTTGGTTCAGCTCTTCCACGTCGATCACAGGCAGCTATCCCTAAACAGCCCTCGTCTCGTTTTCCTACACCATCTCACTCCTCCTTACCCACACCTCGTGGTCCACAGCCGAATGTACTACACGCCGTAGCCCCTACGGCTCTATCCACGTCCACGTTAGCTTCACCTATGCACCTAGACACTCTTAACAAGGTGAGTAATGCTGAGATTATTGTCTCTCTTACAGGAACTCCTTTACCTGCTGAAGCGAGATTGGCACCATTTTTTTTAGTGAAAGACTAGATCCAAACTCTATGTTTGACTCCATTTACCCTTTGGAGGAAAACTCTGACAATAACCAGGAATTGTCTATTATTAATTTATCATCACACACTCTTACTGAAGATGAGTCCCAGGTTTTGAAATTGGGTTTAACTTTCTGTCCCAATTCACAGGTAGATAAATTCCATCTTATTAAAGACTTACACCCATTCGCTCGAAGACTCCTGTACAGAGTCTACTATGATAAACCCACCATAGAAAGCCAGCAAACAGAAGCATTTTCCAATATTCCTACAAATTTTGAACAACAGGCTTTACAGGATTTGATGGATCTCTGGGAAGAGGGCCATGACACTGACGACATTCCCTGGCTGGATTCCCCACCAGCCATGTCGATCGCTGGCATGTCCTTCCCCCCTCCACAATCCTTTAAACCAAAATCAAGAAACTTTCCGCTTCTAAATGCCAACCCTAACATCTGGGCATTTGTCCAACAGGCTACCACTGCCATTGAGGAAATCAACTTTAGAGTTCCTAAATCTGTTAACCTCACAACTTCACAAAAGGATGCCATCAAATCCTTACAGACTAATAACGAGATAACCATCAAATCTGCAGATAAAGGGGGGAATTTGGTTATTATGGATACTTCAAATTATGAATCCATGTGCAAGAAAATCTTGTCAAATCTTGATTGGTATAGACCTATCTCCCAAACAGTATTGAATAATTTTCATAACCAATATCGTAAAATAATTTTAAAAGCATACCACAAAGGTACTATTGACCAAAGCACGTGGAGTTTCCTGGATACAAAGAACCCCAAAACCCCTACCTTTTATGCTCTTCCTAAGACGCATAAATCGTTAACAGATCCACCTGGACGACCGATTATATCGGGCGGTTCCTGTCTGACAGAAAATGCGAGTTCTCTGATAGACGGATATCTATATCCCCATGTTACCTCCCTCTCTTCCTATATTAAGGACACCATCGACCTATAAAGAACCATTGAAGGTATCTATCTTCCACCAAACACGTTACTTGTGGCACTCGATATTGAGAGTCTATACAATGCCATACCCCACGATAAGGGACTTGAAACTATTGAAAACCATCTTAGAGAAAGAGGCCCTTCAGCGGCCAAATATAATCGATTTGTTCTTGATCTTTTAGGCTATATCCTCAAGCACAATGTTTTTGTTTTTGGTTCCTCCCACTACCTCCAGGTACAGGGGGTTGCGATGGGCACCAAGTGTGCCCCATCGTATGCCAACCTGTACCTGGGGGGGTGGGAGAAAAGTATTTTTTCCAGGGACGACCTTGCTCCATTTATGGACAATGTCGTCTCCTGGTATCGTTATATTGATGATGTCTTAATCTTTTGGTCGGGCAATGAATCACAACTCCAACAATTTATGGATTTGATTTCAATTAATGAATTCAATCTAAAATTCACTATGAACTATAGTCTAACGAACATTAGCTTTTTGAATCTTAACATTTCCATTGATGAAAGTGGTAAGGTTAATTCCTGTTTATACAGGAAACCTTCGGCAGCAAATACCATTCTTCATGCCAGCAGTTCCCATCCTGACCCACTCCTAACAAGTATCCCCTATAGCCAATACTTAAGGCTTAAATGAAATTGTAGTCAACGTCAAGATTTTGTAAAAGCCTCTAAGGATCTGTATCACAGATTAAAAACAAGAGGATACAGTCATAAATGCTGAAAACGTGCCTTTAACCGAGTGAAAGGGCAAGATAGAAACTCCCTATTATTTTCCTCTAAGGAAACTGTCAAAAAAGACACAGTTCGAGTCATCACTCGATACTCTAGCCAACATGCAGAGATTAGGAATATTTTAAAGAAATATTGGCCCCTTTTAGAAGCAGATCCCACCGTTAAGAAATACATCCAGAACTTCCCAGAAATTACTTTTAAACGTGCACCGTCTTTAAAAGATCGCTTAGCGCACAGTCATTTTTCTGTTACATCATCATCTAACAACCCTTTATCCACCGGCACATCTCCCTGCGGCCATTGCGATATGTGCCCCTATGTAGATCATAAATCTAAGTTTTTACTCCCCAATGGTAACTGGCACACTACAAAAACAAGAGTCACCTGCCAGACACTGGGGGTTATTTATTTGGCACAATGTAGATGTGGTGGTTTTTACGTAGGGAAGACCAAACGTCCATTCTTCATGAGGATAAGAGACCATATTAAACCTATTTTAAAGAAAAAAACTATAACCGCTGTTAGCAGACATATTGGTTTATATCACCAATTTGAAGACAATTTCATTAAATTCTTTGCCTTGGAGCATGTCCCTATAAACTCAAGAGGGGGTAGTGTCGACAAAATACTGCTCCAGCTTGAGGCCCATTGGATCTATACTCTAAGGGCAACCCAACTTCCGGGATTCAATGAAAATTTAAGCTTCAGATCATTCCTCTGAAACTTTATCGTTCGCTCTTTCAATATGCGGACAAGGTCTTTAACCAGATATATTGTATTGGTCCTTATTATTGTTGGTATATATGTTTTTGTTTTTTTTATTCCCGTTCACTTCACCTCAAGCATCCCTCTGGTTAGAGTTAGGCTTCCTCTTTTTCCCCTCTTCTATTCCCCCCCCCCTCTCCCCTTCCATTTTCCCCTCCCCTCTCCGCTTTCTTTCCCTAGGTGTCATTTATGTCTCCCCCTTTCTTTAGGAGAAATGTCCTTCCTTTGGTTTTGCCATAGTTTTTTGTCTACATATATCTGTAATTGATTACCAAAATGAATAATCAAAAAGCTATTTCCATATGTTTTTATTGTTCATTCTTTAAAACTTCTTGAATATTTAGTATCTGATTTAGAAAAATGTTTTTCTTTGTACCATGATTCAGTATCAGCAGCTTCATATCTATTATAGATACCGGCTTTCACCGGTCACATATGCCGGTCTCTATATGGCCATCCTCCCATTGTTTGGTCTCCACAACTTCCATCCCTTGTCCCTGTTCATTGGGCCCCTGACTGACTGATTTCCCATTGATTCACATGGGCACCCAAGGTGGAGGACACTTCCTCCACCGTTTTGATGTTCACTGCGCGGTTCCTCTGTTGTTGATTCACGGCCATTTCTTCCTCTGGCTAATGAATCAACCTCTTTACTTCTCCGGCTGCTCTCCTTTGGACTGACGGACCTTGAGGTAGGACATCGATCCGCCTAGCCGTCGCGCTGCACCTCCCTTCTCTCCACGCTAGGGATTCTGGGGTTTGTAGTCTATCACCATCTGAGAAGCTGGAACATGCGCAGTGACATCCAATCGCCCGCCTCGCACCCTGTGACGTCAGACGCCGGGTCCGATGGAGGACACGATTTAACCTGCTGTCTAGTGAAATCTTCGCTAGAAGCAGGGGGGCTGGATACTTCGCTCCGACGCTGGAGGTAATTGTTACATTGCTCCTTCTCACATGACAGTGCTATCTTTCCCTTTTTTTGCCTTAGCTGTTTCAACGTGGTAATTATGCTACATTTGTTACCGTTCACTCTCCTCTCTATTTCTACACCCTTTGAATTTTGCTGATGCTATCACACACAAACTTTGCCTATACCAACATTGTTGCTATTTTTATTTTTTTTGTCTTTGACACACTAAACATCCTATTGAATAAGCATATAAATTTGACCCTTTCTTCCTGAGACCTAGTGTCCGTCCTCATTGTTTGGTATATTTGCTTTACAACTTATTCGTGTCTGAATAGCATCACAACTTTCAAGAGTGCCTAATATTCACTCATTTTAATTCTTTACCATTATAATTTATTCATCCCTTAGTAAAATATTGTTTATTATTTTATTTCATTTTTACTTCAACTTATTTTATTTTTATTTTCTTTCTTTCATCCCTTCCCTCTTCCTTATTTTATTTCATTCATATTCCATTTCTCTCTAATTTTTGTATATTTTTTATTTTTATTTTATTTTCCCAAACTTTATTTAATTCATTTATTTACTTTTTTACTTTCTTAGTACCATATTAACTTTTCTTGACTATTTTATTCTTTTTCATTCGGTATTTTTTAATTTACTGTATTTATTTTATCCAATTTTTGTTTATCTTTCGTTACAGTTTCAGACATTTACTGGCTTATATGGCTGTTTCTCAGCCAGCACAGTAATACTGCGACCCATTCCCCCATGCAATTTATCATCTTACTTGGTTTTAAGTAAGTGATACCTTCGTATATGTATCACTTTTTAATGGATTCACCTCCATACTATAGTACACATCCCCATTCTTTCCCTCTTTTTCCCATTTGTCCTTTTTTCTTTTTTCCTTTTACCCATCCCCCCTCCCCCTCCCCTCTTTCCCTGTTTACCCCTTCCTCACACTGCTTTGTTTCACATTCTCAATTTTCCTTTTACTACCCAGTTTCCTCATCTTGTCCTCTGTGATCAATAGGGACAGTCCACACCCCCTTGGGGGTCCTTTGTCTGATCCAGGGACTTTTTGGTGGTTTCACTTGCTGGACATCCATGATTGGGTAAGTGTATTGGCCCCTAGATTGAAGCATGCTGATCTTGACTCCTTCTTTAAAAATATTGTGATTCACTATGATGTTTTTCTTTTTTGTAATAAATATGTCTTTATCTTTCATTCTTTGTCTATACAGTTGTCAATACCAGTTCTGAGCACTATCGCACTACCCCCGAAGAAGCTATCAAAGCGAAACATGTCAGGTTGATGCGACCAGTTTTTTGCTCTTTTCTTAATTATGACTTACTAATTGTGACTATTCTCCAAATTGCATTATAACCACTTTCACATTACTTTATGTATACCTGCGATCGCCTGAGATCGATTTTTATGCATATATTTAATAAAATTTAATTTTTTACTTAGTATAATCTTCCTCTCATCTCTTCTATTTCATTGATTGCACCGCTAAAAAATCCCACCTTCCCCTCTCCCAACGTTTGAATATTACACAAATAAAATAAAGACAAATCATAATTTTAAATCATATAAAATTAAACAAACAATAATTCATATTATGGTTTTGAGAATATTGTCACAAATAGGGAGAGAGGGCGAGAGAGAAAACGAGGGCGAGAGAGAGAGAGAGAGAGTGAGAGAGAGAGAGATGGCAAGAGAGAGAAAGGGAGAGAGAGAGAAAAGGAGAGGGCGAGAGAGAGAGAGGGCGAGAGGGCGAGAGAGAGAGAGAGAAAGAGAGGACGAGAGAGAGAGAAAGAGGGCGAGAGAGAGAAAGAGAGGGCGAGAGAGAGAGAAAGAGAGGGTGAGAGAGAGAGAGAGAGAAAGAGAGGGCGAGAGAGAGAAAGAGAGGGCGAGAGAGAGAGAAGGACAGAGAGAGAGACAAGAGGAGAGAGAGAGAGGAGAGAGATATAAGGAGAGAGATAGAAGGAGAGAGATAGAAGGAGAGAGAGGGGGAGACAGAGAGGGAGGGAGGGAGAGAAGGAGAGGGAGAGAAGGAGAGAGAAGAAAATAGAAACATGGTTAAATAGACAGGCAGAGAGGGAGAGGGAGAATTACATAAACATATTACACAGATAACATAAAGACAATTCATAATTTTAAATCATATAAAATTAAACAAACAATAATTCATATTATAGTTTTGAGAATATCGGCACAAATAGGGAGAGAGGGCGAGAGAGAAAGAGAGGGTGAGAGAGAGAGAAAGAGAGAGAGAGAAAGAGAGGACGAGAGAGAGAGGGCGAGAGAGAGAGAGAAAAGAGAAAGAGGAGGCGAGAGGGCGAGAGAGAGAGGGTGAGAGAGAGAGAAAGAGGGGGGCGAGAGAGAGAGAAAGAGAGGGCGAGAGAGAGAGAGAAAGAGAGGGCGAGAGAGAGAGAGGGGGCGAGAGAGAGAGAGAGAAAGAGAGGGCAAGAGAGAGAGAGAGAAAGAGAGGGCGAGAGAGAGAGAAAGAGAGGGCGAGAGAGAGATAAAGAGAGGGTGAGAGAGAGAAAGAGAGGGCGAGAGAGAGAGTAAGAGAGGGCGAGAGAGGGAAAGAGAGGGCGAGAGAGAGAGAGAGAAAGAGAGGGCGAGAGAGAGAGAGAAGAGAGGGTGAGAGAGAGAGAAAGAGAGGGCGAGAGAGAGAAAGAGACAAGGGAGAGAGAGGGCAAGTGAGAAAGAGAGGGAGAGAGAGAGAGAGAAAGAGAGGGTGAGAGAGAGAGAAAGAGAGGGCGAGAGAGAAAGAGAGGGAGAGGGAGATAGAGAAAAAGAGAGGGCGAGAGAGAAAGAGAGGGAGAGAGAGGGAGAAAGAGAGAGAGAGAAAGAGAGGGCGAGAGAGAGAGAAAGAGAGGGCGAGAGAGAGAGAGAAAGAGAGGGCGAGAGCGAGAGAGAGAGAGAGAGAAGGAGAGAGAGAAAGAGAGAGAAGGAGAGAGGGCGAGAGAGAGGAAGAGCGAGACAAGGGGAGAGAGAGAGAGACAAGGGGAGAGAGAGAGACAAGGGGAGAGAGAGACAGAGAGAGAGAGGAAAATAGAAACACATTACAGAGACAACATACAGACAAATCACAAATTTAAACTATATAAAATTAAACAAACAATAATTCATATTATGGTTTTGAGAATATCAAAACCAATCATCACAAATAGGGAGAGAGAGTGAGAGAGAAAGAGAGAAAGAGAGAGAAAGAGAGGGAGAGAGAGAGAGAAGGAGAGAGAGAAAGAGAGAGAGAGAAGGAGAGAGAGAGAGGAAAATAGAAACATATTACAGAGACAACATACAGACAAATCACAATTTTAAACTATATAAAATTAAACAAACCATAATTCATATTATGGTTTTGAGAATATCAAAACCAATCGTCACAAATAGGGAGAGAGGGCGAGAGGGAAAGAGAGTGCGAGAGAGAAAGAGAGGGCGCGAGAGAGAGTGAAGGAGAGAGGGCGCAAGAGAGAGAGAGAAGGAGAGAGGGCGAGAGAGAAGAAGAGAGGGCGAGAGAGAAGGAGAGAGAGAGAAAGGAGGAGAGAGAGCGAGAGAGAGGAGAGAGATAGAAGGAGAGAAATAGAAAGAGAGAGATAGAAGGAGAGAGGAGGGAGAGAAGGAGAGGGAAAGAAGGAGAGAGAAGAAGAAAATAGAAACATGGTTAAATAGACAGGCAGAGAGGGAGAGGGAGAGGGAGAATTACATAAACATATTACACAGATCGTCACAAATAGGGAGAGAGGGCGAGAGAGAAAGAGAGGGCGAGAGAGAGAGAGAGAGAGAAAGAGAGGGCGAGAGAGAGAGAGAGAAAGAGAGGGAGAGAGAGAGAGAAAGAGAGGGCGAGAGAGAAAAAGAAAGAGAGGGCGAGAGAGAGAGAAAGAGAGGGCGAGAGAGAGAAAGAATTGATATAAAATATACCATTCTCAATAAAAATTAACTATTAGTTATAAATATTTGTGAATTTTTAACATACCTGAGAATTAATCTGCAGTGGAGGTTTATCAATTTCTTGCGTACCGTATAAAAATAAGATTTAATCTATAAAAAAAAAAAAAAATTTGTAACATTGAAATTTATCAGCAAAATATATAGATATATAGACTTAAAAAAAAAAAACGTTTCAGCGTGCATTTAAACAATAAAATATTACAGACTTATCGTTAATTAAAAATATTTTGTGCTAAATTTATTTTAAAATAAAAATTTATATAAAAAATAATAACAATTAATTACCGGTATATATAAACACACAATTAACAAAATTAATGGTTAAAAAAATAAAAATAGCACATTATTTTACACAAAATATACATTTCTAAACTTACCTGTGCAAAGATTGAAAATAGTTAAAAAATACATGTATTGGAAATGGCTAATAAATAAACAATAGACAATATACACTTTTACATTACATGACATTACAAAAGAGAGTAGAATTAGATAGATATTTAAACTTTTTTTTATTTTTTTTCACAATCAAAGTTTTATTTAAAGAAAATTATTACAAAATATTAACATTGATGAAAGTTCTGTACTCAACGTTCAAATTTAGCTTTCAAAATGCAAAAATTGGAGAGGTAAAGAGTACATACAAAATAGATAGGAGCAATAATTCTATCATATTAATCCTTATTTATGGAAGGGGGGGAGGATATGGAGAGAAAGGGGAGATAGAGGGTGAGACTTAGAGAGAAGGGGGAGGGAAAAGAAGGGGGGTAAGGGGAGTGAGAAGGGAGAGAGCTTTAGGTTAAAGGGTTTCAGGGAGGCGGATAATTACAGTGTCGTTTCAATGTCTGAGTACACTCTAGATATAATAACCACTTAACGACCGCTCACTGTATATATACGTCGGCAGAATGGCACGGACAGGCACAATCCCATCCCATCGGACCCCCCTTCTATACAGTGAGCGGTGGTTCTCGGTGCGGGAGCGATCCGTGATGAGGGGACGGCCATTCGTTTCCGGCCACCCCCTCGCGATCGCTCCCGTCGAATGAGAATCTTCCTCTGCCTGTGTAATGTAAACACAGGCAGAGGAAGTGATGTCATCTCTCCATGCTGCGGTCTTTTCATCCAGAGCGCTGTGGAGAGAAGACATCAGGTTAGTGCACCAACACTACACTAACACGTAGGTACACATAGGCACACAATTCACCCCCCAGATCACCCCCAGATCACCCCCCAGGTCATCCCCTGCACCCCCAGTCACAGTGTCACTGATTGCAGTGATCATTTATTTACTGATTACTGCATTTAGTGTCATTTGTGACTGTAAAAAGTGTCAGGGCAGTTAGGTTTAGGCCCCTTTAGGTCCAGGGTAGCCCCCTAACCCCCCCTAATAAAGGTTTAACCCCTTGATCGCCCCCAGGTAACCCTTTCACCCCCTAACGCCAGCGTCACTAAGCGATCGTATTTCCGATCGCTGTATTTAGTGCCGGTGGTGCCCTAGATAGCCAGTTATTTATTTTTAGGTTCGCTGCAGGTTTTTATAGCGTCAGGTACCCCCATATATTATTTTAACCCCCTGATTGCCCCTAGAGTTAACCCTTTCACCAGTGATCACCGTATAAGTTTTACTGGTGACACTGGTTAGCCAGTTAGTTATTTAGTTATTTAGGTTACCCATCAGGTTTTTATATAGCGTCAGGTACCCCCATATATAACCTAATAAAGGTTTTAACCCCCTGATTGCCCCTAGTTAACCCTTTCACCAGTGATCACCATATAAGTTCTACGGGTGACGCTGGTTGGTTAGTTTGCTTTTTATAGCATCAGGGCACCCGCCGTATATAACCCAATAAAGGTTTAACCCCCTGATCGCCCGGGGGCTGATATCAATTAGGTTTTAGCGCCAGTGAGGGTCTGCGTCGTCCCAGGCAGCGTCAGGTTAGTGCCAGTAACGCTAACACCCACGCGCAAAGCATACACCTCCCTTAGTGGTATAGTATCTGAACAGATCAATATCTGATCTGATCAGATCTATACTAGCGTCCCCAGCGGTTTAGGGTTCCCAAAAACGCAGTGTTAGCGGGATCAGCCCAGATACCTGCTAGCACCTGCGTTTAGCCCCTCCGCCCAGCCCAGCACAGCCCAGCCCACCCAAGTGCAGTATCGATCGATCACTGTCACTTACCAAACACAACACACATAACTGCAGCATTCGCAGAGACAGTCCTGATCCCTGCGATCGCTAACAGTTTTTTTTTTAAGTGTTTGATACATTTGCTGACAGTCGGGTGCTTTTTTTACCTGTGAATCTTACTAGTGAACCCCTAAATTTAGAGCCCAAAATAGCAAATCGAAGGTAAACTAGTAAAGAGGCCTACGAGATACTGAGCATGACAGATAGTGAAGAGGAGGTCACGCATCTGTCAGATTCAGGCTCAGAATATCTTCCCGTAGAAGACAGTGAAGTCAGCGGCTCCATGTCAGATAGCTCTGACGACGAAGATGAGGTCCCTGCTAAGGTCAGGCGTACCCGATCCCGATCTTCTGAGGTTGTTGAGGAGCAAGAACCGCAGGGCTCTCGTATCATGGAGCAGAGTAGTGCTAGCGCCGCTATTCCTTCTGGTGAATTGGCAAGCACCAGCGGCTTAGTACAGCCTGGGCGTACATCCAGCACTGCAGTATCACGTGGTGACGTGGCGAGTCCCATAAGTGCAGTTCAAGCTGGCGAGGTGGCAAGCACAAGTAGTGTCCGGCTGCCACCAAGAAGAAGACAAAGGCAGGCCCGTCGTGCCCATAGTGCCCTTCCTGCAGAATTTGCCTATCCTGATTGGGTCCCCACCACTTCTGCAGAACCCGTACTTCCCCCATTCACTGCCCAACCCGGTATTCAGGTGGAAACAGCTGATTTTATGCCAATTGATTTTTATTCACTGTTTTTCACGGAAGATCTCTATAGATCTATTGTGGAACAGAGTAATTTATATGCTGGTCAATTCATCGCCGCTAGTCCCCAGTTGCCTTCCATTGGCAAAGATTGGAAACCAATTACGGTTTCCGAATTTAAGACCTTTCTGGGCCTTTCCCTCAACATGGGCCCACATAAATTCCCGTCATTGCGTGCTTATTGGTCCACGCACCCAATTGACCACATGCCCGTGTTCTCTGCCTCCATGCCCAGGAAATGATACGAGCAGATCTTGCGGTTCATGCATTTCAACGACAATGAACTTTGTCGTCCACGTGGAGACCCTAAATACGACCGGCTCTACAAAATTCGGCCCCTCATAAACCACTTCAACGAACGTTTTGCAGCCTTGTTTATTCCCGATCAAGTTGTCTGCGTTGATGAGTCCCTGATTAAATTTTCTGGCCGCTTGTCTTTCAAGCAGTACCTTCCCAGCAAGCGTGCCAGATACGGGTCAAGCTCTATAAGTTCTGTGACAGGGCAACAGGCTATGTATGGAGCTTTATGGTTTATGAGGGAAAAGATAGTCAGGTTGAGCCGGTCAACTGCCCAGATTACATAGGGAGCACTGGCAAGATAGTGTGGAACTTGGTGTCACCCTTATTCGGAAACGGGTACCAATTGTATGTGGACAATTATTACACGAGCGTGCCACTGTTTAGTCACTTGTTTGATCATCAGATTGGAGCATGTGGCACCGTGCGACCTATTCGCCGGGGCTTTCCTCAGAGGCTTGTAGATTCCCGTCTTAGGCTGGGGGAGAGAGCCTGCTTGAAGTGTAATAATTTGCTCGCTATGAAGTGGAGGGATAATAAGAACGTTTTCCTTCTTACCTCCCTTTATGCAGACACGACAGTCCAAATTCGTACGGCGACTGGTGTTGTGGAGAAACCCCTCTGTGTCCATGAATATAACCAAAATATGGGAGGGGTGGACCTCAACGACCAGTTGTTGGCGCCGTATCTAATTGGCCATAAGGCGAGACGCTGGTACAAAAAAGTGTCTCTATCTTTATTCCAATTGGCTTTGCTGAACGCTCATGTGCTATACAGAGCTTCAGACGGGACGTTATCTCTCCTAAAATTCCAGGATGAGATAGTCACAGAACTCCTGTATCCAGGCGGTTCTGCACCTCACCATCCCCAACCAAATGCAGTAAGCCGGCTGCATGAGAGGCATTATCCGTATGTCCTCGAGAGTACCCCTACCCAACGAGCCCCCCAAAAAAGATGTTGTGTCTGTAGCAAGCGCGGATTTAGGTGTGACACACGTTATTTTTGTCCACGCTGTCCTGACAATCCTGGTCTTTGCATTGGTAAATGTTTTGAACGCTTCCACTCAAAAGTGAAGTTTTAGCGTAGGGTACAGCATTGCACAGAACAGGACACACTTACACAGGGTCTCCCAAGATGCCATCGCATTTTGAGAGACCCGAACCATTACAGTTGTTAAAGTTACAAAAAAAAGTGTAAAAAAGAAAAAAAACAAAACGTAAAAACAAAAAACACAAAAAAAATATGAAAGAAAAAAACCAAAAATAGTTGTCGTTTTATTGTTCTCTCTCTCTCTATTTTCTCTCTATTGTTCTGCTCTTTGTTACTGTATTCTATTCTGCAATGTTTTATCATACTTGCTTTTCAGGTATGTAATTTTTTGTTTTCAGGTGCGCCATTCAGCTGCAGAGCGGAATTATTTATCTTCACAGCAACAGCGTTTGCTCCCACGATACATAAAGCCGTGACTCCAGTGCTGTAGGAGGTGATTTGACCACCACAGTTAAAAAAAAGAGCATATATGCCGAAGCATAGGGGCGGAGGAGCGATTTTGCTCCTAATGCCGTGTACATACGGTCGAAATTCCGACGGAGGCTTGCCCGTGGAAAAGTCTGACCGTGTGTACGCGGCATAACTTTTTTGCGGGAGGATGCCCCCATGCTTCGCCATATATATATTTTAGGCACAGGTTGCGTTAATTTTTTTTTACATTTTTTACTAGGTTTTTTTGTTGGTATTTGCTTTGCAGGTATGGTATGGTAAGGTCTTACTGTTATACTGTAATGTTACTTTGTTTTAATGTTAACCATCATTTGCTTTGCAGGTACGCCATTCAGTTGCAGCGCGGATCTATTTATCTTGACAGCAACAGCGTTTGCTCCCACGATACATAAAGCCGTGACTCCAACGCTGTAGGAGGTGATTTCACCACCACAGTTAAAAAAAAAGAGCATATATGCCGAAGCATGGGGGCAGCAGGGGCGGAGGAGCGATTTTGCTCCTAATGCCGTGTACATACCGTTCGAAATTCCTACGGAGCCTTGCCCGTAGAAAATGTCCGACCGTGTGTACGCGGCATAACTTTTTTGCGGGAGGATGCCCCCATGCTTCGGCATATATAAATGGTGCATGTATGCCCATCATTAGAAGTGGGTGGATGAAGGGAGGTATTCTAATGGTGGGCATACCCACTGATCAATCTCTTTTTTTCGTTCAGCCAACAGGCTGCATGAAAAAAAAAGATTACAATACATGTCCAACAAGGACCAGCAACGTACTGATATGTTGCTGGACTTTGAATGGTTATACCAAAATGATGCCTGCGGGTTTAGGTATCATCTTGGTATCATTCTTTTCAGCCAGCGGCCGGCTTTCATGTAAAAGCAATCCTAGTAGATAATTAGCCTCTAGACTGCTTTTACAAGCAGTGAGAGGGAATGTCCCCCCCCCCGGATATAAACAGCGCCATTGGGAAATTGGGAAAGCATTTTATCACACCGATTTTTTTTTCAAAAAAAGAGTACCTGTCACTACCTATTGCTATCATAGGGGAAATTTACATTCCCTGAGATAACAATAAAAATGGTAAAAAATAAATAAATATGGAAGGAACAGTTTAAAAATAAAATAAAAAAGCAAAATAAATAATAATTAAAAAAAAAATCACCCCTGTCCCCCCCTGCTCTTGCGCAAAGGCGAACGCAAGCATCGGTCTGGCGTCATATGTAAACAGCAATTGCACCATGCATGTGAGGTATCACCGCGAAGGTCCGATCGAGGGCAGTAATTTTAGCAGTAGACCTCCTCTGTAAATCTAATGTGGTAACCCGTAAAGGCTTTTAAAGGCTTTTAAAAATGTATGTAGTTTGTCGCCGCTGCGCGTTTGTGCGCAATTTTAAAGCATGTCGTGTTTGGTATCCATGTACTCGGCCTAAGATCATCTTTTTTATTTCATCAAACATTTGGCCAATATAGTGTGTTTTGGTGCATTAAAAATAAAAAAAGTGTATTTTTTTCCCAAAAAAATGCGTTTGAAAAATCGCTGCGCAAATACTGTGTGGAAAAAAAAATGCAACACCCACTATTTTAATCTGTAGGGCATTTGCTTAAAAAAAATGTATAATGTTTGGGGGTTCAACGTAATTTTCTTGCAAAAAAAATGTTTTCATGTAAACAAAAAGTGTCAGAAAGGGCTTTGTCTTCAAGTGGTTAGAAGAGTGGATGATGTGTGACATAAGCTTCCTAATGTTGTGCATAAAATGCCAGGACAGTTCAAACCCCCCCCCCCAAATGACCCCATTTTGGAAAGTAGACACCCCAAGCTATTTGCTGAGAGGCATGTTGAGCCCATTGAATATTTTTTTTTTTTTAGTCCCAAGTGATTGAATAATGACAAAAAGAAAAAAAAAATGTACAAAAAGTTGTCACTAAATGATATATTGCTCAAACATGTCATGGTTATATGTGGAATTGCACCCCAAAATACGATCTGTTGCTTCTCCTGAGTACAGGGATACCACATGTGTGAGACATTTTGGGAGCCTAGCCGCGTACGGGACCCCGAAAACCAAGCACCGCCTTCAGGATTTCTAAGGGTGTAAATTTTTGATTTCACTCCTCACTGCCTATCACAGTTTCGGAGGCCATGGAATGCCCAGATGGCACAAAACCCCCCAAATGACCCAATTTTGGAAAGTAGACACCCCAAGCTATTTGCTGAGAGGTATGTTGAGTATTTTGCAGATCTCGCTTTTTGTCACAAAGTTTTGAAAATTGAAAAAATAAAAAAATAAAAATAAAATTTTCTTTCTTAATTTTCAAAAACAAATGAGAGCTGTAAAATACTCACTATGCTTCTCAGCAAATAGCTTGGGGTGTCTAATTTCCAAAATAGGGTCATTTGTGGGGGTTTTGTGCTATCTTGGCATTTTATGGCCTTCAAAACTGTGATAGGTAGTGAGGAGTGAAATCAAAAATTTACGCCCTTAGAAATCCTGAAGGCGTTGCTTGGTTTTCGGGGCCCCGTATGCGGCTAGGCTCCCAAAAAGCCCCACACATGTGGTATCTCCGTACTCAGGAGAAGCAGCAGAATGTATTTTGGGGTGTAATTTCACATATGCCCATGGCATGTGTGAGCAATATATCATTTAGTGACAACTTTGTGCAAAAAAAAAAAGTTTGTCATATTCCCGCAACTTGTGGCAAAATATAAAATATTCCATGGACTCAACATGCCTCTCAGTAAATATCTTGGGGTGTCTACTTTCCAAAATGGGGTCATTTGGGGGGGTTTTGTGCTATTTTGGCATTTTGTGGCCTTCGAAACTGTGATAGATAGTGAGGAGTGAAATCAAAAATTTGCGCCCTTAGAAATCTTGAAGGAGGTGCTTGGTTTTCGGGGCCCCGTACGCGGCTAGGCTCTCAAAAAGTCAGACACATGTGGTATCCCCGTACTCAGGAGAAGCAGCGAAATGTATTTTGGGGTGCAATTCCACATATAACTATGGCATATTTGAGCAATATATCATTTAGTGACAACTTTTTGTACTTTTTTTTTCTTTTTGTCATTATTCAATCATTTGGGACAAAAAAAAATATTCAATGGACTCAACATGCCTCTCAACAAATAGCTTGGGGTGTCTACTTTCCTAAATGGGGTCATTTGGGGGGGTTTTGTGCCATCTTGGCATTTTATGGCCTTCAAAACTGTGATAGGTAGTGAGGAGTGAAATCAAAAATGTATGCCCTTAGAAATCTTGAAGGCGGTGCTTGGTTTTTGGGGTCCCGTACGCGGCTAGGCTCCCAAAAAGTCACACATGTGGTATCCCCGTACTCAGGAGAAGCAGCAGAATGTATTTTGGGGTGTAATTTCACATATTCCCATGGCATGTGTGAGCAATATATCATTTAGTGACAGCTTTGTCACTAAATGATATATTGCTCACACATGCCTAGCCGTACGCGGCTAGGCTCCCAAAAAGTCACACATGTGGTATCCCCGTACTCAGGAGAAGCAGCAGAATGTATTTTGGGGTGTAATTTCACATATTCCCATGGCATGTGTGAGCAATATATCATTTAGTGACAGCTTTGTGCAAAAAAAAAAAGTTTGTCATATTCCCACAACTTGTGTCAAAATATAAAATATTCCATGGACTCAACATGCCTCTCAGCAAATAGCTTGGGGTGTCTACTTTCCAAAATGGGGTCATTTGGGGGGGTTTTGTGCTATTTTGGCATTTTATGGCCTTCGAAACTGTGATAGGTAGTGAGGAGTGAAATCAAAAATTTGCACCCTTAGAAATCCTGAAGGCGGTGCTTGGTTTTCGGGGGCCCGTACGCGGCTAGGCTCCTAAAAAGTCCCACACATGTGGTATCCCCGTACTCAGGAGAAGCAGCAAAATGTATTTTGGGGTGCAATTCCACATATAACCATGGCATGTGTGAGCAATATATAATTTAGTGACAACTTTTTGTAATTTTTTTTTTCTTAGTCATTATTCAATCACTTGGGACAAAAAAAAATATTCAATGGGCTCAACATGCCTCTCAGCAATTTTCTTGGGGTGTCTACTTTCCAAAATGGGGTCATTTGGGGGGGGGGTTTGTACTGCCCTGGCATTTTAGCACCTCAAGAAATGAGATAGGCAGTCATAAATTAAAAGCTGTGTAAATTCCAGAAAATGTACCCTAGTTTGTAGACGCTATAACTTTTGCGCAAACCAATAAATATACGCTTATTGACATTTTTTTTACAAAAGACATGTGGCTGAATACATTTTGGCCTAAATGTATGACTAAAATTGAGCTTATTCGATTTTTCTTATAACAAAATGTAGAAAATATAATTTTTTTTCAAAATTTTCAGTCTTTTTCCGTTTATATAGCAAAAAAAATAAATCGCAGAGGCAATCAAATACCATTAAAAGAAAGCTCTATTTGTGGAAAGAAAAGGACGCAAATTTCGTTTGGGTACAACATTGCATGTCCGCACAATTTCCAGTTAAAGCAGCGCAGTGCCAAATTCTGAAAACACCTCTGGTCTTTAAGCTGCATAATGGTCCGGGCTTAAGTGGTTAATAGTAACACATCAGTCCAGTATGCAATCTATTACAGAATACTAAATAATTATGTCATTAGGCATGAAAAGAGAAAGTACTGCTAGGATATAACTGAATAGATTGCCAGTAATGTAGATCTATAAGCATTAGACTTGTGCACAACGGAAAAATTTGTTTAGTTTCGGTTCGTTTCTTGTGCACAACGGAAAAATTAGTTTAGTTTCGGTTCGTTTCTTTTTGGTCCTGTTGATTCGTAATCATTCGTAATTTTGCTAGACGGGATTTTTCGTGTTCGGACTAATTCGTATTTTCGCAAGCGTAATTTTTCGTTGAATTTTTAGTTGATTTATAATTCGTACTTTCGGTAAGGGTACGTTGTTTTTCGTTGATTCTGGACACAACTCCTACTTTCGTAACTTTTTTTGGGTTAGTTGATTCGTAATTTTCCGTGTCTCTTTCACAACGACGCTGCCTATTATGCCTAATGTGCTTCGAATGGATTTGTACTTTTCGAAATACATAGCGGTTATTTGTAACGATTCGAAATCTCGTATTTTACTTTAGTTTTTTACATGCGGCTATAGCCTCCGCCCCTGTACACCATTTTGAGAGGGTTCAGCACGGTGAGGGAGAAGCAGAGAGCAGAGCAGAGTGTTATTGTGCTTCGAATGGATTAGAAATCTCGTATTTTACGTTCGTTTTTTTACATGCGGCTATAGCCTCCGCCCCTGTACACCATTTTGAGAGGGAGTTCAGCACGGTGAGGGAGAAGCAAAGAGCAGAGTGAGTGTTATTGTGCTTCGTATGGATTTGTACATTCGTAACTTTTTTCATAACAAATTATGCCGAAGACTTTCGGGCATTCGCTATTTTGCGGTATAATTTATTTCGGATTCGGTTTTTTTCGTAATTGCTTTGTTCGGAAATTCGAATGCTTCCGACTGTCCGAAAGTTGCTAAATTCGGACGAATTTCGATTCGTTACAAAACGGATTGCACAAGCCTAATAAGCATCTTAGTTCATTAGGGTTTGGAATTCAGCAGAGTACTAGAATAAAACCCAAGGTTGCCAAAGTGCGTGAAAACTTTCAGTTGTTTCTCTTTTCATTGCCACAATCCAGGGCCGGACTGGGAATAAAATCCAGCCCTGGAAAAAATTTCATACCAGCCCCACAGCATTATTATGCCAGCATAACGTCATTATTTTCTTGTTCATGAAAGGGAAAATCATAAATTTTAAAGCACATTTGAAGAGTGTATTATATATAGATAAGACAGATATAAAAGCTCATAGGGCTTTATATATATATATATATATATATATATATATATATATAAAACGCAAATTCCAGTTAAAAGTGGTAAAAGTGGTCAATCATCAAGGGGGACCCCAGGAACTCAGAACGTGGGGGGGACCACCTTCCACAGAAAGAATACACTAAGGTAAGGGGGGGGGGTGGGTTACTGATATAGGGGGAAACCTTTATATCAATGCCCCCTTACATTATCGTATTCACTCCCCCCTTACATCAGTGACCCCCCCCCTCAGATTGGCCTAGCGGTGCTGTCACTGCCCTCCTCTCAGGTACACCGTGCAGGGCTCAGTCAGTTGGCTCCAGCTCGATGGCTCTGGTTTTATCCTATATAGTCTCCTCTCCACAGTCCCCACACATCTGACTTCTCCCATGACCCCCATCCCAGCGGTGCTCCCACTCTTGACTCCTCTCCAGACTCCCTCAGAGACTGCAGACATGATACAGGAGATGGTCAGAGGCTGAAGACATGATACAAGAGCTCAATGCAGCCCCACCAGTACCCATCAAATGCAGCCTCATCAGTGCCCATCAAATGCAGCCTCACTGTGCCCATCAATGCAGTCTCACTGTGCCCATCAATGCAGCCTCACTGTGCCCATCAATGCAGCCTCACTGTGCCCATCAATGCAGCCACACTGTGCCCACCATTTCAGCCACACTGTGCCCACCATTGCAGCCTCACTGTGCTCATCAAATGCAGCTTTACTGTGCCCGTGAATGCAGTCTCACTGTGCCCATGAATGCAGCCTCTCCTATGCCCCATGCCCCTGTCTGCAGTCCCTGTCTGCGGGAAGGTGTGTTGTTGATGCTCGGTACGGTACCTTCCATGCTGCAGGATATCCATGATCACCATCAGCAGGCAGGGTCTTTTCTCGTTTTGAATGGGGACAGTGCTCCTTCCAGAGGTTTGTTTGCTGTGAGATGGAGTGGTCCCTGGCCACCTGCACCTTCAGCCGTCCTCATTTTCCAGGCCCAGTCAGCCTGTCCTCTGGTCCTGGGGAAGTGAGAGCACTGGGGGGGAGCTGGAGAGAAGGGGGAGCGGAGAGCACTGGTGGGGTTGGAGAGCACATGAGTGGGGGCAAAGAACAGGGGGGAGTGGAGATCACAGGGGTGGGGAGCGGAGAGCGCTGGGGGGGCTTGAGGGCACTGGGGGGGGGGGCAAAAAGAACAGGGGTGGAGAGCATGGGAGGCTGAGAGGGGGGGCTGGAGAGCACTGAGGGGGCCAAGAGTGTGGGAGGTAAAGAGCACTGGGGGGGGATCTTGAGAGCACTGGGGGGAGAAAGAACAGGGGTGGAGAGCACTGGGGGGTACAAAGAGCAGGGGGGAGTGGAGAGCACTGGGGGGGTGGAGAGAAATGGTGGGAGCTTGAGAGCACCAGTGGGGGCCAGAAAAAACAGGGGTGGAAAGTACGGGGGGCTGGAGAGCACTATGGGGGGCGGAGAGCACTGGCGGGGTTGGAGAGCACATGGGTGGGGGCAAAAAGAACAGGGATGGGGAGCACGGGGGGCTGGAGAGCACTATGGGGGGCGGAGAGTACTGGCAGGGTTGGAGAGCACATGGGTGGGGGCAAAAAGAACAGGGGTGGGAGCACGGGGGGCTGGAGAGCACTATGGTGGGTGGAGAGCACTGGCGGGGTTGGAGAGCACATGGGTGGGGGCAAAAAGAACAGGGGTGGGGAGCACGGGGGGCTGGAGAGCAATGGGGGGAGCTTGAGAGCACCAGTGGGGGCCAGAAAAAACTAGGGGGGGGAAGTACGGGGGGCTGGAGAGCACTATGGGGGGTGGAGAGCACTGGCGGGGTTGGAGAACACATGGGTGGGGGCAAAAAGAACAGGGGTGGGGAGCACGGGGGGCTGGAGAGCACTATGGGGGGCAGAGAGCACTGGCGGGGTTGGAGAGCACATGGGTGGGGGCAAAAAGAACAGGGGTGGGGAGCACGGGGGGCTGGAGAGCACTATGGGGGGTGGAGAGCACTGGCGGGGTTGGAGAGCACATGGGTGGGGGCAAAAAGAACAGGGGTGGGGAGCACGGGGGGCTGGAGAGCACTGGGGTGGGGGCTGGAGAGTGATGGGGAGAGCTGGAGTGCACTGGGGGGGAGAAAGAACAGGGGTGGGGGGCACGGGGTGCTGGAGAGCACTATGGGGGGCGGAGAGCACATGGGTGGGGCAAAAAGAACAAGGGTGGGGAGCACGGAGGGCTGGAGAGCACTATGGGGGGCGGAGAGCACTGGCGGGGTTGGAGAGCACATGGGTGGGGGCAAAAAGTACAGGGGTGGGGAGCACGGGGGGCTGGAGAGCACTATGGGGGGCGGAGAGCACTGGCGGGGTTGGAGAGCACATGGGTGGGGAGCACGGGGGCTGGAGAGCACTGGGGTGGGGTCTGGAGAGTGATGGGGAGAGCTGAAGAGCACTGGGGGGAGAAAGAACAGGGGTGGGGAGCATGGGGTGCTGTGGAACACTATGGGGGGCGGAGAGCACTGGCGGGGTTGGAGAGCACATGGGTGGGGGCAAAAAGAACAGGGGTGGGGAGCACTGGGGGGAGTGGAGAGTACTGGGGGGGAGAACAGGGGTGGAGAGCACTGGAATGGTGGCTGGAGAAGGATGGGGAGAGCTGGAGAGCAGGGGGGGCAGAAAGAACAGAGGTGGAGAGAACTGTGGGGGGGCTGGAGAGTATGGTGGGGGAGAAGAGCACTGGGGGGGGCCACAAAAGAAGTTGGATAGGAGGAGAAGCAGTGGGACCAGATATAGAGGAAATGAGCTTTCTATATTCCTCCATACAGCCGCTGAATGCTTGATTCTCCTCCCCCCCTTTCTGCAAGCATTCAGCGGCTGTATGGAGGAATATAGAAAGCTCATTTCCTCTATATGCGGTCCCCCTGCCCTGCCGATCCTCCTATCCAGGCACACAGAGCGGGCTGTACGGCGGGCATCTCCTGTAGTGCTCCCTGTCCCCTCTCTCCTGCTCCTGGAGCTGACCTGGTTGGATCTGTGTTTGGCGGTGACGCTGTAACACGGTCCAGCCCCCCTAGACCGGCTCCTGTGATAGGCTGAACGCTGACTCTATCTACTATCACACGAGCCGGTCTAAGGGGGCGGGACTGTGTTACAGCGCCGCCGCCGCCGAACACAGACCGAGACAGGCAGCTCCGTGGTACACAGGAGCAGGAGAGAGGGGAGCACTGCAGCCCCAAATGAAAGGACAGACAGCCTACCGGGAAATCTCCCGTTATCCCGGTAGGCCAGTCCGGCCCTGCCATAATCTCGTCCATTTTGTGTATGAACATTACCCTGTCCAACCAATCCTTGACCGTTGGTGTGTTAGTGGTTCTCCAGTGCAATGGGATAAGTGTTTTAGCAGCTGTTAATAGATGCCTTGTTAACACATTTTTATATTTGCTAATTTTAAAGTGATTGATATGAAGAAGGCATGCAGCTGCGTTTAGATCGATCTTAGTATCTGTGATGTGTTTTATCCATGATTTTACTTGAGACCAATAGTCAAGGATAGGGGCATGGGCGTCCGCTCCATAGGGCAAGGGGGGTCAATTGCCTCCTCCTGGAATTGTAAGAAGGCGTTGAATTGAATCATGTGCCCGGGATTCAGCTTACCTGACGACGAGGAAGACCGGGACCCCGCTAGCAAAAGAGCTGGAAGAAGATAGTGGGGCGCCCAGCAGAAAGACCTCCGAAGACGGAAGAAGATGACGAGGAAGAATGGGACCCCCCTAGCAAAAGAGCTGGAAGAAGATAGCGGGGCGCCCGGCAGGAAGACCCCCGAAGCTGCCTAATAAATTACTTTAAAAACCTGTGTTGTGTTATTTCTTGACTTTTTTTGCCAACAGGTGAATGGGTAGGGGTACTTCATACTTAACTGGGATAAGGTGTTCAAATATCTGTATGTAGTGCGGCCCTGATTCTATGATGTACCCCATACTCATTCAAATAGGGTGGGGGGCCGGTATCTGGGGTCCCACTTATTAAAGGGGGCTCCCGGATTCCGATAAGCCCCCCGCCCGCAGACCCCGACAACCAACGGCCAGGGTTGTTGGGAAGAGGCCCTTGTCCCCATCAACATGGGGACATCCTCCCCATGTTGAGGGCATGTGGCCTGGTACGGTTCAGGAGGGAGTGGGGCGCTCTCTCGTCCCCCCCTCTTTTCCTGCGGCCTGCCAGGTTGCGTGCTCGGATAAAGGGTCTGGTGTGGATTTTTAGGGGGACCCCCACGCTTTTTTTTTTTTAAGTTTGGCGCAGGGTTCCTCTTAAAATCCATACCAGACTTGAAGGGCCTGGTATGGATTTTTAAGGAGACCCCCACGCTATTTTTTTTTTAGGTTTGGTGCGGGGTTCCCCTTAAAATCCATTCCAGACCTGAAGGGCCTGGTGTGGATTTTGGGGGGACCCCCACGCCATTTTTTTTTCATTTTGTTGGGGGGGGGGTCCCCTTTGAATCCATACTAGACCCAATGGCCTGGTATGGATTTTAAGGGGAACCCCGCACCAAACTTTAGAAAAAAACCACGCTGTTTTTTTTCTAGATTTTTTTTTTTAGAGCCAGCAATGTTTATTTTTTTTTACATTTCCTTTAACAACCAGCTATAAACAGGTTAAAAAATAAATAAAAAATTGCCGCAAAATCGCGGTACTTGCGTTTTGGATCCGGGTCCATTGAATTCTATTACATCCAAAACACAGTTTTTGGCATGGAAAAAAACATCTGCAGTTGCGTTTAACATCGTTTTTCACAAAGCCAAAGATTTCCACGTTTCAGACGCGGTACCGGTGTTTAGCCGCATTTTAGTTTAGAAGCGTTTTTAAAGGTGACCTCTTTTTTTACATTGCTAAACTCAAAAATTATGGCAAATGAGGAAAAACCATTCAAAATATATATATATATATCAAAAAAATAAGGAAATTGCTTCCATTGCATTGTGGACAATCCACAACTTGGGGCAGGTGACGTGGCAAGTGGACAATCCACAACTTGGGGCAGGTGACGTGGCAAGTGGACAATCCACAACATGTGGCAAGTGATGTGGCAAGTGACACGCTAAATACAAGTACACTGCTGCTCTCTTAGCTGCTGATACTCACTCTGGTCTCACAAAATAGTTGAAATCGTTAATAATACTGTTTTTGGAGCTTAGGGCGGCTCCTTATGATGTTTCCTAACTAAACGCATATAGACGCAAATGTGGTAAAACGCGGCATGCAAACGCCACAAAGCGCGCCTTTCTAAACCGCCGCTTTCAACCTTAGTTCTGAACACTTTTGCACCAGCGTCCCGTGTACATGGGGTCTAAAAACGCCTATCCCATTTACAGCTCAAAAATGCCATGGTGGCCATGAGGCCATAGGCTAACATGGAGAGACGTTTTTAAGCTGCTAAAAACGCTCAAACAAGCGGCTGAAAAAACGTTCGTGTGCATGTAGCCTTATATTAACCACTTGCGCACTGGCCACTTAAACCCCCTTCCTGCCCAGACCAATTTTCACATTTCAGCGCTGATGCACTTTGAATGACAATTGCGCGCTCATACAACACTGTAACCCAATGAAAATGTATTATTTTTTGGCACACAAATAGAGCTTTCTTTTGGTGTTATTTGATGACCTCTGCTTTTTCTTTTTTTTCATATAAATACAAAAGACCGACTAAAAAAAAAAAAAAAAAAACATAAATTTAAGGCTAGAAAATTACTTCAAAACCCCAAACATTATATATGTTTTTTTAGCAGACACCCTAGGGAATAAAATGGCGGTCATTGCAAATTTTTAGCTCGCTCGGTATCTGCGCAATAAATTTTCAAACGCCTTTTTTTGGGAAAAAAAATGGTTTCATTAATTAAAAAAAATTACAAAACAGTAAAGTTAGCCCAATTTTTTGGGATAATGTGAAAGATGTTGTTATGCTGAGTAAATAGATACCTAACATGTCACGCTTTAAAATTGCGCACACTCATGGAATGACACCAAACTTCAGTACTTAAAAATCTCCCTAGGCGATGCTTTCCAAATTTTTACACTTTACCATTTTCGCATTACAGAGGAGGTCTAGTGCTAGAATTATTGCACTCGTTCTAACGCACGCAGCAATACCTTACATGTGTGGTTTGAACGGCGTTTACATATGTGGGCGGGACTTGCGTGTGTGTTCGCTTCTGAGCGCGAGCTACCGGGGACATGGGCGTTTTTTTTTTCTTTCGATTATTTTTTATTTTTATTTTTTTTACTTTTTTGTATTTCTTACTCTTTTTTAACTTTTTGTTTTTTGATCACTTTTATTCCTATTACAAGGAATGTAAACATCCCTTGTAATAGGAATCTATTGTGACAGGTCCTCTTTATGGAGAGATGCAGGGACAATAAGACCCTACTTCTCTCCTCTAGGCTGGAAAGCATGAGATCGGTCAAAAAAATTCACTGATCTCATGCTGACAGCCGAGATCACGGCTTTGTTTACATACGGGAACCCAGCGTGATGTCATAACGTTGCGCCCGGGCCTCCGACGGTCATAGAGATGACTGGTGACCATCTGGTCACCAGTCATCTCTTTGCTTCCCATCCGGCGCTGGCCAATTCGTTCTCTGAGCCCCAGATGGCATGGGAGAGCCCAGAAAAGCACTGGATGGCGGCGGGAGGGGGGGGAACGTCCCCTCCCGCCGCCTATAAGAACGATCAAGCGGCAGAACTGCCGCTATGATCATTTTTATCGTGCACAGAATCGCCGGCTGAAAAGAATGATATCTGAATGATGCCTGCAACTGCAGACATCATTCAGATGTCACCGCACAAAGCCAAGGACGTCATTTGATGGTGGGCGGTGTGAGGGGGTTAGCTCGGCAGCGGGTGTGTGTGACCCCCGGGATGGGCTCCCCACACAAAACAGGCCCAGCAAACGGAGGTTGTGGTTTTCAAAATCAAAAAGGTGCGGTTTATTTTCTATTTACAGTGACAAAACACAGCAAAGCAAAAGAAACAAACAAAATAAATCCTGGTCAAGTTGACCTCTGACTAAACATACAGGTTTCCTAACTAACAACTGGGATCAGCCTAGTGCTGTCCTAGTCCCTAAGTCCCTGGTTTTAAATGTCCAAGCAAATAGCCACACAGGCTTTTTCTCACCGCACAGGGGTTCACTCTCCCTAGACAGTCCACACAGGTCTGGTTCCAGGCATGAGCTAACATCTAATGAAGCTGGGAGTTCTTATAGAGGCCTAAATGAGCTGACAAGGTTCAGCTGGTCTCATCAACTCCCTGTCTGCACGACGCCCAGCCCTCTCCCTAGAGGTATGAGTCATCCATGAGCCCACTAGCCTTATACAACTCTCCACCTAGCTGTATAAGTCGGCGTAAAGCCTGAATCTGGGCGAAATATATCTACCCCCCTGGATGCAACCAGGTGACTTTACCTTCCTGCTGTCACATACCCCCCCCTCTTGTTTTAACCTCGGGGTTGGAACACCAGCAATCAGGCATTCATGTACTCGAGACAAAGCATCCACATTCCCCATTTGAACGCCAGGGCGATGCTTTACTGTGAAGTTGAATTCCTGGAGGGCCAGGAACCACCTATTCACTCTTCTATTTGTTTCCTTGTTTTGAGCCATCCACTTTAACGGAGCGTGATCCGTAACCATGTCAAAGTGCCTACCTAGCAGGTAGTACCGAAGGGAATCTAGAGCCCACTTCACCGCTAAACACTCCTTTTCAACGGTGGCGTAATTTACCTCATGGGACTTCAACTTCCTGCTGAGGTAAATGACTGGGTGCTCTTCCCCGTTCCAGACCTGGGACAATACTGCTCCTAACCCCACATCTGACGCATCACTTTGTACGACAAAGTCTTTAGAGAAGTCGGGTGAGTACAACACTGGCTGGCTACATAAGGCTTGTTTCAAGAATTGGAATGCTGCCTCAGCCTCGGGGGTCCATTTAATCATGACCGACCCTTTCCCCTTCGTCAGGTTGGTTAGGGGCACAGCCTTAGAAGCAAAGTGGGGAATGAATCGCCGATAATACCCAGCGATTCCCAGAAAGGCTCGTACCTGCTTCTTGCTGTTGGGACGTGGCCAACTCTGGATGGCCTCGACTTTGTTGAGTTGGGGTTTTATTACTCCCCTCCCAATGGTGTACCCAAGATATTTGGCCTCCTCCTGCCCAATGGTACACTTCTTGGGGTTATCCGTAAACCCCGCTTCCCGAACAGAGTCCAGGACTGCTTGCACTTTTGGCAGATGTGAGGCCCAATCTGTGCTATGGACAATTACGTCATCCAGGTAAGCCGCAGCATACTTCCGATGGGGCCTCAGCATCTGGTCCATTTTCCGCTGGAATGTGGCCGGCGCATTCTGTAACCCGAACGGCATTCTTTTATATTGGAACGCCCCGTCTGGGGTTACAAATGCGGTTTTCTCTTTGGCTGACTTGGCCAGGGGGATTTGCCAATACCCTTTTGTGAGGTCAAGAGTCGTCATGTATCGGGCTGTTCCCAGCCGGTCGATCAACTCATCTATACGTGGCATGGGGTAGGTGTCAAATTTTGTAACTTTGTTCAACTGACGAAAATCGTTACAAAATCGCCAGCTCCCATCCGGTTTAGGCACCAACACAATGGGACTAGACCAATCACTTTGGGACTCCTCTATCACCCCTAAGTTCAGCATTTTCTGTACTTCCTCTCGTATTGCCTCCCGTCGGGCCTCTGGGATCCGATAGGGTTTTAACTTCACCCTTTCACCGGGCGGGGTAATAATGTCATGCTCTACCCCAGATGTTTGTCCCGGCAGCTCAGAGAATACCTCCTTGTTGCGAAGCACAAACTCCTTAACCTCCTGTTGTTGGGGTTGTGACAAGGTGGCTGCGATTCCAACCTCAGGAATCACGCAACCAGTTTGAGCTGGTGACCAAGTGTCTGCGACTAGGGACTCTCTATCCCTCCAGGCTTTCAACAGATTAACGTGATAGATCTGTTCGGGCTTTCGCCTTCCTGGTTGTCTGACCTTGTAATTCACTTCGCTCACTTTTTCCATTATCTCGTAGGGGCCTTGCCATTTGGCAAGGAATTTACTTTCAACCGTAGGGACAAGTACCAGTATCCTATCCCCCGGGGAAAAGGTACGGGTCTTGGCTCCACGGTTGTACACTCTCTGCTGTGCTAACTGCGCTTGGGCCAAATGTTCCTTCACGATGGGCATTACCTGTGCAATTCGGTCTTGCATCAGGGCGACATGCTCAATCACACTCCTGTGGGGAGAACTCTCACTTTCCCAAGTTTCCTTGGCAATATCCAACAGCCCTCTTGGGTGTCTCCCATACAGTAACTCAAAGGGGGAGAATCCCGTAGAGGATTGGGGCACCTCCCTAATAGCAAACATCAGATAAGGAAGTAGACAGTCCCAATCCTTTCCATCTCTATCCACCACTTTCTTCAACATTTGTTTTAGGGTTTTGTTGAATCTTTCAACCAGCCCATCGGTTTGGGGGTGATACACAGATGTACGTAATTGCGTCACTTTGAACAATTTACACAGCTCCTTCATAACCCGGGACATAAAGGGTGTACCTTGGTCCGTAAGCAGTTCTTTACAAATACCCACCCGGCTAAACACAAGAGATAGCTCTTTGGCTATGGTTTTGGCCGAGGTATTTCGGAGAGGGATCGCTTCTGGATAACGGGTGGCAAAGTCCATTATAACTAATATGTACTGGTGCCCCCTAGCGGACTTGATTATAGGACCTACCAAATCCATGGCGATCCTCTCAAACGGGACCTCAATGATGGGTAGAGGGACCAGCGGGCTACGGAAATGTGGCATCGGGGCCGACCTCTGACACACAGGGCAGGAGGAACAATAATTTTCTATGTCCTTCATCACCCCCGGCCAATAGAATCTCTGTAATACCCTCTCTCGGGTTTTCTCTGTCCCCAGATGACCTCCAAGAATGTGCCCATGGGCCAACTCCAACACCAACTTCCTGTAAGGTTTGGGCACCACAAGCTGCTCAACGGTTTCTTCTGCCCTTTTTGCCACCCGATACAGTAGGTCCTTCTCTACGCTGAAGTATGGGTAAGTGCAGGTATTATCTGGGTTTACTAACTCGCCATCTATTTTCACTACGTTTTCCCGTGCCTTTATTAGGGCGGGGTCTTTCAACTGTTCTGTGGCAAAGTTTTCCCTGTGAACCTCAAGATCAGAAAACTCCACAGACGGTAGGTTTTCGTCTGAGGAGGTGGGCTCCTCTCCAGTTTCTTGAGTCTCCCCTGCCAATACTGACAAGGGAAATTCCGGAGAGTCCTCACCACTCTCAGGGGAGTTCTGGCTATCACATTCCTGGTACATAGGGGCACCAGTGGGGGGCTCAGGATCATCCCACAGTTCCCAGAACTTCGGAAAATCCCTTCCCACAATGGCGTCATACGGTAACTGAGATACTAAGCCCACTGGATGAGAGAGGGTACCTTTGGGGGTCTCGAAACACACTGTAGTCACTGGATACTCTCGGGTGTCCCCATGCACACAAATAACAGCTACCTTGCTATTCCCGGAGACCTCTGTTTTAACTAATTCAGCCTTTATCAGGGTCACAAGGCTACCTGAATCCAGCAATACCACAACATTTCTACCATTAATACACATTTTGCATAAATGTTTCTCAGTTCCCCGAATGGCAGTGCATGCGACTGTCGCACACAGCGACTGACGTCTGCCCGTTAGAAAGTCACACTGCATGGGTTCCTCCACAACAGGGCAATTGGCTGCAATATGTCCCGCTTGCCGGCAGCGGTAGCAAATGATCCTTCTTGCCGCCTCTTGAGCCGCTGATTTCCCAGGCTGTTCTCGCCAAACTTGGGGTAGAGCTCCCACCCTCTCACTCTCTCCACCCTTACCCCTTGGAATCCTCTTATCCGCCCCTGGGGATGGTCTGGTCTTAGGGTGGAAAGTCCGAGTGTCTCTGGAAGAGGCCGTCAGGTTCTCTGTAGCCAAGTATTTCTCCACACGATCCACAAGACCATCGGCCGTCTCTGGGTCTCCATGGCTTACCCACTTTTGGATGGCAGTAGGAAGAGCTCTCAAAAACCGATCCATTACAGCACGTTCCACAATCTTTGGTGCGGACAAAGTCTCTGGCTGTAGCCACTTTCTGCTCAGGTGAATGAGATCATACATTTGAGACCTGGGGGGTTTTCCAAGCTGGAAAGTCCAGTTATGCACACGCTGAGCCCGGACAGCCTGGGTGACACCCAGCCTTGCCAATATTTCAGCTTTTAGCATCTTTTGCTTGGTTAGGCTCTAGGTCATAGTAAGCTTTCTGCGATTCACCAGTTAACAGAGGAGCCACCAGTCCAGCCCACTGCTCCTCAGGCCACTTTTCTCTTTCAGCGGTCCTTTCAAATGTGGTCAAAAATACCTCTGGATCATCCTCTCCAGTCATTTTTGTCAATAAACGACTCACCCCAAAGGACGCGGTATTAGTGGGACGGCTTTCCTCACTGGTCTGCGGACGTTGCTGCATTACTGCTTCCATCTGTTGTTGTAGTCTCTGCTCTTGCTTCTGCAACAGGTCTATGAAGCGGGCCTCAGATTGCTGCTGGGCTCGTTGCTGAGCCTCCAGACTCTGTTGCAAAGTTGCGTTTGTCTGCTGCTGGGCTGCAAGGCTCTGTTGTTGAGCTGCAAGGCTCTTTTGCAAACCTGCATTTGTCTGCTGTTGATTGGCATTTGCTAGAGCCAGCTGTTTCAGTATCTCCTCCATGCTGGCCTAAAAAAACTGCCCGCATTCTCCACCAACTGTGAGGGGGTTAGCTCGGCAGCGGGTGTGTGTGACCCCCGGGATGGGCTCCCCACACAAAACAGGCCCAGCAAACGGAGGTTGTGGTTTTCAAAATCAAAAAGGTGCGGTTTATTTTCTATTTACAGTGACAAAACACAGCAAAGCAAAAGAAACAAACAAAATAAATCCTGGTCAAGTTGACCTCTGACTAAACATACAGGTTTCCTAACTAACAACTGGGATCAGCCTAGTGCTGTCCTAGTCCCTAAGTCCCTGGTTTTAAATGTCCAAGCAAATAGCCACACAGGCTTTTTCTCACCGCACAGGGGTTCACTCTCCCTAGACAGTCCACACAGGTCTGGTTCCAGGCATGAGCTAACATCTAATGAAGCTGGGAGTTCTTATAGAGGCCTAAATGAGCTGACAAGGTTCAGCTGGTCTCATCAACTCCCTGTCTGCACGACGCCCAGCCCTCTCCCTAGAGGTATGAGTCATCCATGAGCCCACTAGCCTTATACAACTCTCCACCTAGCTGTATAAGTCGGCGTAAAGCCTGAATCTGGGCGAAATATATCTACCCCCCTGGATGCAACCAGGTGACTTTACCTTCCTGCTGTCACAGCGGTAGGAAAGTGGTTAATATTTCGAAAATTTTGAAAAAAGGAAATTTTTCTCCTTAATTGATGTACACTGATGAGACTGCACTGATGGGCTGCACTGATGGGCACCGATAAGGTGGCTAGTTGGCACTGGTGGGCATTGAGAAGTGGCACTGCTAGGTGGCAATGATAGTTGGCAGTGATGGGCACTGATAGGCAGCACTACTAGGTGGCACTGATTGGCACCAGTGGTGGGCATTGATAGGTGGCACTGGCAGGGGCTACTAATTGTCACAGAATTGCCTCTTCCTCTTCGGGCCCGATGTCCCTTGCACATAAGCCGGTGATTGCCTTTTTTTTATGCTCACGCTGTCAGCACAAGGAGAAAACAAAAACCATTACCCAGCTTTTGTTTACATCACGTGATCAGCTGTCATTGGCTGACAGCTGATCACATGGTAAATGGCAGGGATCGGCCCCTTACTCGGATCTGTCATCACCCGAGTCTCAGTGACTTGGTGACCACAGCGCCCGCACGCGAAGGGGAGGACGTCTATTGACGGACTCCCGGCAATTGAGGACCGTGCTGTGCCCGTCGATCAGTTATAGCGCTGATCTCAAGTGATTAAAGAGGGTCTAAATGGGCCATTGACATGCATCACAATTCAACTTAGGAATGTGTCTTTGCAAAGTTAAACTAAATGAAATCCTTTCTTATTTTTGCTTGGGGATAGAGTGCAGAGGGATTACAAGTGTAGACAGTTTTTGGGGATGTCTGCACCCCTGATAGGGTGAAGACAACTCCCAAAATTGGCCACTTTATCCTTCCAAATAATTCACTTCCTGTCACATAGCCACACAGGAAGTGAGGGGAAATCCCTACCAATGTCTTTCCTTGGGGACACACAGGTCAATCTAAATACTTTCCCCATTATGTACATTGCACTCCAGCATTTTGCGGGGTACACCCCAAATTATTAGGTATTTTGGACTTTGTGGTTTATTTACTAAAGGCAAATCTACTTTCCACTAAAAGTGCACTTGCTGGATATCCGAGGGGGACACGCAAGCAAACAAAAAAAACACCATCTTTGCTTTTACATGATTGGATGTTACAATCACCAGTGGTCCCTCAGATTTTCAGCAGCTACACTTTTACTGCAGAGTGGATTTGTCTTTACTAAACCCCAAACTACCCAATTATTTGGGGTGTACACAACAAAGTGCTAGAGTGCAATTTGCTTAATGGGGACACTAGTTAGATTGATCTGTGTGTCCCCAAGAAAAGACATTGGTAGGGTTTTACCTTCACTTCCTGTTTAGCTGTGTGACAGGAAGTGAAGCCAATTTTACTAAAAGAGGACACAAAGCCCAACCTAAAAAAAAAAAGAGCAGGGGTTCTAACACTTACTTTGTTTCCCTCAAAATGCCCACAATTAGAATCTTATTGCCTTGAGCTATTTTTAAGTGCAGTGCTCTAAATCAGTGCTTCTCAAGTACCCCCAACAGGCCATGTTTGCAGGTTTTCCTTCATCTTGCACATGTGCTTTAAATCACAGTCAATGGTTTTGTATTTGACAGCAATTCTCGATAAGATAAATTCACAAAACATTTCCTGTTGGGGGTACTTGAGGACTGAGGCTGAGAACCACTGCAGTAAAAAAGAAAAATTGAATACTTACCGCTCTGTATTTTTCATTTCCTGGTGACCATCCATGGCAGCACACAATACATGCATATGCTAGCATGAAGGCACCAGGTTAGACAAATCACACCTGTTTTGTTTTAACATGCCAATCAGCTGTCACATTTGATGCAAAGAAAACGCAAAACAAACCTCAAAACTTTGCATCAAATTTTATTGGTCAACAAAAAAGGAAAGCCAAAATAAGAAACAAGTCAATGTGAAACAGTTACAGACTCACAACATCTTGAGAAAGTTTTCGCAAAATAATGCAGCACAGACAATTAAATCAAAGTGAACAAACGACACACATTAACAACATCAAAATTATTTCAGGGGAACATTTCCCCCACACAAAAAAATACAATCCACAAAAGTAAAACAAACATCTGTTTTGCAAAGACATAACAAATAAAATACATGTGTTACAAACTCGATAAGGACACCAAAATGTACTTTTTTCCGGACACGCGCGCACACACACACACACTTGCCTCTTTTCAGGGTAAGGGAGAGAATGCTATCTGCAAGCTTTATATAACATAGGTTTGTGTGCTAATGAGGCAATTGAAAACACATGCACAGTCCATGAAACACACAAAATGCAAGTTCACCCAATGTAGAGACTGAACTTCAAAGTGGGTACACCTGTTAAGGATGTCCTTCAATTACTAACCCATAAAAACCCTCTCTGAGCATGCCCAGAAATATCCAGGTGCTGTTCACACACAAAAAGCACCCCAAAAAAATCTAAATGCCTGGGCATGCTCAGAACAACTCAAATGCAGCTAGCAGAAAATACCCCCCCCTGTCCAAAATTAAGCACGTCATCCAGCATGCTACAAAATTAGAGACGGGACAATCACCCCACCCCCCTACCAACAAGTACCATTGCAGTCTATGGGAACTGACTTGTTAATTTTGCTAGTCCCCACTTGGCTGGCTTATCTTCTAGTTATTGGCCTTAAAACGGGGGCCCAGGTCCCTCCCTAAGGGACATATATCAATGTCACCAATTTGGACAACACCAAAAATAAAACAAGGAGAAGTGCCTTTAAATATGCCAAATTGCTTAAAGGCCATTTCACACCACATGCAGTCCATTGCGTTTTTATGCATCAAAAATGCATGGAAAGTTGGTTATATGGTTCTAAATGGCAGTGTTTGTTCCAGTGCGTTCCAGTTCCACAAAAAAAGTAGAACATGCTGCATTTTACCTGCACTGGACTGTACTGGAACGCAGCAAAACGCATCATAAATGCACTGGAACGCACAGGAACACACCTAAATGCACCAAAAATGTACTGGAACACACTTGTCCTTATCTATGGTAATAAAAAAGAGGGGTGAAAAAAAAGCACTGGATTGCATCAAAAACGTACCAAAAATGCACCGGAACGCATCAAAAACGTGCATGCAAATAAGCACTGGGAACGCATCCGAATTGCGTTTCTATGGTGTGAACTGGCCCTAGTTCACACCATAGAAACGCAGTCTGGATGCATTCCAGATGCTTTTCTACATGTGCATTTTTGACACGTTCCAGTGCATTTTTGATGCGTTTTTGATGCAGTCCAGTGTTTTTTCCCCCTCTTTTCACTAAGGACAATTGTGTTTTGCAGTGCGTCTTTGGTGCATTTAGGTGCATTCCGGTGCATTCCAGTGCGTTTTTGGTACGTTCCGTTGCTTTTTTGATGTGTTTTACTGCGGTCCAGTACAGTTCTGTACTTAAAAAATGCAGCATGACCATTTTTTTTCCTTTCTGAAACGCACTGGAATAGACTGCAGTGGTGTGAACTATGCCATTGGCATTAATGTGATCAACTTTCTTTGCGTTTTTCATGCATCAAAAAAACGCACTGCACTGCATCCGGTGTGAACTGGCCCTAAATATCATACCTGGGGGGTATCTATAGTATGCCTGTAAAGTAGCGCATGTTTTCCATGTTTATAACAGTTCAAGAGCAAAATGACATTTCTAAAGTAAAATAATAGTCATTAAAAAGTACTCACGGCTGTAATGAATTGCTGGTTCCCGTCAATACAGATCAAAGTAATTGAAAGACTTTAAAAAAAAATGCGTGGGGGTCCCCCAAATTCCATTACCAGGCCCTTCAGGTCTGGAATTGATATTAGGGGGAACCCTGCCGCAAATTTAAAAAAAAATGCGTGCGGTTCCCCCAAATATCCATACCAGGCCCTTCAGGTCTGGTATGGATTTTAAGGGGAACTCCACCCCAAATTTTAAAAAAAATGGCGTGGAGTCCCCCCAAAAATCCACACCAGACCCTTATCCGAGCACGCAACCTGGCAGGCCGCAGGAAAAGAGGGGGGGACGAGAGAGCGGCCTCCCTCCCTCCTGAACTGTACCAGGCCACATGCCCTCAACATGGGGAGGATGTCCCCATGTTGATGGGGACAAGGGCCTCATCCCCACAACCCTTGCCCGGTGGTTGCGGGGGTCTGCGGGCGGGGGGCTTATCGGAATCTGGAAGACCCATTTAACAAAGGGGACCCCCAGATCCCGGCCCCACCTATGTGAAATGGTAATGGGGTACATTGTACCCCTACCATTTCACAAAGAAAGTGTCAAAAATTTTAAAAATGACAATAGCCGGTTTTTGAAAATTCCTTTATTAATGTCTTCTCCTTTCTTCCATCTTCTTCCATCTTCTTCTTTTCTCCATTCGGGTTTCTTCCTCTTCATCTTCTTCTTCCTTCTTCTTTCGGTGTTCTCGTCCGCATCTTGCTCCGGCTTCTTGTTCCCCTTCTTCTTTCTTCGGCCGCTCCGTTTGAATTGGAGGTTCCCGCTGTGTGACCCTTCAGTTCTTCAGTTCTCCTCTTGGTCCGCTGGCACCCTGTGACCCCGCCCCCCTCTGACGCACATGGATTTTACGGGGACTTTCCCCGTGGTGTCAGAGGGGGTGGGGCCACCGGGTGCCAGCGGACCCAGAGGAGAACTGAAGCGTCACACAGCGGGAACCTCCAATTCAAACGGAGCGGCCAAAGAAAGAAGAAGGGGAACAAGAAGCCGGAGCAAGATGAGGACGAGAACACCGAAAGAAGAAGGAAGATGAAGATGGAGATGAAGATGAAGAGGAAGAAAGCCGAATGGAGAAAAGAAGAAGATGGAAGAAGATGGAAGAAAGGAGAAGACATTAATAAAGGAATTGTCAAAAACCGGCTATTGTCATTTTTTTAATTTTTTACACATTCATTGTGAAATGGTAGGGGTACAATGTACCCCATTACCAATTCACATGGGGGGGCGGGATCTGGGGGTCCCCTTTGTTACAGGGGTCTTCCAGATTCCGATAAGCCCCCGCCCGCAGACCCCCACCACCACCGGGCAAGGGTTGTGGGGATGAGGCCCTTGTCCCCATCAACATGGGGACATCCTCCCCATGTTGAGGGCATGTGGCCTGGTACAGTTCAGGAGGGGGGGGGCGCTCTCTCGTCCCCCCTCTTTTCCAGCAGCCAGCCAGGTTGCGTGCTCGGATAAAGGGTCTGGTCTGGATTTTTGGGGGTACTCCACCCCATTTTTTTTTAAATTTGGGGTGGAGTTCCCCTTAAAATCCATACCAGATTTAAAGGGCCTGGTATGGATATTTGGGGGCACAGGACGCATTTTTTTTTTAATTTGCGGCAGAGTTCCCCTTAATATCCATAGCAGACCTGAAGGGCCTTGTAATTGAATTTGGGGGAACCCCCACGCTTTTTTTTTTTATCAATGACTTTTGTATGCATTGCCGGGAGCCGACAATTCATTATAGTCGCGAGTGAGTTTTAAATGACTTTTTTCCCTTCAGAAATGACACTGTGCAGGGACAGTTCTAAACACTCATAGAAAAGTCATTGATAAAAAAAAAAAAGCGTGGGGGTCCGCCCAAATTCAATTACCAGGCCCTTCAGGTCTGGAATGGATATTAAGGGGAACCCTGCCGCAAATAGAAAAAAAAAATTAATAGCCGCGAGTTCCTTCAGAAATGACAATTTGTGCAGGGACAGTTCTAAGCAGTGCTTAGAACTGTCCCTGCACAAAGTGTCATTTCTGAAGGAAAAAAAGTCATTTAAAACTCACTCGCGGCTATAATGAATTGTCGGCTCCCGGCAATACATAGAAAAGTCATTGATAAAAAAAAAACGTGGGGGTTCCCCCAAATTCAATTACCAGGCCCTTCAGGTCTGGAATGGATATTAAGGGGAACCCTGCCGCAAATTAAAAAAAAAATGTGTGCGGTTCCCTCAAATATCCATACCAGGCCCTTCAGATCTGGTATGGATTTTAAGGGGAACTCCACCCCAAATTTAAAAAAAAAATGGCGTGGAGTCCCCCCAAAAATCCAGACCAGACCCTTTATCCGAGCACGCAACCTGGCAGGCCGCAGGAAAAGAGGGGGGGATGAGAGAGCGCCCCCCCTCCTGAACCATGCCAGGCCACATGCCCTCAACATGGGGAGGATGTCCCCATGTTGATAGGGACAAGGGCCTCATCCCCACAACCCTTGCCGGTGGTTGTGGGGGTCTGCGAGCAGGGGGCTTATCAGAATCTGGAAGACCCCTTTAACAAAGGGGACTCCCAGATCCCTGCCCCCCCCTATGTGAAATGGTAATGGGTACAAATGTACCCCTACCATTTCACAAAGAAAGTGTAAAAAATAAAAAAAATGACAATAGCCGGTTTTTGACAATTCCTTTATTAATGTCTTCTCTTTTCTTCCATCTTCTTCCATCTTCTTCTTCCATCTTCTTCTTCCATCTTCTTCTTTTCTCCTTTCGGGTTTCTTCCTCCATCTTGTTCTTCATCTTCATCTTCCTCTTCCTCTTCCTCTTCCTCTTCATCTTCATCTTCCTTCTTCCTTCTTCCTTCGGTGTTCTCATCCGCATCTTGCTCCGGCTTCTTGTTCCCTTCTACTTCCTTCGGCCGCTCCGCTTGAATTGGAGGTTCCCGCTGTGTGACGCTTCACTTCTTCGGTTCTCCTCTGGGTCCGCTGGCACCCGGTGGCCCCTCCCCCCTCTGACACCACGGGGAAAGTCCCTGTGAAATCTATGTGCGTCAGAGGGGGGTGTGGTCACCGGGTGGCAGCGGACTAAGAGTAGAACTGAAGCGTCACACAGCGGGAACCTCCAATTCAAGCGGAGCGGCCGAAGAAAGAAGAAGGGGAACAAGAAGCCGGAGCAAGATGCGGACGAGAACACTGAAGGAAGAAGGAAGAAGGAAGATGAAGATGAAGATGAATATGAAAAGGAAGAAACCCGAATGGAGAAAAGAAGAAGATGGAAGAAGAAGCTGGAAGAAGAAGATGGAAGAAAATGGAAGAAAGGAGAAGACATTAATAAAGGAATTTTCAAAAACCGGCTTTTGTCATTTTTAACATTTTTAACACTTTCTTCGTGAAATGGTAGGGGTACAATGTACCCCATTACCAATTCACATAAGGGGGGGGCGGGATCTGGGGGTCCCCTTTGTTAAAAGGGTCTTCCAGATTCCGATAAGCCCCCTGCCCGCAGACCCCCACAACCACCGGGCAAGGGTTGTGGGGATGAGGCCCTTGTCCCCATCAACATGGGGACATCCTCCCCATGTTGAGGGCATGTGGCCTTGTACGGTTCAGGAGGGGGGGCGCTCTCTCGTCCCCCCTCTTTTCCTGCGGCCTGCCAGGTTGCGTGCTCGGATAAAGGACCTGGTCTGGATTTTTGGGGGGACTCCACGCCATTTTTTTTTAAATTTGGGGTGGAGTTCCCCTTAAAATCCATACCAGATCTGAAGGGCCTGGTATGGATATTTGGGGAAACCGCAAGCATTTTTTTTTTAAATTTGCGGCAGGGTTCCCATTAATATCCATTCCAGACCTGAAGGGCTTGGTAATGGAATTTGGGGGTACCCCACGCTTTTTTTTTTTATCAATGACTTTTGTATGAGTGTTTAGAACTGTCCCTGCACAAAGTGTCATTTCTGATGGAAAAAAAGTCATTTAAAACCGCGGCTATAATGAATTGTCGGCTCCCGGCAATACATAGAAAAGTCATTGATAAAAAAAAAAAGAAAAAAGCGTGGGGGTCCCCCCAAATTCAATTACCAGGCCCTTCAGGTCTGGAATGGATATTAAGGGGAACCCTGCCACAAATTTTTAAAAAAATGCGTGCGGTTCCCCCAAATATCCATACCAGGCCCTTTAGATCTTGTATGGATTTTAAGGGGAACTCCACCCCAAATTAAAAAAAATGGCGTGGAGTACCCCCAAAAATCCAGACCAGACCCTTTATCCGAGCACGCAACCGGGCAGGCCGCAGGAAAAGAGGGGGGGGGACAATAGAGCGCCCCCCCCTCCTGAACCGTACCAGGCCACATGCCCTCAACATGGGTACAAGGACCTTATCCCCACAACCCTTGCCGGTGGTTGTGGGGGTCTGCGGGCAGCGGGCTTATCGGAATCTGAAAGACCCCTTTAACAAAGGGGACCCCCAGATCCCGCCCCCCCATGTGAATTGGTAATGGGGTACAAATGTACCCCTACCATTTCACAAACAAAGTGTAAAAAATGTTAAAAATTACAATAGCCGGTTTTTGAAAATTCCTTTATTAATGTCTTCTCCTTTCTTCCATCTTCTTCCTTCTTCTTCTTCTTCCATCTTCTTTTCTCCATTCGGGTTTCTTCCTCCATCTTGTTCTTCATCTTCATCTTCCTTCTTCCTTCGGTGTTCTCGTCCGCATCTTGCTCCAGCTACTTGTTCCCCATCTTCTTTCTTCAGCCGCTCCGTTTGAATTGGAGGTTCCCGCTGTGTGACGCTTCAGTTCTTCAGTTCTCCTCTTGGTCCGCTGCCACCCGGTGACCACGCCCCCCTCTGACACCATGGGGAAAGTCCCCGTGAAATCCATGTGCGTCAGAGGGGGGTGGGGTCACTGGGTGCCAGCGGACCAAGAGGAGAACTGAAGAACTGAAGCGTCACACAGCGGGAACCTCAAATTCAAACGAAGCGGCCAAAGAAAGAAGAAGATGGGGAAGAAGAAGCCGGAGCAAGATGCGGATGAGAACACCGAAGGAAGATGAAGATGAAGATGAAGAGGAAGAAACCCGAATGGAGAAAAGAAGAAGATGGAAGAAGATGGAAGAAAGGAGAAGACAATAAAGGAATTTTCAAAAACCGGCTATTGTAATTTTTTACATTTTTAACATTTTTGACACTTTCTTTGTGAAATGGTAGGGGTACATTTGTACCCCATTACCATTTCACATAGGGGGGCAGGGATCTGGGGGTCCCCTTTGTTAAAGGGGTCTTCCAGATTCCCATCAACATGGGGACATCCTCCCCATGTTGAGGGATTGTGGCCTGGTACGGTTCAGGAGGGGTGGGGCGCTCTCTCGTCCCCCCCACTTTTCCCGCGGCCTGCCAGGTTGCGTGCTTGGATAAAGAGTCTGGTCTGGATTTTTGGGGGTACTCCACGCCATTTTTTTTTTATTTGGGGTGGAGTTCCCCTTAAAATCTATACCAGATCTGAAGGGCCTGGTATGGATATTTGGGGGAACCGCACGCATTTTTTTTAAAATTTGCGGCAGAGTTCCCCTTAATATCCATTCCAAACCTGAAGGGCCTGGTAATTAAATTTGGGGGGACCCCCACACTTTTTTTTTTTTATCAATGACTTTTCTATGTATTGCCGGGAGCCGACAATTCATTAATAGCCGCAAGTGAGTTTTAAATGACTTCTTTTCCTTCAGAAATGACACTTTGTGCAGGGACAGTTCTAAGCACGGGAAACAAGCGCTGCTTTACATGCATATTGCCGAACACCGGACCCGAACCCAAACATACAGTCAATTGTTCGGGTTCGGGTCCGGGACCTCAAAACCCAAAAGTTCGGTACGGACCCGAACTTTACAGTTCGGGTCCGCTCAACTCTACTTGTAAGAGATTTCTTGGTATCTCGTGCTCAGAGAGCATTTATGAGCAAAAATGCATGCCTTTTCCCATTGCATGTTGCTGAAGATAAGACCTAGATCAGTTTCCCAATTGTTTTTATGTTTGTTGCATGTTTCTGTTTGTGTATGACCTAGCCTTGAATATGCTAAGGATGTTGTCTTAGTGATCTGTGATCTGGAAAGACAAATATGCTCTAGCTGAGTCAGATTCATACAGTATGCATTTTTATGTTTGCTATTGATCAAAAAGTCTTTCAGCTTTAAATAGGACCAAGGTTTGAGTGATGGCTCACCAAATTCATTTCTTAGAGCATCTAAAGTTTTGACCTTATTATCAGTCAAGCAGTGGGTGACCAACAGTTTACCAGTGGTAGCGGGGATTGGGAGTCCCGGTTGTTTTTTTCCCGGTGAGAAGTCTGGGTTGTCTGCAAACGGTGTCAATGGGCCCGGGATTGTGGCCAGTTTGTAAGGGGTAGCTATTTTGTGCCAAATATCAAGTGTGGTTGCAACGAAGGGGTTAGTCAGTCTTCTGGTGCATTTGGAAGAAGCTGACCAAGGGAAATATAGGATGGGTTTCATGTTGTGATCTCGTTCTAGCTGTACCCAATCTTTGTGAGTGCCGTGGCAATGCCAGTCTATCAGTCTTGAAATATGAGAGGCTATGTGGTATTTCTTATAGTCAGGTAAACCGATTCCCCTCTTGTTCTTCGGAAGTGTAAGGAGTTTCAGACTAATTCTCGGTTTTTTCCCAGCCCATAGGAAACGTCTCTGGATGGTTTGTAGCTTCGAAAAGAAGGAGGAAGGCATCTTGATTGGTAAAGCATTAAAAAAATAAAGCAGTCTCGGGAGGATAGTCATTTTTAGAATGGATGCTCTTCCAAACCAGGAAAAGAGCCCGGGGGTCCATTTTTGTAGGTCTGTAGTGATGGAATGTAGGAGGGGAACAAAGTTGGCTGAGAAGAGACTATCAATAGATGGGGTCAGTTTGATTCCTAAATATTTAAGGGTGTTCAAAATTGTGGTTACTCTTGAGTAGGTCATAATTTTTGGAGTCTAAATTCAAATTAAGAGCCTCAGATTTTGTTTGGTTGATTTTGAAGTTGGAAATAAATCCAAAAGTTTAAAAAATCCCCATAAGGTTAGGGATAGATATGTGTGGTTGCGTGATAAAGAAGAGAAGGTCGTCTGCATATGCAGCTACTTTGTATTCATTCTCTAGTACTGTAAAGCCTCTAATGTCATGTGAGTTATTTATGGTCCTGATAAGGGGTTCCAATGATAGGATAAAAAGCAAGGGGGTAAGGGGACATCCTTGACGTGTACCATTGTGTATTTTGATTGGGTCAGATAGAACGTTGTTGATTTTGATTCTTGCCTGGGGATTGACGTAAAGGGTCTGAATCCAGTTTAGCATATTCTCACCAAGGCCCACATGAGAGCAAGTTGCCAACATGTAATCCCACGAGACCCTGTCGAAGGCCATCTCCGCATCAGTAGACAGGAGAAGGCCCTCGATCTTCGTGTACTTCGCCTGGTGAATAAGGTTAAGGGACTTGGTGATATTGTCTCTGGCTTCCCTACCCGGCATAAAGACTGCTTGCTCCGGGCCAATTACTTGAGAAAGTAAAGGTTTCATTCTATTAGCTAGAATTTTTGCCAACAGTTTAATGTCAACGTTCAGCAATGAGATTGGCCTAAAGTTAGTGCAATCAGAGTGGTCTTTGTCAGGTTTGGGAACTACCGCTATGTGTGCATTAAGTAGTGTGTTGGAATCATGCTTATTTTTGGACAGATAATTGAATGCCTTAAGTAGGGGGTTTGTTAGAAGCTGAGTAAAAGTCTTATAATACTGGGAGGTAAATCCATCAGGACCTGAGCTTTTCCCTGTTTTTAATTCTTTGATTGCACTTTGTATCTCAACTATTGTGATGGGGTCTTCCAGAGAGGAGATGTCTTCGCTAAGAAGGGAAGGTATCTTGCTATTTATCAAAAAGTCCTTGATCATCTCCTCTCTAGAAGTTATAATGTGGGGTGGTTTGTGTTGGGTGGGTAAATTATAGAGTTTGTCATAGAAGTTATAAAATATCCTTGCATTTTTTTCCGGTTCGTGTTCTAGTGTACCTTGTTTGTTGTGGATGGCATGTACATGGTTCGCTGTCTTAACATCTTTCAGGGCTCTGTCCAGGTATTTTCCACTTTTGTCACTGTGTTCATAAAATATGTTTTTTTTAAACAATAAGGTTTTTGGGGTTTGTAAGTCTAATATGCGTTTCAGGGATTGCCTATTGTGTTTGAGTTCTGTTTCCACTTTGGCAGACAGCGATTTTTTATGCTGAAATTCTAGTCTAGCTATTGTGTTGGATAATTGGGATATCTCCTTTTCTCTGTCTCTTTTCTTCCTGGCTCCCCATTTTATCAGTTCTCCTCTGATCACAGATTTATGCGCTTCCCAGTTATTTAGGGGGTTGGTGTCTGAGTCAACATTATTTTGGAAAAAAGTCAGAATGGAGTCATGGATGCTATCATGGATTGGTCCGTCAATAGGGCTGCATTGAGTCTCCAGTTGAATGTCAAGCTTTTGGGCGGGCTAAATTGCATTGTAATTGTGGTAGGGGCATGATAAGACAGGGAGATGATACCTATCTCCGCTCTGACCAGGTTGGGAAGGTCTCTTTGTGTGATGAAAATTAAATCTATCCTGGAGTATCTCTTGTGGGGGACTGAAAAGAAGGAATAATCCCTGTCAGTAGGGTGGGTCGATCTCCATGTGTCCACTAATGTCAAGGATTGCAATAATGCCTTAATGCGTTTCAGTATTCTGTAGGAGACATGTGAGTGTCCTGTAGATGTGTCTTGAAGCGGTGAAAGGTGTACATTAAAGTCTCCACCTAAGATTATACAGCCTTCTGCAAACCACTTCAGTTAATTTATTATTTTACTACAGAATGTGATATGAGATTTGTTTGGGAAGTACACATTAGCTAGTGTGACTGGTGACCCTTCCCAGGAGCCTTTTAATATGATGTATCTGCCTTCAGGGTCTGTCAGTTGGTGTTTGATTTCAAATGGGGCGTCTTTATTAATCAGTATTGAGACACCTTTCATCTTGGCCAGGGGATTTGTGGCATGGTAGGCCACAGTGTAGAGATTGTCAGTGATTTTGGGGATATTCTGTCCTTTAAAGTGTGTTTCTTGTGTGAATACAACTAGAGGTTTGACCTTTCTGAGTTCCTTGAGGAGTTTGTTTTCGGAATGTTGAGGCCGTTAGCGTTATGTGAGACTATTGTGGGCGAGATACCTAGTAAGGAGAAGGACATTTTGGATGTTCTTTAGATATACGATAAGTAGCTCTCAGGTAGGGACAATTGGGATTTAGAAAGGAAAGATTATATTTCTGTCAACTATATAGTTGTCAAACAAGTCAGATGAATCTGATGTAACAATAACTGGAATGAGTCTAAGCCTCAATTATCCCCTAGAGGGGTTTAGGGCCAAGGGTTACCTGTATTCCAACAAGAAGTAAAAAGGAAAAAAAAGAAAAAACAACGAACAACGAGGAATACACAGTAATTGTGGTAACCACAAATGACTCTCGGGGGGGGGGGCAGTGGGAGGAGTCTTTGTGGGTGGTAGTAGTTGTTTAAAAAACCGAAGTGTACGTAGACGGGAAGGTCTAAGGGGGGGATGTTTATATCAATTATGTAGTTGCTGGTCTGAGCCATATAATTTTGGGGAGAACCATATCACAAAGGAATAACATAAAACCTGTAACATTATAGATTGAACAACGATTTGTAACAACTATTGATAATTGATCAACATTTCTGCAAAGTTATTTAACTGGATCCCTAGGGAGTCCACATGAAGGGGATGGGGGGTTTTGATATATTTATTTATTTTGGTACTGGGGAGTTGGATTGTTGTAAACGATAATTATGCAAAGAGGGAGGGAGGGAAAGAGGGAGGGAGGGAAAGAGAGAAGGAGGGCACGTTGCACTTCTAAGTTTAAAATATGAGAGGGAGGGGGGCCTACGTGGCCTGTGTGGCTCTCACAGATATAATTAAACGATTCACCCTTTTTTTTTTTTTTTAGAGGCAGAGAAAGATACCCATGTCTCCTTAAAAATCAATGAAAACACAGAGGACACTAACATTATTTAAGGGGGGAAAGGGATGGTAACAGTAGAACAGGAAAGGGGAAACAGGGCACTAGGCACTTAAAGTTAAAAGGAGGATTTGCGAGATGGTGGAGGGAAGGAGGGGAAGGGAGGAAGGGGAAGGAAGAGGATGGTTTTTTTTTTCCTCCCCTTTTAAGGGGAAATTGGGGTAGAGAGGGACGCTCGTGACCATGCATAAATAAAAGAAGGGAAAAAGGAATGGGGAGGGAGGAAAGAGAAGGAAAAGGGAAGGAGAAAAGAGGGAAAAAAGGAGAGAGATAACATAGAGGCCATGCAAGTTAATTAAAAAGGAATGAAGAGAGGGGAGAAGAGTAAATTATGTTTCAGGATAGACCCATTTTGTTGAAAGTGTATGTATTGTCTACTTTTTTTTTTGTAATGTATATGTGTTTATTGGTAATAAAAAGAAGGATATATGTATGTATGTACAAGAAAATTTGAATAAAAATAAATTTAAAACACATGAAGGGCTCAGCTGCTGAGCGACCCGGGAACAGCGTCCCCCTGATGGGGGGCCATCATCCGCGCCACCCCGCCGCACCCCCCCATGTCCCACACCCAGGGATACCAGGGCCCTCACACCTTCCTGCAAGCAAAAAGAACATAAAGCAGGATAATTAGCATAAGGTAACATTTAAGCCATATAGGACAGGCTGGTGAACCCGAGTAGGGATGTGGCAGTCCAAAAGAGCTGGGTTCTCTTTATATATGGGGCCATGACTAACCCTGGGGGTAAAGTGAGTTCTCACAGTTCCCATGCACAAAATGGTAGGTCCACACCCCATATTACAGTGAGGTCGAGCAGTTTGTACCCGCAGGATCGATGGCAAGGTTGCTTTTGATGTGCCTGTAGCACATCCTTCTCATATAGAGGGGAACGTAAAGAAAAAATAAGAAACAAATCAGGTTAGTGAAAAACAAAGCAAAAGAAAAAATCAGCAGTATAAAAGGAAGAAAAAAACGGTCCACCTCCGGTTGGGTTATAGAGTGCCAGAGTTACCTGGACTCCCATCTGGTTTGTGTATTAATATTGTGTGGTGATTAAACCAAGATGGGACCTTCAAGAGCCATATACTGTAAGTTGGAGTTATTTTCGTTACGCCATTATCAAACATCTCGAGTTAGGTGTAAAAAATGATGTACAGTTAAAAACCTCTTCTGGGAGATGGTGATCACAGCATTATGGGTATCTTTGAGTAAATGCTGTCCTCTAGTGGCGAATGTTAATAACAACAGCTCCAGTTTTCAGGGAGGACAGTGAAATCCAGTGTGAATAAAGTTTAGTGGCATTATATATGTCAGCGCCTTTGCTTGATAGGCGTATGTCTAATCAAAATTCTATTTAGGTATGGCTTACTTGTTTAACAGAACAAAACAGGAGAAACAAAACAGTCCAACTTGAGTAGCAGCTTTATCCAGACTTTGGCAACACGCTCCAAATTAGGTGAGAGGCATTCTTTATCTGGCATCTCCCATCCTGGAGCCTTTGGGGGATGGTGAGTGAAAGCTGCTCTTAAGAGAGCCTTTCCTGAGCTGACCAGGGCGGAAGGGAGATTTATCTGGAGAAGGGCCGTATGATGTCGATTGATTGTTGACAGCAGGAGGGAGCTTGAATTCTGCATACCAGTCGGGTAAGTCAATGGGAGTTATTTGTAGGTATTCACAGAATCTGTGCAGATCTTCTGGGACCCTCAGTAGGTATTGCTTGCTATTGTATGAAGCCTGCAGAGCAAAGGGAAATTTCCCCCTATATCTTATCTCCTTCTCTTCCAATACTTCCAGCAATGGTCTCAGGGCTCTCCTATTCTTTAAAGTGATTGATGATAAATCCTGATACAGGTGAACATCCGTCTCATTAAAAATGATTCGGTCATTTGCTCTAGCTTTCTGCAGGATTTCTTCCTTCAGGTTGAAATTAGGAAGACAACAAATCACATCTCTCGGGGGGTTGTTGTCCGGGGCTCTGGGCCTAAGGGCTCTGTGCGCTCTGTCGAATTCAATAGGCCTATCCAGCAGGCCATTAAAGATGGAGGTGAGTGCTGGCTTAATTTGATCAGGCAGGGTAGTTTCTGGTATAGCCCTTACTCTGATATTGTGCCTTCAGCCCCTATTGTCGAGGTCTTCTAAATGCCTGTTAGTGTCAATTAGGTGCTGAGAGTGGGATATAGCAATGTCATCCAATCTGGTTAGAGCTCTGTCCCTTCTCTTTCCCGATCTCTCTGCGACCGCCATTTGCTCTGAGAGCCTGAGCAGTTCATTCTTTATATTAGAAATGGCGATCGAGAAAGAGTTCTTAATGTCAGCAGCGATTTCCGTCATAGAGGCATAAGTTAAAGGGCAGTCACCCCACCCTGCACAGTACCTCCAATAGAGTCCTCCGATGCAGGCAGAGACACCCGTCATCTTCCATGTCGTCTCCCCTGTCCTTCCTCGCTACCAGCGCCATCTTGGATTTTCATCCGCTGCCTGTATAGCGGTATTTGCTTAGATTTGCTGAGGAAAGTTTGTTTTTCATCATGCCCATCGAGCGCAGAAGTCTGCTAGGTGTCCCCCTCGCGCAGTATGTGCTCATACTCTTCCGTTTAGAGGCCGATTTAGCACCCGTCCCAAACCGCCGACCGGAGCTCTCTTAAGCAGTGTCCATCCACGCCGCGCTCCGAGCCACGCCCCTCATTTAAACTTACCTTATGTATAATGTAAAATAATCTTTGGTGGAAGAACTATGCCGCTGTGTGTGAAGCTTACTTCTGCTTTTGTTTGCTGCAATGATAATGGTGACTGTGTTCTCACGTTGTTGTTTATGCTGCTTTGGAAACGCCCTCCGAACTTTAACCACTTCTCCACCGGGCCTATTCTGGCACTTCTCTCCTTCATGTAATAATCATCATTTTTTTGCTAGACAATCAGAACCCCCAAACATTATATATTTTTTTTAGCAGACACCCTAGGGAATAAAATGGCGGTCATTGCAACTTTTTATCTTGCACGGTATTTGCGCAATAATTTTTCAAATGCCTTTTTTGGAAAAAAAAATGGTTTCACAAATTAAAAAATAACAAAACAGTAAAGTTAGCCCAATTTTTTTTGTATAATGTGAAAGATGCTGTTACGCCGAGTAAATAGATACCTAACATGTCACGCTTTGAAATTGCGCACACTCATGGAATGGTGCCAAACTTCGGTACTTAAAAATCTCCATAGGCGACGCTTTAATTTTTTTTACAGGTTACTATTTTCGAGTTACAGAGGATGTCTAGTGCTAGAATTGTTGCTCGCACTCTACCGCACACGGTGATACCTCACATGTGGGGTTTGAATGGTGTTTACATATGTGGGTGGGACTTACATGCATGTTTGCTTCTGAGCGTGAGCTACCGGGGACAGGGGCGTTTAAAAAAAAAATAGTTCATTTTTATTTTTATTTTACTATTTTCTTTTTATTTTGACACTTTTTTTACATATTTTTTTTGTTGATCACTTTTATTCCTATTACAAGAAATGTAAACATCCCTTGTAATAGGAATTTGTGTGACAGGTCCTCTTTATGGAGAGATGCGGGGTCAATAAGACCCCACATCTCTCCTCCAGGCTGAAAAGCATGAGATCGGTGAAAAAAAATTCACCGATCTCATGCTGACAGCCGCAATTGCGGCATTGATTACTTCCGGGTACAGGGCATGACGTCACAACGTCGCGCCCGGGACTCCTACGGTCATAGAGATCTCTATGATCCTCATGCGACGCCGGCCGATTCGTTCTCCGAGCCCCCGATGGCACGGGAGAGCCTGGAGAAGCACCGGATGGCGGCGGGAGGGGGGGGATGTCCCCTCCCGCCGCCTATAAGAATGATAAAGCGGCGGAACCGCCGCTACGATCATTCTTATGGTACGCAGAATTGCCGGCCCGACAGAATGATGTAGCTGGAGGCATCATTCAGATATCCCACCTCGAAGTCAAGGATGTCAAATGACGTCCTTGGTGGAGAAGTGGTTAATGTTGATATCGCGTCACTTCCTGTTTAGGAAATAACACGATGGCTTGCAGCAAGGCTCCGCAATGAATACTGGGAGCAATGACAGAAGCTCCCAGGTTACATTGCGGCTAAAGGATCTGACGAAACTCCCACAGATTTCCCGCAGCAGAGGGAGACAGGAAGCAGAGTTACAATTGGCATAATCAAAGGTACTGTCACGAAAATTAAAAATCAAATGTCCGTTTTGCAATGCATTATAATATGTGAATTGATTAAGCTAATGTATAAAAATCGGGTGGAGCTCCGCTTTAACAACCACAAAATCCCTTATAAATGGAGACACCCAGCCACACTAGTGATCACCAACAATGGCACAACAACTGTCATCTCTAACCCTAGACAGGCTGCAACTCCTCCATTCATGGGGAATTATCCCAGATATCTCCCCTGAGGAAAAGAAAACCCTCACTGAGCTTCAGACGCGGGGTGCGCACCGCACTGGATACCAAGCCCGAAGAGGAAAACGATTCACTTCACAGCAACTTTCTGTTTTATCGAAATATATCCCCGGTCCTCTGCCATGCTAACAAGTAATTGTTTAGAACTTTCCCCCAAGTTGTGTCAGTATACCTGGTTGTATATACTGGCAGTTTGAGTTATAGTTGAGATCGTTTATTATCTCATCTACATATACTGCTCACTTCGCATATTGTCACCCACGGCTGTGGGCACAGTGACTTTTGAACAGCGGCAGAGAGTGACTTACATAGTCTGGTGGGAATAGGAATGTTTTGACCTTACTGTATAACATTAGTGCTTTATATTGACTGTTCTCTTTCACCAGTACAGACACAACAACGTTCATTTTCTATAGGACCAACTAACCCGGAGTAACCACGACTGAGACTACTTCTGCAGATCAGCGGCTGAGACACTTATCTATAACAACTAACAGTGAGTGTTACTTTCAATTTCATCATATCATCCCAGATAACGTCACAATGGCCTTTAACATACTGACATTTAACGCAAAAGCCTTGAACCACCCGGCCAAAAGGGCTTCCCTATGGAAAACAACACTGACTCACGGCAGCGACATATTATGCGTTCAAGAAATGCACTTTGCTCAAGACGCTACCCCTAACTGTCAACATAAGTCTTATCCACATGTTTATAAAGTAAGCTACTCCAAGAAGCAAAAGGGTGTACTAATCTCCATCAAAGACACCCTATCCTTTCAACTACAAAATTGTACCTTGGACCCAGAGAGTCGTTACATAATCTTGTGTGCTCTATTGACATTCCTTAAACGTCTACTGAAAGAAACTCAGGCGATCCAACAAGGACACCTTCTACTATGCAGAGACTTCAACCTAGTCCCTGACTACGTTATGGACTCATCTTCTGGTCCCAAACGCTTTATTTCTCCTCTAACCTCTTTTCTTACAGGGAATGACTTGCATGTGGTTGGAGGTGTTGTCACATGTCCGAGAGGGATTACACGTACCTTTCCTCACGTCACAACACCTACTCACGCATTGACCTCTTATTATCCGATAAATGGTTGCTGAAAAATTTTAGTGAAACCAAAATCCACACTATCACCTGGTCAGACCACGCTCCTGTTAGCATCAAAATTGTACACAAAAACTCCAAACCCAAGGCCTTCCTGTGGAGAGTCAACAACTCTATCCTACAAAACGCAGAAAATATTGAATATCTCTCACAAAAATTGACTGAATTTTTCCTTAATAATGATGGTTCAGTGTCTGACCCGGCGGTACTGTGGAACACACATAAATCTTATATGAGGGGATTTTTTATACAATTAGGAGCCAAAATGAAAAAGAGGAGGATGCAGAGATTGGAAGAGTTCACAGCAGAGATAGCTGCTGCAGACTTACAAAACAAGTCCAACCCAACCCTTGATCTCCAATCCCAAATATTTAAATTACGACACAAACTTAGATCACTGCTATTAGAGGGCTATGAATTCAATCTTAGAAAATTGAAAGCCAGGTCCTATGTCACTAGTAACAAAGCAGGGAAAGTTATGTCCCAACGTATCAAGGGGCACAGAACAAAAACTAGAATAGCCCATCTATCTCACCCCACTACTCAGGTTAAACATATTAACCCTCAAGAAATTGCGGATGCCTTTAACTCCTACTATAGCGGCCTATATAACCTAAAAGAGGACAACAGCACCCATCAACCTAATCAGGCCGACATTCAGTCCTTCCTCGACCATATAAAATTACCATCATTAACTCCTGAACTACTAGCACAACTCAATTTGCCCTTCACTATTTCTGAAGTTCAAATAGCTATAGGCAAATTACCAAACTCAAAATCCCCTGGGCCGGATGGATTCACGGGAGAATACTTCAAAGAATTTAATGCAACCTTGGCTCCCTATCTCTGTGGTTTATTAAACCACGCTGCATCCTCCTCCTCATTTCCAACTGAAATGCTATCAGCTCTCATTATCACACTACCCAAACTGGGCAAAGAACCCACTACCCCCCAAAATTTTCGCCCTATCTCGCTACTAAACATCGATCTTAAAGTATACGCCAAGTTAATAGCAAATAGACTCATTGATATCCTACCCTCCCTAGTTCACAAAGACCAAACAGGATTTACTAAAGAACGCCAAACTTCGGATGCTACTAGACGTCTGATAAACATTATACACCACACATCCTCGACCGGAACGCCTTCTATCGTTGGATGCAGAAAAGGTGTTCGATAGAGTGAACTGGACGTATCTTTCCCTGGTTCTACAAAAATTTGGAATTGGAGGACATATCTTTCAGGCCATACTTGCCCTATACTCCAACCCGTCCGCAAAAGTATACACTTCAAACCTCCTATCCATCCACCCCTTTTCACATAACAAATGGCACGAGACAGGGATGCCCCCTCTCTCCCCTAATCTTTAATCCTATGATGGAGCCACTAGCGGAGCACGTGCGAACCAACGTCAATATATCAGGAGTCATTATAGGAAACCAAACCCACAAAATTAGTCTCTTCGCGGATGATGTAATATTAATGTTGACTGATCCGTCACGCTCCCTGCCTGAAATCCAAAAAACCCTCACATGGTTCAGTAGAGTTTCATACTACAAAGCTAATGCTACAAAATCCCATATCCTTGACCTGGGTGTAGATCCAGTGACCCGCAATCTACTACAACAACAGTTCCCATTTGCTTGGGCAGATTCAAGTATACCTTATCTCGGTATCAACCTCACCAAATCTACAAATTCCTTTTTGCTCATAATTACATTCCTTTGAAAAACAAAATTCAAACTGACCTCCACAATATAGAAAACCTAGAATTCTCCTGGTGGGGCAGGCTAGCTGCGTTTAAGATGATCCAACTCCCCCAAATTCTATACTTATTCCAAAACCTCACAATTCCTATTCCTATCAGTTACTTTAGATCTCTACAAACAATATTGTCTAGATTTGTTTGGAAAGGGAAACGATCCAGATGCTCACATGCTAAATTGATAAAACATAGGTTAGTCGGTGGAGTAGGCTATGTAGACTTCCAAGATAATTTTTTCGCCTCAGTCTTAACCCAGTTGCGAGAATGGTTCCTTCCAGAACCATCGACCACTTGGGGTGAGATAGAAGCAACTTACAACACATTTGGCCCGACGAATCTGTGGCTGTTCAGCGCCCACTTAGGACAAAGAACACCGACACACCTACCCCCGTCGATGTTAATCTCCATCCGAACATGGCTCACCCTGCTGTCGCACAAACACCCATTGGAACCGACGGTCACAATGGATATTCCAATAGAGGTTCTAAAATACACTATCGATCAATTCTCTATAAAACTATGGCGGGAAAAGGGTATCAAGCACCTAAAGAACTTATACACCAAGAGCTCTTTGAAACCCTTTGCACACCTTCAGGCAGAATTCCACATACCTCAAACGAGCTTATATCAATACATAATTAAAAACAGTCTTCAGAAAATCCCAGCGCACACGCATACCATCCAGACACAAGCATTCCTATCTGCCAGCAACCCGCAGAAAAAGGGAATAACAATATTCTACAACCTCTTCCAACAAAAACAATCATTTGTTTAATCCTCTTCACATATCCAATGGGAAAAGGATTTACAACAGACATTAACACCGCTCCAGTGGCATAAAGCCTGCAAAATCACCCAGAAAGCATCCAACTGCTCCACCCTATGGGAACTCTCAGTCAAAATAACAATCAGGTGGTACTACACGCCCACAATTGTATCAAAATTTGACGCCCAACAATCCAACACTTGTTGGAGGCAATGTGGATCTCAAAGTGATCTCCTTCACACAATGTGGAGCTGCCCAAAGCTCCGCAAATACTGGGACAATGTGTTTAAGGTTATAACAGAATTAGTACAAGCACAGATTACACCAAACCCAGCGCTGGCGCTCCTGTCTCTAGGAATTGACCAAATCCCAAAAAACCTGCAACATACTATCGCAAACTTCCTACTGGCTGCTAGGTTAACAATTACCAGAAAGTGGAAAGACAGCACCCCTCCTACACTTGCCGAAGTGATTGACTTAACCAACTTACATTATACCTACGAAAGACTATTAGCATTCTCAATAGGTCACCTCCACATCTCACTTGATCTTTGGTCGCCGTGGTTATCCTGGTTCTCTAAAACCTGAACGGTTCTGCCTTACTTGGGTATGTGTATTTGTTACAGAATCTATGAAAGGAAACTGGAATCCCCCATTGGGTGCAGTGTGTTATCTTTAAAGGGCGCCTGTGGGGGGTCTGGTCTCTGAGCTACCCTTCACCGACATCACCATCTATAGATGGTGGCCGACCGCATATTCAAGGACGGTGTTACTAATCTGCATATAAGATACGATGGTTAATGTATTCATGACTTCATGTTATAATAGTATTAAAGCTTAGCTGAGCTTGTTACCTGGTAATGTCTACCCACCAGATGATTAATACGATTCAAATACATACTGTACGGTTGTTACACTGTGTTCACATACTTGCATTGACTTCTGTATTGTTTATGATGAATAATTTGAAAATTCAATAAAAACATTGAAATAAAAAAAAATACTTATAATTAGTTTTTTTTGTTCTTCTGACTAGAAACATGGAAGCTCCTGAAAAAGCGACATGTCAGGTCACAAAATGTGTAGAGTGAGTAATTCTTTTAATCTATGAGGATTGTGGGAACAACCAAGAGGAAGACATACACCTCAGTGTGGGCATTTTTTTGATACTCCTAGCATTGCCCCACAGAAAGTATATGATCCAGTATATCCTCCAGGAAAAACCACTGTGCCCTATATCTTTTTTTTATAAATCATTGTGTTGTATATGTATGAATTTTATGTGAACTATTAAAAATGTGTTATTATTTTTAAACGTGCCTATAAAGTCCATTATTCACAATTCCAGTATTTACAGATTAATGGCTGTGTGTTGAGATATTTTGAGGGGACAGCAAATTTACACTGTTAAGCAAGCTGTACACTCACTACTTTACATTGTAGCAAAGTAATTTTTTCAGTGTTGTCACGTAAAAAGATATAATATTTTTTTTTCTAAAATGTGAGGGGTGTACTCACTTTTGTGAGGTACTGTGTGTATATATATATCCTGTTGGGAGGAAGCCATCTTCACGTCTTCCACTCACTTTCATTTGTGTAAAGTCAATACGTTGTGGCATAAGGCAAGAACTGGCATCTTGGACCTGCATAAACACGCTGACATGTCAAAGGTGTTTGGAAGCAGCACAGCTCTATCCCCATCCCTCGCCTCTATGTTGCTGTGTAGAGGTGCATGATTGCTTCTGTCTTTAAAGAAAACCTGGAATGGACATCAGAGGCCCCATGCTTTCCAAAGGTGGAGGTGCCGTGTTTTGACGAAGAGCTGGGCATTTGGGTGAGCATTCTCCTTCTCGAATGGACACATATGCAATTAGATCCTAGATAAATCCGTTAAATCTGTTAAATGCAAAATCTGATTTCTACAACTTTAGGCCAGCGTGGGCCTTAGCATTAAGAAGATCCTAAAGCTGACCTCTGTTGTGGGCCAAGGACAATCATTAACCACTTAATGAAGACTAATTTATTAAATACTTTCTTCAGCTCTGTGTATACAAAGGAGCATGGGGGAGCTCATGTGCATAATGGGGGTGGTAGTGACACAGCCCCAAATCCACAATGGCTCAAAAGTGATATGGTCCAGCAATATTTAGACAGAATAAAGGTGGATAAAGCACCTGGACCAGATGGCATACACCCACGGATCCTAAAATAATTGAGCTCTGTAATTTCAAAGCCATTGTATCAAATTTTTAGGGACTCATTAATGACGGGAATAGTACCACTGGATTGGCGCAGGGCCAATGTGGTGCCTATATTTAAAAAGGGAACAAAGTCTTTACCAAGTAACTATAGACCTGTTAGTTTAACTTCTATAGTTGGGAAGATACTGAAGAGATTAATAAAAGACCACAGACGAGTTCTTGCTGGAAAAAAATATTTTAAGCAACAGACAGCATGGATTCATGAAAGACAGAAGTTGTCAAACAAAGCTGATTTCTTTTTATGAAGAGGTAAGTAAAACCTTGGACAGAGGGGTGGCGGTGGACGTGGTATACTTGGATTTTGCAAAAACGTTCGATAAAGTCTGCAGGCTTGGAAATATCAGTTTGTAAATGGATAGAAAACTGGCTAAAAATGGTTAATGATTCTTACTCTGAATGGTCTAAGGTTATCAGTGGTGTACCCCAAGGTTCAGTGCTGGGACCCTTACTTTTTAATATCTTTTATAAATGATTTTAGGTCTGGGATCAAAAGTAACATTTCTATTTTTGCAGATGACACCAAGCTATGCAGTGGAATAACGTCCTTACAGGATGTCTCCAATTTACAAGCCGACCTAATTGGACGACTATGTGGCAGATGAGGTTTAATGTTGATAAATGTAAAGTTATGCACTTGAGGGCTAAGAATATGCATGCCTGGGGGGATCCATGGTGGAGAAGGATCTGGGGGTTTTGGTAGATCTTAAGCTCAATAAAGGCATGCAATGCCAAGCTGTGGTTTCCAAAGCGAGCAAAGTCCTTTCTTGTAATAAGAGAGGTATGGACTCCAGAGAGAGAGATATAATTTTGCCCCTGTTCAAATCATTAGTAAGACCTCATCTGGAATATACAGTTTAGTTTTGGGCACCAGTTCTCAAAAAGGATATTGGGGAATTGGAGAAAGTGCAGAGAAGGGCAACCAAACTGATAAGAGGCATGGAGGAGCTCAGCTATGAGGAAAGATTAGAAGAACTGAATTTATTCACTCTTGAGAAGAGGAGATTAAGGGGGGATATGATCAACGTGTACAAATACATAAGGGGTCCATATAGTGAACTTGGTGTTCACTTTACGGTCAACACAAAGGACAAGGGGGCACTCTTTACGTCTAGAGGAAAAGAGATTTCATCTCGAAATACGGAAAGGTTTCTTCACAGTAAGAGCTGTGAAAATGGGGAATAGACTCCCTGCAAAGGTGGTTCTGGCCAGCTCAGTAGATTGCTTTAACGTCAGATTTTTGATGCTGAAAACTGTACCATTATTTTGCATGGAAATTTGGCTTTTTATATTTTAGACCTGTAATTCTTTGTAATAACACACTTAAATCTGTCCAAACAAGCGTCTAGCAGACATCCCGGGTATGATAAAGTTTGAAACACAAAATCATAATATAATAACTATAAATAATAAAAAAAATTATATAATAATTATAATAAAATGAATTTCCCCACTATTCACTATCGCTCAATTCTGCAAGTGTTCTTATTTACTATTGCTGTTTTCTAGCTGGTCTCAAACCACTTTTGGCATAAAGGGACACTTTTTGGTTGCTATGGACAATCACAAGTTTCCAGGCAGAAAGATCAGTATATATAATATAAAACTGCATGCAGGGCACTGGACAAAACACTAGGGACAAATGGGATATGAAATAATTTCATACAGAAATGTAATCTGTAAGATTACAATGTACTGTAGGTATTATGAATTTTGTAAATTTTTAATTTGCCGCCAGGCTCCGCCCCCGTGCGTCGTGACGCTCGCAGGGAACGGAGCCTGGCACACAGAGGCATCGGGCGGAGGAAACAGCCTGCGGACACAGCGGGGGGACATCGCAGCATCCTAGGGACAAGGTAAGTAACCTGCACCAGGATCCTGCAATGCAATCCCGAGTGTGGCTCGGGGGTTACCGCTAAAGGTACTGAAATTTAACCCCGAGCCACACTCGGGAAAACCGCCAGGGAGGTTAAGAAAGGCCTGGATTCTTTCCTAAATGTACAGAATAAAACTGGGTACTAACATTTATGGGTAAAGTTGATCCGGGGAAAATCTGATTGCCTCTCGGGGGATCAGGAAGGAATTTTTTCCCCTGCTGTAGCAAATTGGATCATGCTCTGCTGGGGTTTTTCACCTTCCTCTGGATCAACTGCGGGTATATGGGATTGTATGATATTATATATTTTAGTTTATTTTTATTTTTTTATGGTTGAACTGGATGGACTTGTGTCTTTTTTTCAACCTGACTAACTATGTATAACTTGCATACCTGCCGCTGTTATTATACTGCAGCAGGTCGGCACGATCCTGTAAACCGTCGTAGCTGTACGTCGGTCTCTTTAAGTGGGAGCCGATGCTCGTGACCGGCGGTCGAGATGACTGCCGGCCACGATCGATCGCGGGCACGAGAGGGAGAACAGGGATGTGTGTGTGTAAACACACACATCCCTGTTCTGTGAGGAGAGGAGATGCAAATCGTGAGTTCCTACAAGCTGGGAACCACGATCTGCCATCTCCTATAGTGAGTCCCCTCTCCCCACAGTTAGAACACACACTAGGGAACACAGTTAACCCCTTGATCACCCCCTAGTGTTAACCCCTTACCTGCCAGTGACATTTACACAGTAATCAGTGCATTTTTATAGCACTAATCGCTGCATAAATGCCAATGGTCCCAAAAATGTGTCAAAAGTGTCCGATGTGTCCGCCATAATGTCACAGTACCGATAAAAATCGCAGATCGCCAGCATAACTAGTAAAAAACATAATAATAATAAAAATGCCATAAATCTATCCCTTATTTTGTAGATGCTATAACTTTTGTGCAAACCAATCAATATACGCTTATTGCGATTTTTATTAATGAGGAATATATGAGGAAAAAATTTGCTTTTTTAAAAGAAAAATGGGGATATATATTATAGCAAAAAGTACAAAATAGTTTTTTTTCAAAATAATCGCTCTTTTTTTGTTTATAGCGCAAAAAATAAAAACCGCAGAGGTGATCAAATACCACCATAAGAAAGCTCTATTTGTGGGAAAAATTGTCAGTTAAATCGACGCAGTGCCGTATCGCAAAAAATGGCCTGGTCATTGAGCAGCCAAATTTTCCGGGGCTGAAGTGGTTAAATGTGCTTTTTTTCAAACTAGTTGAGCACAGTCAAATTGAAACCTACACCTTAAGGCCCCTTTCACACGGGACGGATACATGAGGATCCACCCCTGAACCTCCGCTGATCCCTGCTGAGCCGGCGGATGACAGGGCGGTCCCCGCACACTGTGAGATCTCCACTCACCCCTATGGGGGGATCGGATGAACACGGACCGTCTGTCCGTGTTCATCCGATCCGCTCTGCAGACGGATAGAAATATAGGATTTTCCTCCGTCTGCAGAATCGGGGGATTGCGGACACGGAGGAGATCGGGTGTCAGCGGATGTTCATCTGCTGACACCCGTGATCTCATAGGGACCAATATATGTCCTTTTTTCATCCGCAAATGGACGGATGAAAAAGCAGACATACGGTCCGCTGGTGTGAAGGGGGCCTTATTTTAAAATACAATAAAGACATTTAAAAATTCAAAGTTAGAATAAATGTATTGAATCTAGCCATGTCATAAAGTTTGTGAAATGTATGTGTGCCTGGTAGTAGGACCATAACATCAACAATTTCTAGTAGAGATAATTACAGCTAGTGACAGTTTGAAAAACCAAGGGGGTATGCACTACTGGACTAGTGTCTAGGTTGGCCGTAAATTAGCCAAGGTGACAATTTAATTTCTTAGACATTTACCTGCTAACTTGTAGCACAAGGGATTGCATAATTGCAGACAATTTAAACGTGTTTCATGGACCTCATATGCTTTTCTAAATGCCTGGAAATTGCCTTCAACACCATAAATATGTATGTCCCTTTCAGAGACCTGGGGTAAGGCAGACATTTCAGAGCAGGAGGGGTGAGCCTGTAGCAACTCCCCATATGGTGTGACTTCTGGGTTCCTCAGTGACACTCCACATGTGGGACTCTTCTCTGCCAGATCAAAATCACTACAGCAGCCATGCCCTAAAGGGTGTGTCAATCCTACATGGTAGCCCCTATTTTGTATAAACTATACTATTTGGCATGTTCTGCTGCGGACATCTGGCATGTCCACTGAACCAACTAGCTGATTTAATAGCTAGTGACAGGACACAATTGTCCCAGATAATTAACACTAAAAATGGTAATTGTTGAAGTGATTTGTTCTGTTTATGCGCCATTGTATGTTTGTATATGTAGGTGCTTGTGTCCACCAGCAAAGGGAAGTTGTAAAGATACCACACTTACAATTCTGGAGGCATAACAATGGTTTCAGCACTGTCCCTAATCTGCAATGTATGAAAAAATCACAGGCTTGAAAAATTATGGTCTTGAAGACTATCCATGTATCAGGAAAAAAGGTGTGTTCTCATGTGCTTTGTATAATGCCAAAAAAATATTGGTTGGAACATACAGTACAAGTAGGTCATGGCATATCTACATTCAAAACTTTAGAACTTAAGATGGCCATGCACTATGCAATCTCTGTACAATTGGACATTTAGGCAAAATAAGTAATGAGGATACCCTTGAACAATTCATTCAAATTGTATGAAATCAAACAGGCTCTTGCACTAAATCTAATTTATGTCAAATCTAAGTGCCTGTTCACACTACCGCGACTTGGGATCCGACTTGTGTTGCCCCAAGTCGCACGACATGAGAAATTCAATTGAAGTGAATGAGAGCCATCTTAATGTACACTACTGAAGTCACTCCGACTTCATAAAAGGTTCCTGTACTACTTCAAGGCGACTTCTAGGCAACTTGTAGGCAACTTGTACCCATTGATTTCAATGGAAGTTGCCTCCAAAGTCTGATCACTGTCTTAACTGAAGCAACTTTACAGGAAGAGAAAATAGTTTTCTCAGGCAAACCCCTCCCTCCCACAGAGCTGATTATTCTTTGATTGGCCACTGGCAAAGTCGCCTGTCCTGGAGGCGTCTTGAAGTCGCGTTGTAAGTCGCGCTGAAGTCGCCACGCAAAGTCGCGCTGGAAGTCGTGCTGCCCCTGTGTGAACCGGCACTTACTGATTGCACAATGTATGGTCACCTTTAAAGATCTGAGAACATTAATTTATTGAGTTTAGAGACACTTCTCTGTTCTTTGTAATGTATTTAAAGATTTTGGGTAAAAAAAGAAAAACACATTTCTAAGATATATTAGAAGTAATAGGAATAAGTTTAGCATCAAAAGGGGTTAATTAACTGAGAACACCTACTAAATGCCTAACAAGACACACTAATTGCATGAAATGAACTAATTGTATTGGGCATGCGCTAATATCAATGAGAAAATCGCATTTACCATAGTGCGGTTGTATTTTAGATATGCGCGTATTTGTTATCACGATCTGCGCCTCTGTGTGCACCGGTTCACATGCTCAATTAACGATTTCACAGCACACAAATTAATGAGTGAACGGTTGCTGCGCCCTTTCCTTAGTGAACGACCCTCCCCGTTCGCAGGACTTGAAATACCTCATAGTGAAATGTATTTTTTTTTTAAAATAGGGGAATTTACTACAGTCATAATCACTGCTGTGTATATAATCCAACAAGCTATGCTAATATTCAGCTTAAAGGGGTTGTAAAGGTAATTTTTGTTTTCCCTAACCAGCTTCCTTTACCCTAATGCAGTGCTCGTTCACTAACCTCATACTTTGATTACGCTTGCAAATGTCATCATTTCTTGATAGAAATCCTCACTTCCTGTTTAGCTGTAACTACACACTGCTATGCGAGCCGTTCCGCCTGGTGTGTAGTGTCGTGCTTGCTCCCTCCATAGGACTACAGGAGAGCATCAGGACGCTCTCTATGTTACACTCAGAGATAGGGGCTTTGTGTCCACGAGAACTTTGCTCGTTCTCGTTAGATGGAAAAAAATTAAAAAGGCTCTGCGCATGCGCGTTGCTGCTAAGCCTAATGGGAACTGTAGTTCCCATTAGGCCGTGACGTGGCTATAATGAACGTGCACTAGACATGTGCAAAAGGAAAAAATTTGTTTAGTTTTGTTTTAATTCGTTAATTAATGAATTTTGTTTAGTTAGATTAGTTAAATTCGTTTTCGGATTTCGTTTCGTTTTCGACCGAATTCGAAAAATCGGTCGCATTCGAAAATATTTCAACCGAATTCGAAAATATTTCTACCGATTAAAAATTATTTCAACATGATTCAAAATTATTTCAACCGCATTCGAAACTATTTCAACCGGATTCGAAAATATTTCAACCGAATTCGAAAAAATTTCAACCGGATTCGATAATATTTCAATCAGATTTTTTGCAGATTACTATTTATTTCCATCAGATCTCCTGCAGTATATTAACATCTATTTCATTTTTTTTGCAGATCTCCTGCAAACTATTAGCATCTATTTAATTTTTCTTTTCTTTTTCTTTTTTTTTTGCATTAGAGCAGCCATTTCCTTTATTTCAGCAGATCTCCTGCAGACTATTAGCATCTATTTCATTTTTTTTTTTGCAGATTACTATTTATTTCCATCCGATCTCCTGCAGACTATTAGCATTTATATAATTTTTTTGCAGATCTCCTGCAGACTATTAGTATCTATTTCATTTTCTCATCAGATCTGCAGACTGTAAGCATCTATTTCCCTAGTCTAGTCTATTTCTAGTCTATTTTCTATTCCTATTGTAATCTTTTCTAATTGGAATTTGAATTAATTCTATACGAAATTCGAATGTCGGAACATGGTTTATTATAATCTTTTCTATTCGGTTGGAATAATTTCGAATCCGGTTGAAATATTATCAAATTTGTTTGAAATTACTATTTGTTTCCATAAGATCTCCTGCAGACTATTAGCATCTATTTAATTTTTTTTGCAGATCTCCTGCAGACTATTAGTAATCTGCAAAAAAATTAATAAAAAATTAAATAGATGCTAATAGTCTGCAGGAGATCTGCAAAAAAATTAAATAGATGCTAATAGTCTGCAGGAGATCTTATGGAAACAAATAGTAATCTGCAATTTTTTTTAAATGAAATAGATAGTATCTATTTTCTATTCTGTTGTTCTATTGTTTTTCTAGTCTATTCTCTATTTCTATTCTAATCTTTTCTAATTGGAATTCGAAAAATCGGTCGCATTCGAAAATATTTCAACCAAATTCGAAAATATTTCTACCAGATTCGATAATATTTCATCCGCATTCGTTAATATTTCAACCAAATTCGATAATATTTCAACCGGATTCAAAATTATTCCAACCGAATAGAAAAGACCATGTTCCGACATTCGAATTTTGTATAGAATGAATTCAAATTCCAATTAGAAAATATTAGAATAGAAATAGAAAATAGACTAGAAATAGACTAGACTAGGGAAATGGCTGCTAATAGTTTGCAGGAGACCTGCAAAAAAAATGAAATAGATGCTTATAGTCTGCAGATCTGATGAGAAAATTAAATAGATACTAATAGTCTGCAGGAGATCTGCAAAAAAATGATATAAATGCTATTAGTCTGCAGGAGATCGGATGGAAATAAATAGTAATCTGCAAAAAAATAATGAAATAGATGCTAATAGTCTGCAGGAGATCTGCTGAAATAAAGGAAATGGCTGCTCTAATGCAAAAAAATTAAAATAAAAGAAAAATGAAATAGATGCTAATAGTCTGCAGGAGATCTGCAAAAAAATGAAATAGATGTTAATATGCTGCAGGAGATCTGATGGAAATAAATAGTAATCTGCAAATAAAATAAAAAATAATGAAATAGATGCTATTTATTTCCATCAGATCTCCTGCAGTATATTAACATCTATTTCATTTTTTTGCAGATCTCCTGCAGACTATTAGCATCTATTTCATTTTTCTTTTCTTTTTCTTTTTTTGCATTAGAGCAGCCATTTCCTTTATTTCAGCAGATCTCCTGCAGACTATTAGCATCTATTTTTTTTTTTTTTTGCAGATTACTATTTATTTCCATCTGATCTCCTGCAGACTATTAGCATTTATATAAAAAAAATTGCAGATCTCCTGCAGACTATTAGTATCTATTTCATTTTCTCATCAGATCTGCAGACTATAAGCATCTATTTCATTTTGTTTTGCAGGTCTTCTGCAAACTATTAGCAGCCATTTCCCTAGTCTAGTCTATTTGTAGTCTATTTTCTATTTCTATTCTAATCTTTTCTAATTGGAATTTGAATTCATTCTATACGAAATTCAAATGTCGGAACATGGTTTATTATAATCTTTTCTATTCGGTTGGAATAATTTAGAATCCGGTTGAAATATTATCGAATTTGGTTGAAATATTAACGAATGCGGATGAAATATTATCGAATCCGGTAGAAATATTTTCGAATTTGGTTGAAATATTTTCGAATGCGACCGATTTTTCGAATTCCAATTAGAAAAGATTAGAATAGAAATAGAAAATAGACTAAAAAAAAAATAGAATAGAATAGAATAAAATATAATATATATATTGTATTTTATTCTATTCTGTTCTATTGTTTTTCTATTCGATTCTTTCCAATATTTTTGATTCTGTTCTAATTGTTTTCAAATTAGATTCGACTAGAATTTTTTTTCGAATTCGATTCAAATTTCGTCCGTGGTTTTTCGATTCGAAACGTTATTTCAGATTCGGTTGAATTCGTTAGCATTGTAATTCGTTAATTCGGATGCGAATGTCCGAATAATGAAAATTTGTCTGAATTTCGATTCGGAACGGAACGAAATGCACATGCCTAACGTGCACTGCAAACCCGGAAATAAAGGATACTAAGGATGCAGGAAAGACGGAGGATGATATACAAGCGCTATTTAAACAGGTATATAACTTTTTTTAACGGCAATGATTACTGTTTTCGATATAAGCACCTGTCAGACATTAATTAATTAGAGTGCAAAACATTTTTACCTTTTCAACCCCTTTAAGGAATATCCAGAGGGATTAGGATTGCAGCTGGAGACTTTAATCACATAGAGCTAAAGACAGTTTTTCCTAAGTTCTATAAAAATATGAATTATCGTAAGAGGGAAAAATAACATCTTGGACCAAATATGAGGGGTCTTCAAAAAGACATGACCCTGTGGCATAAAGTGTAGGGGAAAGGCTTGATAAGGAGTGATGAGTAAGCACGTCTGTGTGAAACACGTCCACTGAGCACCTTTTTTGGATTGATGTTTGTCATGTTCGCTTGATTTTATGGACTGTCAATAAATTCTTTTAATTTTACTTCTGGAAGTGCCGCCATTTTTCTTTGTTTCCAGGGGCTTGATGATGACACAACGCTCTTCGGAAGAAACAGTACGGTAGTTATACCAGCAAGAAGATTGTACATTGCTGACCCTGTATATGCTTATGTATATTGCATGCAAGGCATAGATTGGTGCGCTGGTGGCACCCTGAATAGGTGAGTGTACATCTGGAAGTTTTTATTTCTATGGTTAAAAAATGTATCTTAAGGATAAAGCACCATGTTTGGCCTATTCCTTTTCTTTATGTACAGGTGATTAGAGACACCCAGGAATGATGTAGCCGGTTAAGAAGTTGCTGTGAAACATTATGATCTGGAGCATTTTTAGTCCTCTGAGAGGGACACAAGCCCACATAGACCATATTTAAAAGTGTGGTCATATTTCCCAGGTGAGAGCACATCTGGTGGTGTAAGAGAACTGATAGGAACTCTCCTGCGCAGGCGCGCGTTCGCCAGCAGTCTCGGAATACTGGCGCGCGCACACCCGGGCTGCAGCAGCCCTTCCAGAGTGCTAGTACACATGCGCGTGCGTGGGGACGACGTGCACGCGCGGGTGCGCGCCCCTAATCTCCTTTGGCGCCAGTCTGCAAGGATCTCACCTGCTGGTGGTAATGCATGTTCCACGGACTGTAGTACCGGTGTCCACCAGCGGGTGTATTCCGGCAGTGTGGGACAGGCAGCACTTCCTGCCCTCAGCTGTGACCTGAAGCCTGATTACAAGACTTCCTATCTATTTAAGGAAGTCCTGACTCTCAAGCAAGTGCTGACTGGTCTTCAGCTGTGTCCTGAAAACTTCCTGGTTCCTGTTATGCTGCTTGATAACCGTTGCTGACTGTGGCTTTCCCTGACTCTGTCTTTGGACTTCTTAAACACTTCCTGATTACTGGCTTCTGATCCCGGCTTCCACTGACCCTGCTTCTGATTGATCCTTTGTACCGTGCCGCCTGTCTGTTGCTGAACCCTGGCTATCCTCCTGACCTCTGTTCCTGTGAGCTTCGTTCCCAGAACCTGCAAGTGGGTTGGAGTTCCCCTCAAACCTCTACCCATCCTCCAAGTGTTCCTGTGTCCAGTGTCTGTCCGGCTCTCTGGGTCTCCAAGCCACATCTGTTCCAGCAAGTCCTGCAAGCAACTTCCTCAGGCACTCGTGTTCCTCCTGGCCCTAGCCACCATCTGTTCCACCCTCAGTGGGGCTTGGACTGGAGATACAAGAGAGGCCGACCTCATCATATCAGACTCCTACCAGGTACGTGACAGGTGGAGAAAGCACAAGTCGTGGGTTTGTTTGTGAGCACTACTAGTGGGAATCATTAACGAGTCACTTAAAGAGATACACATTTATTTCAGAAATTTTACGGACTTTATTTGTGGACTCGTATTTTTCATTTTTAGAATTTGTTAATAATTGATTTCATGGTCCCTTTGATATGTGAGCACTATTTAGAATATTGATTTTGGATATTTTTGGGATATTTTCACATCTTTGGTTTTATGTGTTTTTGATGTTGGTGAAGCTTGGCACAGATCACATTTTATAAATGTACCGGTATATAGCACATGTACATGAGACTGTGCTTAGTTTGCTGAGAGGGCGTTCATGGACATCCTCCCGTGATGGCGCTGCCTGCGCACCTCCTGCGGTGCATGGGCAGTGCGCTCTGTGATCTCCAAGTCCTACACCGAGTCCTTCAACAGATTGGGGTAAAGGGCCAATCACAGCGGCCCTTTATCATGTGATCAGCTGTGTCCAATGACAGCTGATCAAAGGATGTAAACACAAGACGATTACCGGCTTTTCTTTCCTCATGCTGACAGCGTGAGGAGGGAAAAAGAGCCAATAACCGGCTTGTGTTAAAGGGATTTTCCTGATTATCAGTGCAGTCCCACCAGTGCCCACCAGTGCTGCCAATCAGTGCTCACCAGTGCTGTCAATCAGTGTTCCCCAGTGCTGCCAATCAGTGTTCATCAGTGCCACCAATCAGTGCCCACCAGTGCTGCCAATCAGTTCCAATCAGTGGCTCCTCATCAGTGTCACCTATCAGTGCCCATAAGTACTGCCTATCAGTGCCGATCAGTGCCACCTATCAGTGCTGCCTATCAGTGCCACCTCTCAGGGCCCTTTAATGCCACCCAGAGCCCATCAGTGCCACGGTCAGGCCCAAAGTAGCATGAGTCACCTACTGGACTGTATGCAGGAGGTTCCAGAGTACAGCTGGTGTGCTGGCATAGAATAAGCAGACAGGTGACACCATGAGGTTTTGCAGGATTCGGATAATGCTGAGACTGGAGCATGGTCATAAGGAAGCCTGGGTCATGAGCCGGGTGAGTAGCAGAGCAGACGTGGTTAGGTGGTCAGCCGAGGTCGAACACAGGAAGCAAACAGGAGACAGGTCAAGGCCAAGCCGGGTCAGTAACAGGAGACACAGGAACAGGAATATCACGGAGATAAAGCACTGGAAGAGCCGAAGATCAACCAGCAACTAAAGCCACTAGCAGACTTCCATATATAGGCCATGTGACCTGCTGGAAGAGATTTGGGGTCCTAAAGTCCCTCTCCTGCCATAAGTTCTGGTAGAGATGCTGGGTCCTAAAGTCCTTCTCCTGCCAATAATGCTGGTAGAGATGCTGGGTCCTAGAGCCCTTCTCCTGCTGTTGGTTCCCTGACACATTACCAGTTTTAGCACTGTCCTTCCACAAGCTGCTGTGGCCAAGAAAGAAGGCAATCAAGCCACATCTTTGCTTGAATAGCTTCACTTAAGTTCAGAGAAGACATTAGGAGTCTAATAGACCCCTAACATCTCCTTAATTAGAGCCTGTCAACTTCAACTGTGTTTCAGATAGGGGAATTTCCAGCCTTATATTTTATAGCAAGAAATGTAAAGAGTAACTCCCCTTTGGTGAAAAAAAAAAACCAATTCCCTTTGGGTGATTAATTGCAAGGATTGTAACAAACATTGTTGCAGATTCCTACTTGCTTCTGCTCTGAAGTAAAAGCTGTTTGTTTTGTATCCAGAGAGCATCTAAATGGGAGTAAGATTTTCATTATTATTCAGCTGATGCATGTGCAATGTTCTAATGAGGAGAGTTAAAGCGCCAGCATCCCTTTAGAAGTGAATAACCGTTTGGGACTATCCCACCAAAATTTAAGCCCTATATTTAAGCGCTTACTACCATTCAGCAATAGCGAGTACCTTACTTGGAACCAATATAGCCCGTGGTTTGGGTATATTTAAACATTTGAAGCTTCTCATGCTTCATCATTTTTGTTTTTTGATTAATATAGAGTTGCTGTGGACAGGCTCCCTCCATTTTTTGTCTTTGTTCTTGCCTCCCCACAACCTGAGATGAACTGAACTCTCTTTTTGTTTCTTTGATTACTATTGTAAGTATATATATATATATATATATATTTATTTTAGTCTAATTTAATTATATATATATATATATATATATATATATATATATATATATATATTTTTTTTTTTTTTTTGTTTTTTTGTTTTTGTAAGGGGAGAGTGGTGCTTTTTTTCAAAAGTTGTACAATGTAATGCCTTGCATGATGTATATTGTATAGATGTTTTATTTTTTGGATATGAATGTTGTATTGAATTTACTGTCACAAGCGTATTTGTCAATCTGAAGAAGTGACATGTTAACGCAAAACTTGTAATTGAACCATTGCACTGGACAGTAATTCTTCCTTTTTCTGTATGGTTTCTTATGTAGATCCAAATATATGTTTTTAAGAGTTTTGAATCGCTGTACAATAAAAGTTATGTATCTATATTTATAGTGTTTTTTTTGTGTGTAATTGGACAACCATGTAAATACCAGCAGACCACCCTTAGATTACCTGCTTTGTTTCTCTTCATATTACTTTTCACTATTTACTTGGGTTGGTGACCTCCTGGTATATTATCTTCAATAACTGTGGCAGGGGTTTGCACAGGCTGGGATTGCATTGGCAACTCATCTTGGATAAAGTATTCATATTGGATTAAGTATTGCACTTCGGCTCAGTACTTTCTAAAAAAAACTCTTCTCTATTACTCCACAGGTAATCTATGCTGCCTTCAAATTCCACCTTTAACTGCACCATTGTTTTTAACATGCTTACATGGTAATCTATGCTGCCTTCAAATTCCACCTTTAACTGCACCATTGTTTTAAACATGCTTACATGGTAATCTATGCTGCCTTCAAATTCTTTACCTCTGTCCATATCACTGTGATGTTTGTTTTTGTTTTCTTATTGTCCACGCCTAAATTATGAGCTGGTTTATCTTTAAAGGCATGATGATCTCTTGCTCTATCTTGTAGTCTGTTTGTCAGGGTCACCTGTGGCCAGGTGACAGATGCACACCGTAGGGGGACAGGAGTGCACCGCGAGGTAGTGAACCCTATGGCTGGCTTCTGTGGATAGGAAACTGGGTGGTTGTGGAAAGCGGGACCAGAGGAGCACAACCGGGATCCCAACGGAAGCGAGAGCCAAGATTCCCCAGGGCGCGGAGTCTAAGACCCAGCTGGTCTTCTCCAGGGCCTCTAGTGGTGAGGATGTTACGCTGCAGGCTGGGACCAGGTCGCGGCCCCTGGAGTTTCCTAGCTCACGCCCCGTAGGATAAGGGGAAGCAGCAGCACACGATAGAGAGAACCGAATAACAAGCCGAAGGTCAGGGGCCACAAGCAGACAAGGATAACGAAGAACGAGCCGAAGGTCAAGGGTCACGAGCAGACAGGGATGGTCGGGGACAAGCCAATAACGTAACAGAGAGACAGACGTAGCACACGGCAGGCAGGAACCCAAACACACAATGCCTAACAAACACGTTGATCAGCAAAGCAGGCTTGCAGTGCACAGGTTAATATAGTGTTCAGTGATAGGGCCTGGGGTGGAGTCAGGCTGGGAGGAGATTATAAAGGAAGCCAGGTGAAGGAGGTCTGGTCTCTAGATGAACACATGAGGAGGAAGGTAAGATGGCAGACAGACATTAATGCATATCCATGACAGTACCCTCCCTCTTACGAGGCCTCCCCCTTCCCCGCCTGGGCCCAGGTTTAGAGGGAAACTTCAGATGAAACTCCTTTAACAGACGAGGTGCAAAGACCTCAGATGCAGTGATCCAAGACCTCTCCTCAGGACCAAACCCTTTCCAATGAACGAGGTACTGAAGAACGCCTTTACAGAGTCGGGAGTCCAGAATTTGACTGATCTCGTACTCCTGATTATCCTCCGAGACAGGCGCCACGGTAGGAAGAGGACGAGAGAATTTATTGAGGACTAAAGGCTTTAGAAGAGCAACATGAAAGGAGTTAGTGATTTTAAGGCTCTTAGGAATCTGGAGTTTGAAACAAACCGGATTCAGTTTAGCAGTTACCGTGTATGGACCGATGAATCGTGGAGCAAACTTCAGAGAAGGAACTCGGAGCTTGATGTTCCTGGTAGAGAGCCAGACTTTGTCCCCTGGCTGAAGAGAAGGCGGTTTACGCCTGCGGCGGTCGGCAAAGCCTTTGAATTTTTCAGCAGCTGCCCGGAGGGAATCATGAACGTGACCCCAAACGGAATTGAGAGACTCCTGAACCGAAGCCAAAGCTGGAATGTCTGGAGAACAGATCATAGGAAGAGGAAGTTGAGGGTGTTTTCCATAAACTGTGAAAAAGGGTGTCTTCTGCGAACTGGTATTCACATGATTGTTATGGGAGAATTCTGCCCACGGGAGTAGAGAGGACCAATCGTCATGGTGAGAAGACACAAAGGTGCGAAGAAAGACCTCTAACTCCTGATTAACCCTCTCAGTCTGTCCATTGGATTGGGGATGGTAAGAAGAAGAAAAATCCAAGACAATATTGAGGGATTTGCAAAAGGCTCTCCAAAAACGAGACGTGAATTGGACTCCCCTGTCGGAAACAATATGAGAAGGGACCCCATGTAGGCGGAGAATTTCTCGAATGAAAATGGGAACCAAGGCAGGGGCAGAAGGAAGACCAGGAAGAGGAACAAAATGAGCCATCTTGGAGAATCGATCGATTACCACCCAAATGACTGTATTATTCTCAGACAGTGGGAGATCGGTGATAAAATCCATGGCAATATGGGCCCAGGGTTCCTTAGGAATAGGCAAGGGCATGAGGAGACCAGCAGGAGCTTGTGTGGAGGATTTGGACTAAGCACAGACATGACAAGCTTTAACGTAGTCTTTGACGTCTGAGCGGAGATTAGGCCACCAGTAGTGACGACTGATGAGTAGGAAGGATCGGAGGAATCCAGAATGCCCTGCCACCTTGGAATCATGTCCCCAACGAAGGATCTTAGCTCTTAGCTCAGTGGGGACAAAGGTCTTACCAGGCGGAATTTTAGACTTCAGGGTGGTAGAGTGGGCAACAATGCATGCGGTGGGAATGATCGGCTCAGGTTCAGGGGCGGACTCCTCGTCCAAAGTGTCAAATGACCTAGAGAGCGCATCAGCCCGACCGTTGCAGGAACCAGGTTTGTAGGTAATCGTGAAATTAAAACGGGCAAAGAAGAGACTCCACCTGGCCTGTCTAGGATTCAGACGTTTAGCATTCTGTAGATACTGTAAATTCTTGTGATCGGTAAAGATCGTTATGGAGTGAGGGGAACCCTCCAAGAGATGACGCCACTCCTCTAACGCCAATTTAATTGCGAGAAGTTCCCGATCACCGATGGCATAATTCCTCTCTGCCTGAGAAATTTTTTTGGAGAAGAACGCACATGGTTGGCGTCTCTTCTCAAAGATTTGAAGAAGCACAGCTCCCACCCCCATTGAGGAAGCGTCCACTTCAATAAAAAATGCATTCCCAGGATTTGGTCTCCTCAAGAGGGGGCCAGAAACAAAGGCCTGTTTCAGGTTGTGAAATGCAGAGACAGCTTCGGGAGGCCAGTCTCTGGCATTCACACCCTTCTTGGTCAAAGCGATAATAGGCGCGGCAATGGAAGAGTAATTCCTTATGAACTGCCTATAATAATTAGTGAAGCCAAGAAAGCGCTGTGTGGCCTTGAGGCTAGCAGGAAGAGGCCAGTTGGTGATAGCCAAGACCTTCCCAGGGTCCATACGAAGCCCCGAACATGAGACAAAGCATCCCAAAAACAGGACCTCAGAACATTCAAAGGAACATTTCTCCAGCTTGGCATAGAGATTGTTCTCTCTAAGACGTTGAAGTACAGTGCGGACATGGTTTCTGTGGACGAGCAGATTTTCAGAAAAGATCAGAATGTCATCCAGATAGATGACAACAAACTGGTACAGCAGATCTCTGAAGATTTCATTGACAAAGTTTTGAAACACGGCTGGAGCATTACACAGACCAAAAGGCATCACCAGATATTCGTAATGCCCGTCTCTAGTGTTAAATGCAGTCTTCCATTCGTCACCCTCCCGTATTCGAATGAGATTGTACGCGCCTCTGAGATCCAACTTGGTGAAAATGGAGGCACCCTTCAACCTATCGAATAGCTCAGATATTAAGGGTAAGGGGTATCGATTTTTAATAGTAACCGCATTTAAACCCCGATAATCGATGCAGGGTCTTAAGGTACCATCCTTTTTGGCAACAAAAAAGAACCCTGCCCCTGCAGGCGATGAGGATTTCCGGATGAACCCTCTCTCCAGATTCTCTGCTACATACTCCGACATGGCCTGGGTCTCTGGGATGGACAGAGGGTAGGTACGACCCCTGGGTAGAGTTGCTCCGGGGACAAGATCAATAGCACAGTCAAAAGACCTGTGGGGAGGAAGCACCTCAGCTGATTTTTTACAGAACACATCCCGGTAATCGCTGTATGCGGCGGGAAGATCAGAAGAAACAGAAGTGGCAGCAACCGGAAGACTCTCCTTGGGGGTCACCTTGAGAAGACACGACGAGAAACATGAGGAACCCCAGGCCAGGATCTGCCCAGAGACCCAGTCCACATGTGGAGAGTGGAGCTGTAGCCAAGGGAGGCCCAATACAACTGGGGTAGAGGCCTTGGGTAGAATAAGAAAGGATATCCACTCCTGGTGGAGAATCCCTACCGACATCCTAATGGGTAGCGTCTGGAAGCGAATAGGGCCCCCTGGGAGAACAGTGCCATCAATTGCCGAGACTACCAATGGGGTAGTGAGAGGTGAAAGGGTAAGCTTCATAGAAGAAGCAGTTCTCCAATCCATGAAATTGCCGGCAGCCCCGGAATCCAGGTATGCAAGGGTTGACTGAGGAGAAGTGCCTACATGAAGGGACACGCAAGAGCAGGCGAGAAGGTGATGTTTCTGGGTCCAATACTCCACCTTCCAAATGTATTAGACCCGAGCGTTTCCCGGACGAAGCGAGCAGGAGTCACGAAAATGACCCTTGCCCCCACAATAGAGGCACAAGCCCAGAGTTCTGCGCCTAGCACGTTCTTCGGGGGTTAGTCTGGTCCGGCCCAGCTGCATAGGTTCTTCAGCAGGTAGAGGATGCTCCACGGAATGAAGGGAGGGGAGCTCAGACTGGCTAGGACCCAGAGAGTGCTGGCGTCTTTTTTCTAAGGACCTCTCTTGAAAACGAATGTCGATCTGGTTGCATAATGAAATTACATCGTCCAGACCGACGGGAATGGCTCTTCCCGCTAATTCGTCTTTCACTCGGTCAGAGAGGCCATGTAAAAAGGTAGCGACCAGGGCCTCATTATTCCAGCTCAATTCAGCTGTGTGGATACGGAACTGAAGAGCATATTGCCCCACTGAACTAGATTCTTGGCGAAGACGTAAGACAGCACTAGCCGCTGAAGAAGCCCGAGCCGGCTCTTCGAAGATATTACGAAAGAGCTTCAAGAATTCGGACAGACTGGAAACCACCGGATCGTTCCTCTCCCACAGGGGGGCAGCCCAGGCCAAAGCTTCACCGGAGAGGAGGGAAATGATATAGGCTACCTTAGCCCGGTCAGATAGGAAGCTTTGAGGCTGAAGCTCAAAATGAATAGTGCATTGGCTGAGAAACCCCCTGCAGGCCTTGGAGTCCCCAGAGAAACGGAACGGAGCTGGCAATCTTAGTGAGTGTGAGGCTGCGACTGGTGCGATAGGTACAGCCGCTGGTTGTACTTGGGGTTGCGGATTCGGGGTTCCCAAGGAGACCTGAAGCTGCTCGAATCGAGAAGCCAGATCCTGGAGGAATCGCATCACCTGGGTCTGATTTGATTCCTGGGTCTCAAGTCTGCGAACTATGCCCTGCAATGGATCATCCGCGGGAAGCGGGATGTCAGCCGGGTTCATGGCTGATCAAACTGTCAGGGTCACCTGTGGCCAGGTGACAGATGCACACCGTAGGGGGACAGGAGTGCACCGCGAGGTAGTGAACCCTATGGCTGGCTTCTGTGGATAGGAAACTGGGTGGTTGTGGAAAGCGGGACCAGAGGAGCACAACCGGGATCCCAACGGAAGCGAGAGCCAAGATTCCCCAGGGCGCGGAGTCTAAGACCCAGCTGGTCTTCTCCAGGGCCTCTAGTGGTGAGGATGTTACGCTGCAGGCTGGGACCAGGTCGCGGCCCCTGGAGTTTCCTAGCTCACGCCCCGTAGGATAAGGGGAAGCAGCAGCACACGATAGAGAGAACCGAATAACAAGCCGAAGGTCAGGGGCCACAAAGCAGACAAGGATAACGAAGAACGAGCCGAAGGTCAAGGGTCACGAGCAGACAGGGATGGTCGGGGACAAGCCAATAACGTAACAGAGAGACAGACGTAGCACACGGCAGGCAGGAACCCAAACACACAATGCCTAACAAACACGTTGATCAGCAAAGCAGGCTTGCAGTGCACAGGTTAATATAGTGTTCAGTGATAGGGCCTGGGGTGGAGTCAGGCTGGGAGGAGATTATAAAGGAAGCCAGGTGAAGGAGGTCTGGTCTCTAGATGAACACATGAGGAGGAAGGTAAGATGGCAGACAGACATTAATGCATATCCATGACACTGTTTTTGGTGTGAGAAGTTCGTTCTGTCAGTCATGTGTCCCTCCTATGCAATCCTGACTGATTAATTGGCAATAATACCCCCACCCAACTCAGTATAAATTTAGGCCTGCTCTAGAGGATGCCCAGGCAGGGGTTTGCACAGGCTGGGATTGCATTGGCAACTCATCTTGGATAAAGTATTGCACTTCGGCTCAGCACTTCAGCGAATGCACAAAGTGAATATCCACAACAGACTTCTGCAGAACACTAAACAGACTACAGGTGACCTGATTCCCCATCAAACTTTCATCTCTCATCCAGGCTTCCTTTCAATCTCAGCACTCTATATCATTCTATATCATGCACTCCCTACTTTTCCTACTCGTAGTTGCATCCTCTCTCCTTAAATTCTCTCTCCTTCACCCATCTTCTCAACCTCACAGCTTGTATATATCCCCCTCACTCCTGTCCTCACCGTATTACTGCGGGTATCAGCTCCTGCTAATTCTGAACCCATATACCAATAAAACCTGCAGGACACTAGGACATGTCCCCCCACATAAGTCACACTCCCATATCACCTCTCTCACCCTTCTGCTTCTCCTAACTTGTGGAGATATTTGCCCAAATCCTGGACCACCATCAATTACCTTCAGACAACATACCCAGCACCCTCCATCCTCTGATAGCAGCCGCAATCCACACAATCTCATTTCTATTCCTCTTCAGCCCAGAACCAGCCTTCCCTTCTCATGTGCCCTTTGGAATGCCCGCTCTGTTTGTAACAAACTTACCACCGTTCATGACCTATTTATCACAAACTCCCTGAACCTACTTGCAATTACTGAGACCTGGATTCAAGAATCTGACCTTCCTTCTCCTGCTGCTCTCTCCTATGGTGGCCTCTTGTGGACTCACACTCCCAGGCTTAGTGGAAGAAAAGGAGGTGGTGTTGGAATCCTCCTATCCCCTCAAAGCACTTTTCAGGTTCTTCATTCACCCCCCTCTCTGTCCCTCTCCTCATTTGAAGCTCACTGTATTCGTTTATTTTCTCCAGTTTCATTGAGAATTGCTGTGATCTATCGGCCTCCTGGACCAGTATCACGCTTCCTTGATGACTTCTCTGCCTGGCTACCCTACTTTCTCTCTTCTGAAATTCCAACAATCATTCTTGGTGACTTCAACATCCCTGTTAATCGTAACACTCCCGCTACTTCTAAACTGCTAAGCCTAACCTCCTCTTTTGACCTAAAACAATGGACAAATGCTTCTACTCACTCTGTTGGCAACTGCCTTGACCTCATATTCTCCTACCTATGCACTCCGCACAACCTCTCTAATATTCCTTTTCCTCTTTCTGATCACCACCTTATTAGTTTCACTATCTCCCTGTCTGCCTCCTCCTTGCCTTCCAACTACAAAACTATTACCCGTAGAAACTTTCGCCATCTTAACCCTTCTCTTCTTTTTTCTGCTACAGATTGTCTCTACGACAAAATCTCATCCTTGTCCTGCCCCAACTTTGCCACTTCTATCTACAACAGTTCACTGTCGTCCACCCTGGATACCTTTGCCCCCCTCACTACACACAGAATCAGGCCCCCGACCGCTACAACCCTGGCAGACAGACAATACCAGAAGCCTCAAAAAACGTAGCCGCGCTCTTGAGCGTCTGTGGCGTAAAACTAAGTCTCAGCAAGATTTCAGCCAATATAAATCTGCCCTCCAAAAATACCATTCCTGCCTCCACACTGCCAAACAGGCCTACTTTATCACTCTCATTAACACCCTCTCACGCAGTCCCCGTCAACTCTTTTCTACCTTTACCACTCTACTTCGTCCTCCATTACCTCCACCCACTAACTTACTCACTGCCCAGGAGATTGCTAATCACTTAAAAAATAAGATTGAGACAATTTGTCTCGAGATCTCGGCTCTACAGATATCTCCCTTACTCTTCACTCCTTGTCCTCCTGCACTATCAATACTTCCCTCTTTTAACCCAGCTACTATAGCGGAAGTCATTAAACTTTTTTCTAACGCCCACCTAACGTCCTGCCCCCTGGACCCTGTTCCTTCTCAAATACTATGATCACCATCTGACTCTATCCTACACTCTTTAACTCATATCTTCAACCTCTCACTCGCTACTGGCATCTTCCCCAACCCTCTAAAACATGCGCTAGTCACTCCCATACCAAAAAAGCCATGACTAGACCACACCAATCTTAACAACCTAAGACTCATCTCTTTACTTCCTTTTGCCTCCAAACTCCTTGAACGTTTAGTCTACAACCAACTGAGCAACCACCTCCTTGAGAATAACCTTCTTGATCCCCTTCAGTCTGGATTTCGCCAACAGCACTCCACAGAGACTGCCCTCCTAAAACTCACAAACGACTTGCTAACAGCGAAAAGCAATGTTCATTATTCCATACTCTTACTCTTGGACCTTCCCGCTGCCTTTGATACAGTTGACCACCCCCTCCTCCTCAAAAAACTCAATTTGCTTGGTCTCCATGGCTGCACTCTCTGTTGGTTCGAATCTTACCTATCTCACCGCACCTTCAGTGTCACTTACAACTCCACTTCCTCCTCTCCAACTCCTCTTACCGTTGGGGTCCCCCAAGGTTCTGTCCTTGGACCTCTGCTATTCTCAATCTACACATCCTCCCTGGGTCAGCTGATAGCCTCCCATGGCTTCCACTACCATTTATATGCTGACGACACCCAAATCTATCTCTCTGCCCCTCAGCTCACCCCATCAATCTCCTCACGCATCACGGATTTACTAACAGACATATCAGCCTGGATGTCAAACCACTTCCTCAAACTGAATCTATCTAAAACTGAGCTCTTAATATTTCCTCCCCCATGTTCCCCTTCCCCTGACTTCTCTATCAAGATCAATGGCACATCTATCAGTCCGTCCCCACATGCCAGGGTGCTAGGGGTAACCTTAGACCCCGAACTGTCCTTTCACGCCCACATTAAATCCCTGTCCAAATCATGCCGCCTTGACCTCTGCAACATTTCCAGAATACGCCCCTTTTTAACTAATGACACCACTAAGCTTCTAATTCACTCCCTGGTCATCTCTCGCCTCGACTACTGCAACTTCCTCCTCATTGGATTACCTTTACATAGACTATCCCCCCTTCAGTCCATCATGAATGCTGCTACAAGACCCATACACCTTACCAACCATTCAGTGTCCTCCACCCCTCTCTGCCAATCCCTCCACTGGCTCCCACTCACCCAACGAATAAAATTCAAAGTACTAACAATTTAAAAAGCCACCCACAACTTGGCCCCCAGCTACATCACTAACCTAGTCCCAAAATACCAACCAAGACGCTCTCTTCGGTCCTCCCCAAGACCTTCTGCTTTCTAGCTCCCTTGTCACCTCCTCCCATGCTCGCCTCCAGGATTTCTCCAGAGCTACTCCCATCCTTTGGAACTCCCTACCCCAATCTGTCCGACTGTCCCCTAATCTATCCATATTTAGACGATCCCTGAAAACTGTACTCTTTAAAGAAGCCTATCCTGCTTCTAACTAACTTGTACTTCCTCCATCAGCTCATCCCCCACAGCTATTACCTTTTGTATCAATTGACCCTACCTTTTTAGATTGTAAGCTCTAATGAGCAGGGCCCTCTGATTCCTCTTGTACCAAATTGTAATGTAACTGTATTGTCTGCCTTTATTTTGTAAAGCGCTGCGCAAACTGTTGGCGCTATATAAACCCTGTATAATAATAATAATAATAATATTATTATTATTATTATTAATAATAATAATAATAATAATAATATCAATCTTCATGACTCCCAGTATGTGCTAAGGCACCCCCACGATTTACTTAATATATATTCCAGCATTACCTTTTACTACTTTAGGAATGCGTATTCTTTATTGAATAATACTGTAAGTTCCTTTTTAATGTTACAGGTTAAAACAAAATAATATCACTTTAGATTTGAAAGATGAAAACAACTGTTTTTTTTTTTTTCTTTCTTTTTTCATTCTGCAGTGGCTTTCAGTTTTGATATAGAGCACAGAATTTTAGTCTATTAAAAGAAATCAGTTTTGCTGAATCAGCAGAGGAATCAATGTATAACAAATCCCTTTGGAATCTTGGCAATAAATCATGCTTAGCTATGAACTGCACTAACAATTGCAGAAGAGATGCTCAGGTTTAGAGGAAAAGATTTTTAAAAGAATATAACGTTTTAGAGACTTATACAATAAAATACATTTAGCCACTGGCAAGCAGCATTTTGTGTTCCAGGAAGTGCTGAACAACTGCAATGCAGATCTTAATCTCTAGCCTTATGATTAATCCTATTCTTTAGCTCTAATCGAAGCTCAGTCACAATGTAAATAATATATTTTCCCAGGCATGAAAGCCAATTAATCAATTGCCTTTGATAATTGAGCATGTATTGCAAGAATATCTTGCCACCGTTGGATAAGATTAGGTAAATAATAAAGTAAATGTGTTTATTCTAATAATGTGGCTTATATACTTGCAAACATGTCATTTATTAGAAATAAAAGCACAGTTTTATAATGTCGTGGACATTTTTTAAATGTAATTAATTTGTATTGTCATAGTGTCTCCCAGTGTTAGTTCTCCCGCAACCCGCTCTAAAGAGCTGACTGGGGCAGACTGACGTTGGTTGAGACCCGTCTGGTAGTGGAAAAACGTCTTAAGGTTGGAGATGATGTTTACAGAGTGGGGATATGTCCGCTGACGAAGGGCCATCTGTGTCTTAGCGCAGACGATCGTCGAGGGGGGGATATGTTCGCTCTGCAAGGACATTATTGGTTATAGCCGGATGTGCGCTCTTGTCTCTGCTATGTCTGATCAGCATGGTCGGGATTCGTAGGGCACGCCTGCAGATGGCCTCCCTTTTACAAGCAATAATAGTATAATCCGAGTATGCTCTGTTCTCTGGAATGGCGCAAAATAAGGATTCCTATCAGCGGTAATATGAGAGCTTATGAGCGTTTCCTAGTCAGGGAGAACATCCATGTTTTAAAGCCATACCGCTTTGTTTGTTAAAAACATACATACACGCTTTCCCTGCCCGGACACGCCCATAAGACTTTAGCCAATATTGTATTGTATTGTATATATTTAAATTACCCTGTTGGAAGGGTTATCCTGTATTGTCACATCCTGTGTGGTCAGATCCTTGTATGGTCAGATCCTTATAAGGTCATCTTCCTGGGTGGAGCTGACATGCTGTGACATCACTTCCTGTTAACTTATTTTTGTGATGGTGACATCACTTCCTGTGGTAATTAAATTAAAGATCAAGGCAGACTGGTCTCTAGGCAGTCATGCTGAGATGCTGAGGACATAAGTAGTCTGGTGATGTTTCTTTACTTGAATGAATGGAAAAGCGAATGAATGGTGAGTGGACTTTTAGCTTGAGATGCATTATATCATTAAGACGAAATGTGTTATTAGAGACACGAGATTTGGCTGTGTGCTCTGCGTACAGCCTTATTTCGCTAACAGAATGGCGGGCCAATGGTAGGAGTAAATAGTGCCTCCTTAAGCATCGGGTCGAGATGAGGGAGAATGGATCTACGTTCCGATGCACGGGGAGGCTCTGCTTTGCAAAAGAACACATTTTTCGTCTTTTTTAAATAATGCTGGAAGAGATCGTATGTGTATGTGTGATTTTTTTCATGGATCGTTTGTCTGTTGAATGAGAGATGTCTGTTGTGTGTATGTGTGAGTGTCTGTTGTATGAGAGATGTATGAGTTGCGTGTGCCTGGGTGTGCCTGCGTCTGCCTGCGTCTGCCTGTGTGAATGCATATGGAAACTGTATATTGTGTATGATTTGTAGGTACAGATGTAGGATTATTTAGTGCAGCCTGCAATATATGTGTGCGGCTGAGCTGTTTGTATTTCTCAATGTCTTGTTCCTGTGTGCCATGAGGTTTAGTGGGTGAGGGGCAGCCAGCATGGCTGTCCCATCATTTACAATGGTGAAAGTTGGTTACTCTCTGTAAACATTAGCATACAGGAGTTTTATGTTGAAAGCCCGACGCCCTGAGGGAAGGGAACTCTGGTGTTCTGAGAAAGCATACATTATACTGTGTGTGTGGTGACTATTTCAGAGTATATGAACTATGAGAAAAGAGTGTTGTTGTTTTAATGTTATGTCATGTAACTAACAATTTTTAAATGTGCTGTTTAGTTGGCCAAGGGTAGCCTAAAGTGTGTGGCTTTGTGGAGAAAGATTCTAGGGAAATGTGTGCTGGTTTTGGCAGGAACAACTGCATTGCATGCATTAATGGCGCCATTTTGTTGTGGCCTGGCTTTTGTTGTTGTCCATGCGCCCATGGTCATGTGCCATTTAGAGAGGCGCAGTTTCTGTTTGGCCTGTGGGTCATCCTGTAGGGGAAGGTGCCTTTCTTTTGGGTGTGATACTATGTGACTGTGCTGTGGCATTCGTCGGCTATATTGCTGGTGGAATTTCTCAGCCTTTGGGGCAGATTTAGACGTTTGGTGCGAATTGAGTAGTGCGGTCTTTTCTGTGTTGGAATCTGGTGGACACCATTTTTGTTTTCCTTTGTGTGTGGGAAACCATGTGGTCTTGTATTTTTTTGTATTTAAGTGTTCATTTGATGTCTCAATTGTTTGTCAGTTTTTGTGGGGAGAGGTTTTGGCTAGTAGGGAAGAAATGCTGGTTTTGGAGGGAAAAACGACATTTGTCAGCCTTTTGCGGTGGTCCAGATTTCATCCACCATTTTGTCATGGCCAGGCTTTTGTTGTTGTCCATGCGGCCATGGTCGTCGGCCATTTTGAGAAGCGTAGTTCTTATCCGGGAGAACCCACATTTTGAAGGATTTTTCGCTTTATACAGTTTAGCCTGTAAATCATCCCAGAGTGGTGAAACACCGGGGTGGCATACTGAGAAACTGTTTTGTTTAATGTTAAACTCGTTAGTTTAAATTGTTTGTTTTTCGAGGCACCATTTCTGTTTTCCTTTAAATGAATGTAAGCTATTGTAGGTTAGCTGTATTTGTAATTTTATCAACTTTGCAGAGTAAAGCCTCGTACACACGGCCGATTTTCTTGGCAAGAACCAGCAAAAAACTTGCTGGCAGAGCTTTCTTGCCGAGTAAATCGGTCATGTGTACGCGGCTTTCAGGTTTCTTGTCAAGAAAACCGACAAGAATCTCGACGAGAAAAATAGAGAACCTGCTCTCTATTTTCTCGTCGAGATTCTCATCAGCATGTTTCTCGACGAGAAAAGTGTGTGTGTGTACACTTACCTGTTGCTGTGGAAACCCACGCATGCTCAAAATGACTTTGACGCATGCGCGGTAGCTTCCTAGGCATAGGTAGGGTGTAGCAAGATGGCGGCGACGGCATAGAATGTGACGAGCGCACACTCATCGTAGTCGATGACGTCACCGCTTTCGCTCCATTCAAAGAACCACGGGTTCTTTGAATCGAGCGTGTGTACACTCGGCCAGGACAAGTTTCTTGTCCAAGAATCTTGTCAAGAAAAACAACAAGTTTTTTCATGACGAGGTTCTCGGCCGTGTGTACGAGGCCTTAGAGTGGTGATTTTTGTATTGGATTTTGGTTTTAAGTGAAATCACTACTTTACACTGAATTTTAATAGATTGTAAGACTAAAGCCTCGTACACACGATCGGATATCCTATGGATTTGAATCCGATGGTTTTGTCCATAGGAAATCCGATGAAGCTGACTTCCATCAGTCTTGCCTACACACCATCAGTCAAAAAACCGACCGTTCCAAACGCGGTGACGTAAAACACTCCGATGAGCCGAGAAAAATTAAGTTTAATGCTTCTGAGCATGCGTCGACTTGATTCTGAGCATGCGTGGGTTTTTTATCCGATGGACTTGCCCATAGATGATCGGAATTTACTATCGGTTTTTGATCCATTGAAAAAATTTAAAACATGTTCTATTTTTTAAAACCGATGGAAAAAAGACCGATGGCTCCCATACACGATCGGTTTGTCCGATGAAAAAAGTCCATCGGACTGTTTTCATCGGTAAAACCGATCGTGTGTACAGGGCTTAACTTTAACTGAGTTTTTGTACACAGCTGTGTGTGATTTTTATTTTTAAATATTTGGGAGTTTCTCAGGGGGCAATTCAGGCCCCTCCCCCATCATTTTGGGTTTTATCGCTTCAGCTGCATCTTGTATTGTATAGCTTGCAAAGGAGGAGGGGGGGCTTTGGTTGACCTCATTGAGCCATCTTTTTGCAGGAGTTTCAGGTTTGACTTTTTGTTGTGCTGCTGTGTGGTATTTGGGTCTAAGTTTTATACTGTAATACAGTTTTGGGTAGAGAGCGAACAGGAGGGCATCACCATTATTGTTGTAACATCTAAATGCAGGTAGAAAGGAGCCGTAGTATTGTTTTGAATAGTGGAGGATTTCATGGTGCTTTGTAGGTTGTCTCACAAACACGTTTTAGAAGGCTGTATATCGTGAGACAGGTCGGGTCGTGTAGAATAATCGGAATTCCTGTGCGCGATTGTATTAGCATAAACGTGAGGGGGTAGTACGCTAGCATACCGGGAGGCCGTGTAAGTTAATGGAAACGCCGGGTGCCAGTACTGTAAAAATGGTCACTAAGCAGTACTGCTCCGAAAACTAGTGCAAGGACGCAGGGACACCTCATAAGCGATTCGAAACGTCATGGGTAATGTGCCGTCCATGCATTGGAGGAAAAAAATTAGGCTCCACACCAGTCAGACAGCTGCACCGCACATGAGCTCTGGGGCTACGGACATGAGACCCCTTAAAGTATTCTATTGGAAGGTACTTTTGATGTCTGGAGGTACGAGGCCTCAGAATAAAAATACCTTGAAAGTAGTTCAGCTGTGGCTTCATTTTTGTGATTCTCAGAGGAGGAACTATGGTTAAAATTCTCATGCCTGTGTTTGAACTTTGTTTGTCTGGTCCATGCAAGGGTTTCAAGCTGCTCTCATGTTTTTCCCATTGTATGTTTTTCTATTGCTAAAAGAGAGAAGGCAACATTCTGGCTTGTTTGTTTTGTTTTTTTCATCATTGTTTTGGAAACTATGAAGTGTCTCCCCCACATTTGCATCGGAATGTTTGTATGTATTAACGTGAATATGTTCGAACTTACCGTGGCGATCCTCCGATGCGTCACGGCTGTTGTATTTTTGTAGGAACGGGAAAAGTAAGGGTTAGAGGGTTTTTGTTTGAATCCGTTTAAAAAAAATGTCATTGACAATTTACCAATGTACAGGAATGTAATTTTTGTTTGCCATTCTTTGCAGGATAAATATGAAGGATAGAGTAATAATTTTGCTTGTGAGTATTTTTTCAGGTCCAAGGAGTTTCTGAAAGTGTATGTACATAGAGAGCAGGTGTATGTAGACAGGGTCATACTTTCCTCATTAGCTGTCACTTACATTCTCAGCTGATGGGGTAGGTTTGATCACTGTAACATGAACTTCAAAAGGTCCACCACAGGGTTCATGAGTCCCTCCTGGACCCTGACACAATAACCAGTTTACACTCTTTCCAACCAGGTGACTGGGTCATTGTAAAGAAGCTTGAGGGATGAGACCACGCCAGCCACTGCAAGAAGCGGCTCAACCACACCAAAGAATTGAGTAGTATCTTTGTTTATTTATATTTTTCGTTTTGTTGTTTAGTAAATTTTTTTTTTTGTTTACAAAAGTTTTATTTGGAAGATTCAAAAAAGAAGTTACAAAACTGTGAGGAAGTATAATGCCCCGTACACACGATCGTTTTTCATGCCGTTAAAACTGCCATTTTAAAAAATGGCCCTGAAAAATGATCGTGTGTATGCTCCAGAGCATTTTTAACGACGTGAAAAACGGCCATTAAAAATTCCGGACATGCTCTCTTTTTTCACGTCGTTTTTCATGTCGTTTTTTTTAACGACGTGAAAAACGATAGTGTGTATGCTTTAACGACGTGAAAAAAAACGCGCATGCTCAGAATCAAGTATGAGATGGGAGCGCTCGTTCTGGTAAAACTAGCGTTCGTAATGGAGATAGCACATTCATTACACAGTAACGGACTGAAAAGCACGAATCGTCGCTCAACAAACTTTACTAACATGAAGGGTGGCGTCATTCGAACGGAACTTCCCCTTTATAGTGCCGTCGTACGTGTTGAACGTCACTGCGCTTTGCTTGATCGTTTTTTTTAATGATGGTGTGTACGCAAGGCAGGCTTGAGAGGAAACATGAAAAAAAACGAGGAGAAAAACGTCGGTTTAAAAAATGACATTAAAAACGATCGTGTGTAGGGGGCATTACAGTAGAAGATATAATGCAATATGATATATACCATGAGAATAGAGTAGAGTTTTTATTAAGAGCAGAAAATCATATGACAATATAGGGATAGGGTACCTAGTGAGTTTGGTGCAAATCAGAGGAAAGGGTAACAATGGGGTGTATAGGAACAGAAAAAAGGGTCAACACAAAAAAAAGAAGTTCCTGAGATTCGGAAGGCATATGTTTCAATCGTTAGACCAGTACATCCATTTTGAATTAAAGGTGTGAATGCTATCAGTTAGGGTATGATGGATTCTTTCGGATAACTGAAGATTTCTCATTCTGGATAAAACCTGGGGCCAGGGTAGGTTATTGGATTTCCAATTGAAAGCAATGATCCATTGGATTGAGCTTACTAGTGAATGGATCAGTCTAACACAGGGTGGGGGAATATCTGGGATATTAGCATAGAGAATACATATTTGTGGGGAGAGGGTAATTCTTTTTTTGACCATGGTTTCTATTTTCAATTCGGCGTGTCGCCATACTGTTTCTAAAAATCTACAACTCCAGAAAATGTGAGTGTATGTGCCAGTTTCTGTGCAACCTCTGAAGCAGCATGGAGAAGTTGATGGGTAGAATGAGTGAATTTTTTCAGGAGTTAGATATAGTCTAGAAAATAGTTTCATTGGGGATTCTCTGTATGCTGGAGCTATGTTGCATTTGCGGAGATTGTCCGTCATAGTGTTCCAGGATTCTATGGGGATAAAGCAATCTAGTTCGGATTCTCAGTGTAACATTTGGATAGATTTGTCAGGCATCGAGGAGCTGTTAAGGTCCTTATAAAAAAGGGAGATTAGGCCCCTATCTCTCGAGGAGTTTAAACAAATGTGTTCGAATATCGTCGTAGGGGGATGAATACATAAAGAGTAATGCTCGTTGAAAAAGTTTTTGATTTGAAAGTAGTTTGTGAGTTCCGAGGATGGGAGATCGTATTTAGATTGGAGAGCGGGGAATGTGAGGAATGTATTGTTAGAGGACAATGATTTTAGGGAGGACAAATTATTATTTCGCCATAGGGGGAACGAACGTATGTTATTCAAGTTCTGTGTAAGCCTGGGGTCACCTAAAAAGGAGGCAAGAGGGGGAGTGTCAGATGAAAGTTTGAGGGTTTTAGTAAGTGTAAGCCATAGTCGGAGAAAATGGGCTACAATAAGGTTATGTTTGAGAAGTTTTTGGTGATGTATACAGTTAGACCAGATGATGCCTTGTAGGTGGTATGGAGCAATGGAGAAGGATTCGAATTTAAGCCATGGGAGCTGTGGAGTGGGAGCATGCCATTGGGCAATCTGTGAAAGTTTAGTGGCAATGAAGTAGTGCCAGATATTGGGGAGGCCTAGGCCGCCCTTATTTTGGGGTCTGAACATGAGTGGGTAGCCACATCTTGGTTTTTTTGATGACCAGATAAATTTGTTAATCTCCCTTTGAAGGGATTCAATCCTTGTTTTGGGGACATTGATAGGTAAAGCTCTAAAAAAATATAATAATTTTGGAAGGAGGGTCATTTTAAAGACGCAGATCCTACCGAGGAGTGAAATGTGGTATGTGGACCATACTTTGAGTAGGGAGCTAATCTGTTGGAATAGGGGGGTAAAGTTGGTAGTATATAAGGTTTTGTGATGGGAAGTGATGAGGACACCTAGATATCTAAATGATGTAGAGCACCATATAAAGTTGAAGTCTTTTTGTAGGGTAGTGGTAAGGTCAGTGGGGAGGTTGATAGGGAGGACAGAACATTTGTTGACATTAATGCCTAAACCAGAAATGTTGTGAAACGATTGAAGTTCAGAGATAAGGTTTGGTAAAGATGTTAAGGGGTTCGAAAGAAACACCAGAGCGTCATCAGCATAGAGGCTAAGTTTGAATTCATGTGGGCCTTTGTTATACCCTTTGATGTTTGGGTTGTTTCTTATGGCTTGTGCTAGAGGTTCAATTGCTAAGGCGAATAAAAGTGGGGAGAGGGGGCAGCCCTGTCTGGTACCTCTGCTTAAGGGGAAGAAGTCAGAATTGTGGCCTGGGATTTTGATTCTGGTCTGGGGGTGGTGATAGAGTGCATTGTATCCATGAATAAATTTGTCTGTGATGCCGAATTTAGGGAGAAGAAAGTTAAGATAGGACCAATTTACACTATCAAATGCCTTATGAATGTCGAGACTAAGGAGGCATAGTGGGCTGGAGGAAAGATTAGCATCTTGGATGATATTGGTAACAAGTCGGATGTTGTCTGTGATTTGACGGCCAGGAATGAACCCTGATTGGTCAATATGGATAAGGGGGGTGATGACTGATGCTAGTCTATCAGCAAGGAGTCGGCCAAAGATTTTCAAATCATTATTAAGAACTGATATTGGGCGAAAGGAGATTTTTATAGAAAGTGGAGAAGATGTCCAGAACATCACGGGGGTGTGTGACCAAGTTACCTTTGTGGTTACGTAGTTTGTATGTGTGGGGGGGATTATGTTCCTGGTTGAGTTTACGTGCAAACATTCTGGATGTGGCGTTGCTATGTAACATGAATTTTGCTTTGGAAAATCTAAGAGATTTCTCAGTGTCAGCTGAGAGGATTGTGTCTAGGGATTGGCGTTTGGAATGGATTTGGTTTGTAATTTCTGGAGATGGGGATTGGCTAAGTTTGTTGTATAACAGGTCTAATTCTTTAGTTAGAGTTTTGATTTCTGTAAGTTTAGCTTTATTTTTGGCTGCAGCAATGCTAATCAGGTGTCCTCTCAGGACAACTTTGTGTGCCGACCAGAGTGAGGTAGGAGCGATGTCCTCAGTTGAGTTGTTGGCAAAATAGTCTACAATGTGAGAGTTAATGTCTTGTAGTGTGTGTGGGTCAGATAAAAGGGAGTCATTAAGGCGCCAGTTAAATGCAGTGGGGGCGAGCCCCACATGAGAGGTGTCAAATTCAACCATGTCATGGTCAGACCAGGGACAAGGGTGAATTTGAGCTCTAGAGGAGTTCGCTAGAAGAATGGGGGTACAAAATATATAATCTAGTCTGGCGTAGCAGTCATGTGGGTGGGAGTAATGGGTATAGGCCTTTATGCCAACATTGTGGGATCTCCATGAGTCGATCAGTTGGAATTTATTGAGTGAGCGGCACATTGATCTGGAGAAGGCTTTTGAGGAGGGAGTCATCTTACTCCTATCTAGAGAGGGGTGTGCGGCTAAATTAAAGTCACCTCCTAACACAAGATGGGGGGAGCTGTGTCGGTCAAGGGTGTCAAAAAAGGTATTAAAGAATGTAGAGTGTGTATCATTAGGTGCGTAGATGGAGGCGATCGTGATCGATCGCTTGTTTATTGTGCCTTTTAGTATGATGAAACGGCTTTCTGTGTCTCTATATATGCTTTGTATGTCAAAGATGATAGAATTACGAATGAAGATTGCAACCCCTTTCGACTTGTTAGAGAATGTGGTAAAGAAGTGTTGGTTATATGTTTTATCAAAGTAATTTGGGTGGTTTCCTGAGGAAAAATGGGTTTCTTGGAGGAGAATGATATCAGCGCCCAATCTTTTGTAGTGCCTGAATGCTTTTTTGCGTTTGTGTGGTGAGTTAAACCCATGGACGTTATGAGAAATGATTTTAAGACCCATTGATGAAGGGGATGTGTACGCTGAGTATTTGGAACAGGATAGCGAGGGTTCTGTATGGGATTTGGATCATGTAAGAAGGTACTGTAAGAAGTTGTGTGACATAGTTGTCCACAACAGAGTGTAAAGTAGTATCATAAAGAACATAGTTATGATTTATAGAAGGATAGTGTTCGTATAGTAGTAGTTTGAGTATCCTCAAGGGTGTAGAAACAGTAACATAACTGTAAAGAGATTCAAAGGAAATTCTAGTGCGAGAAAATGCCTTATGGGCAACTTGAAAAGTTTTGTAATATATCAAAGTGGGGTCAGGTAGCAGAAAATCTACTGACCATTTAAAATTTAATCTTCCGTAGTATTTCTCAGTCATATGAAAAACAGTGTGAATAACAAATAACCGATAGAGTATAAGTAAAAGGGAGTTAGAGGACTGGGAGTCCACTAACCTAAAAAATTGTAAAGATGGACAGTAAAGTCCGAAACTCACAACCAAGGCCCAGCGAAGCCACCAAAACAAGGGGGAAGCCACGCCGGGATATGGACGAGAGTGTGGGGTCAAACCAGCGGCGACGGATGTGCCAGGGAATGTAAGATAGTTATATCCGTTGTGTGCATGTTAGGGGTTAGAACGTAGGGGCAAACATAACAGTTGAAATAGAGCCATTATTGTATGAACAATAGTTATATAGGCCTAGAACCATATAGGATGGTAAAATACTTTTTTACCTGTAGTGTGTTCCCATGCTGTAGGAACATCACCGTCTTATGTACACATTCTCTGTCCCCACCCCCCATCCCCTGCCAGGGTAGGAGGCGGAGAGGGAGAAGCCCATACAAAAACAAAACAAAAAAAAAAAAAAAAAGGGGGGGGGGGAAAGGGGAAAGGAACCGTATACAAAGTGAGGGATAATTATTAGAGAGTCCGGAAATCACGATATAAAGTTATTGTTTAAAATAAAAAAATTTAGGACTGGGAGGTAAAAGTATGGCAAAAAAAAAAGGGGGAGGGGCAATGGGGAAGGAATCATACACCAAGCATATGATATTTATCAGAGAGTCAGGAAATCATAAAAAGTTTTTACTCAGAATAAAAAAAATAATTCAGATCTGGGAGGTAAAAATAGGGCCAAAACAAAAAAGAGCAGAGAAAAAAAAAAATTTCTTTTTTTTTTCTTCTTTCCTTTTTCCTCTCTTTTCTTCCCCTCTTCTGAGAAAAGAAAAAAAAAGGGAAAAGAGTGAAGATGGGAAGTCATAAAAGGCAGAGAAGAGGAAATTTCTTATCTTTTAGTCCTGGTCTTGGAGGGAGTTTCGCCATCTTCTCTGGTCTCTTGGATTACGTCTGGTAGAAGGTGTGGTCCAGCTGGGAGATGAGCGAGGAGTCGCAGGAGGTCGGTTTGGGGGTTCAGGATCTAGTAGGCCTAACTTGACCAGTAGTTCTTTTCCTTCAATGACGTTGTATATTGTGTGTGTAGTTCCATTATGCATCACTGACAGTTTGAAGGGAAAGCCCCAACGGTATTTAATTCTGGCTGTTTGGAAGATTGTGGTAACTTCCTTCATCCTGCGTCTGCGATCCAGGGTGGCAGGAGAAATGTCAGGGTAAATTTGTAGTTTGAAGCCCTCAAGTTCAATGTTGGATGTATTTCTGGAGGCCCTCATTATGTCCTCTTTGGTGAGGAAGTCCTTCATACACAAAATTATGTCACGTGGAGGTTTGTCAGGAGGTGGTTTGGGGCGAAGAGCTCTATGAATCCTATCGCAGGCAAAAGCTGAGGCCGGTTTATCAGGCAGGAGCATATGAAACACTTTAGAAACTGCAGGAAATAGCTCTGTGATGGACTCAGGAATGCCACGAAGTCTAATATTGTTCCTGCGATTTTGATTGTCCAAATCTTCTATGTGTGCCTGCATATAGGAGAAGCTATCAGCCAGCGTCTCATAATCCCTTCTGAGGTCATTGTGTGCCAGGGAAAGTTCGTCATGTTTAGTCTCTAAAATATCTGTGCGGCCCCCAATATTAGCAATCTCCTGTGATAAGGCATTGGTGGATTTATGTAGTTCATGTTGGAATTTATCTGCCAACTTATCATATATAGCAGAGAGGCTTGCATCAAGATCAGCTTTAGACAGAGAGGAGTTGTACTCACCGTCTTTAGCAGGCTGGAGATGCTTCTGTGTAGAGCTGTGTGAAGCAGCCCTCGCGCCGGCGCCATTTCGGGACATCTTCACAGTGTGTCCTTCCAGGCCTAGAAGGTAGTTCGTGAGGGAGTAGTTATAGCGGCGTTTGCCCTTATTTTTGTGTGGAATCATGCACCGCAATGTTTCCCAGGGGTGCTGGAGAGTTATTGTGCGGTAATGGGCGGAATTAGCCCCGGGAATCAAGCCTAGCAGAGCCGGTCAGATGGAGCACTCAGCAAGCACGTCTGTTCCGCATCGCGCCACGCATGCGCCCCCGTTGTTTAGTAAATTTTAGCAAGGGTAACGATGAAAAGCATCCCAAGTTATTGTTTAAAGTGTATTCTCTGACTAACTAAGAAAGCGAACAGAACCGATTGCTGGGTCTATTCTGAATCTCCACCGAGCTTTAGTCCCCAGCGGTACATGCTATTTATGATGTTATTATGGGTATGGGTATGAGGAGTTTTGACAAACTAGTGAAGACTCCAAACAGACATTTGTCAATGGAATCTAACGATACATTTCTAGAGGATAAAATTTGTTATAGTTTTAATAGCTCTGCCTCTTGTCGGTTTGGGTATCGGGACAACTAGGTAGCGCACAAGTGTGTTTGAACTTTAGTGCTTATGCGGATCTACTGCCTATAAGGCAATTCCCCCAATGCAAGACGTTCATGCGTGCTGGTGAAACTCATCCCAGCATCTTATGTCACGGCCGATCACGAGGATCTGATGACGCAAGAGAATTTAAGAATGGCAGGGACAGCTAGAAGGGAATTGTTCACCAACCCTGACCAGGTCTGGACATGGTGTCCTGCAGGTACAAGGTGGGGGGGGGGGCTTGAGCTTATGATACGATTGAACAATTCTCATCCATTGAGGATGGGATGTTTCATGTAACTGTTGAAGCCAGAGCTGTAGCTAAGTGAAGGTTGGAAGTCCTTTTAAGGGTCTGGGAATCTTTGGGGATTTAATTTTTATTTTACAGCGGATCATAGTTGAAGGAAGTAGGGGTATATATTCGTGTGATTTTTCTCTATTCCTTCTATATGTCGTGATGAGGTGCTCCTGTTGCCGGATTGGACGCGTGACCAGAGCCCGAGCAGATGACCACATCTTACTTGATGAGACGCCCCAAAGCCAGACCCATGTACAAGACACAGAGGATCCCAGACCGATCGGCGATTACTACAGCTCACCATGTCGTGTCCTCCTTATAAGTCATGCTCCTGAAGAACAGAGTCTACATGTCAAGCCGTGTTTTCCTTTTTATGGACTCATATGGACTGTAAGGACTGATTCATTTCCAGGTGTCATCGAGGGACACGTGGGGGCATATGACAAAAAAGGGAGGCGCTGTGGTGGAAATTTTAAGATGTATTTAATATGTATTGTTATAGTGTCCTCCCATTGTTAGTTCTCCCGCAACCCGCTCTAAAGAGCTGACCGGGGCACACTGATGTTGGTTGAGACCCTTCTGGTAGTGGAAAAACATCTTAAGGTTGAAGATGATGTTTGCAGAGTGGGGATATGTCCACCGACGAAGGGCCCTCTGTGTCTTAGCACAGACGATCGTCAAGGGGGGATATGTTTGCTCTGCAAGGACATTATTGGTTATAGGCGGATGTGCGCTTTTGTCTCTGCTATGTCTGATCAGCATGGTCGGGATTTGTAGCGCACGCCTGCAGATAGCCACCCTTTTACAAGCAATAATAGTATAATCTGAGTATGCTCTGTTCTCTGGAATGGCGCAAAAAAAGGATTCCTATCAGCGGTAATATGAGAGCTTATGAGCGTTTCATAGTCAGGGAGAACGTCCATGTTTTAAAGCCATACGGCTTAGTTTGTTAAAAACATACATACACGCTTTCCCTGCCCGGACACGCCCAGAGACTTTAGCCATTATTGTATTGTATATATTTACCACTTAACGACCGCCCCATGTACATATACGTCGGCAAAATGGCACGGACAGGCACAATCACGTACCTGTACGTGACTGCCTTCGTATGGGTGGGGGGTCCAATCGGACCCCCCTCCGGTACATGGAGCGGTGGTTTTCCGTTCGGCGGCGATCTGGGATGAGGGGGCGGCCATTGCTTTCTGGCCACTCCCTCGCGATCGCTCCCGGCAAATGACATTCTTCCTCTGCCTGTGTAATGTAAACACAGGCAGAGGAAGTGATGTCATCTCTCCATGCGGCGGTCTTTTCGTCCGCGAGGAGAGAAGACATCTCACAGTAAGTTGCACCAACAGCCCACTGACACCAGTACACGTAGGCACACAAATCACCCCCAGATCACCCCCAGTACCCCCCAGTCACAGTGTCACCGTTTGCACTGGTTATTTTTTTACTGATCACTGCAATCAGTGTCATTTGTGACAGTAAAAAGTTGCAGGGCAGTTAGGTTTAGGCCCCTTTAGGTCCAGGGTAGCCCCCTAACCCCCCCTAATAAAGGTTTAACCCCTTGATCGCCCTCCAGGTAACCCTTTCACCTCCTATTGCCAGCATCACTAGGCAATCGTTTTTCCGATCACTGTATTAGTGTCGGTGGTGCCCCTAGGTAGCCAGTTATTTTTTTAGGTTTGCCGCAGGTTTTTATAGCGTCAGCCACCCCCACATATTATTTTAACCCCCTGATTGCCCCTAGAGTTAACCCTTTCACCAGTGATCACTGTATAAGTGTCACTGGTGACACTGGTTAGCCAGTTAGTTATTTAGGTTACCCGTCAGGTTTTTATATAGCGTCAGGTAACCCCATATATTACCTAATAAAGGTTTTAACCCCCTGATTGCCCCTAGTTAACCCTTTCACCAGTGATCACCATATAAGTGTTACGGGTGACGCTGGTTGGTTAGTTTGCTTTTTATAGCATCAGGGCACCCGCCATATATAACCCAATAAAGGTTTAACCCCCTGATTGCCCGGCGGGTGATATCATCTAGGTTTTAGCGTCAGAGAGGGTCTGTGTCGCCCCAGGCAGCGTCAGGTTAGTGCCAGTAACGCTAACACCCACCCGCAAAGCATACACCTCCCTTAGTGGTATAGTATCTGATCAGATCTATACTAGCGTCTCTGGCGGTTTAGGGTTCCCAAAAACGCAGTGTTAGTAGGATCAGCCCAGATACCTGCTAGCACCTGGGTTTAGCCCCTCCGCCCAGCCCAGCCCAGCCCACCCAAGTGCAGTATCGATCGATCACTGTCACTTACCAAACACAACACGCATAACTGCAGCGTTCGCAGAGACAGGCCTAATCCCTGCGATCGCTAACAGTTTTTTGTAGCGTTTGATACATTTGCTGACAGTCAGGTGCTTTTTTTACCTGTGAATCTTACTAGTGTACCACTAAATTTAGAGCTCAAAATGGCAAATCGAAGGTACACTAGTAAAGAGGCCTACGAGATTCTGAGCATGACAGATAGTGAAGAGGAGGTCACGTATCTGTCAGATTCAGGCTCAGAATACATTCCCGTAGAAGACAGCGGCTCCATGTCAGATAGCACTGACGACGAAGATGATGAGGTCCCTGCTAAGGTCAGGCGTACCCGACCCCTGATCTTCTGTTATTGTTGAGGAGCAAGAACCGCAGGGCTCTCGCATTATGGTGCAGAGTAGTACTAGCGCCGCTATTCCTTCTGGTGAACTGGCAAGCACCAGCGGCCTAGTACAGCCTGGTAGAGATGGCCTTGCGGTTCGCCTTGCGGTCGGTTCGCGGCAAACTTTACGCGTTCGCTATTCGCCAAACCGGCGGACATATGGCGCTGTTCGCGGCCGCCATATTCTTTTACATTGTGGAGAACTTTGACCCATGACACATCCATCATGTGGTACAGGACAGCCAATTGAGACATTTCAGCAGATGGACATACCCCCTACCTTATAAATAGACCTGATCTGGCTGCCATTTTACATTTCTGTCTTTTGTCAGCGTAGGGAAAGGTTGCTGTGTGGAGCAGGGACAGACAGTAATCACTAGCTATTAGGTCCACAAAAGTCCTTTTAAGGACTGGTATAGGTGTACTATGGTTTGGTGTGCAGTATATAGGGGTGTAATACACTTCTAATATACTTTCAAATATAGAAAGCATATTATAGTTCATTTCAATTGTGCAGCATTGGGACTGCAGTGCTGAGCGGTTCTGCTGCTGTCTTTAGTCAGTGTAGGGAGGTTGCTGTGTGTGTACTAGCAGGGACAGACTCTACTTATCACTAGCTATTAGGTCCACAAAAGTCCTTTTAAGGACTTCAAATATAGAAAGCATATTATAGTGCATTTCTACTGTGCAGCATTTCTACTGTGCAGCTTCTGAGCGGTTCTGCAGCTCTTTTGTCAGTGTAGGGAGAAGTTGCTGCTGTGTGTCGCAGGCAAAGACTAGCGACTAAAATCGCTAACAAATAAAGCTCCACAAAAGTTCTTTTAAGGACTGGTATAGGTGTACTATTTGGTGTGCAGTAAATATGGGTGTAATACACGCATAAAATACTTTCAAATATAGAAAGCATAGTATAGTGCATTTCTACTGTGCAGCTTCTGAGCGGTTCTGCAGCTCTTTTGTCAGTGTAGGGAGAAGTTGCTGCTGTGTGTGGCAGGCACAGACTAGCGAATAAAATCGGTAACCAATGTAGCGGGGTGTTTGATTTAAGGGTAGTGTCTGAGTGGTAATTAGGCTCAGACACATTGATTGTTAGGGTTAATGTACCATTTTTGTTAATGGGAGATAGTGTTGGTGCACAGTTCCCTGTGGCCTACGGGTGGCGCTGTCGCCATGGGCCAGGGTTGAACCACCAATCCAGGGCTGCGCCTTTTTGTGTCCCTTCTCGGCAGTAGTACGGCGGGGCAGGGAACCTGCTGTGCCTGTCGGGAGAGGGTATAAAAGGGGGCGGACATCTTCCATTGAGGTTTGTCCACGCCCAGGCACCTTCAGCCTGGGTGTGTGTGGGTCGTCCACGCCCAGGCACCTTTGGCCTTAGGCCCGGAGGTGGAGTTCCTGTTCCATCCCAGACACCTTCAGTCTGGGGTGAGGTACTATCTGAAGGCCCGGGGCCCAGCAACCTTCGGCTGGGGTCCGCTAGGGATCGAGAGCTCCCAGGGTGCCACCTTGCGAGGGGACCCATATCTGAGATGAGGAGGCCAGGGAGGTAACCCTTTCCGAAGACCCAGCGCAGAGTCATGGTGACAGTGAGGGCCTCTGGTAACTCTCCGGAGGGATGTTTTTCTCCTTGACATGGGCCAAATACTGGAAGAAGGAAGTTCATCAGGTCAGTGGCAGTGACCCTACTTGTTCAGGTCAGTGGCAGTGACCCTACTCGCTTCAAGTCAGTGTCAGTGACTTTAGTCACCTGGTTTGTGGCAGAGACCAACCTCACGGTCTGTGGCAGAGATTGTGCAGCAAAGCTGTTTAAGAAACCTAAACAGTCTAAAGAGGTAAACTACGTTTGTGCCTGGACTTCCTCCACACCTAAGCTGTCCTGTGTCTTCGCTCTAACCTGTCTGCTCTCAAATAGGCTGTTAATTATCCTGTGTGAAATAAATGTTGAGTTGGACTTTCAGCTAGTGTGGACATTCACATTCCTGGGGAAAACGAGGACTTGCATCTATTTAAAGTAGAGGTGAGATCATTCTTGGGAGGACTTTGACTCTGGCCGCAGACAAGGCCCAAAACCAACACCGCTCAACCTCTTTACTCAGGAGGGGATGGGCTTGTGGTGCGGTGTGCCTCTCTCTGCCTGCGAGGAGCCTAATTAAATGCAGGTTGGGGAGAGGTGAGTGCGCTACACCAATAAAGCTCCACAAAATATATTTTAAGGACTGGTATAGGTGTACTATTTGGGGTGCAGTATATAGGGGTGTAATACACGCATAAAATACTTTCAAATATAGAAAGCATAGTATAGTGCATTTCTACTGTGCAGCATTGTGACTGCTGAGCGGTCTTGCAGTGATACTACAAAGAGTGACAAACGCAATTATAAAAAAGTATTATAACTGGTGTGATAGACCAGTGGCCCCCCAAAAAGACAGATTGAAGCGGGGTGTTATATAACTTCTTCCACATATACTGCACTTCTCTAGAGACTTTTGTCACAGGGTCATTTAAAAAAATGACAGGCAGAGGAAGAGGCAGGCCCTTCCGCAGGGGTGGTAGGAGTAGGGCAGGATTACCAGGCCGGAGTCAAAGTGGGAAGTTGCAGATGGCGTGTTCGTTTACGTCAAAGGATGCACCAGACTTGGTTGAGTGGCTCACTCAGCCTTACTCTTCTGCACCCTCCTCATCCTCTCTATCTGCACCCTCTTCACTCTCTGCTGTGTGCACCCCAAAGACACTACCACCAACACCACCACCACCATATACCCTCCGCTTGAGTCACAGGAATTATTTTCCGATCCATCACAAGACATTTCCGATGCGCAGGCATTCTTGACATTGGATCAGGAAGAGGAGGTAGCAACAAACGCCACTCAGCAGTCTGACAACAGTACCCAGATCAGCCCAAGGAGGTTGGTCCCCGCTGTTGCTGCCTACTCCGAGATCTCTAATGTTAGTGGTGGGGAAGGTGACGTCGATGATGACGTGTCTATGGACGTCACGTGGGTGCCCACAAGAGAGGACCAGGAGGGGAGTTCAGAGGGAGAGATGGACCAGCAGATAGGGAGGAGAGGCAGGCGGAACTTACATTGCACAGGAGGGACAAACCAAACTGCTAATGTATCAGGACTCAGAGCGAGCCATCAACCATGTACGGTCACATCTGGCGCTCCCAGGATGCCGGCACATGGCTCCGCAGTGTGGGCTGTTTTTAACGCGTCCGCTGCTGACATTAGTGTTGCCATCTGCAGCCTTTGCAGTCAATGCATAAATCGCGGTAAGCCCAACACTCACCTAGGGACGACCGCCTTAAGGAGGCACATGAACTCCCATCACTGAGCCCAGAGCAACGCCATCAGAACCCACAAAGCCACACTCCAGGCTCTCACCATCCAGCCTCTTCTACTTCTCCTTCTCCTCTCTCCTCACAATTGTCCTCCACTCCACCTTCCATCATCCCATCCCCAAGTTTTTCTGGAAAAAGGCAGGCTTCCATGGGCCAAATGTTCGAGTGTAAAAGAATGATGACGCCGGATAACCCTCTTGCCCAACGGTTGACCGCTGGCTTGTCAGAACTGATAGCCCGCCAACTACTGCTATATAAGCTGGTGAACTCGGAGGCCTTTCGAAAATTTGTGGCCATTGGAACACCACAATGGAAGGTCCCAGGAAGGAAATATTTCTCCCAGAAGGGCATCCCAGAGCTATATGGCCATGTTCAGCGGCAAGTGAATGTATCTCTGGCTGGCACACAGTGTCGGTGCAAAGATACATCTGACCACAGAAACGTGGTCTAGCAAACACGGGCAGGGAAGGTATATTACTTTTACTGCCCACTGGGTGAACCTTCTGACGGGCGTCAAGCATGTAACCCGTGGCACCCGTGTAGATTTGTTTTTTCTGCCATGGATTGCATGCAGGCCTGCCTCTTCTTCTCCTCCTCCTCCTCCTACTCCATCCTCCCTGTCCTCCTCGGCTGACTCCTCCTTTTCCGCTGCTACCATCTCTTCCGCTGCACCGCCCAAGATCCCCAGAACCTATTCGACATGCCAGGTGAGACGTTGCTATGCTGTGCTGCGTCTGTTGTGCCTGGAAGCCAAGAGCCACACTGGCCCTGCACTCCTTTCAGCTTTGCGTTCACAGGTAGATCAGTGGCTAACACCGCTCAATTTGACAGTTGGTAAAGTGGTGTGCGACAAGGGTGCCAATCTGCTGAGCGCGTTGAAACAGGGCAAAATTACACACGTGCCATGCATGGCACACGTCTTGAACTTGGTCGTGCAGCGATTTGTTGTCAAATACCCTGGGGTCCAGGACGTCTTGCGGCAGGCAAGGAAAATCTCGGCCCATTTCAGAAGATCTTACACGGCCATGGCTCGCCTTGCTGACATTCAGCGGCGACACAATCTGCCGGTCAGACGTCTTATTTGTGACTGCCCTACACGATGGAACTCAACCTTGTATATGCTTGATAGGCTGCTCCAGCAGAAACGCGCAGTTAACGACTACCTGTACGAACTCTGCGCCAGAACAGGTTCTGCTGAGCTTGTTTTTTTTTCACCGTGTCAGTGGCTGCTCATGCGCGACGCATGCAGACTTTTGCGGCCATTTGATGAGATCACCAAACTGGTTAGTCGCAGCCATGGTGCCATCAGTGACATTGTACCTTACGCCTTCTTTATGGAGCGTGCATTGCGTTGTGTCATTGATCAAGCCGTCGAGGAGCAGGAGTAGGAAGATGAGAAAGTCGCAATGCTGGATGAATTCCCAGGGGGGGCTACTCTATCTGAGACATGTCAACAACAGGAGTCTGAAGAGGAGTCAGAGGAGGATGGTGCCGGGGCGGATGAGGAGGAGCAAGAAGTGCATGCTTTAAACCTTTCTGGGATCCCTGTTATTGTCCGTGGATGGGGGGAGAGAATGAGGACCACATTATCCTGGATGATGAGCAGGAGCCAGGCCATCACACCGCTTCCAGTTTAGTGCAAATGGGGGCCTTCATGCTCCAGTGTTTTAAGAGGGACCCCCCTATAAAAAGCATAAAGGACCATTACTGGGTGGCAACGTACTTGGACCCCCGGTACAAACAAAAAATGGCGGAAATGTTACCACCATCACAGAGGGCTGTCAGAATGGAGCACTTCCAGGCCTTGCTTAGAGAAATGCTGCATTCTGCTTTTGCATGCACTGGCAGAGGAATTTCCACTCACAGAGAAACAGTTGCGGGTACCAAACCAACAGCACCTGCAAGAAGAGGGCGGTTTGAAGATGTGTTGGTCACTTCTGATATGAAATTATTCTTTCAGCCGACCCATCGACAGGTGTCATCCAGATCCAGCATCAGGGAATGCCTAGACCGGCAGGTGTCCGACTACATCGGGTTAACGGCCGATGTGGACGCTCTGAGAAGAGATGAACCCCTGGACTACTGGGTGGGCAGGCTTGACCTCTGGCCAGAGCTTGCACAATTTGCAATGGAACTGTTGGCTTGCCACTCGTCCAGTGTCCTGTCCGAAAGGACGTTCAGCGCAGCAGGGGGGATCGTGACCGATAAGCGCACTCGCCTAGCTCACGACAGTGTTGACTACCTCACATTTATAAAAATGAATGAGGCATGGATCTCTGAGGAATTCAACACATGTGACCAGTAGACCATGTATATGCATAACTGTCTAAACGATTTATATAATGTAGCACACGGACCTTTTTTTCTACCTTTGGCTCACTTGTAGAAAAAAAGCACACCGTACTATATGCCCGTACCCCTTCTGTTTGAAGAGGTTGAGCGGTGTCATATTTTTGGGTCCCGCAGCGAGTTGCTTCCTTCCACTGGTTCTCCCCTCTAGAGTTTAGAGGCAAGTCTTTACCTTTTCCAAAGAAGGCCAATGTCCACACCACGCTTCAACTCCAACACAAGTTTATTTTGCTTTTATGCTTCAGTAACCAGAGAGTTGAAAAGAGAAAGGGGTTAGCAGATAGAACTGATTTAGGCACACTCTTGGCTTCATCGCCACTCCGTCCCGAGTGGGTACAGCTCACCCGGATAGTCACCCAATGGCACTAGCAGCCGGCATGTAGCTCGAACAGTGACTTAGTCCCCTCCAAGGACAAAGTCAAGGAGATCCCTCCTTAGGTAGCAGGCTAGCAGCACTCCGCAAAGGCAGTCTGCGGAGCAAGGAATCCTTCCCTCCGACAGGTCACCAGGCCTCTCCAGAGACAGCAATCTTTATCACTCACCTCCTATTATGGGACCGATCCTCCCCTGGCTTCCTCTTAGTCAGTGCGGTCGCCCTCCCCTGGGCTCCCTGGGTTTCCTTTCTGGCTTTGTAGACCCAGCTAAAGGTACTGGGCCTACCTGGAACTCCGCAGCCTCGGGCTGAAGGTGCCTGGCCAAGACCCCACAGTCAATGCTTGTATCCCCCATCGAGGGGATACACTCCTCTGGGTACAGGTCCCCGGGTATTCGCGCCCAGAACAATGGCGTCTGCCCCTTTTGTACCCTCTTCAGGCATGCACAGAGGGTAGACCACGCTCACTGCACGGCTGCCGAGAGAGGACACCCAATAGCCACTCCATCACCTGTGGTTCAACCCCGGGTACAAGTGTCAGCACCACCTATACACCTAAGGGGAACTGCACGCCAGGTGAAGCAACAGCAAGGCAGAGTCCAAACAATTAAAAGACCCCAGCCAACTATTGCTCAGGTGACGGTCACCCCTAAATTTGGGATACCCGCTACAATAACAAATAATAATACAAAAAAAATTAAAAATGATGGCAACTTTTCCAATAGCAGGATCATCTCCTGCATCCCCTTCATAGCCTGGTCTTGCGTCTCTTCCATGGCCTTCATGCGCTCCTGAATTGACAAAATTTTGCAGAATGCTTGTCGTTGTCGATCTCAAATTCGCTTAATACTTCTGGTATGTCATTGTCCATGTTGTGGGACTATGTGTGCACAGCTAGTAAGTATTTTGTGGCTGCAAATATGACCTGGAGGTTTTTAATGTTCGCCTGCCAATCAATGGGGCCCACCGCAAACTTGCGGTTCGTGAACGTTTGCGCGATCGCGTCGAGAACCGTCCCGGCAGATGTTTGTCCATCACTACAGCCTGGGCGTACATCCAGCACTGCAGTATCACATGGTGATGTGGCGAGTCCCATAAGTGCAGTTCAAGCTGGCGAGGTGGCAAGCACAAGTAGGGTCCCGCTGCCACCAAGAAGAAGACAAAGGCAGGCCCGTCGTGCCCATAGTGCCCTTCCTGCAGAATTCGCCTATCCTGATTGGGTGCCCAACACTTCTGCAGAACCCGTACTTCCCCCATTCACTGCCCAACCCGGTATTCAGGTGGAAACTTGATTTTTATTTGCTGTTTTCACGGAAGATCTCTATAGATCTATTGTGGACCAGAGTAATTTCATCGCCGCTAATCCCCAATTGCCTTCCATTGCCAGAGATTGGAAACCAATTACGGTTTCCGAATCTAAAACCTTTCTGGGCCTCTCCCTCAACATGGGCACACATAAATTCTTGTCAATGCGCGCCTATTGGTCCACGCGCCCTATTGCTATCATAGGGGATATTTACATTCCCTGAGATAACAATAAAAATGGTAAAAAAAAATAAAAATGGAAGGAACAGTTTAAAAATAAAATAAAAAAGCAAAATAAATAATAAAAAAAAAAGCACCCCTGTCCCCCCCTGCTCTTGCGCAAAGGTGAACGCAAGCGTCGGTCTAGCGTCATATGTAAACAGCAATTGCACCATGCATGTGAGGTATCCCCGCGAAGGTCAGATCAAGGGCAGTAATTTTAGCAGTGGACCTCCTCTGTAAATCTAATGTGTTAACCTGTAAAGGCTTTTAAAAATGTATGTAGTTTGTCGCCGCTGCGCGTTTGTGCGCAATTTTAAAGCATGTCGTGTTTGGTATCCATGTACTCGGCCTAAGATCATCTTTTTTATTTCATCAAACATTTGGGCAATATAGTATGTTTTAGTGCATTAAAAATAAAAAAAGTGTGTTTTTTCCCCAAAATATGCGTTCGAAAAATCGCTGCGCAAATACTGTGTGGAAAAAAAACTGCAACACCCACTATTTTAATCTGTAGGGCATTTGCTTTAAAAAAATATATAGTGTTTGGGGGTTAAACGTAATTTTCTTGCAAAAAAAAAATGTTTTCATGTGAACAAAAAGTGTCAGAAAGGGCTTTGTCTTCAAGTGGTTAGAAGAGTGGATGATGTGTGACATAAGCTTCCTAATTTTGTGCATAAAATGCCAGGACAGTTCAAAACCCCCCCAAATGACCCCATTTTGGAGAGTAGACACCCCAAGCTATTTGCTGAGAGGCATGTTGAGCCCATTGAATATTTTTTTTTGTCCCAAGTGATTGAATAATGACACTTCTCACTGCCTGTCACTGTTTCAGAGGCCATGGAATGCCCAGATGGCACCAACCCCCCCCCCCCCCAAATGATCCCATTTTGGAAAGTAGACACCCCAAGCTATTTGCTGAGAGGTATGGTGAGTATTTTGCAGATCTCGCTTTTTGTCACAAAGTTTTGAAAATTTAAAAAAGAAAAAAAATATATATATTTTTTTTCTTTCTTCATTTTCAAAAACAAATGAGAGCTGTTAAATACTCACCATGCCTCTCAGAAAATAGCTTGTGGTGTCTACTTTCCAAAATGGGGTCATTTGGGGGGGGTTTTGTGCTATCTTGGCATTTTATGGCCTTCAAAACTGTGATGGGTAGTGAGGAGTGAAATCAAACATTTACACCCTTAGAAATCCTGAAGACGGTGATTGGTTTTTGGGGCCCCTTACGCGGCTAGGCTCTCAAAAAGTCCCACACATGTGGTATCCCCGTACTCAATTTAATCACTTGGGACAAAAAAAAAAAACATTCAACGGGCTCAACATTCCTCTCAGCAAATAGCTTGGGGTGTCTACTTTCCAAATTGGGGTCATTTGGGGGGATTTTGTGCCATCTTGGCATTTTATGGCCTTCAAAACTGTGATAGGTAGTGATAGGTAGTGAGGAGTGAAATCAAAAATTTATGCCCTTAGAAATCTTGAAGGCGTGATTGGTTTTCAGGGTCCCGTACGCGGCTAGGCTCCCAAAAAGTTCCACACATGTGGTATCCCTGTGCTTGGGAGAAGCAGCAAAATGTATTTTGGGGTGCAATTCCACATATAACCATGGCATGTGTGAGCAATATATCATTTAGTGACAACTTTTTGTAATTTTTTTTTTTTTTGTCATTATTCAATTATTTGGGACAAAAATGTTCAATGGGCTCAACATGCCTCTCAGCAATTTCTTTGGGGTGTCTACTTTCCAAAATGGGGTAATTTGGGGGGGTTTGTACTGCTCTGCCATTTTAGCACCTCAAGAAATGAGATAGGCAGTCATAAATTAAAAGCTGTGTAAATTCCAGAAAATGTACCCTAATTTTTAAACGCTATAACATTTGCGCAAACCAATAAATATACGCTTATTGACATTTTTTTTTTACTAAAGACATGTGGATGAATTAATTTTGGCCTAAATGTATGACTAAAATTGAGTTTATCAGATTTTTCTTATAACAAAAATTAGAAAATATATTTTCTGTTAAAAAATTTCGGTCTTTTTCCGTTTATATCGCAAAAAATAAAAATCGCAGAGGCAATCAAATGCCATTAAAAGAAAGCTCTATTTGTGGGAAGAAATTTGGGTACAACATTGCATGTCCGCGCAATTTCCAGTTAAAGCAGTGCAGTGCCAAATTGTAAAATCACCTCTGGTCTTTATGCTGCGTATTGGTCCGGGGCTTAAGTGGTTAAATGACCCTGTTGGAAGGGTTATCCTGTATTGTCACATCCTGTGTGGTCAGATCCTTGTATGGTCAGATCCTTATAAGGTCATCTTCCTGAGTGGAGCTGACATGCTGTGACATCACTTCCTGTTAACTTCTTTTTGTGATGGTGACATCACTTCCTGTGGTAATTTAATAAAAGATCGAGGCAGACTGGTCTCTAGTCAGTGATGCTGAGATGCTGAGGACATAAGCAGTCTGATGATGTTTCTTTACTTGAATGAATGGGAAAGCGAATGAATGGTGAGTGGACTTTTAGCTTGAGATGCATTATATCATTAAGACAAAATGTGTTATTATTAGAGACACGAGATTTGGCTGTGTGCTCTGCATACAGCCTTATTTCGCTAACAATAACCATCATCTACTAGAAGGGATTATCTATCTTAAGTAGTGATGAGCTTCGCGTTCGAGTCAAACTCATGTTCGACTCGAACATTGTCTGTTTGGCCGTTCGCCGAATTTCGAACAATATGGGTCGATGGCGCCAAATTTGAGTGGCGCGTCATGGCCCATAATTCACTGCGTCATCGCAGTGCACTGTTGGCTGATGATTGGCCAAGCATGCACTATGACCCGCATGCTTCACAGCGCCGCAGTACATAGAGCCGTAATTGGCCAAAGGCAGGGTGCCTTTGGCCAATCATGGCTCAGGGGGACTAAGTACACGCCCCCACACTATATAAGGCCCCATGTAGTGTGTTCCGGCGTTAAAAGAGAGAGATTGAGAAAGAGAGAGTGTCATTTCATTTCAGTTACTTAAAACAGGCAGGCGATTGAGTTATCTGCAGTCAGTGTATTTAGTATATATATGCACCCCAGGCGTTGTATACACTGTGTTCAGTTTTGCTAGATCCGTTCCTGTTCTACTGTTGCTAAGATACTACAGGCAGGCAGTTGATTAAGTAAGCTGCTGTATATCACTCAGTATACTGTATTCAGTTTAGCTACACTGCAGACTGTTCCAATCCTGTTCTACTGTTGCTAAGATACTACAGGTAGGGATGAGCTTCGAGTTCGAGTCAAACTCATGTTCGACTCGAACATTGCCTGTTTGCCCGTTCGCCGAACAGCGAACAATTTGGGGTGTTCGCGGCAAATTCGTAAAGTCTATGGGAGAAATCTAAGGTGCTAATTTTAAAGGCTTATATGCAAGGTATTGTCATGAAAAGTGTTTGGGGATCCAGGTCCTGCCCCAGGGGACATGTATCAATGCAAAAAAAAGTTTTAAAAACTAACGTTTTTTCGAGAGCAGTGATTTTAATAATGCTTAAAGTGAAACAATAAAAGTGAAATATTCCTTTAAATTTCGTACCTAGGGTGTGTGTATAGTATGTAATGTGGAAATATCTGCACTACCCCCCCAAAAAAACACCTAAAATCACATCCAAGTGAAAAAAAATTGAAAATGGGCAGGATCAAAATCCTAAAAAAATTGGAAAAACCCCCTAAGGTGAAGAAAGTGATGGTGCTGCAATTATTAATAGTTAGAATATAAACTACAATGAAATGTTAAATGTGAATATAATGCGCATCCTTAACTGAAACAATGAAGTGTATAAGACAATGGGGCTGATTTACTAATAACAGTGCACTGCGCTGGTTCTAAACTTAATTGGTGCGCCAGATAACTCCTTCACTGGGTGCAGGAACCAGCGGCGCACTGTTATAGTAAATACAAATGTCAGCGGCGCTCTATTGAAAATGAATGGTTCCCTATGGGAGCCCATTGACTTGAATAGAGGTCGCCCGGGAAGTTGGATGAAGCGTATCCGACTCGCGGGGCGACTCGTGTGCCGGCTGACACAGGGACAGCGCGACTTTGCCAGGCAACTTGGACACGACCTGAGCGCGTGAAGCAGCCACTCAAGTCGTGTCCTAGAGGCGACTAGCTGGCCGAGAATGTCTCCAGCGCGATGGCATCGCGCTGGTTCTCGGCGGCCTCGCTGTCCCGTGTTTGGTATGAATCATGAAGGGGAACTCCACGCCGAATTTTAATGAAAAAAACGGCGTGGGGGTTCCCCTCCAGGAGCATACCAGGCCCTTAGTTCTGGTATGGATTTTAAGGGGAACCCCCTAGGCCGAAAAAACGGCGTGGGGGTCCCCCCGAAATCCATACCAGACCCTTAGGTCTGGTATGGATTTAAAGAGAAACCCCCTAAGCCGAAAAAACATTGTGGGGTTCCCCCCAAAATCCATACCAGACCCTTATCTGAGAACGCAACCTGGAAGGCCGCAGAGGAAGAGGAGGGGACGAGAGCGCCCCCCCACCTCCTGAACCGTACCAGGCCGCATGCCCTCAACATGGGGGGTGGGTGCTTTGGGGCAGGGGGGCGACCTGCGGCCCCCCCACTACAAAGCACCCTGCCCCCATGTTGATGGGGACAAGGGCCTCTTCCCGTCAACCCTGGCCGTTGGTTGTCAGGGTCTGTGGGCGGCGGGCTTTTCGGAATCCGGGAGCCCCCTTTAATAAGGGGGCCCCCAGATCCTGGCCCCCCACGCTATGTGAATGAGTATGGGGTACATCGTACCCCTACCCATTCACCTGGTGGCAAAAAAAGGTAATAAAAAACACAACACAGGTTTTTAAAGTAATTTATTAGGCAGCTCCGGGGGTCTTCCTGCCGGGCGCCCCGCTATCTTCTTCCAGCTCTTTTGCTAGCGGGGTCCCGGGCTTCCTCGCCGTCTTCTTCCGACTTCGGGGGTCTTTCTGCCGGGCGCCCCGCTATCTTCTGGCAGCTCTTTTGCTAGCGGGGGTCCCGGGCTTCCTCGCCGTCTTCTTCTGTCTTCGGGGGTCTTTCTGCCGGGCGCCCCGCTATCTTCTGCCAGCTCTTTTGCTAGCGGGGGTCCCGGGCTTCCTCGCCGTCTTTTTCGACTTCGGGGGTCTCTTGTTCTGTTCTCCGATTCTTCTCCGGTATCTTCTCCACGATCTCCGGTTCTTTCTGTCTTCTGCCGGGCGCCCCGCTATCTTCTTGCAGCTCTTTTGCTAGCGGGGGCCGGTCTTCTTCGTCGCCTTCTTCCCTCTTCTCTTCGCCCGATGTTGCCTCGTCTCTGTCCACCGCCGCAATGCTCTGTCTGAGCAGCGGTGCCACTTTTATTGGCATGGGGCGCGGTCACCGGCTGATGCCACCGCTGACCCTGCCCCCGTATGATGTCACAGTCCCAGGGAATGATGGGACTGTGACGTGAAACGGGGGCGGGGTCAGCGGTGGCATCAGCCGATGACCACGCCCCATGCCAATAAAAGTGGCACCGCTGCTCAGACAGAGCATTGCGGCGGTGGACAGAGACGAGGCAACATCGGGCGAAGAGAAGAGGGAAGAAGGCGACGAAGAAGACCGGCCCCCGCTAGCAAAAGAGCTGCAAGAAGATAGCGGGGCGCCCGGCAGAAGACAGAAAGAACCGGAGATCGTGGAGAAGATACCGGAGAAGAACCGGAGAACAGAACAAGAGACCCCCGAAGTCGGAAGAAGACGGCGAGGAAGCCCGGAACCCCCGCTAGCAAAAGAGCTGGCAGAAGATAGCGGGGCACCCGGCAGAAAGACCCCCGAAGTCGGAAGAAGACCCCCGGAGCTGCCCAATAAAATACTTTTCAAACCTGTGTTGTCTTTTTTATTGACTTTTTTGCCACCAGGTGAATGGGAAGGGGTACAATGTACCCCATACTCATTCACATAGGGTGGGGGGCAGGTATCTGGGGTCCCCCTTATGAAAGGGGGCTCCCGGGTTCTGATAAGCCCCCCGCCCGCAGACCCCGACAACCAACGGCCAGGGTTGTCGGGAAGAGGCCCTTGTCCCCATCAACATGGGGGCAGGGTGCTTTGGGGTGGGGGGGCGTAGGTCGCCCCCCTGCCCCAAAGCACCAAACCCCCCATGTTGAGGGCACGCGGCCTGGTACGGTTCAGGAGGGAGGGGGGCTGCTCTCTCGTCCCCCCCTCTTCCCCTGAGGCCTGCCAGGTTGAGTGCTCGGATAAAGGGTCTGGTGTGTATTTTTAGGGGACCCCACGCTAATTTTCTTTTTTGTTTTTGGCGCAGGGTTCCCCTTAAAATACATACCAGACCTGAAGGGCCTGGTATGGATTCTGGGGGACCCCCACGCCATTTTTTTTCTTCTTGGGGGGTCCCCTTTGAATCCATACTAGACCCAAGGGCCTGGTATGGACCTGGGGGGGGACCCCACACTGTTTTTTTTCTAGTTTTTTTTTTTTTACATTTCCTTTAACAATCAGCTATAAACAGGTAAAACAAAAATTCGCGGTACTTGCGTTTTGGATGCGGGTCCATTGAATTCTATTACATCCAAAACACTGTTTTTGGCCTGGCAAAAAAAATCTGCAGTTGCGTTTAAAATTGTTTTTCACAAAGCCTAAAAATGCCTTCAGACGCCAAAGATTTCCACGTTTCAGACGCGGTACCAGCGTTTAGCCGCATTTTAGTTTAGAAGTGTTTTTAAAGGTGACCTATTTTTTTACATTGATAAACTCCAAATTTATGGCAAATGAGGAAAAACCATAATATATATATATATATATATATATATATATATATATATATATATATATATATATAAGAAATTGCTTCAATTGCATTGTGGACAATCCACAACTTGGGGCAGCTGACGTGGCAAGTGGACAGTCCACATCTTGTGGCAAGTGATGTGGCAAGTGACACGCTAAATACAACTACACTGCTGCTCTCAGCTGCTGGTATCACTGTGGTCTCACAAAATAGCTAAAATCGTAAATAATACTGTTTTTGGAGCTTAGGGCGGCTCCTTATCATATACACGCAAATGTGGTAAAACACGACATGCAAACGCCACAAAGCGCGCCTTTCTAAACGCCACTTTCAACCTTAGTTCTGAACACTTTGCACCAGCGTCCCGTCTACATGGGGCCTAAAAACGCCTATGCCATTTACAGCTCAAAAACGCCATAGTGGCCATGAGGCCATAGGCTAACATGGAGAGATGTTTTTAACCACTTAACGACCGCTCACTGTATATGTACGTCGGCAGAATGGCACCGACAGGCACAATCACGTACAGTGTACGTGATTGCCTTTGTACAGTTGGGGGGTCCGATCGGACCCCCTCCTATACAGTGAGCAGTCGGTATTAGTTGGGGAGCGATCCGACATGAGGGGACGGCCGTTCGATTCCGGCCACCCCCCCGCGATCGCTCCTGGCGAATGGAAATGCTTCCTCTGCTGTGTAATGTAAACACAGGCAGAGGAAGCAGGAGGAAGTGATGTCATCTCTCATGCGGCACTCACATATACCGAGCGCCGTACAAGAGAAGACATACAGGTTAGTGCACAAACAGCACACTAACACCAGGACACATAGGCACACAAATCGCCCCCCCCAGGCCCCCCCCCAGATCACCCCCCAGCCCCCAGTCACAGTGTCACTGATCGCAGTGACCATTTATTTACTGATCACTGCAATCAGTGACATTTGTGACTGTAAAAGTGTCACTACATTTAGTTTTAGGTCCAGTGTAGCCCCCTAACCCCCCCTAATAAAGGTTTAACCCCCTGATCACCCCCCAGATAACCCTTTCATCCCCTAGCACCGCCGTCGCTAAGTGATCATTTTTCTGATCGCTGCCTTAGCGGCGGTGATGCAGATCGATAGCCAGTAATTTTTTTTAGGATCGCCGCAGGTTTTTATAGTGTCAGGTACCCCCATAAATGATCTAATAAAGGTTTAACCCCCTTGATCGCCACCCAGGTAACCCTTTCACCCCCTATCACCACTGTCGCTAAGCGATCATTTTTCTGATCGCTGTCTTGGCGTCGGTGATGCAGATCGGTAGCCAGTAATTTTTTTTAGGTTCGCCGCAGGCTTTTATAGCGTCAGGTACCCCCATAAATTATCTAATAAAGGTTTAACCCCCTTGATCGCGCCCCAGGTAACCCTTTCACCCCCTATCACCACTGTCGCTAAGCGATCGTTTTTCAGATCGCTGTCTTAGTGTCGGTGATGCAGATCGGTAGCCAGTATTTTTTTTTAGGTTCGCCGCACGTTTTTATAGCGTCAGGTACCCCCATATATTATCTAATAAAGGTTTAACCCCCTTGATCGCCCCCCAGGTAACCCTTTCACCCCCTATCACCACTGTCGCTAAACGATCATTTTTCTGATCGCTGTCTTAGTGTCGGTGATGCCAATCGGTAGCCAGTAATTTTTTTTAGATTCGCCGCAGGTTTTTATAGCATCAGGTACCCCCATATATTATCTAATAAAGGTTTAACCCCCTAATTGCCCCTAGTTAACCCTTTCACCAGAGATCACCATATAAGTGTTACGGGTGACGCTGGTTAGTTAGTTTGCTTTTTATAGTGTCAGGGCACCCGCCGTATATATAACCCAATAAAGGTTTAACCCCCTGATCGCCCGGCGGGTGATATCAATTAGGTTTTAGCGTCAGAGAGGGTCTGCGTCACACCCCAGGCAGCGTCAGGTTAGTGCCAGTAACGCCAACACCCACGCGTGAAGCATACACCCCCCTTAGTGGTATAGTATCTGAACAGATCAATATCTGATCTGATCAGATCTATACTAGCGTCCCCAGCAGTTTAGGGTTCCCAAAAACGCAGTGTTAGCGGGATCAGCCCAGATACCTGCTAGCACCTGCGTTTTGCCCCTCCGTCCAGCCCAGGCCACCCAAGTGCAGTATCGATCGATCACTGTCACTTACAAAACACAACACACATAACTGCAGCGTTCGCAGAGACAGGCCTGATCCCTGCGACTCCAGTGCTGTAGGAGGTGATTTCACCACCACAGTTAAAAAAAAAAAGCATATATGCCGAAGCATTGGGGCAGCAGGGGCGGAGAAGCGATTTTGCTCCTAATGCCGCGTACATACGGTCGAAATTCCGACGGAGGCTTGCCCTTGGAAAAGTCCGACCATGTGTGTGCGGCATAACTTTTTTGCGGGAGGATGCCCCCATGCTTCGGCATATATAAATGGTGCATGTATGCCCATCATTAGAAGTGGGTGGATGAAGGGCGATATTCTAATGGTGGGCATACCCACCGATCAATCTCTTTTTTCGTTCAGCCAACTGGCTGCATGAAAAAAAAAGATTACAATACATGTCTAACAAGGACCAGCAACGTACTGGTATGTTGCTGGACTTTGAATGTTTATACCAGAATGATGCCTGCGGGTTTAGGTATCATCTTGGTATCATTCTTTTCAGGCAGCGGCCAGCTTTCATGTAAAAGCAATCCTAGTGGCTAATTAGCCTCTGGACTGCTTTTACAAGCAGTGGGAGGGAATGCCCCCCCCTGGATATAAAAAGCGCCATTGGGAAATTGGGAAAGCATTTTATCACACCGATCTTGGACGACCCCAGTTTTTCCAAAAAAGAGTACCTGTCACTACCTATTGCTATCATAGGGGATATTTACATTCCCTGAGGTAACAATAAAAATGATAAAAGAAAAAAAATATGGAAGGAACAATTTAAAAATAAAATAAAAAAGCGTCGGTCTGGCGTCATATGTAAACAGCAATTGCACCATGCATGTGAGGTATCACCGCGAAGGTCAGATCGAGGGCAGTAATTTTAGCAGTAGACCTCCTCTGTAAATCTAACGGGGTAACCTGTAAAGGCTTTTAAAGGCTTTTAAAAATGTATGTAGTTTGTCGCCAATGCGCGTTTGTGCGAAATTTTAAAGCATGTCGTGTTTGGTATCTATGTACTCGGCCTAAGATCATCTTTTTTATTTCATCAAACATTTGGGCAATATAGTGTGTTTTAGTGCATTAAAATTAAAAAAAGTGTATTTTTTCCCTAAAAAATGCGTTTGAAAAATCGCTGCGCAAATACTGTGTAGAAAAAAAATGCAATACCCACCATTTTAATCTGTAGGGCCTTTGCTTTAAAAATATATATAATGTTTGGGGGTTCAACATAATTTTCTTGCAAAAAAAAATATGTTTTCATGTAAACAAAAAGTGTCAAAAAGGGCTTTGTCTTCAAGTGGTTAGAAGAGTGGATGTAAGCTTCCTAATGTTGTGTATAAAATGCCACAGTTCAAAACCCCCCCAAATGACCCCATTTTGGAAAGTAGACACCCCAAGCTATATACTGAGAGGCATGTCGAGTCCATGGAATATTTTATATGTTGACACAAGTTGCGGAAAAAAGACAATTTTTTTTTTTTTTTTTTGCACAAAGTTGTCACTAAATGATATATTGCTCAAACATGCTATGGGCATATGTGGAATTACACCCCAAAATACATTCTGTTGCTTCTCCTGAGTACGGGGATACCACATGTGTGAGACTTTTTGGGAGCCTAGCCGCGTACGGGACCCCAAAAACCAAGCACCGCCTTCAGGCTTTCTAAGGGTGTAAATTTTTGATTTCACTTCTCACTGCCTATCACAGTTTCGGAGGCCATGGAATGCCCAGATGGCACAAAACCCCCCCAAATGACCCCATTTTGGAAAGTAGACACCCCAAGCTATTTGCTGAGAGGTATTGTGAGTATGTTGCAGATCTCGCTTTTTGTCACAAAGTTTTGAAAATTAAAAAAAAAAAAAAAAATTTTCTTTCTTCATTTTCAAAAACAAATGAGAGCTGTAAAATACTCACCATGCCTCTCAGCAAATAGCTTGGGGTGTCTACTTTCCAAAATGGGGTCATTTGGGGGGGTTTTGTGCTATTTTGGCATTTTATGGCCTTCGAAACTGTGATAGGTAGTGAGGAGTGAAATCAAAAATTTTTGCACCCTTAGAAATCCTGAAGGCGGTGCTTGGTTTCCGGGGGCCCGTACGCGGCTAGGCTCCCAAAAAGTCCCACACATGTGGTATCCCCGTACTCAGGAGAAGCAGCAAAATGTATTTTGGGGTGCAATTCCACATATAACCATGGCATGTGTGAGCAATATATCATTTAGTGACAACTTTTTGTAATTTTTTTTATTTTTTTAGTCATTATTCAATCACTTGAGACAAAAAAAAAAAAATTCAATGGGCTCACAATGCCTGTCAGCGATTTCCTTGGGATATCTACTTTCCAAAATGGGGTCATTTGGGGGGGGGGTTTGTACTGCCCTGCCATTTTAGCACCTCAAGAAATGAGATAGGCAGTCATAAATTAAAAGCTGTGTAAATTCCAGAAAATGTACCCTAGTTTGTAAACGCTATAACTTTTGCGCAAACCAATAAATATACGCTTATTGACATTTTTTTTACTAAAGACATGTGGCTGAATACATTTTGGCCTAAATGTATGACTAAAATTGAGTTTATTCGATTTTTCTTATAACAAAAAGTAGAAAATATCATTTTTTTTCAAAATTTTCGGTCTTTTTCCGTTTATATCACAAAAAATAAAAATCGCAGAGGCAATCAAATACCATTAAAAGAAAGCTCTATTTGTGGGAAAAAAAGGATGCAAATTTCGTTTGGGTACAACATTGCATGTCTGCACAATTTACAGTTAAAGCAGCGCAGTGCAAAATTCTGAAATCACCTCTGGTCCTTTAGCTACCAAATGGTCCAGGGCTTAAGTGGTTAAGCTGCAAAAAACGCTCAAACAAGCAGCTGGAAAAATGTCCGTGTGCATGTAGCCTTATATTAACCACTTGCCCAGACCAAGTTTCACATTTTAGCGCTGATGCACTTTCAATGACAATTGCGCGCTTATACAACACTGTAACCCAATTAAAATGTATTATTTCTTGGCACACAAATAGAGCTTGCTTTTGGTGCTATTTGATCACCTTTGTTTTTTTTTTCTATAAATACAAAAGACCGAGTTTAAAAAAACAAAAAATGATATTTTAACCACTTCAGCACTGGGCCTATTCTGGCACTTCTCTCCTTCATGTAAAAATCATAAATTTATGGCTATAAAATTACTTCAAAACACCAAACATTATATATGTTTTTTGAGCAGACACCCTAGGGAATAAGATGGCTGTCATTGCAAATTTTTATCTCGCTGGGTATTTGCGCAATAAATTTTCAAACGCCTTTTTTTTGGTAAAAATATTACAAAACAGTAAAGTTACGGCCAATTTTTTGGTATAATGTGAAAGATGTTGTTATGCTGAGTAAATAGATACCTAACACGTCACGCTTAAAAATTGCGCACACTCATGGAATGACACCAAACTTCAGTAATTAAAAATCTCCCTAGGCGATGCTTTAAATTTTTTTACACGTTACCATTTTGCCATTACAGAGGAGGTCTAGTGCTAGAATTGTTGTACTTGTTCTAACGCACGCAGCAATACGTCACATGTGTGGTTTGAACGGCGTTTATATATGTGGGCGGGACTTACGTGTGTGTTCGCTTCTGAGCGCGAGCTACTGGGGACATGGGCGTTTTTTCTTATTTTTGCTTATTTTATGTTTTTTTACTTTTTTTGTGTTTCTTACTCTTTTTTAATTTTTTTTGTTTTTTGGATCACTTTTATTCCTATTACAAGGAATGTAAACATCCCTTGTAATAGGAATGTGTGTGACAGGTCCTCTTTATGGAGAGATGCGGGGTCAATAAGACCCCACATGTCTCCTCCATTCTGGAAAGCATGATATTGGTCAAAAAAATTCACCAATCTCATGCTGACAGCCGAGATCACGGCTTGTTTAACATACAGGAACACGGCGTGATGTCATAACATCGCGCCCGGGCCTCCGACGGTCATAGAGATGACTGGTGACCATCTGGTCACCAGTCATCTCCAAATCGTTCTCCGAGCCCAAGATGGCACGGGAGAGCCCGGAGAAGCACCGGATGGTGGCAAGAGGGGGGGAGAGAACGTCCCCTCCCGCCAACTATAAGAACGATCAAGCGGCGGAACTGCCACTATGATCGTTTTATTGTGCACATAATCGCCGGCTGAAATGAATGATATCTGAATGATGCCTGCAACTGCAGGCATCATTCAGATGTCACCGCACAAAGCCAAGGATGTCATTTGACGGTGGGCGGTAGGAAACTGGTTAATATTTTTTTAAAAAGGTAATTTTTCTTCTTCATTGATGTACACTGATGAGGCTGCACTGATGGGCACCGATAAGGTGGCAAGGGTGGGCACTGAGCGGTGGCATTGCTAGTTGGCACTGGTGGGCATTGAGAAGTGGCACTGCTAGGTGGCAATGATAGTTGGCAGTGATAGGCACTGATAGGCATCACTGCTAGGTGCCACTGATTGGCACCAGTGGTGGCCATTGATAGGTGGCACTGGCAGGGGCTACTAATTGACGCAGAATTGCCTCTTCCTCTTCGGGCCCCATGTCCCTTGCACATAAGCCGGTGATTGCCTTTTTTTATGCTCACGCCGTCAGCACAAGGAGAAAACAAAAACCATTACCCAGCTTTTGTTTACATCACGTGATCAGCTGTCATTGGCTGACAGCTGATCACATGGTAAAGGGCAGGGATCGGCCCCTTACTCGGATCTGTCATCACCTGAGTCTCAGTGACTCTGTGACCACAGAGCGCGCAAAGGGGAGGACGTTTATTGACGGACTCCCGGCAATTGAGGACCATGCTGTGGCCGTCGATCAGTTATAGTGCTGATCTCAAGTGATTAAAGAGGGCCTAAATGGGCCATTGACATGCATCACAATTCAACTTAGGAATGTGTCTTTGAAAAGTTAAACTAAATAATTTGGCCACTTTATCCTTCCAAATAATTCACTTCCTGTCACATAGCCACACAGGAAGTGAGGGATAATCCCTAACAATGTCTTTCCTTGGGGACACACAGGTCAGTCTAAATACTTTCCCCATTATGCACATTGCACTCCAGCATATTGCGGGGTACACCACAAATTATTAGGTAGTTTGGGCTTTGGGGTTTATTTACTAAAGGCAAATCTACTTTGCACTACAAGTGCACTTGCTGTATATCTGAGGGGGACATGCAAGCAAAAATAAAAAAACACCATCTTTGCTTTTACATGATTGTAACATCCAATACTTTCCATCAGATTTTCAGCAGCAACACTTTTACTGCAGAGTGGATTTGTCTTTACTAAACCCCAAACTATACAATGATTTGGGGTGTACACAACAAAGTGCTAGAGTGCAATTTGCTTAATGGGAACACTAGTTAGATTGATTTGTGTGTCCCCAAGAAAAGACATTGGTAGGGTTTTACCTTCACTTCCTGTTTAGCTGTGTGACAGGAAGTGAAGCCAATTTTAAGAAAAAGGAGACAAAGCCCAAACTTTCAAAAAAAAACACACACGCAGGGGTTCTAACACTTACTTTATTTCCCTCAAAATGCCCACAATTAGAATTGTATTGCCTTGAGCTATTTTTAAGTGCAGTGTTCTAAATCAGTGCTTCTCAAGTACCCCCAACAGGCCATGTTTGCAGGTTTTCCTTCATGTTGCACATGTGCTTTAAATCACAGTCAATGGTTTTGAATTTTGGACAGCAATTCTCGATAAGATAAATTCACAAAACATGTCCTGTTGGGGGTACTTGAGGACTGAGGCTGAGAACCACTGCAGTAAAAAAGGAAAATTGAATACTTACCGCTCTGTATTTTTCATTTCCTGGTGACGCTCCATGGCAGCACACAATACATGCATATGCTAGCATGAAGGCACCAGATTAGACAAATCACACCTGTTTTGTTTTGACATGCCAATCAGCTGTCACATTTGTTGCAAAGAAAATACAAAACAAACATCAAAACTTTGCATCAAATTTTATTGGTCAACAAAACAAAAGGGAAGGCAAAATAAAAAACATGGTCAATTTGAAACAGTTACAGACTCAACATCTTGAGAAATTTTTGGCCAAAAATAAAATGCAGCACAGACAATTAAATCAAAGTGAACAAACAACACACATTAACATCAGAATTATCTCAGGGGAACATTTCCCCCACACAAAAAAATCCAATTCACAAAAGTTAACCAATCACCTGTTTTGCAAAGACATAACAAATAAAATACATGTGTTACAAACTCGATAAGGACACCAACATGTACATTTTGCCCCCCACACACACACTTGCCTCTTCTCAGGGCAAGCGAACGAATGTTCCCTCTGAGCTTTATATAACATATGTTTGTGTGCTAATGAGGCAATTGAAAACACATGCACAGTCCATGAAACACCCAAAATGCAAGTTCACTCAATGTAGAGACTGAAATTCAAAGTGGGCACACCTGTTAAGGATGTCCTTCAATTACTAACCCATAAAAACACTCTCTAAATGAGCATGCCCAGAAATATCCAGGTGCTGTTCACACACAAAAAGCATGCAAAAAAAAAAAAACTGGCTGGGCATGTGCAGAACAACACCAATGCAGCTAGCAAAAAATAACGCCCCCCCCCGTCCAAAATTAAGCACATCATCCAGCATGCTACAAAATTAGAGATGGGACAATCACCCCTCCCCCCCACCAACAAATACCATTGCAGTCTATGGGAACTGACTTGTTAATTTTGCGAGTCCCCACTTGGCTGGCTTATCTTCTAGTTATTGGCCTTAAAATGGGGGCCCAGGTCCCACCCTAAGGGACATATATCAATGTCACCAATTTGGAAAACAACAAAAACAAAACAAGGAGAAGTGCCTTTAAATATGCCAAATTGCTTAAGGGCCATTTCACACCACATGCAGTGCATTGCGTTTTTTAAGCATCCAAAATGCATGGAAAGTTGGTTATATGGTTCTAAATGGCAGTGTTTGTTCCAGTGCGTTCCAGTTCCACCAAAAAAGTAGAACATGCTGCATTTTACCTGCACTGGACTGTACTGAAACGCAGCAAAGTGGATCATAAACGCACTGGAACGCACCGGAACACACCTAAATGCACCAAAAACGCACTGGAACACACTTGTCCTTATCTATGGTTAATAAAAAAGAGGGGTGAAAAAAAGCACTGGACGGCATCAAAAACGTACCAAAAATGCACTGGAACGCATGAAAAACGTGCATGCAGAAAAGCACCTGGAACACATCTGGATTGCGTTTCTATGGTGTGAACTGGCCCTAGTTCACACTATAGAAACGCAGTCTGGGTGCGTTCCAGGTGCTTTTCTGCATGCGCGTTTTTGACTCATTCCAGTGCATTTTTGATGCGTTTTTGATGCAGTCCAGTGTTTTTTTCCCCCTCTTTTCACTTAGGACAAGTGTGTTGCAGTGCGTCTTTGGTGCATTTAGGTGCATTCCGGTGCATTCCAGTGCATTTTTGGTACGTTCCGTTGCGTTTTTGATGTATTTTATTGGGGTCCAGTACAGTTTTGTACCTAAAAAATGCAGCATGACCAATTTTTTTTTTGCTTTCTGAAACGCACTGGAACGGACTGCAGTGGTGTGAACTATGCCATTGGCATTAATGTGATCAACTTTCTTTGTGTTTTTCATGCATCAGAAAAATGCATTGCACTGCATCCGGTGTGAACTGGCACTAAATATCATACCCGGGGGGTGTCTATAGTATGCCTGTAAAGTAGCACATGTTTTCCATGTTTATAACAGTTTGAGAGAAAAATGACATTTCTAAAGTAAAATAATAGTCATTTAAAAGTCCTTGCGGCTGTAATGAATTGCTGGTTCCCGTCAATACAGATAAAAGTCATTGAAAGTCTTTGATTACACAAAAAACAAAAGCGTGGGGGTCCCCCAAATTCCATTACCAGGCCCTTCAGGTCGGGAATGGATATTAAGGGGAACCCCGCTGCAATTTTTTTTTTAAATGACGTGGGGTTCCCCCCCAAATATCCATACCAGGCCCTTCAGATCTGGCATGGATTTTAAGGGGAACTCCACCCCAAATTTAAAAAAAAATGGTGTGGAGTCCCCCCAAAAATCCACACCAGACCCTTATCCGAGCACATAACCTGGCCGGCCGCAGAGGAAAAGGCCTCCCTCCTGAACCGTACCAGGCCACATGCCCTCAACACCTTGCCCGGTGGTTGTGGGGGTCTGCGGGCGGGGGGCTTATCGGAATCTGGAAGACCCCTTTAACAAAGGGGACCCCCAGATCCCGGCCCCCCCTATGTGAAATGGTAATGGGGTACAAATGTACCCCTACCATTTCACAAAGAAAGTGTAAAAAATGTAAAAAATGACAAGAGTCGGTTTTTGACAATTCCTTTCTTAATGTCTTTTCCTTTCTTCCATCTTCTTCTTCCATCTTCTTCTTCCATCTTCTTCCATCTTCTTCCATCTTCTTCTTCCATCTTCTTCTTCCATCTTCTTATTTTCTCCATTCGAGTTTCTTCCTCCATCTTCATCTTCCTCTTTATCTTTATCTTCATCTTCATCTTCCTTCTTCCTTCGGTCTTCTCGTCCGCATCTTGCTCCGGCGTCTTCCCTTCTTCTTTCTTCTCCGGCCGCTCCGTTTCAATTGGAGGTTCCCGCTGTGCGACGCTTCAATTCTTCAGTTCTCCTCTGGGTCCGCTTACACCCGGTGACCCCGCCCCCTCTAAAGCAACATGGATTTCACGGGGACTTTCCCTGTGGTGTCAGAGGGGGGCGGAGCCACCGGGTGGCAGCGGACCAAGTGGAGAACTGAAGCGTCGCACAGCGGGAACCTCCAATTCAAACGGAGCGGCCGAAGAAGAAAGAAGGGAAGACGCCGGAGCAAGATGCGGACGAGAAGACCAAAGGAAGAAGAAAGATGAAGATAAAGATGAAGAGGAAGAAACCCAAATGGAGAAAAGAAAAAGATGGAAGAAGAAGAAGATGGAAGAAGAAGTTGGAAGAAGATGGAAGAAAAGAAAAGACATTAATAAAGGAATTTTCAAAAACCGGTTCTTGTCATTTTTTACATTTTTACACTTTCTTCGTGAAATGGTAGGGGTACATTTGTACCCCATTACCATTTCACATGGGGGGGCCAGGATCTGGGGGTCCCCTTTGTTAAAGGGGTCTTCCAGATTTCGATAAGCCCCCCCGCCCGCAGACCCCCACAACCACCGGGCAAGGGTTGTCGGGAAGAGGCCCTTGTCCCCATCAACATGGGGGACATCCTCCCCATGTTGAGGGCATGTGGCCTGGTACAGTTCAGGAGGGAGGGGGGCTGCTCTCTCGTCCCCCCTCTTCTCCTGCGGCCGGCCAGGTTATGTGCTCGAAAAAGGGTCTGGTGTGGATTTTTGGGGGTACTCCAGGCCATTTTTAAAAAAAAATTGGGGTGGAGTTCCCCCTAAAATCCATGCCAGATCTGAAGGGCCTGGTATGGATATTAGTTTACGTGACTTGAAATTTACTAAGATTTTGCCGGCGCAGTGGCCCGGCGCGTTTGAACCATTGAAATTCCCGCGCTGAGCTCAAAAAACCCTCCCGCAGCTCGAATCGTACTTGCCGGCGCAGCGGGCTGGTTTTGAAAAAGTTACTTTCTCACTCTATTTTGGGCATATTAGTTATTTGGGCAGGTGTCACTACACTTCCTCACATCACCCCACATCACCCCCATAATATTCTCACTTCCAGCTTCTTTATATTTAGTGTTTAACATGCCGTGCGCCAGGTCCATAGTGGCGCACTGAGCGCCTCCTCCCGTCCGCCGACAACACTATAGTAAATGGCAAATAGGGCTGCGCTACAGGCGCTAATGTTTTGTAAATACCAAAACAGCCATTGCGCACGCAGATGCGCCAATACTCATGGCGCAAACGTTTCGTAAATCAGCCCCTCTATGTCACAAATGACATATGATATGAAAAAAGTGAATAAACACCTTTAGGGTACAATGTACCACAATATGCACAAGCACATAAATAATACAAGACACAAAGGTCCGAAAATTAAGTATACAATAAAAGAGTCCTTAGGAGCAGTAAAGAAAAAAGCAACACAAAAAAATGAATGAAAAATTGAAGAGAGACCAAAAATTCTTGAAGCTTTTCAGTCCAGCAGGTGAAAAAACAATCTTTATCAGATAATGGATGTCTCCTTACCAAGAAATATGGACCCCCGTGACAGAGGTCATACGAGCTCAACACATAGGCTTCACTCAAACCGCTGCGGCAACGATCACATCATCCAAGTTCCCCCTTCCTTAGGAATGCGGCCGATGAAGTCTTTCCAAGGTATAACAACCATAGGTCACCGCTCACACATAGGTTAGGGAAATAGAAATAAAAAACTTCATGGTGCAGCAAGTTTCGTATAAAATAAACGATTTATTGATAGCTGACATCCAAAAAATAAAAGACAAGGTGCCGTTTGTATGCTAAAGCAATGTAACAAACTCCATGAATAAAAACAAACAATCAGCTGCGGCTCACGCCAGCTAGATGAAGTGTGGTGACGTCAGAATCCTGTAGCTCCACCCGACGCTGCGTTTCTCCTTACAAGTCGTCTACTGGGAAAGGAGGCTACAGAGGAGACGTCACTCACCACATTATATAGCTCGTGCAGGAGAGTGACACCGGAAGCCAGACAGGAGAGAGAAAAATAAATTGATTGTCTTAATCTCCCCTAGCTGTCCATGTCTCAATTCAAATAAGACGGTACATGTAAGCAGTATATTTCTAACTGTGCAGTATGTCACCGCTTCTTACTGATACATAGTACCAGAAAAAATACATTATATAAAAACAAATATACAAATGTAACACTTTACAACAATATCAATCCCATGATCTTTACTAAATATAAACAATGTTAAAAGTCAGTTCATGTTTCCCAACTATATCCTGCATATCACTCGGGTGTCAGTAGATTTAAACGGACCCCCCTAATGGAATTTAGAGTGCGACTCAAAAGAAAGAGCATGTTAAAGTCAATTCTCATATAAAAATGTATGTATATGAACACAAAAAAAAATTATATATAAAAAAAATATAAAGATATATTATAAAAAAATAAAATTAAAAATTAAAAATTATTATGGGTCTGACACAATAATTAAATGAATTAACTCTAACCTATATTAGTGCCTGTATATTATCCTCATTTCCCCTTGTGTGGGAAACGAGGAAAGAGGACAAAAAGGGGGGGGGGAAGGGAAAGGGGGTTGGGAAGGCAACGAAAAGGGCTAAGAAAAAATAGACAGGAAAAAATATAACAAATGAATGAGGAATAAATTAAATACAAATTGATAGAACCATTGTTAATGTATAAAAACACTAAAAATGATTCAATCACTTCATGGATGCATATTTAGGTTCCTATTATGAAGTCAATTTATTAATTTGTTAATCTTGTCACCTCTTCATCACTAAGATTAGAAACACCTTTGCGAGTTATCTCTTTCTAGATTTTTTGGGGGTTGTGCCACTCCCCTCCTCTACCTCGTCTCTAAGCCTTCCTTTTTTCCCCTGTCCCCTCCCTACAGAATTATCCATTTTGTTTCTTAGGGGTACTGCTCCAGACGGACCTTCAAATCCACGAGTTTGAAGTGGTACGGCTGATCGCAGTCCAATGTTAGGAGGATTTCTCTCCTCATTGTTTTCCTCATATCTTTGTGATGGTCCATATTGATTTCTAGTAGGAATGTCATATCCCCACGGCACCTGAGGTGAAGTAGGTGGACCCGCCAAGTGTCCATCATTCGGATAGCTCCTATATGTGGGATCATCATAAGGGCCATAATGGTCTCTATAAGGCAATCTATCAGTGGGATACATGTGTGTGTTGGATTGATATTGGTAGGACCCTTGGGGTTGTCTGTTACCCCAGTTTCCCCCGGAATTCGGGAACCTCCCTTGGTTTTTGGGATATTCGTAAGGTGGGGGGTAATAGGTATTGGGTCCATTTTCTGGTGGCCTACCAGTGTTAAGGTTACCCTTTTTCCTAGCCTGTTGTGGCGTCTTGCCCCCCCTGTTCTTCTTGGTCCTGGTTCTTTGTATCCAGGGGTGGTGGGAGGAGGGGGACCCAAAGAGGGCCTAGAATAATCCAAATTGGGTAATGTGGATGCATTGTCACTAGCCACACCCTCCTCCATACTGATAGCTTCTGGTAGGTTAGAAACACTATCATGATGGCTCTCCTGCCATTTAAAGACGTTATGGGATTTGTAATCCTCTACGTCCCTAAGATATTTTTTTCGTTTTTTTATTCTTTGCTCCTCCTCTTCTTCAATTAGAATTTCCCTCAACTCCTTGGTATATACCTGATATAAACCCTCTTTACTCATAGGGACTAGTTTTTCCTTTATATCATTGATTTCCTGCTGTAATTTGGCTACTTTAGTTCTTTTTCTGGAAAGCAAAAACTCAAGGAATGCTAATCCCACGCCATTGAAGTAGAGGAACTATTCCCTGAGTTCCGCGTCCCCCCTATCCGGGTATACATGCCACCGTAGGCTTCTGGGTATCATCTTCTCTTGGAGATACCGCTCCAAGAAAACAATATTCCAGGTGGCATGTAATTCAGATATGAGTATATTTTTTAACCTCATAAAGATTCCCCGTACACTATCAACCTCTGAACTGGTTTGATCAAAAACCTCATCAGGTTTGAGCTCGTATGACCTCTGTCACGGGGGTCGATCTTCTTGGTAAGGAGACATCCATTATCTGATAAAGATTGTTTTTTCACCTGCTGGACTGAAAAGCTTCAAGAATTTTTGGTCTCTCTTCAATTTTTCATTCATTTTTTTGTGTTGCTTTTTTCTTTACTGCTCCTAAGGACTCTTTTATTGTATACTTAATTTTCGGACCTTTGTGTTTTGTATTATTTATGTGCTTGTGCATATTGTGGTACATTGTACCCTAAAGGTGTTTATTCACTTTTTTCATATCATATGTCATTTGTGACATATTGGGGCTGATTTACAAAACGTTTGTGCCATGAGTATCGGCGCATCTGCGCGCGCAATGGCTGTTTTGGTATTTACAAAACATTAGCGCCTGTAGCGCAGCCCTATTTGCCATTTACTATAGTGTTGTCGGCGGACGGGAGGAGGCGCTCAGTGCGTCACTATGGACCTGGCGCACAGCATGTTAAAATCTAAATATAAAGAAGCTGGAAGTGAGAATATAATGGGGGTGATGTGGGGTGATGTGAGGAAGTGTAGTGACACCTGCCCAAATAACTAATATGCCCAAAATAGAGTGAGAAAGTAACTTTTTCAAAACCAGCCCGCTGCGCCGGCAAGTACGATTAGAGCTGCGGGAGGTTTTTTTGAGCTCAGAGCAGCAATTTTCCTTCTTTTCTTGCGCCAAGACACTGCGCCGGCAAAATCTCAGTAAATGTCAAGTCACGTAACTCAATTTGCATAAGTTGAACAGGCGCCAGCAAAATGACATTTCTAAAGGAAAAAAAAGGCATTTAAAAGCACCCGTGGCTGTAATGAATTGTCGGCTCCCGGCAATATAGAGAAAAGTCATTGAAAGTCTTTGATAAAAAAAAAAAAAGCGTGGGGGTCCCCCCAAATTCCATTACCAGGCCCTTCAGGTCTGGAATGGATATTAAGGGGAACTCCGCCGCAAATAAAAAAAAATGCGTGCGGTTTCCCCCAAATATCCATACCAGGCCCTTCAGATCTGGAATGAATTTTAAGGGGAACTCCACCCCAAATTTAAAAAAAAATGGCGTGGAGTCACCCCAAAAATCCACACCAGACCCTTATCCGAGCACACAACCTGGCAGGCCGCAGGAAAAGGGGGGGGGGCGAGAGAGCGGCCCCCCCCTCCCCCCTGAACTGTACCAGGCCACATGCCCTCAACATGGGGAGGATGTCCCCATGTTGATGGGGACAAGGGCCTCATCCCCACAACCCTTGCCCGGTGGTTGTGGGGGTCTGCGGGTGGGGGGCTTATCGGGACCCCCAGATCCCGGCCCCCCCTTGTGTGAAATGGTAGGGGGTACATTGTACCCCTACCATTTCACAAAGAAAGTGTCAAAATGTAAAAAATGACAAGAGCCGGTTTTAGACAATTCCTTTATTAATGTCTTTTCTTTTCTTCCATCTTCTTCTTCTTCCATCTTCTTCCTCCATCTTCTTCTTTTCTCCATTCGGGTTTCTTCCTCCATCTTCCTCTTCATCTTCATCTTCATCTCCATCTTCATCTTCCTTCGGTCTTCTCATCCGGCATCTTGCTCCGGCTTCTTCTTTCTTCTTCGGCCGCTCCATTTGAATTGGAGGTTCCCGCTGTGTGACGATTCAGTTCTTCAGTTCTTCAGTTCTCCTCTTGGTCCGCTGCCACCCGGTGGCCCCGCCCCCCTCTGACACCACGGGGAAAGTCCCCGTGAAATCCATGTGCATCAGAGGGGGCGGGGTCCCCGGATGGCAGCGGACCCAGAGAGAAACTGAAGAACTGAAGCGTCACACAGTGGGAAACTCCAATTCAAACGGAGCGGCCGAAGAAAGAAGAAGGGAAGACGCCGGCGCAAGATGCAGACGAGAAGACTGAAGGAAGAAGGAATATGAAGATGAAGATGAAGATGAAGAACAAGATGGAGGAAGAAACCCGAATGGAGAACAGAAGAAGATGGAAGAAGAAGATGGAAGAAGAAGAAGATGTTCCATTTTTGTCACTTTCTTTGTGAAATGGTAGGGGTACATTTGTACCCCATTACCATTTCACACAGGGGGGGGCCGGGATCTGGGGGTCCCCTTTGTTAAAGGGGTCTTCCAGATTCCGATAAGCCCCCTGCCCGCAGACCCCCACAACCAACGACAAGGGTTGTGGGGATGAGGCCCTTGTCCCCATCAACATGGGGACATCCTCCCCATGTTGAGGGCATGTGGCCTGGTACGGTTCAGGAGGGAGGAGGGAGGGGGGCTGCTTTCTCATCCCTCCCTCTTTTCCTGTGGCCTGCCAGGTTGCGTGTTTGGATAAGGGTCTGGTGTGGATTTTTGGGGGTACTCCACGCCATTTTTTTAAAATTTGGGGTGGAGTTCCCCTTAAAATCCATACCAGATCTGAAGGGCCTGGTATGGATATTTGGGGGAACCGCACGCATTTTTTTTTAACTTGCGGCAGAGTTCCCCTTAATATCCATTCCAGACCTGAAGGGCCTGGTAATTGAATTTGGGGGACCCCCACGCTTTTTTTTTTGTGTTATCAAAGACTTTCAATTACTTTTATCTGTATTGACGGGAACCAGCAATTCATTACAGCCGCGATGACTTTTAAATGACTATTATTTTACTTTAGAAATGTCATTTTGCTCTCGAACTGTTATAAACATGGAAAACATGCACTACTTTACAGGCATACTATAGACACCCCCCAGGTATGATATTTAGGGCCAGTTCACACCGAATGCAGTGCAGTGCGTTTTTTTGATGCATGAAAAACGCAAAGAAAGTTGATCACATTAATGCCAATGGCATAGGTCACACCACTGCAGTCCGTTCCAGTGTGTTTTATAAAGCAAAAAAAAAATTGGTCATGCTGCATTTTTTAGGTACAGAACTGTACTGGACCGCAGTAAAACACATCAAAAACGCAACGGAACGTACCAAAAACGCACTGGAATGCACCGGAACGCACCTAAATGCACCAAAGACGCACTGCAACACACTTGTCCTAAGTGAAAAGAGGGGGAAAAAAAACACTGGACTGCATCAAAAACGCATCAAAAATGCACTGGAACACACTTGTCCTTCTCTTTGGTTAATAAAAAAGAGGGGTGAAAAAAAAGCACTGGACTGCATCAAAAATGTAACAAAAATGCACTGGAACGTGTCAAAAACGCGCATGCAGAAAAGCACCTGGAACGCATCCAGACTGCGTTTCTATGGTGTGAACTAGGGCCAGCAATCCGGATGCGTTCCAGGTGCTTTTCTGCATGCACGTTTTTGATGCGCTCCAGTGCATTTTTGTTACGTTTTTGATGCAGTCCAGTGCTTTTTTTTTCACCCCTCTTTTTTATTAACCAAAGAGAAGGACAAGTGTGTTCCAGTGCGTTTTTGGTGCATTTAGGTGTGTTCCGGTGCATTCCAGTGCGTTTATGATGCGTTTTGCTGCGTTCCAGTACAGTCCAGTGCAGGTAAAATGCATCATTTTTTACTTTTTTTGGGGAACTGGAACGCACTGGAACAAACACTGCCATTTAGAACCATATAACCAACTTTCCATGCATTTTTGATGCATAAAAACGCAATGGACTGCATGTGGTGTGAAATGGCCCTTAAGCAATTTGGCATATTTAAAGGCACTTCTCTTTGTTTTGTTTTTGGTGTTTTCCAAATTGGTGACATTGATATATGTCCATTAGGGTGGGACCTGGGCCCCCATTTTAAGGCCAATAACTAGAAGAAAAGCCAGCCAAGTGGGGACTAGCAAAATTAACAAGTCCGTTCCCATAGACTGCAATGGTATTTGTTGGTAAGGGGGGGGGGGGTGATTGTCCCATCCCTAATTTTGTAGCATTCTGGATGATGTGCTTAATTTTGGACAGGGGGGGGGGGTATTTTCTGATAGCTGCATTTGTGTTGTTATGCGCATGCCCAGGGACTTCGATTTTTTTTTGGTGCTTTTTGTGTGTGAACAGCACCTGGATATTTCGGGGCATGTTCAGAGAGTGTTTTTATGGGTTAGTAATTGAAGGACATCCTTAACAGGTGTAGCCACTTTGAAGTTCAGTCTCTACATTGGGTGAACTTGCATTTTGGGTGTTTCATGTGCATGTGTTTTCAATTGCCTCATTAGCTCACAAACATAGGTTATATAAAGCTCACAGTTAGCATTCCCTCCCTTGCCCTGAAAAGAGGCAAGTGTGTGTGTCCGGCAAAATGTACATTTTTGGTGTCCTTATCGAGTTTGTAACACATGCATTTTATTTGTTATGTCTTTGCAAAACAGGTGTTTGGTTTATTTTGTGGATTGTATTTTTTGGTGTGGGGGAAATGTTCCCCTGAACTAATTTTGATGTTGTTAATGTTTGTCGTTTGTTCACTTTGATTTAATTGTCTGTGCTGCACTATTTAGCCAAATTTTTATCAAGATGTTGTGAGTCTGTAACTGTTTCAAATTGACCCTGTTTTTTATTTTTTTATTTCTTATTTTTTATTATTCTTTGTTTTGTTGACCAATAAATTTTGATGCAAAGTTTTGAGGTTTGTTTTGCGTTTTCTTTGCAACAAATGTGACAGCTGATTGGCATGTCAAAACAGGTGTGATTTGTCTACCCTGGTGCCTTCATGCTAGCATATGCATGAATTGTGTGCTGCCATGGAGAGTCACCAGGAAATGAAAAATACAGAGCGGTACTGTAAGTATTCAATTTTCCTTTTTACTGCAGTGGTTCTCAGCCTCAGTCCTCAAGTACCCCCAACAGGACATGTTTTGTGAATTTATCTCATGGAGAATTGCTGTCCAAAATACCAAACCATTGACTGTGATTTAAAGCACATGTGCAAGATGAAGGAAAACCTGCAAACATGGCCTGTTGGGGGTACTTGAGAAGCACTGATTTAGAGCACTGCACTTAAAAATAGCTCAAGGCAATACAATTCTAATGGTGGACATTTTGAGGGAAACAAAGTAAGTGTTAGAACCCCTGCTTGTGTTTTTTTTTTTTTTTTTTTAAAGGTTGGACTTTGTGTCCCCTTGTAGTAAAATTGGCTTCACTTCCTATCACATAGCTAAACAGGAAGTGAAGGTAAAACTCTACCAATGTCTTTTCTTGGGGACACACAGATCAATCTAACTAGTGTCCCCATTAAGCAAATTGCACTCTAGGACTTTGTTGTGTACACCCCAAATCATTGGGTAGTTTGGGGTTTAGTAAAGACAAATCCACTCTGCAGTAAAAGTGTAGCTGCTGAAAATCTGAGGGATCACTGGTGATTGTAACATCCAATCATGTAAAAGCAAAGATGGTGTTTTTTTTGTTTGCTTGCATGTCCCCCTCGGATATCCAGCAAGTGCACTTGTAGTGCAAAGTAGATTTGCCTTTAATAAATAAACCCCAAAGTCCAAAAAAACTAATAATTTGGGGTGTAACCCGCAAAATGCTGGAGTGCAATGTACATAATGGGCAAAGTATTTAGATTGACCTGTGTGTCCCCAAGGAAAGACATTGGTAGGGATTTACCCTCACTTCCTGTGTGGCTATGTGACAGAAAGTGAATTATTTGGAAGGATAAAGTGGGCAAATTTGGGAGTTGTCTTCACCTTATCAGGGGTGCAGACATCCCCCAAAACTGTCTAGACGTGTAATCCCTCTGCACTCTATCCCCAAGCAAAAATAAGAAAGGATTTCATTTAGTTCAACTTTGCAAAGACACATTCCTAGGTTGAATTGTGTTGCATGTCAATGGCCCATTTAGACCCTCTTTAATCACTTGAGATCAGCGCTATAACTGATCGTCAGCCACAGCATGGTCCTCAATTGCCGGGAGTCCATCATTAAACGTCGTCCCCTTTGCGCGCACGCGCTGTGGTCACCGAGTCACTGAGACTCGGGTGATGACAGATCCAAGTAAGGGGCTGATCCCTGCCCTTTACCATGTGATCAGCTGTCAGCCAATGACAGCTGATCACGTGATGTAAACAAAAGCTGGGTAAAGGTTTTTATTTTCTCCTTGTGCTGACAGCGTGAGCATAAAAAAAGGCAATCACCGGCTTATGTGCAAGGGACATCAGGCCCGAAGAGGAAGAGGCAATTCTGCGTCATCTGTGACAATCAGTAGCCCCTGCCAGTGCCACCTATCAATGCCCACCACTGCTGCCAATCAGTGCCACCTAGCAGTGCTGCCTATCAGTGCCCATCACTGCCAACTATCATTGCCACCTAGCAGTGCCACTTCCCAATGCCCACCAGTGCCAACTAGCAATGCCACCTCTCAGTGCCCACCCTTGCCAACTTATCGGTGCCCATCAGTGCAGCCCATCAGTGCAGTCTCATCAGTGTACATCAATGAAGGAGTAAAATTACCTTTTGTCTAAATTTTCGAAATATTAACCACTTTCCTACCGCCCACCGTCAAATGACGTCCTTGGCTTTGTGCAGTGACATCTGAATGATGCCTGCAGTTGCAGGCATTATTCAGATATCATTCTTTTCAGCCGGCGATTCTGTGCACGATAAAAATGATCATAGCGGCAGTTCCGCCGCTTGATCGTTCTTATAGGCAGCGGGAGGGGACATCCCCCCCTCCCGCCGCCATCTGGTGCTTCTCCGGGCTCTCCCGTGCCATCTTGGGCTCGGAGAATGATTTGGCCGGCGCCGGATGGGAAGCATAGAGATAACTGGTGACCAGATGGTCACCAGTCATCTCTATGACCGTCAGAGGCCCGGGCGCGACGTAATGACATCACGCCGGGTTCCCGTATGTAATCCAAGCCGTGATCTCGGCTGTCAGCATGAGATTGGTGAATTTTTTTGACCGATCTCATGCTTTCCAGCCTGGAGGAGAGATGTGGGGTCTTATTGACCCTGCATCTCTCCATAAAGAGGACCTGTCACAATAGATTCCTATTACAAGAGATGTTTACATTCCTTGTAATAGGAAAAAAAGTGATCCAAAAAACAAAAAAGGTAAAAAAAGAGTAAGAAATACAAAAAAGGAAAAAACAAAAATAAAAATAATCAAAAAAAAGAAAAAAACACCCATGTCCCCGGTTGCTCGCGCTCATAAGCGAACACACACGTAAGTCCCGCCCACATATGTAAACGCCGTTCAAACCACACATGTGAGGTATTGCTGCGTGCGTTAGAACGAGTGCAACAATTCTAGCACTAGACCTCCTCTCTAATGCCAAAATGGTAACGTGTAAAAAAATTTAAAGCATCGCCTAGGGAGATTTTTAAGTACTGAAGTTTGGTGTTATTCCATGAGTGTGCGCAATTTTAAAGCGTGACATGTTAGGTATCTATTTACTCAGCATAACAACATCTTTCACATTATACCAAAAAATTGGGCTAACTTTACTGTTTTGTAATTTTTTAACATTCATGAAACCATTTATTTCCAAAAAAAAGGCGTTTGAAAATTTATTGCGCAAATACCGAGCGAGATAAAAATTTGCAATGACCGCCATCTTATTCCCTAGGGTGTCTGCTAAAAAACATATATAATGTTTGGGGTTTTGAAGTAATTTATAGCCATAAATGTATGATTTTTACATGAAGGAGAGAAGTGCCAGAATAGGCCCAGTGCTGAAGTGGTTAAAATATCCATTTTTTTTTTTAACTCGCTCTTTTGCATTTATAGAAAACAAAAAACCGCAGAGGTGATCAAATAGCACCAAAAGAAAGCTCTATTTGTGTGCCAAAAAATAATAAATTTTCATTGGGTTACAGTGTTGTATGAGCGCGCAATTGTCATTCAAAGTGCATCAGCGCTGAAATGTGAAAATTGGGCAGGAAGGGGTTTAAAGTGGCCAGTACGCAAGTGGTTAATATAAGGCTACATGCACACGGACGTTTTTCAAGCCGCTTGTCTGAGCGTTTTTTGCAGCTTAAAAACGTCTCTCCATGTTAGCCTATGGCCTCATGGCCACCATGGCGTTTTTGAGCTGTAAATGGCATAGGTGTTTTTAGGCCCCATGTACACGGGACGCTGGTGCAAAGTGTTCAGAACTAAGTTTGAAAGCGGCGTTTAGAAAGGCGCGCTTTGTGGCGTTTGCATGCCGCGTTTTACCAGATTTGCGTCTATATGCGTTTAGTTAGGAAACATGATAAGGAGCCGCCCTAAGCTCCAAAAACAGTATTATTAACGATTTCAGCTATTTTTTGAGACCAGAGTGAGTATCAGCAGCTGAGAGAGCAGCAGTGTAGTTGTATTTAGCGTGTCACTTGCCTCGTCACTTGCCCCAAGTTGTGGATTGTCCACTTGCCACGTCACTTGCCCCAAGTTGTGGATTGTCCACTTGCCACGTCAGCTACCCCAAGTTGTGGATTGTCCACTTGCCACGTCAGCTGCCCCAAGTTGTGGATTGTCCACTTGCCACGTCACCTGCCCCAAGTTGTGGATTGTCCACAATGCAATGGAAGCAATTGCATTATTTTTTTGATATACCGGTATATATATATTTTTAATGGTTTTTCCTCATTTGCCCTAATTTTTGAGTTTATCAATGTAAAAAAATAGGTCACCTTTAAAAACGCTTCTAAACTAAAATGCGTCTAAACGCCGGTACCGCGTCTGAAACGTGGAAATCTTTGGCGTCTGAAGGCATTTTTAGGCTTTGTGAAAAACGAGTTTAAACGTAACTGCAGATTTTTTTTTCAGGCCAAAAACAGTGTTTTGGATGTAATAGAATCCAATGGACCCGCATCCAAGACGCAAGTACCGCGAATTTGCGGCAATTTTTTTTTAACCTGCTTATAGCTGGTTGTTAAAGGAAATGTAAAAAAAATAAACATTGCCGGCTCTAAAAAAAAAAAAAAAACTGGAAAAAAAACAGCGTGGGGTCCCCCCCAGGTCCATACCAGGCCCTTGGGTCTACTATGGATTCAAAGGGGACCCCCCCACCAAAATGAAAAAAAATGGCGTGGGGGTCCCCCCAAAATCCATACCAGGCCCTTCAGGTCTGGTATGGATTTTAAGGAGAACCTCCGCCAAACTTAAAAAAAAATAGCGTGGGGGTCCCCCTAAAAATCCACACCAGACCCTTTATCCGAGCACGCAACCTGGCAGGCCGCAGGGGAAGAGGTGGGGACGAGAGAGCGGCCCCCCTCCCTCCTGAACTGTACCAGGCCACATGCACTCAACATGGGGAGGATGTCCCCATGTTGATGGGGACAAGGGCCTCTTCCCAACAACCCTGGCCGTTGGTTGTCGGGGTCTGTGGGCGGGGGCTTATCGGAATCCGGGAGCCCCCTTTAATAAGGGGGCCCCCAAATCCCGGCCCCCCACCCTATGTGAATGAGTATGGGGTACATTGTACCCCTACCCATTCACCTGGTGGCAAAAAAAGTTAATAAAAAACACAACACAGGTTTTTAAAGTAATTTATTAGGCAGCTCCGGGGGTCTTCCTGCCGGGCGCCCCGCTATCTTCTTCCAGCTCTTTTGCTAGCGGGGTCCCGGGCTTCGTCGTCACCTTCTTCCGACTTCGGGGGTCTCTTGTTCTGTTCTCCGGTGTCGTCTCAGCGCTCTCCGGTTCTTCTCCCGCTCTCCTGTGCCTTCTCCACGATCTCCGGTTCTTTCTGCCTTCTGCCGGGTGCCCCGCTATCTTCTTCCAGCTCTTTTGCTAGCGGGGTCCTGAGCTTCATCGTCGCCTTCTTCCCTCTTCTCTTCGCCCGATGTTGCCTCGTCGCTGTCCGCCGCTACAATGCTCTGGCAGCGGAGCGCGCCCACTTATAATGGCATGGGTGTGGTCACCGGGTGATGCCACCCGCTGACCCCGCCCCCGTAGCACGTCACAGACCCATCATTCCTCGGGACTGTGACATCATATGGGGGTGGGGTCAGCGGTGGCATCACTCGGTGACCATGCCCATGCCAATATAAGTGGGCGCGCTCTGCTGCCAGAGCATTGTAGCGGCGTACAGCAACGAGGCAACATCGGGCGAAGAGAAGAGGGAAGAAGGCGACGATGAAGCCCGGGACCCCGCTAGCAAAAGAGCTGGAAGAAGATAGCGGGGCGCCCGGCAGAAGGCAGAAAGAACCGGAGATCGTGAGAAGGCACCGGAGAGCGCGGAGACGACACCGGAGAACAGAACAAGAGACCCCCGAAGTCGGAAGAAGGCGATGACGAAGCCCGGGACCCCGCTAGCAAAAGAGCTGAAAGAAGATAGCGGGGCGCTCGGCAGAAAGACCCCCAGAGCTGCCTAATAAATTACTTTAAAAACCCGTGTTGTGTTTTTTATTGACTTTTTTTCCACCAGGTGAATGGGTAGGGGTACGATGTACTCCATACTCATTCACATAGGGTGGGGGGCCGGGATCTGGGGGCCCCCTTATTAAAGGGGGCTCTCGGATTCCGAAAAGCCCCCCGCCCGCAGACCCCGACAACCAATGGCCAGGGTTGTCGGGAAGAAGCCCTTGTCCCCATCAACATGGGAGCAGGGTGCTTTGGGGTGGGGGGGCGCAGGTTGCCCCCCCTGCCCCAAAGCACCCACCCCCCCATGTTGAGGGCATGCGGCCTGGTACGGTTCAGGAGGGAGGGGGGGCGCTCTCGGCCACCCCTCTTCCCCTGTGGCCTGCCAGGTTGCGTGCTCGGATAAGGGTCTGGTATGGATTCTGGGGGGGGACCCCCACGCTGTTTTTTCGGCTTTGGGGGTTTCCCTTTAAATCCATACAAGACCTAAGGGCCTGGTATGGATCTTAGGGGAACCCCCACGCCGTTTTTTTGGCTATGGGGGTTCCCCTTAAAATTCATACCAGACCTAAGGGCCTGGTATGCTCCTGAAGGGGAACCTATGCCGTTTTTTTCATTAAAATTCGGCGTGGATTTCCCCTTCATGATTCATACCAAACACGGGACAGCGAGCTGCCGAGAACCAGCGTGATGCCATCGCGCTGGAGATATTCTCGGCCAGCTAGCCGCCTCTAGGCCACGACTTGAGCGGCTGCTTCATGCTCAGGTCGTGTCCAAGTTGCCTCGCAAAGTCGCGCTGTCCCTGTGTCAGCCGGCACACAAGTCGCCCCGCGAGTCGGATCCGCTTCATCCGACTTCCCGGGCGACCTCTATTCAAATCAATGGGCTCCCATAGGGAACCATTCATTTTCAATAGAGCGCCGCTGACATTTGTATTTACTATAACAGTGCGCCGCTGGTTCCTGCGCCAAGTGAAGGAGTTATCCGGCGCACCAATTAAGGTTAGAACCAGCGCAGCGCACTGTTATTAGTAAATCAGCCCCATTGTCGTATACACTTCATTGTGCGTATAGTATGCCTGTAAAGTCAAGCTTGTTTTCTGTGCTTAGAACTGTCCCTGCACAAAGTGTAATTTCTGAAGGAAAAAAAGTAATTTAAAACTCACTCGTGGCTGTAATGAATTGTCGGCTCCCGGCAATATAGAGAAAACTGAAAATTTAATTCAAATACTTACAGTAATTTTCCTTTCCTGACGAGCTCCATGTCAGCACAGCTGGGTGAGGCTCCGCCCACCCCCACGTGATCAGGACTTAACTATAAATTTTTCACTCACCTCAACCTCAGCGTTTCGTAACTATTACTACTTAACTGGGCGGGTTCTGTGCTGACATGGAGCTCGTCAGAAAAGGAAAATTACGGTAAGTATTTGAATTAAATTTTCAGTTTTCCTGACGGCTCCATGTCAGCACAGCTGGGAATTAACTAGCCAAAACAGGGGAGGGATAATGCTACACACTCCAATTCTGACTAAAACGGTAACAGAAACCATAATGCCTCTGACAAACCCAACTGTCATGAATATGAATATTTTGTATTACGGATAGTTTGAGACACCCGGCCTGCTGTCACCCTCAAGGTCTGGACCTTTCTAGTGAGAATGCCGTGACTCTCCTGGCACAGCCAGCCTTACAACCTGCAGGCCAAGGAGATGAGTTTATCAACCAAGAGATAATGATTTTACGGCTCCCAGCAAGATTATTATGTGTTCCACCTGAAAAGGACAAACAGATGTACAGAGCTCCTGATGGCAGGAGTCGCCTTGATTAAATATTTTAGCGCTTAGCCCACATCCGATGGGCTAACTTTTTGGGTACTCCCCAAAGGGAACGTAGGAGGGAAACCTCTTGTGTGAGATGAACTCTAAAGGTCAGTTCAGGCACATATTAGAGCATTGGCATGAGCACCATTCTGTCTGGGAAGTACGCGAGTATGGGTTCTTTAAACCCAAGGACACCAATGCTGATGTAATTGCCACCAGTAAATCAGTTTCAGCGAGAAAGTACCACAGGGTGATTGAAGGCATCCGATGAAATAACATCCATCAGCATTGGTATATCTCATTCCGGAAACAAGTTTGGGGTTTCAACCAAATTGAATCTTGAAAAACAGTATAATTAAGCGTTGGAAGCTTGCTGAATGCCGGTGAAGACAGCGATAGCCAAAATGCATTTCTATAGCATGCTTGCATATAGAATTAAGTCAAGCCATGCCTGTAGACATTCGAAGCAGGCTTCTGAAGAGTCCAGCGTAAAATCTTGATCAGCGAATATACTGGGCATATATGTCCTGTTCTACTATAGGCGTGCTTAGCGCTGACCTTTCTCGTTTCGTAGAACTGTTCAAATCTTCACAGAGCATTCGACATCCATTAGGCTCTGCCTCTCTCGACCCAGGCCATCAGCCTGAGCCTGTCGGATGCTGGATGAATGGGACTGGAGAAGATTTGATCTACCAGGCAGAGGGCGTCACTCCTTGACACTCATCAGGATGAGTAGCGGGTACCAAAACTGTCACCTTCCCTCGCCCCAGCCTTAGCTGGAACCTGAGAATCAGAGGGAGCAGCTGAAAAAGGCATCAGCAGTCTTGGCGATCCATTCTGTGGTCAGCACCTCCACTCCGAGCGCTTGCGGCTCCTGGGCCCTGGAATGGAACTTCAGCGACTCAGTGCCGACTGGGAATGTAAGCGGTCTACCTCTGGCAGACAAAACACCAATCTCTGTTAGTTCTCGAAAGACTCGCAGTAGTCTGGATCATCCATTGTCATCAGACTTGACCTGGACAAATAAATCGTCTGAAGATTCTTCCGACCAGGCACATAGGTCGCAAATCGTTGGGAGGATTGACTTGGGTGAATTCTAGAATTAGAGAAAACTTCAGAAGTGAGAGACTGAGCCTTGTTATCAGATGTAGGCCACAGGCGTTGTGCTGTCAAACTTTCCCAGGACAGGCTTACTCTGGATGAGATGACTGAAGGCTAAGAGCCTGAAAAGGTTGCCTTCAACTCCAAGATGGAGTCTTGGATCCTTGACAAAAGACCATTGGTCCTGAGCTCATTGTTACTGAAGAAGGGCTCCCCTAAACTGGCTGGTATCTGCCTGTACCACCAGATCGTCCGAGCTGCTGGGGCGAGGCGATTTCTATGGCTCAATCTGAGGCGTGAAGGATGAAAGATCTCCAAATATGGCCCAAAATGCTTTCCTTAGGGGGACCACGTGTCCATCCACAAGCCGTCCCTATGTTCACAGAGGAACCACATAGTGCCCCTAGGGCATGTATGGGTGGCCCAACCCAAAATAACAGAGAGCATCCAGACATGGAAGTTCTTATTGACTTCTTGGACTAAGCATTTGCTTCCTTGTCTTTCCTGGACTCCCATCCAGAAAAGCGCAGGATCTACGCTCTCTGGCGTGAGCGTGAGCGTGGACAATAACTCTTGAGTTTTCGGTCTTCTTTAACTCAGTAGACCTTCATCTTGAGGCAGGAGGCTAGACTGGCCACTATTTAATTTAGGCTTGCTCTTCTGCGATTAAGAAAAAAATGCAGTGAGCGCGTTTGTCCTTGAGGGTCGCACCTTCTGATGGTAAGGTCATGTGAATAGCCGATCCCACAAGGGACACATACTAACCAGCGGGGTGGTCCCAACCCCTGGACCTCTATTCGTTCCAAAGGGCGTAACTTTGACATCCTGCTGTGACAATATCCTCCAATCTTGACGAACAAGCACTTGATCCATTCAACATCCAGCCGTCTTTTGGAGGTATTTAAAATACTTCCAAAGTTTCACCTCTATACACAGGCATTTCACAAACCTCAGCAATCTGGACACAGGTCATCCTCTTTCTCCTGTTCAGAAGAGACTGGAGAGAGTTGATTGGACCAAGAAGGCCCTGAAAGAAGGCTGGACATTGCCAAACAGATGGTCCCCATATGAGAAGAATCTAGTCATTCCTTCAGAGTGTCTTGACCATCTGCTTAATTGTGACAACTGGTTAGGTGTCGTCATCTTTATCCTAGGTTGCTTGAACTAGGTAGCATCCTTGCCGTCTGTTTCTTTATGGAAGGATCTGAAGCGGATTGTTTGCTTGGGAAGGCTTGGAGAATTCACAGGGTGAGTGGAAACACTCCTTTAGAGCGTATTGACCACATGTTTCATTAGTGCAATCACCTGTTAGGCGCCGTCATTCATATCCTTGGTTGCTTGATAAAGCAGACTGTGTGCAGTCATGTCCATCCGGAAGTTTGGAGAATGGGCTGCTTCACCTGGTATGGACAGGCGGCTTCTCAGAGCAGATAACCCTTTCATATGGTGAGCCGAAAACACCCCTTTAGAGTGTATTGGTAATTTGTTTATTGGGTGTAACACCTTATAGGTGTCACCCTCCTCCCTGGCTGTTTAAGCCAGTGGGATACATACTGTCATGCTCATCCGGAAATTTGGAACATGCGCAGCTTCCCCTGGTGTGGACAGGCAGCTTCTCATTGTCAGAGCAGATGACCCCTTTTACAGGGTGAGCCGAAAACACCCCTTTAGAGCGTATTGGCAATTTGTTTATTGGGTGTAACACCTTTTAGGTGTCACCCTCCTCCAGCCAGTGGGATACATACTGTCATGCTCATCCGGAAATTCTGAAAATTGGCTGTTTCACCTGGTGTGGACAGGCAGCTTCTCATTGTCAGAGCAGATGACCCTTTCACAGGGTAAGCCAGGAACACCCCTTTAGAGCGTATTGGCAATTTGTTCATTGGGTGTAACACCTTTTAGGTGTCACCCTCCTATCCGGCTGTTTAAGCCAGTGGGATAAATACTGTCATGCCCATCCGTGTATTCCTCTTATAGAGCTTGAGGAGGGATGTTTGCTTGGGAAAGTCATGAGACTGCTCCTTCATGTTCATCCATGTCTTCTTATTGAAGGGCCTGAAGCATGTTCGTTCTGAGATTGGTAAACACTAATAGAAAACCTCACCACAGGGCTTGTACACCATTCAGCAAACCAACCCATAGACCCGGATCACACTGGTGCGTTTTTAACATGCGACCCGACCAGTCAAATCGCATGAAAATAATATGCGACAATCGCACCACCCTAATCGGTGCAACGCTGCATCAGCGGCGCCAAGCCAACTTCAACAAAGGCATTTTGTACTACCTTGCGATTTCGGGTTGCGACCTATATTGACATCCGCACAGAGACTTGCACAGATGTCTCTGAAAATTGCGGCCGGAACCGAGACTGACCAGCGGGAGACAAAGCTGAATAGCACAGCTTTATTACCGCAACCCTGTGCGACCCTGGACTAGGGAAAAAAATGGTTAAATGCAGTAAATAGATTGCTGAGTAACAAACCCTGAGGGGTTAAACACAGCTAGAGGGAGGCAGAAGCTTCCATCTACAGCCCTGTTAACCAGATGGAGGTTAATTTGGCTAGGATCTAATCCTGGGAATCAGGTTATGATGAAAATGTTTGTTTCAGAACAGCAACACAAAGGTAGGAATTTGTAACAAAATTACAACCATCTGCAGTGTACACAAACCAAGGGAATTGTAGACAACATAAACATGCTTCTCCAAACTCTTTTTTTCTTCTTTTTTTTTTTTTTTTTTTTAAGGAAGACCAAGATCACATAGAAAAATACAAGGATATCCCATGTTTCCAAAGGCCATGGCTGGATTCAGTAGACATTTTTCAGGTGTGCTCCACATACCTTCTCTGCAAAATGCTGGTCTTTGGAGGGGTTTGGCATAGTGGCATGACAGTAAGCAAAACATGAGCAGCCTCCAACAGATTATATCCATGTGTGAACAGACAAAGTGTTACTTTGTGTATCTGTTATGCAGAGTACTCCCTGTCCAGTAATGCAGCATACATTGGATACAAAGCATTTAGCTCACCCAACCTCCATCATCCGACCATCGACGTTGGCACAGCGCGGGTGTGTGTGCATGGGGGAGTACTCTGCCACAACCACTGTCCATCTTGTTTGGACCAAGCGGACCCCAGACACGGCTGTTAGCCATGATAAAGCCGCCCCGAGGACCAGCAGTGGGGCTCCCTGGATTATGGTCATTTAGACTAGACACCAGGGACTTCGTCCAGCTTCATCCACACGTATGGACGGTCTGCCAGCCATTGAGACCGGCTAGGTAGAGGAGCACACCTCCGTCCTGCACGTAGGAGGAAAAGAGAAGAACGCTGAGGTTGAGGTGAGTGAAAAATTTATAGTTAAATCCTGATCACGTGGGGGTGGGTGGAGCCTCACCCAGCTGTGCTGACTTGGAGCCATCAGGAAAAGTCATTGATAAAAAAAATGCATGGGGGTCCCCCCAAATTCAATTACCAGGCCCTTCAGGTCTGGTATGGATATTAAGGGAAACCCTACCGCAAATTAAAAAAAAATGCGTGGGGTTCCCCCCAAATATCCATACCAGGCCCTTCAGGTCTGGTATGGATTTTAAGGGAAACTCCACCCCAAATAAAAAAAAAATGTCATGGAGTTCCCCCAAAAATCCATACCAGACCCTTTAACCTGCTAACAAAGGGGACCCCCAGATCCCGGCCCCCCCTATGTGAATTGGTAATGGGGTACATTGTACCCCTACCATTTCACAAAGAAAGTGTAACAAATAAAAAATAAATAAAGAAAAAAAAACATTCCAGTGATTAAATCCAGTGTCCCGCGGTGACCTGGTGTCCAGCTCTGTCCACACAAAACGTCATTGGCTGAGCCTGAGCGGACCTGATGGGGAACTTCCTCCGCAGTGTATTAAATGAATAGACCCGCCCCTTCTAAAGTTCCCCATCAGGTCCGCTCAGCCAATGATGTAGGTGTAAGGCTAAGTGGACCAGATGCGGAACATGAGAAGGGGTGGGTCTATTTATTTATTAAACTGCGGAGGAAGTTCCCCATCAGGTCCGCTCAGCCAATGACATAGGCGGGGTCTGACATACGAGGGGGCGGACCTGATGGGGAACTTCCTCCGCAGTGTAATAAATGAATAGACCTGCCCCTTCTCACGTTCCGCATCTGGTCCGCTTAGCCTTACACCTACGTCATTGGCTGAGCGGACCTGATGAGGAACTTTAGAAGGGGCGGGTCTATTCATTTATTGCACTGCGGAGGAAGTTCCCCATCAGGTCTGCTCAGGCTCAGCCAATGATGTTTCGTGTGGACAGCCCTGGACATCGGATCACCACGGGACACTGGATTTCATCGCTGGAATGTTTTTTTTTGAGGGCATATGGCCTGGTACGGTTCAGGAGGGCGGGCGTTCTCTCGTCCCCCCTTTTTTCCTGTGGCCTGCCAGGTTGTGTGCTCGGATAAAGGGTCTGGTATGGATTTTTGGGGGAACTCCACGACATTATTTTTTTCAATTTGGGGTGGAGTTCCCCTTAAAATCCATACCAGACCTGAAGGGCCTGGTATGGATATTTGTGGGAACCCCACGCATTTTTTTTTTAAATTTGCGGCAGGGTTCCCCTTAATATCCATACCAGACCTGAAGGGCCTGGTAATTGAATTTGGGGGGACCCCCATGCATTTTTTTTTTTTTTTACCAATGACTTTTCTATGTATTGCCGGGAGCCGACAATTCATTATAGCTGCGAGTTTTAAATGACTTTTTTTCCTTCAGAAATTACACTTTGTGCAGGGACAGTTCTAAGCACGGGAAACAAGCGCGACTTTACAGGCATACTATACACACACCCTAGGTACGAAATTTAAAGGAATATTACACTTTTATTGTTTCACTTTAAGCATTATTATTATATATTATTAAAATCACTGGTCCCGAAAAAACGTCAGTTTTTAAAACTTTTTTTTGCATGGATACATGTCCCCTGGGGCACGACCCGGTCCCTAAACACTTTTTAGGACAATAACTTGCATATTAGCCTTTATAATTAGCACTTTTGATTTCGGACGTTCGAGTCCATTGTATTTAATAGGGTTCTAAAGTTCGCGCAAACTTTCTGTCTGTTCGCAGGTTCTGGTGCGAACCGAACAGGAGGGTGTTCGGCTCATCCCTTACTAAAGGCAGGCAGTTGATTCAGTAAGCTGCAGTCAGTGTATTTAGTATATATATGCACCCCAGGCATTGTATATAGATATATATATATATATATACACTGTGTTCAGTTTAGCTAGATCCGTTCCTGTTCTACTTTTGCTAAGATACTACAGGCAGGCAGTTGATTCAGTAAGCTGCAGTATATCACTCAGTGTACTGTATTCAGTTTAGCTACACTGCAGAATGTTCCAATCCTGTTCTACTGTTGCTAAGATACTACAGGCAGGCAGTTGATTCAGTAAGCTGCAGTATATCACTCAGTGTACTGTATTCAGTTTAGCTACACTGCAGAATGTTCCAATCCTGTTCTACTGTTGCTAAGATACTACAGGCAGGCAGTTGATTCAGTAAGCTGCAGTATATCACTCAGTGTATTGTATTCAGTTTAGCTACACTGCAGACGGTTCCAATCCTGTTCTACAGTTGCTAAGATACTACAGGCAGGCAGTTGATTCAGTAAGCTGCAGTATATCACTCAGTATACTGTATTCAGTTTAGCTACACTGCAGACTGTTCCAATCCTGTTCTACTGTTGCTAAGATACTACAGGCAGGCAGTTGATTCAGTAAGCTGCTGTATATCACTTAGTATACTGTATTCAGTTTAGCTACACTGCAGACTGTTCCAATCCTGTTTTACTATTGCTAAGATACTATAGGCAGGCAGTTGATTCAGTAAGCTTCAGTATAATCAGTATATATATACATCACAGCTTTGTGAAGCTACATCTCACTGCAGACCATTCCTTGTAAATGTATTCCAATACATCAAAGACAGTATGTCTGGAAGGCCAACAAGGAGAGGCAGACAGTCACAGGCCAATAAAAGAGGGCAAGCAGGCTCTGTGTCAAGAGGCAACAGTGCTGGTCGTGGACACGGTGCATCCTCATCAGCATGTGGCCGTGCGGCACGCTTGTCCTTTTTTTCTGCAGCTGGCCATGTTGAGCCGCAATGTGCAGAAGAGTAGGTAGAGTGGATGATCAAGCCGTCCTCATCCTCCTCATCCTCTCTCACCCAGGCTCAGGGTACTTTGTCTGCCAAAGCAGCTGCCACAGTGGCCTCTTCCCTCTGCTCAATGGCATCAGTCACTCCATCCCTAGCTTTACCATGTCCTGAGGAGTCCCCCAAACTGTTTGACCACAGTGTTGGGTACATGTTGCAGGAGGATGTGCAGCGTTTTGAGGGCTCCAATGATGGTACCCAGCTTGAGGAAGGCAGTTACAGTACGTGAACCCAGAGAGAAGGGGTGCCCAAGAAGGACAGCAACATGGCAGTCATGTTCCCCCAGCTGCAGCATGCAGCCAGGTTTGCTCCAGTGACGAGGAGGGAGGGGATGATGAGGTCACTGACTCTACATGGGTGCCTGATAGGAGAGAAGAGGAGGAGGAGGCACATCTCCAATGAGGCAGGATGCCCTCCAGGGGCCAGCTTAAGGGCAGCCAACCAAACTTCATCACACCGCAGAGCTCCGCATGTGCAGGGCGCTGCTGTCTCTGCACGTTATTCCAAAAGTTCTTTGGTGTGGGCCTTTTTTGAGACATGTGCAGCAGATCGCACCGTTGCTATTTGCAACATATGTCTGAAGCGTATTTCGCGTGGCCAAAACAGCAGCCGCTTGGGCACCACATGCTTGACCAGACATATGTCGACCTGCCATCCAGTCTGTTGGAAAGCATACATAAAAGACCCACACCAAAGAACAAAGCGGACCTCTCCTTTCTCCTCATCAGCTGGGATCTCCAACCCCACTATACCTTCATTCCTCTCAGAAACCTGCACCGAGAGGAATGAAGGTGTAGAATTAGGTGTGTCACTGCCATGTACTTGCGGGCAATCTGCTATCCGCACACCAATGTCCGAATGTACCAGGCAAATTTCCCTGCCCCAGCTGCTGCACCGCCAATAGAAGTTCGCTACAAGCCTTCCACATGCCCAGCGGTTGAATGCTAACTTGGCTAAGTTGCTAGTACTTTAACTGCTGCCTTTTCAGTTAGTAGACTCTGCCCCCTTCCGTGAGTTTGTGGAATGTGCGGTTCCTCAGTGGCAGGTTCCCAAACGCCACCTTTTCTCACGGAAGGCGATTCCGGCTCTCTACCGGCATGTGGAAGGCAATGTCTTGACCTCGCTGGACAGGGCGGTCAGCGGTAAGGTGCATATTACCACTGACTCATGGTACAGCAGGCATGGACAGGGACGTTACCTATCTTTCACGGCCCACTGGGTGACTCTGCTGACAGCTGGAAAGGATGCAGGAAAGGGTGCAGTAGTGTTGGAGGTTGTTCCACCACCATGCCTCCAAAATGCTACTAGTGGTGATTCTGACACACCTCTCTCCTCCACTCCCTCCTCTTCTTCCTCCTCCATGGCCTTTTCCTCTGCTGATTTGTCCTCGGAACCAGCGGTGCTCCGTAGGCGTTCAAGGGGCTATGCAAGTACGCAGGCAAAAAGATGCCATGCGGTGCTTGAGCTGGTGTGCTTCGGGGACAGGAGCCACACTGGGGCAGAGATTCTGTCAGCTCTGCAGGGGCAGGCTCAGAGGGGGTTGACGCCACGCCGGCTTAAGCCAGGAATGGTGGTTTGCGACAATGGCACCAACCTCCTCTCCGCCCTCCGACAGGGACAACTGACCCAGGTGCCATGTTTGGCTCACGTCCTTAACTTGGTGGTGCAGCGGTTCTTGGGCAGGTACCCGGGCTTACAGGATGTCCTGAGGCAGGCCAGGAAAGTCTGTGTGCATTTCTGCATATAATGCCAGTGCTTGGCTGACTGAAACAAAATAAATTTAACCCGCCCAAGAACCGCCTAATCTGTGACATGCCCACCAGGTGGATCTCAACGTTGGCCATGCTGCAGCGGCTGCACACACAGCAGAGGGCCATCAATGAGTATCTGTGCCAATATGGCACCAGGACAGGGTCAGGGGAGCTTGTTTTTTTTTTTGCCTCGCCAGTGGGTCATGATCAGGGATGCATGCACTGTCCTGTCACCATTTGAGGAGGCCACGAGGATGGTGAGCAGTGCATGCATCAGTGACAATGTCCCACTTGTCCACCTGTTGGAGCACACGCTCGATAGAATAATGGACAGGGCACTTGAGGCAGAACAGAGGGAGGAAGAGGAGGACTTCCTTACCTCTCAAGGCCCCCTTTATCCAGACAGTGTTCCTGCTGGCCCGCCGATTACACAGGAAGAGGATTGTGTCAGCATGGAGGTGGAGCCTAGCACTCAGCATCAGCAGCAGTCTTCAAGGGATCATTTACAGTCCCAAGAAACCCATGGACTTGTACGTGGCTGGGAGGAGGTGGCTGAGGATCATGTCATCCTTAGTGACCCAGAGGACTCCGAGCCGAGTGCCTTGACAAACCTACGCTGCATGGCCTCCCTGATCCTGCAAAGCCTGTGGAAGGATCCTCGTTAGTGATGAGCCGAACACCCCCGGGTTCGGTTCGCACCAGAACCCGCGAACGGACCGAAAGTTCGTACGAACATTAGAACCCTATTAAATACAATGGATGCGAACGTTCGAATTCTAAAGTGCTAATTATAACGACTATTATGCATGTTATTGTCCTAAAAAGGGTTTGGGAACCCGGGTTCTGCACCAGGGGACATGTATCAATGCAAAAAGAAGTTTTAAAAACGGTCGTTTTTCGGGAGCAGTCATTTTAATGATGCATAAAGTGGAAAAAAAAAGTCAAATATTCCTTTAAATATCGTACCTGGGGGGTGTCTAAAGTATGCCTGTGAAGTGCCACGTGTTTCCCGTGTTTAGAACTGTCCCTGCACAAAATGACACTTCTAAAGGAAAAAAAAGTCATTTAAAACTGCTTGCGGCTTTAATGTAATGTCTGGTCCCAGTAATATGGATGAAAATCTTTAAGAGAAATGGCATAGCTACCCCATGACCCCCCCCCCTACCCCAGCCCATTACCAGCCCCTTTGGGTCTTGTATGGATATTAAGGGGAACACCGCACACAAAATAAAAAAGGCCCTATATACTCTGAACAGCCGTATACAGGCGGTGCATACAAGACAGGGACTGAAGGTTTGTTCTTATGTAGAATGTGTTTGTAATTTTGAACAGGTACATTGTTTAAGTGTAGCTCCAGCCCAAAAATCTATTTTTAAACTTTTTGGAAAACATAGGTAAGGGTTATCACCCCTGTAACATTTGTTTTGCTGTCTGTGCCCCTGTTCAGAACATTTCACCTCACTTTCTGTCCCAATGACAACTGTTTTTGAAATGTGGTGTTTTTCTTGAAACAAGGATTGGTGATAAAGCATCAGTACAGAGGAGACACCTTTCTCCCATATTAATTCTTACAGGAGAGAATTTTCCTTCCTAGGGGTAGATTTCCTCTCACTTCCTGTTGTCTTCTTGCGTTTGCAAGTAGGAGTCGTTTGTAAGTTGGATGTTTGAAAGTAGGGACCTGCCGTATATACTCTGCAGAAATAGGCCCCTTAGTTGTTGGTGTTGGCACAACACTGTAAGCACTCACAGTTACTCTTGGTTGGTGCTGGAACGCCCTGCTGTCAACTATTATATCAGGAATTGTAATTACATATAATTGTTGAACAGTGGTAGTAAAAATTGGGCCTTTGATGGTGGTGCTGGTGCCACAACACTGTAAGCCCTGACAGTTACTCTTGGTGGGTGCAGCAATGGGCCCTGCTGTGAATTATTAGATCAAGAATTGTAATTACATGCCCCTGTTGAACAGGGGCTGAAAAATTGGGCCTTTCGTGGTGGTGGTGGTGGTGGTGGTGTTGCCACAACACTGTAAGCCCTCAGAGTTACTCTTGGTGGGTGCAGGAATGGGCCCTGCTGTGAATTATTAGATCAAGAATTGTAATTACATGCCCCTTTTGAACAGGGGCTGAGAAATTGGGCCTTTTGTGGTGGTGGTGGTGGTGGCATTGCCACAACACTGTAAGCCCTCAGAGTTACTCTTGGTGGGTGCAGCAATGGGCCCTGCTGTGAATTATTAGATCAAGAATTGTAATTACATGCCCCTGTTGAACAGGGGCTGAAAAATTGGGCCTTAGGCACTGGTGGCACAACACTGCAACCCCTCACAGATACTGTACTTGGAGCACAGCAATGAGCCCTGTTGCAAAGTATTGCTTCAAAAATTGTAATGACACGCCCCTGTTAAACAGGGGCTGAAAAATTGGGCCTTAGGCACTGGTGGCACAACACTCCAACCCCTCACAGATACTGTACTTGGAGCACAGCAATGAGCCCTGTTGCAAAGTATTGCTTCAAAAATTGTAATTACACGCCCCTGTTAAACAGGGGCTGAAAAATTGGGCCTTAGCCACTGGTGGCGGCACCCATAAACAAAAATGATCTTCCAAGCTATCATCATCAATCGTATCATTGACGACTCGGAGGAGGAGGATAGCCAGTCAACATAACAGCACAGGCACTCAGCATCAGTCTTGAAGGGATGTGACATGTTAAAATCAATTAGTCTGTTATATCAGCATCAGGTGTGTGGTAGCTGGTGGTGATCCAAGACTGGTTCATCTTGATGAAAGTCAGTCGATCAACCGAGTCGGTGGACAGGCGCACCCTGTGATCCGTGACAAATCCTCCAGCAGCACTGAATGTGCGTTCCGAAAGAACGCTGGATGCAGGACAGGCCAGTAGCTCAATTGCATACTGTGCAAGCTCTGGCCAGTGATCCATCCTCAAGACCCAGTAAGCCAGAGGATTTTCGGTGAGGAAGGTGTCCAAGTCTGACCTTGCCCCTAGATATTCCTGCACCATGTTTATCAGACGCTGGCGATGGTTGCTGGAACCGATCATACTTTGGGGCTGCAGACTAAAGAATTGTCTGAACGCATCGGTCAGACGGCCACCTTCCCCACCGCTCCTTCTTTGACTGGCCGAAGCCTCAGCAACTCGTTGTCCAGGACCAGGAGTTTGTAACCTCCCAGTCTCTGGGAACGCGTTGCACAGACCTTTCTGCAAGGCCTCCCGGAGTTGTCTCATCCTCTGCTCCCTCTGCGACGGTAACATAAGGTCCGCAACCTTACCCTTGTACCGTGGATCAAGGAGAGTGGCCAGCCAGTAATGGTCCCTCTCCTTGATCCGAAGAATACGAGGATCCTTCCGCAGACTTTGCAGGATCAGGGAGGCCATGCAGCGTAGGTTAGCTGAGGCATTCGGTCCGGAGTCCTCTGGGTCACTAAGGACGACATGATCCGCAGCCACCTCCTCCCAGCCACGTACAAGTCCACTGGTTTCTTGGGACTGTAAATCATCCCTAAAAGACTGCTGCTGATGATGCTGAGTGCCAGCCTCCACCTCCATGCTGACACAATCCTCCTCCTCCTCCTCCTCCTCCTCCTCCTCCTCCTCTTCCTGTGCGATGGGTGGGACAGAAGGAACACTGTCTGGGTAAAGGGGGCCTTGAGAGGCAAGGAAGTCCTCCTCTTCCTGCCTCTGTTCTGCCTCAAGTGCCCTGTCCATTATTCCACGCAGCGTGTGCTCCAACAGGTGGACAAGAGGTACAGTGTCACTGATGCATGCACTGTCACTGCTCACCATCCTCGTGGCCTCCTCAAATGGTGCCAGGACAGTGCATGCATCCCTGATCATGCCCCACTGGCGTGGAGAAAAAAAAACAAGCTCCCCTGACCCTGTCCTGGTGCCGTAGTCGCACAGGTACTCATTGATGGCCCTCTGCTGCGTGTGCAGCTGCTGCAGCATGGCCAACGTTGAGTTCCACCTGGTGGGCATGTCACATATAAGGCGGTTCTTGGGCAGGTTCAACTCCTTTTGCAGCTCAGCCAGGCGAGCACTGGCATTATAAGATCTGCGGAAATGCACACAGACTTTCCTGGCCTGCCTCAGGACATCCTGTAAGCCCGGGTACCTGCCCAAGAACCGCTGCACCACCAGGTTAAGGACGTGAGCCACACAGGGCACATGGGTCAGTTGTCCCTGTCGGAGGGCGGAGAGGAGGTTGGTGCCATTGTCGCAAACCACCATTCCTGGCTTAAGCTGGCGTGGCGTCAACCACCTCTCGGCCTGGCCCTGCAGAGCAGACAGGACCTCTGCCCCAGTGTGGCTTCTGTCCCCCAAACACACCAGCGCAAGAACGGCATGGCATCTTTTTGCCTGCGTACTTGCGTAGCCCCTTGAACGGCTACGGAGCACCGCTGGTTCAGAGGACAAAGCACAGGAAGAGGCCATGGAGGAAGAAGAAGAGGAGGGGGTGGAGGAGAGAGGTGTGTCACAACCAGTAGTAGCATTTTGGAGGCGTGGCGGTGGAACAACCTCCAACACTACTGCACCTTGTCCTGCATCCTTCCCAGCTGCCAAAAGAGTGACCCAATGGGCCGTGAAAGAAAGGTAACGTCCCTGTCCATGCCTGCTGGATCATGAGTCAGCGGTAATATGCACCTTACCGCTGACCGCCCTGTCCAGCGAGGCCAAGACATTGCCTTCCACATGCCGGTAGAGAGCCGGAATAGCCTTCCGTGAGAAAAAGTGGCGTTTGGGAACCTGCCACTGAGGAACCGCACATTGCACAAACTCACGGAAGGGGGCCGAGTCTACCAACTGAAAAGGCAGCAGTTGAAGCGCTAGCAATTTAGCCAAGCTAGCATTCAACCGCTGGGCATGTGGATGGCTGGGAGTGAACTTCTTTCGACGGTCCAGCAGCTGGGGCAGGGAAATTTGCCTGCTAGAATCGGACGTCGGTGTACTGCTAGCAGAGTGGCCGCAAGTACTTGGCTGTGACACACCTAATTCTACACCTTCATTCCTCTCAGTGCATGTTTCAGAGAGGACTGAAGTTATAGTGGGGTTGGAGATCCCAGCTGATGCGGTGCAAGGAGAGGTCCGCTTTGTTCTTTGGTGTGGGTCTTTGAGGTAGGCTTGCCAACGAGCTGCATGGCAGGTCAACATATGTCTGGTCAGGCATGTGGTACCCAAGCGGCTGATGTTTTGGCCACGCGATATACGCTTGAGACATATGTTGCAAACAGCAGCTGTGCGATCTGATGCACTAGCCTCAAAAAAGGCCCACACCAAAGATCTTTTTGAATGACGGGCAGAGGCAGCGCCCTGCACAGGCGGAGCTCTGCGGTGTGATTCCGTCGGTGTACTGCCCTTACGCTGGCCACCAAAGGGCATCCTGCCTCGTTGGAGATGTGCCTCCTCCTCATCCTCCTCCTCCTCCTCTCTCCTATTAGGCACCCACGTGGAGTCAGTGACCTCATCATCCCCTCCCTCCTCATCACTGGAGCCAATCTGGCAGTATGCTGCAGCTGCTGGAACATGACTGCCAGATTGGTGTCCTTCTTGAGCATCCCCTCTGTCTGCTCTCACGCTACTGCCTTCCTCTAGCTGGGTTTCATCATCAGACCCTTCGAAACGCTGGGCATCCTCCTGGAGCATGTACCCAACACTGTGCTCAAACAGTTCGGGGGACTCCTCAGGAGGAGGACATGGTGGGTCTAGGGAAGGAGTGACTGATGATGAGTCTGACATTGATACCAGGGAAGAGGACGCTTTGGCAGCTGCTTTGCCAGTACCCTGAGCCTGGGTGAGAGAGGATGAGGAGGAGGAGGAGGGCTTGGCCATCCACTCTACCAAGTCTTCGGCATGATGTGGCTCAACATGTCCAGCTGCCGAAAAGAAGGACAAGCGTGTCCCATGGCCATGTGCTGATGACAATGCACCGCGTCCACGACCAGCACTGTTGCCCCCAGACACAGAGCCTGCTTGCCCTCTTTTATTGCCTCCTGACTGTCTGCCTCTCCTTGTTTGCCTTCCAGACATTCTAATGGATGGCCTGCAGGGAGATGGGAAAAAAGCAATAAGGGCTACCTTCCGGTGTCCTTCTCTGTCCCTTTACTTAAGGATTTCTAAATATGGTTGAGGATGATTGCTTTCGCACAGAATAGCACAATGACAATTTCCCTGACTGTCCAAAAAACAAGGATTTCAAAGATGGTTGATGATGAATGCTTTAGCACAGTATAGCACAATGAGAATTTCCCTCACTGTCCTTCCCTGTCCCTACAAACAAGGTTTAGCACAGTAAAACACACTGACAATCTCCCTACCTATAGTTTTCTGTCCCTATAAAAAATTTTTTTTAAAGATGGTTGATGATGAATGCTTTAGCACAGTATAGCACAATGAGAATTTCCCTCACTGTCCTTCCCTGTCCCTACAAACAAGGATTAGCACAGTAAAACACACTGACACTCTCCCTACCTATAGTTTTCTGTCCCTATAAAAAATGTTTTTTTAAAGATGGTTGATGATGAATGCTTTAGCACAGTATAGCACAATGAGAATTTCCCTCACTGTCCTTCCCTGTCCCTACAAACAAGGATTAGCACAGTAAAACACACTGACACTCTCCCTACCTATAGTTTTCTGTCCCTATAAAAAATGTTTTTCTAAAGATGGTTGATGATGAATGCTTTAGCACAGTATAGCACAATGAGAATTTCCCTCACTGTCCTTCCCTGTCCCTACAAACAAGGATTAGCACAGTAAAACACACTGACACTCTCCCTACCTATAGTTTTCTGTCCCTATAAAAAATGTTTTTTTAAAGATGGTTGATGATGAATGCTTTAGCACAGTATAGCACAATGAGAATTTCCCTCACTGTCCTTCCCTGTCCCTACAAACAAGGATTAGCACAGTAAAACACACTGACACTCTCCCTACCTATAGTTTTCTGTCCCTATAAAAAATGTTTTTTTAAAGATGGTTGATGATGAATGCTTTAGCACAGTATAGCACAATGAGAATTTCCCTCACTGTCCTTCCCTGTCCCTACAAACAAGGATTAGCACAGTAAAACACACTGACACTCTCCCTACCTATAGTTTTCTGTCCCTATAAAAAATGTTTTTTTAAAGATGGTTGATGATGAATGCTTTAGCACAGTATAGCACAATGAGAATTTCCCTCACTGTCCTTCCCTGTCCCTACAAACAAGGATTAGCACAGTAAAACACACTGACACTCTCCCTACCTATAGTTTTCTGACCCTATAAAAAATGTTTTTTTAAAGATGGTTGATGATGAATGCTTTAGCACAGTATAGCACAATGAGAATTTCCCTCACTGTCCTTCCCTGTCCCTACAAACAAGGATTAGCACAGTAAAACACACTGACACTCTCCCTACCTATAGTTTTCTGTCCCTATAAAAAATGTTTTTTTAAAGATGGTTGATGATGAATGCTTTAGCACAGTATAGCACAATGAGAATTTCCCTCACTGTCCTTCCCTGTCCCTACAAACAAGGATTAGCACAGTAAAACACACTGACACTCTCCCTACCTATAGTTTTCTGTCCCTATAAAAAATGTTTTTTTAAAGATGGTTGATGATGAATGCTTTAGCACAGTATAGCACAATGAGAATTTCCCTCACTGTCCTTCCCTGTCCCTACAAACAAGGATTAGCACAGTAAAACACACTGACACTCTCCCTACCTATAGTTTTCTGTCCCTATAAAAAATGTTTTTTTAAAGATGGTTGATGATGAATGCTTTAGCACAGTATAGCACAATGAGAATTTCCCTCACTGTCCTTCCCTGTCCCTACAAACAAGGATTAGCACAGTAAAACACACTGACACTCTCCCTACCTATAGTTTTCTGTCCCTATAAAAAATGTTTTTTTAAAGATGGTTGATGATGAATGCTTTAGCACAGTATAGCACAATGAGAATTTCCCTCACTGTCCTTCCCTGTCCCTACAAACAAGGATTAGCACAGTAAAACACACTGACACTCTCCCTACCTATAGTTTTCTGTCCCTATAAAAAATGTTTTTTTAAAGATGGTTGATGATGAATGCTTTAGCACAGTATAGCACAATGAGAATTTCCCTCACTGTCCTTCCCTGTCCCTACAAACAAGGATTAGCACAGTAAAACACACTGACACTCTCCCTACCTATAGTTTTCTGTCCCTATAAAAAATGTTTTTTTAAAGATGGTTGATGATGAATGCTTTAGCACAGTATAGCACAATGAGAATTTCCCTCACTGTCCTTCCCTGTCCCTACAAACAAGGATTAGCACAGTAAAACACACTGACACTCTCCCTACCTATAGTTTTCTGTCCCTATAAAAAATGTTTTTTTAAAGATGGTTGATGATGAATGCTTTAGCACAGTATAGCACAATGAGAATTTCCCTCACTGTCCTTCCCTGTCCCTACAAACAAGGATTAGCACAGTAAAACACACTGACACTCTCCCTACCTATAGTTTTCTGTCCCTATAAAAAATGTTTTTTTAAAGATGGTTGATGATGAATGCTTTAGCACAGTATAGCACAATGAGAATTTCCCTCACTGTCCTTCCCTGTCCCTACAAACAAGGATTAGCACAGTAAAACACACTGACACTCTCCCTACCTATAGTTTTCTGTCCCTATAAAAAATGTTTTTTTAAAGATGGTTGATGATGAATGCTTTAGCACAGTATAGCACAATGAGAATTTCCCTCACTGTCCTTCCCTGTCCCTACAAACAAGGATTAGCACAGTAAAACACACTGACACTCTCCCTACCTATAGTTTTCTGTCCCTATAAAAAATGTTTTTTTTAAAGATGGTTGATGATGAATGCTTTAGCACAGTATAGCACAATGAGAATTTCCCTCACTGTCCTTCCCTGTCCCTACAAACAAGGATTAGCACAGTAAAACACACTGACACTCTCCCTACCTATAGTTTTCTGTCCCTATAAAAAATGTTTTTTTAAAGATGGTTGATGATGAATGCTTTAGCACAGTATAGCACAATGAGAATTTCCCTCACTGTCCTTCCCTGTCCCTACAAACAAGGATTAGCACAGTAAAACACACTGACACTCTCCCTACCTATAGTTTTCTGTCCCTATAAAAAATGTTTTTTTAAAGATGGTTGATGATGAAAGCTTTAGCACAGTATAGCACAATGAGAATTTCCCTCACTGTCCTTCCCTGTCCCTACAAACAAGGATTAGCACAGTAAAACACACTGACACTCTCCCTACCTATAGTTTTCTGTCCCTATAAAAAATGTTTTTTTAAAGATGGTTGATGATGAATGCTTTAGCACAGTATAGCACAATGAGAATTTCCCTCACTGTCCTTCCCTGTCCCTACAAACAAGGATTAGCACAGTAAAACACACTGACACTCTCCCTACCTATAGTTTTCTGTCCCTATAAAAAATGTTTTTTTAAAGATGGTTGATGATGAATGCTTTAGCACATTATAGCACAATGAGAATTTCCCTCACTGTCCTTCCCTGTCCCTACAAACAAGGATTAGCACAGTAAAACACACTGACACTCTCCCTACCTATAGTTTTCTGTCCCTATAAAAAATGTTTTTTTAAAGATGGTTGATGATGAATGCTTTAGCACAGTATAGCACAATGAGAATTTCCCTCACTGTCCTTCCCTGTCCCTACAAACAAGGATTAGCACAGTAAAACACACTGACACTCTCCCTACTGTGACAGCAGGAAGGTAAAGTCACCTGGTTGCATCCAGGGGGGTAGATATATTTTTCGCCCAGATTCAGGCTTTACGCCGACTTATACAACTAGGTGGAGAGTTGTATAAGGCTAGTGGGCTCATGGATGACTCATACCTCTAGGGAGAGGGCTGGGCGTCGTGCAGACAGGGAGTTGATGAGACCAGCTGAAGCTTGTCAGCTCATTTAGGCCTCTATAAGAACTCCCAGCTTCATTAGATGTTAGCTCATGCCTGGAACCAGACCTGTGTGGACTGTCTAGGGAGAGTGAACCCCTGTGCGGTGAGAAAAAGCCTGTGTGGCTATTTGCTTGGACATTTAAAACCAGAGACTTAGGGACTAGGACAGCACTAGGCTGATCCCAGTTGTTAGTTAGGAAACCTGTATGTTTAGTCAGAGGTCAACTTGACCAGGATTTATTTTGGTTATGTTTCTTTTGCTTTGCTGTGTTTTGTCACTGTAAATAGAAAATAAACCGCACCTTTTTGATTTTGAAAACCACAACCTCCGTTTGCTGGGCCTGTTTTGTGTGGGGAGCCCATCCCGGGGGTCACACACACCCGCTGCCGAGCTAACCCCCTCACAGTTGGTGGAGAACCAGTGGCAGTTTTTTTTAAGCCAGCATGGAGGAGATACTGAAACAGCTGGCTCTAGCAAATGCCAATCAACAGCAGACAAATGCAGGTTTGCAAAGGACTTGCAGCCCAGCAGCAAGCTCATCAACAAGCCCAGCAGCAATCTGAGGCCCGCTTCATAGACCTGTTACAGAAGCAAGAGCAGAGACTACAACAAATGGAAGCAGTAATGCAGCAACGTCCGCAGACCAGTGAGGAAAGCCGTCCCACTAATACCGCGTCCTTTGGGGTGAGTCGTTTATTGACAAAAATGACTGGAGAGGATGATCCAGAGGTATTTTTGACCACATTTGAAAGGACTGCTGAAAGAGAAAAGTGGCCTGAGGAGCAGTGGGCTGGACTGGTGGCTCCTCTGTTAACTGGTGAATCGCAGAAGGCTTACTATGACCTAGAGCCTGACCAAGCAAAAGACTATGTGATGCTAAAAGCTGAAATATTGGCAAGGCTGGGTGTCACCCAGGCTGTCCGGGCTCAGCGTGTGCATAACTGGACTTTCCAGCTTGGAAAACCCCCCAGGTCTCAAATGTATGATCTCATTCACCTGAGCAGAAAGTGGCTACAGCCAGAGACTTTGTCCGCACCAAAGATTGTGGAACGTGTTGTAATGGATCGGTTTTTGAGAGCTCTTCCTACTGCCATCCAAAAGTGGGTAAGCCATGGAGACCCAGAGACGGCCGATGGTCTTGTGGATCGTGTGGAGAAATACTTGGCTACAGAGAACCTGACGGCCTCTTCCAGAGACACTCGGACTTTCCACCCTAAGACCAGACCATCCCCAGGGGCGGATAAGAGGATTCCAAGGGGTAAGGGTGGAGAGAGTGAGAGGGTGGGAGCTCTACCCCAAGTTTGGCGAGAACAGCCTGGGAAATCAGCGGCTCAAGAGGCGGCAAGAAGGATCGTTTGCTACCGCTGCCGGCAAGCGGGACATATTGCAGCCAATTGCCCGGTTGTGGAGGAACCCATGCAGTGTGACTTTCTGACGGGCAGACGTCAGTCGCTGTGTGCGACAGTCGCATGCACTGCCATTCGAGGAACTGAGAAACATTTATGCAAAATGTGTGTTAATGGTAGAAATGTTGTGGTATTGCTGGATTCAGGTAGCCTTGTGACCCTGATAAAGGCTGAGTTAGTTAAAACAGAGGTCTCTGGGAATAGCAAGGTAGCTGTTATTTGTGTGCATGGGGACACCCGAGAGTATCCAGTGACTACAGTGTGTTTCGAGACCCCCAAAGGTACCCTCTCTCATCCAGTGGGCTTAGTATCTCAGTTACCGTATGACGCCATTGTGGGAAGGGATTTTCCGAAGTTCTGGGAACTGTGGGATGATCCTGAGCCCCTCACTGGTGCCCCTATGTACCAGGAATGTGATAGCCAGAACTCCCCTGAGAGTGGTGAGGACTCTCCGGAATTTCCCTTATCAGTATTGGCAGGGGAGACTCAAGAAACTGGAGAGGAGCCCACCTCCTCAGACGAAAACCTACCGTCTGTGGAGTTTTCTGATCTTGAGGTTCACAGGGAAAACTTTGCCACAGAACAGTTGAAAGACCCCGCCCTAATAAAGGCACGGGAAAACGTAGTGAAAATAGATGGCGAGTTAGTGAACCCAGATAATACCTGCACTTACCCATACTTCAGCGTAGAGAAGGACCTACTGTATCGGGTGGCAAAAAGGGCAGAAGAAACCGTTGAGCAGCTTGTGGTGCCCAAACCTTACAGGAAGTTGGTGTTGGAGTTGGCCCATGGGCACATTCTTGGAGGTCATCTGGGGACAGAGAAAACCCGAGAGAGGGTATTACAGAGATTCTATTGGCCGGGGGTGATGAAGGACGTAGAAAATTATTGTTCCTCCTGCCCTGTGTGTCAGAGGTTGGCCCCGATGCCACATTTCCGTAGCCCGCTGGTCCCTCTACCCATCATTGAGGTCCCGTTTGAGAGGATCGCCATGGATTTGGTAGGTCCTATAATCAAGTCCGCTAGGGGGCACCAGTACATATTAGTTATAATGGACTATGCCACCCGTTATCCAGAAGCGATCCCTCTCCGAAATACCTCGGCCAAAACCATAGCCAAAGAGCTATCTCTTGTTTTTAGCCGGGTGGGTATTTGTAAAGAACTGCTTACGGACCAAGGTACACCCTTTATGTCCCGGGTTATGAAAGAGCTGTGTAAATTGTTCAAAGTGACGCAATTGCGTACGTCTGTGTATCACCCCCAAACCGATGGGCTGGTTGAAAGATTCAACAAAACCCTAAAACAAATGTTGAAGAAAGTGGTGGATAGAGATGGAAAGGATTGGGACTGTTTACTTCCTTATTTGATGTTTGCTATTAGGGAGGTGCCCCAATCCTCTACGGGATTCTCCCCCTTTGAGTTACTGTATGGGAGACACCCAAGAGGGCTGTTGGATATTGCCAAGGAAACTTGGGAAAGTGAGAGTTCTCCCCACAGGAGTGTGATTGAGCATGTCGCCCTAATGCAAGATCGAATTGCACAGGTAATGCCCATCGTGAAGGAACATTTGGCCCAAGCGCAGTTGGCACAGCAGAGAGTGTACAACCGTGGAGCCAAGACCCGTACCTTTTCCCCGGGGGATAGGATATTGGTACTTGTCCCTACGGTTGAAAGTAAATTCCTTGCCAAATGGCAAGGCCCCTACGAGATAATGGAAAAAGTGAGCGAAGTGAATTACAAGGTCAGACAACCAGGAAGGCGAAAGCCCGAACAGATCTATCACGTTAATCTGTTGAAAGCCTGGAGGGATAGAGAGTCCCTAGTCGCAGACACTTGGTCACCAGCTCAAACTGGTTGCGTGATTCCTGAGGTTGGAATAGCAGCCACCTTGTCACAACCCCAACAACAGGAGGTTAAGGAGTTTGTGCTTCGCAACAAGGAGGTATTCTCTGAGCTGCCGGGACAAACATCTGGGGTAGAGCATGACATCATTACCCCGCCCGGTGAAAGGGTGAAGTTAAAACCCTATCGGATCCCAGAGGCTCGACGGGAGGCAATACGGGAGGAAGTACAGAAAATGCTGAACTTAGGGGTGATAGAGGAGTCCCAAAGTGATTGGTCTAGTCCCATCGTGTTGGTGCCTAAACCGGATGGGAGCTGGCGATTTTGTAACGATTTTCGTCAGTTGAACAAAGTTACAAAATTTGACACCTACCCCATGCCACGTATAGATGAGTTGATCGACCGGCTGGGAACAGCCCGATACATGACGACTCTTGACCTCACAAAAGGGTATTGGCAAATCCCCCTGGCCAAGTCGGCCAAAGAGAAAACCGCATTTGTAACCCCAGACGGGGCGTTCCAATATAAAAGAATGCCGTTCGGGTTACAGAATGCGCCGGCCACATTCCAGCGGAAAATGGACCAGATGCTGAGGCCCCATCGGAAGTATGCTGCGGCTTACCTGGATGACGTAATTGTCCATAGCACAGATTGGGCCTCACATCTGCCAAAAGTGCAAGCAGTCCTGGACTCTGTTCGGGAAGCGGGGTTTACGGCTAACCCCAAGAAGTGTACCATTGGGCAGGAGGAGGCCAAATATCTTGGGTACACCATTGGGAGGGGTGTAATAAAACCCCAACTCAACAAAGTCGAGGCCATCCAGAGTTGGCCACGTCCCAACAGCAAGAAGCAGGTACGAGCCTTTCTGGGAATCGCTGGGTATTATCGGCGATTCATTCCCCACTTTGCTTCTAAGGCTGTGCCCCTAACCAACCTGACGAAGGGGAAAGGGTCGGTCATGATTAAATGGACCCCCGAGGCTGAGGCAGCATTCCAATTCTTGAAACAAGCCTTATGTAGCCAGCCAGTGTTGTACTCACCCGACTTCTCTAAAGACTTTGTCGTACAAAGTGATGCGTCAGATGTGGGGTTAGGAGCAGTATTGTCCCAGGTCTGGAACGGGGAAGAGCACCCAGTCATTTACCTCAGCAGGAAGTTGAAGTCCCATGAGGTAAATTACGCCACCGTTGAAAAGGAGTGTTTAGCAGTGAAGTGGGCTCTAGATTCCCTTCGGTACTACCTGCTAGGTAGGCACTTTGACATGGTTACGGATCACGCTCCGTTAAAGTGGATGGCTCAAAACAAGGAAACAAATAGAAGAGTGAATAGGTGGTTCCTGGCCCTCCAGGAATTCAACTTCACAGTAAAGCATCGCCCTGGCGTTCAAATGGGGAATGTGGATGCTTTGTCTCGAGTACATGAATGCCTGATTGCTGGTGTTCCAACCCCGAGGTTAAAACAAGAGGGGGGGGGTATGTGACAGCAGGAAGGTAAAGTCACCTGGTTGCATCCAGGGGGGTAGATATATTTCGCCCAGATTCAGGCTTTACGCCGACTTATACAACTAGGTGGAGAGTTGTATAAGGCTAGTGGGCTCATGGATGACTCATACCTCTAGGGAGAGGGCTGGGCGTCGTGCAGACAGGGAGTTGATGAGACCAGCTGAAGCTTGTCAGCTCATTTAGGCCTCTATAAGAACTCCCAGCTTCATTAGATGTTAGCTCATGCCTGGAACCAGACCTGTGTGGACTGTCTAGGGAGAGTGAACCCCTGTGCGGTGAGAAAAAGCCTGTGTGGCTATTTGCTTGGACATTTAAAACCAGGGACTTAGGGACTAGGACAGCACTAGGCTGATCCCAGTTGTTAGTTAGGAAACCTGTATGTTTAGTCAGAGGTCAACTTGACCAGGATTTATTTTGGTTATGTTTCTTTTGCTTTGCTGTGTTTTGTCACTGTAAATAGAAAATAAACCGCACCTTTTTGATTTTGAAAACCACAACCTCCGTTTGCTGGGCCTGTTTTGTGTGGGGAGCCCATCCCGGGGGTCACACACACCCGCTGCCGAGCTAACCCCCTCACACTACCTATAGTTTTCTGTCCCTATAAAAAATGTTTTTTTAAAGATGGTTGATGATGAATGCTTTAGCACAGTATAGCACAATGAGAATTTCCCTCACTGTCCTTCCCTGTCCCTACAAACAAGGATTAGCACAGTAAAACACACTGACACTCTCCCTACCTATAGTTTTCTGTCCCTATAAAAAATGTTTTTTTAAAGATGGTTGATGATGAATGCTTTAGCACAGTATAGCACAATGAGAATTTCCCTCACTGTCCTTCCCTGTCCCTACAAACAAGGATTAGCACAGTAAAACACACTGACACTCTCCCTACCTATAGTTTTCTGTCCCTATAAAAAATGTTTTTTTAAGGATGGTTGATGATGAATGCTTTAGCACAGTATAGCACAATGAGAATTTCCCTCACTGTCCTTCCCTGTCCCTACAAACAAGGATTAGCACAGTAAAACACACTGACACTCTCCCTACCTATAGTTTTCTGTCCCTATAAAAAATGTTTTTTTAAAGATGGTTGATGATGAATGCTTTAGCACAGTATAGCACAATGAGAATTTCCCTCACTGTCCTTCCCTGTCCCTACAAACAAGGATTAGCACAGTAAAACACACTGACACTCTCCCTACCTATAGTTTTCTGTCCCTATAAAAAATGTTTTTTTAAAGATGGTTGACGATGAATGCTTTAGCACAGTATAGCACAATGAGAATTTCCCTCACTGTCCTTCCCTGTCCCTACAAACAAGGATTAGCACAGTAAAACACACTGACACTCTCCCTACCTATAGTTTTCTGTCCCTATAAAAAATGTTTTTTTAAAGATGGTTGATGATGAATGCTTTAGCACAGTATAGCACAATGAGAATTTCCCTCACTGTCCTTCCCTGTCCCTACAAACAAGGATTAGCACAGTAAAACACACTGACACTCTCCCTACCTATAGTTTTCTGTCCCTATAAAAAATGTTTTTTTAAAGATGGTTGATGATGAATGCTTTAGCACAGTATAGCACAATGAGAATTTCCCTCACTGTCCTTCCCTGTCCCTACAAACAAGGATTAGCACAGTAAAACACACTGACACTCTCCCTACCTATAGTTTTCTGTCCCTATAAAAAATGTTTTTTTAAAGATGGTTGATGATGAATGCTTTAGCACAGTATAGCACAATGAGAATTTCCCTCACTGTCCTTCCCTGTCCCTACAAACAAGGATTAGCACAGTAAAACACACTGACACTCTCCCTACCTATAGTTTTCTGTCCCTATAAAAAATGTTTTTTTAAAGATGGTTGATGATGAATGCTTTAGCACAGTATAGCACAATGAGAATTTCCCTCACTGTCCTTCCCTGTCCCTACAAACAAGGATTAGCACAGTAAAACACACTGACACTCTCCCTACCTATAGTTTTCTGTCCCTATAAAAAATGTTTTTTTAAAGATGGTTGATGATGAATGCTTTAGCACAGTATAGCACAATGAGAATTTCCCTCACTGTCCTTCCCTGTCCCTACAAACAAGGATTAGCACAGTAAAACACACTGACACTCTCCCTACCTATAGTTTTCTGTCCCTATAAAAAATGTTTTTTAAAGATGGTTGATGATGAATGCTTTAGCACAGTATAGCACAATGAGAATTTCCCTCACTGTCCTTCCCTGTCCCTACAAACAAGGATTAGCACAGTAAAACACACTGACACTCTCCCTACCTATAGTTTTCTGTCCCTATAAAAAATGTTTTTTTAAAGATGGTTGATGATGAATGCTTTAGCACAGTATAGCACAATGAGAATTTCCCTCACTGTCCTTCCCTGTCCCTACAAACAAGGATTAGCACAGTAAAACACACTGACACTCTCCCTACCTATAGTTTTCTGTCCCTATAAAAAATGTTTTTTTAAAGATGGTTGATGATGAATGCTTTAGCACAGTATAGCACAATGAGAATTTCCCTCACTGTCCTTCCCTGTCCCTACAAACAAGGATTAGCACAGTAAAACACACTGACACTCTCCCTACCTATAGTTTTCTGTCCCTATAAAAAATGTTTTTTTAAAGATGGTTGATGATCAATGCTTTAGCACAGTATAGCACAATGAGAATTTCCCTCACTGTCCTTCCCTGTCCCTACAAACAAGGATTAGCACAGTAAAACACACTGACACTCTCCCTACCTATAGTTTTCTGTCCCTATAAAAAATGTTTTTTTAAAGATGGTTGATGATCAATGCTTTAGCACAGTATAGCACAATGAGAATTTCCCTCACTGTCCTTCCCTGTCCCTACAAACAAGGTTTAGCACAGTAAAACAGACTGACACTCTCCCTACCTATCCTTCTCTTTCCCTAAACTAAAGGAATCCAGGTTAAGCAAGAAAAAAAAATGTCACTGTCCCTGCCTATGCTTCTCTTTCCCTGCTCCGGAACACACTACACTAGGCCGCCGTGCTGGCGGCCTTTTATAGTGTGGGGCGTGTACTAAACACCCTCAGCAATAATTGGCCACAGGCATCCTGCCTGTGGCCAATCATTGCTCTCCTCGCTGCCGGCGCTGTGATTGGCCAAGCATGCGGGGTCACAGTGCATGCTTGGCCAATCACAGCGCCTGGATGACACTGCGATGGCGTAGTGCATTGTGGGCCGCGAATTAGGCGCGAACTGCCCAAATCGTTCCTTGTTCGGCGAACGATCGAACAGCCGATGTTCGAGTCGAACGTATGTTCGACTCGAACACTGAGCTCATCCCTAATCCTCGTATTCCTGGTATCAAGGAGAGGGATCATTACTGGCTGGCAACCCTCCTTGATCCACGGTACAAGGGTAAGGTTGCGGACCTTATCTTGCCATCGCAGAGGGAGCAGAGGATGAAACATCTTCGGGAGGCCTTGCAGAAAGGTTTGTGCGACGCGTTTCCAGAGCCTGGGAGGTTACAAATTCCTGGTCCTGGACAACGTGTTGCTGAGGCTTCGGTCAGTCACAGAAGGAGCGGTGTAGAAGGTGGCCATCTGACTGATGCGATCAGACAATTTTTTAGTCCGCAGCCCCAGGGTATGATCAGTTTCAGCAACCATCACCAGCGTCTGATTTACATGGTGCAGGAATACCTAGGGGCAAGATCAGACTTGGACACCTTTCCCACCAAAAATCCTCTGGGTTACTGGGTCTTGAGGATGGATCACTGGCCAGAGCTTGCACAGTATGCAATTGAGCTACTGGCCTGTCCTGCATTCAGCGTTCTTTCGGAACGCACATTCAGTGCTGCTGGAGGCTTTGTAATTGATCACAGTGTGCGCCTATCCACAGAATCGGTCGATCGGCTGACCTTCATAAAAATGAATCAGTCTTGGATCACCCGCTACCAAGCACCTGATGCTGATGTAACCGAATAATTTTTTTTTAATGTGAAATCCCTTCAAGACTGCCTATGCTGATGCTGAGTGACTATCCTGTTATGCTGAGTGACTATCCTCTTCCTCCTCAATGTTCATGCTGATAGCTTGTAAGAATATTTTTGGTTCTGGGCTCTGCCACCAGTGCCTAAGGCCCAATTTTTCAGCCCCTGTTTAACAGGGGCGTGTAATTAAAAATTTTGATGCAATACTTTGCAGCAGGGCTCATTCCTGCGCTCCAACTAGCGTATCTGTGAGGGGTTGCAGTGTTGTGGCACCAGCACCAGTGCCTAAGGCCCAATTTTTGATCCCCTGTTTAACAGGGGCGTGTAATTTCAATTTTTGCTGCAATAATTTGCAGCAGGGCTCATTCATGTGCTTCAACTAGAGTTTCTGTGAGGGGTTGCAGTGTTGTGGCACCAGCACCTGTGACTAAGGCCCAATTTTTCTGCCCCTGTTCAACAGGAGCATGTAATTACAATTCTGGATCTAATATTTCACAGCAGGGCCCGTTCCTGCGCCCACCAAGAGTAACTGTGAGGCCTTACAGTGTTGTGGCAACACCACCACACCGTCCACCACCAAAGGCCCAATTTTTCCGACCCTGTTCAACAGGGGCATGTAATTACAATTCTTGATCTAATATTTCACAGCAGACCCGTTCCTGCGCCCACCAAGAGTAACTGTGAGGCCTTACAGTGTTGTGGCAACACCAACACCTAAGGTCCAAATTTCTGCAGAGTATATAGGGCAGGCCCCTACTTTCAAACATCCAACTTACAAACGACTCCTACTTGCAAATGGAAGGAGACGACAACAGAAAGTGAGAGGAAATCTATCCCTAGGAAAGGAAATTCTCTGCTGTAAGAGTTCCTTGTTTCACTAAAAACCCAAATTTTTTAAAATCCAATTGTCATTGGGACAGAAAGTGAGGTGAAATCTTCTGAACAGGTGCACAGACAGCAAAACAAAGGTTACAGGGGTGATAACCCTTCCCTATGTTTTCCAAAAAGCTTAAAAGTAGATTTTTTGGCTGGAGCTACACTTTAAAAATGTACCAGTTCAAAATTACAAACAGATTCTACTTAAGAACAAACCTACAGTTTGCACCACCTGTATACTGCTGTTCATGGTATATAGGGCCTGGGGGCCCCACACCTTTCCTTTTTTAATTTGGATTCGGGGTTCCCCTTAATATCCATACAAGACCCAAAGGGGCTGGTAATGGGCTGGGGAGGGGGGTACCCATGCCGTTTTACTCAATGATTTTCATCCATATTGCCGGGACCAGACATTACATTAAAGCCGCAAGCAGTTTTAAATGACTTTTATTCTTTTAGAAATGTCATTTTGTGCAGGGACAGTTCTAAACACGGGAAACACGTGCCACTTTACAGGCATACTATAGACACCCCATAGGCACGATATTTAAAGGAATATTTCACTTTTATTTTTTCACTTTAAGCATCATTAAAATCACTGCTCCTGAAAAAACATCAGTTTTTAATACTTTTTTTTTGCATTGATACATGTACCCTGGGGCAGGACTCGGGTCCCCAAACCCTTTATGACAATAACTTGCATATTAGCCTTTAAAATTCAAACTTTTGATTTCTCACGTTTGAGTTCCATAGAACAATGGGTCCGTTCTCATGTTCTGCTCATCCCTAATCTTAAGTAAGCCAAATTAGAATTGTATGGCCTCCAAAGTCAGCATCTGCTTTCAGGGTCTATCTTCTCCCCTGTATTAACAAGTGAACTGATAATCTAAGTTCAATATATAATCTGGATCTAGCCTTTTCACTATCAGTGGAGAAATAAAAGGTTCATGCAAACTGCCATACATTAGGTATGAGCATATTCCTCACAATATAACATTTTAAGCATGGTTGTGAAAAAATTTGAGTGCAAGCAGTTATATAAATATAGCCGTGAACAGCATTTTCTGTAATGCATATCAATGGGCAAAAATATGCTAAAGTGGTGGATCCCAGGTGCCATAACAATTGTATTGTACTTTGTATGGCCATATAAATCCACTGCCATCCATTTTTTTAAATGTTTAAAAAAATGCTAAATATTTATTTGTTTCTATTGCAAACTCAGTAAATAATACAAATCATTAAACAATAATAGCATTAAAATGTTTCACTGTTATACCCTTAACCTTGATGTTTGGGAAACAGTCAGTGAACATGGAGTGAGGCCCGGAACAGAAAAGAAAGTAGTGCAGGGCCGTGTATGACAGTGTGTTAAGGGGAGACAACGCAGGGGTTAATATGAGAAGTACTAAGAGGAGAAGTGACAGTGAAGAAAGTATGAGGGCGAGTGGTGTTATTTAAGGAGGAGGCGGTTCCAGGCGGGGGAACAGAAAGTTGGGGAGAGAGAAAGGAGGAGGTAGTTTTTCTCACTGCTCCTCCAATATGGCTGATATAGATTTGATTTTGGCTCTGTTGAGAATGGCTGTGGCGAGCAGGGGATCGAAGTGGCTGCACAGCCAGGTGGCTGCCTTGTTAGAGGATCAGGTGGGTGGATCCGCAGAGGAAGGTGAGGTGTCCCCACGCGTGAGGTCTAGGCCTCAGGCGCGTTTTTCTCTCGGGCCTTCCCCACGGGCTGTGCGCCATCCTAGAAGCCCTCTGAGGTAACAATCCGCTCCCCAAGGAAAACGGAGCCAGCAGGCCGCTGCAGCGGGGTCCGGGCGGACTTCTCGTCGCCGGCTGAGTTTGGTGGTCATGGCGCCGCTTACCCGCCCGTGCATCGTGGGACTATCGAACACTCGCCCCCCCCTCTGCCTCAGTAGGGGAGGTTCGGCGGGGCAAGACGACAGACACGGCCGTCGGGCCGTTAACGAACACGGGCGGCAGCTCCGCGAGTGGGCGGGGCCTACCCGGGCGGCGGGAAGCAGGTCAGAATGGCGGAGAAAGGCTGGGACAGGTTGGACAGGGGCACAGCATGGGACAGCCTGCGCGGAATCGCGGCAGGGGGCGGAGCTTCAGGGGCGAGCCGGGCCCCCAGCACCGGGACACCACGGCCTCCAGGCCCGCTTCGCCTGGAGGGCTGGCAACACCAGCAATCCGGGACGCGGACAATAGGTCGGATGGTGAGCTGTCAGTGTCTAAGGAGAAGGAGCCGCAGGGACACGAGCCAGCGAGGAATGCCAGAGCAGCGGCTGTTGGGGGTGCTCCCGGTCAGCCCGGTATGTCCACTAATGTTTCTAATGTTTCCTTGTCAACTGCATTATGTGATTTGTTGGGGGTTGGAAAGGGGGGGGCAACAAGGACAGCAGTTTCTCCACCGCGACCAGCGGTGGTGGATGCTGGCCCACATCTGGCGGGCCCACCAGTTCGGGGACAGAGGCGCAGCTACGGGATTTGGTGGGCCGTTTTGTGGGGGGGCAGGGGCAGCCCCCCAGGTAGCTCCCTGGGTGCAGCCAGTTAGCGTGACTGCGGGGGATGGAAGGTGGTCAACTATGGCAGTGGGTTTAGGGGCTTCAGCGTCCCCTGCGGTGGCTCCTGCTGGGCTCTCTGGAGCGGCGGCAGGCAGCGAGAAGGCGAGCAAAAGAGGGGGGGCTCAGGAATCTACTGGTAGGACGGATATGGTGAGGATTGCGGACACGGCAAAATGTGAGGTGTACGTGTGCTTTGAGAGTCCGCTGGGAGCACATTTGAAACAGGAGGTTCGGGATAAGATTTGCAAGGGTGAGTATGTGGAGATATTCTCGTTATTGCCCTTGGGAAAATTTAACTTGGATAGGGTCAAGCCTGATGATTCCAAGAAAGAGGATGAGGAGAAGAGGTGGTACAGATTGATTCCGCGGACGTTTGTTAATTGGCAGCAAGCGTTCGCCATTATGGCAAACGTCATTGGTGATAAGAACCACCGAACATTGTTCGGCGTTGCTCTGTTATATGGATGCCATTGGTGAGGCACACAGGGTATATGGGGGATCTGCTTGGCTGAGGTATGATGAGCAGTTTAGACAGCACAGGGTGGTCCGGCATCTCTTCGCTGGGATCATAAAGACATCAGCCTCTGGATGCGTCTTATGTTGTCGGCGAGGACCCCAAATTGGTTTCTTCAGGGGGGGGGGCCGGGGACACACCTTCCTCAGGACTGCCGGAGGAAATGGGGGGTGTGTTGGCAGTACAAGGAGAGCTCATGTAAGTTCGGCGGGTCCTGCCGTTTTAAGCACGAGTGTTTTAGGGTGTGGGGGATCCCATCCATGGTCCCACTGCTTGAAGAAAGGTAAGCGGGCCAGCGAGCCTGCTCACAAAAAGAATGACTCCAGTGAGGGGGGAATAGGATGCAGCCTTTCCTCAGTAGATGCTCGGATAGGGCAGCGGCTAGGCTGCTTACCTCTGCGTTTCGGGAAGGTTTTAGGATTCCGTGTTCATTGTCGGTAGTTCCGCCAGTGGCGCTTAATTTAAAATCGGCATTGCAACATCCGGGGGTGGTTGGGGAAAAATTTGCCAAGGAGGTGGCACTAGGTCGCATGGGGGGGGCGTTTCTGGTAAAACCATTGCCAGACCTGGTGGTGTCTCCATTGGGGGTGGTGCCTAAGAAGGAACCAAACAAGTTCCGGCTTATTCACCATTGTGAACAAGCAAGCTATCGCTTGTGAAATGCGTCTACCATTGCCTGTATCTGTCTGACCCTGTTGATAATAAAGATGACATCAAGATAGGTTGGAGTTCCAGTGTGCGACCAATTTCTTGTTTTACCCAATTCTATACCCACAGTTGATCCAGAGGAAGGCGAAAAACCCCAGCAGAGCATGATCCAATTTGCTACAACAGGGGAAAAAATTCCTTCCTGATCCCCCAAGAGGCAATCGGATTTTCCCTGGATCAACTCTACCTATAAAATGTACCCAGTTATATTATGTACATTCAGGAAAGAATCCAGGCCTTTCTTAAAGCAATCTACTGAGCTGGCCAGAACCACCTCTGCAAGGAGTCTATTCCACATTTTCACAGCTCTTACTGTGAAGAAACCTTTCCGTATTTGGAGATGAAATCTCTTTTCCTCTAGACGTAAAGAGTGCCCCCTTGTCCTCAGTGTTGACCGTAAAGTAAATAACTCAACACCAAGTTCACTATATGGACCCCTTATATATTTGTACGCACAGAGAGCTTTCGGCTGCTGGGTTGCTGCTGGCAGGAGGAGTTTTACGTGGATCGGTGCCTGCCCATGGGTTGCTCCATTTCCTGCGCCATGTTTGAGATGTTTAGTTCTTTCTTGGAGTGGGTGGTTAGAGACGTGTCGGGCCTTGATTCAGTCATACATTACTTGGATGACTTTCTGTGCGTAAGGTCGCCTTCCTCCGGTGTGTGTGCGATTCTACTCTCTATGTTGCAGCACATTGCAGGTAGGTTCGGAGTGCCCTTGGCAGCCGACAAAACTGAAGGCCCGACGACGGAGCTTAGCTTTCTAGGCATTGTGATTGATTCGGTGGCGATGGAGTGTCGCCTGCCGGTGGACAAGTTGGGGGCGCTACAGAAGGAGATTAGGGAGATCCAGGGGCTGTGCAAGGTACAGTTGAGGACTTTGCAGTCGTTGCTGGGAAAATTCAATTTTGCCTGCCGGAATATTCCGATGGGTAGGGTTTTCTGCCAACGGCTTTCGGCTGCTACAGCAGGGGTTCAGGCCCCGACCCATTTTATACGGCTTACTAGGGAGCTTCGGGAGGATTTGAAGGTTTGGTATGAGTTTTTGGCCTCATATAACGGCCGATCGGTGTGGGTGTCCGGCCCGGTGAGTCATTTTGATATGGAGTTGGTCACGGATGTGGCGGGGTCTACTGGCTATGGGGCTTTCTCTCGGGGAAAACGGAGTGCGGAACCTTGGCCCCAGGCATGGGTGGAAGCGGGGTTCCTTCGTAACCTGGTGCTACTGGAACTTTCCAGTGGTTCCGACTAGGGATGAGCTTCGAGTTCGAGTCAAACTCATGTTCGACTCGAACATTGCCTGTTCGCATGTTCGCCGAACAGCAAACAATTTGGAGTGTTCGCGGCAAATTCGAAAAGCCGCGGAACACCCTGTAAAAGTCTATGGGAGAAATCTAAAGTACTAATTTTAAAGGCTTATATGCAAGTTATTCTCATAAAAAGTGTTTGGGGACCCGGGTCCTGCCCCAGGGGACATGTATCAATGCAAAAAAAAGTTTTAAAAACGGACGTTTTTTCGGGAGCAGTGATTTTAATAATGCTTAAAGTGAAACAATAAAAGTGAAATATTCCTTTAAATTTCGTACCTAGGGTGTGTGTATAGTATGCCTGTAAAGTCGTACTTGTTTCCCGTGCTTAGAACTGTCCCTGCACAAAGTGTAATTTCTGAAGGAAAAAAAGTCATTTAAAACTCACTCGCGGCTATAATGAATTGTCGGCTCCCGGAAATACAAAGAAAAGTCATTGGTTAAAAAAAAAAAAAATGCGTGAGGGTCCCCCCAAATTCAATTACCAGGCCCTTCAGGTCTGGTATGGATATTAAGGGGAACCCTGACGCAAATTTAAAAAAAAAATGCGTGGGGTTCCCCCAAATATCCATACCAGGCCCTTCAGGTCTGGCGTGGATTTTAAGGGGAACTCCACTCCAAATTTAAAAAAAAATGGTGTGGAGTTCCCCCAAAAATCCATACCAAACCCTTTATCCGAGCACGCAACCTGACAGGCTGCAGGAAAAGAGGGGGGGGATGAGAGAGCGCCCCCCACTCCTGAACCGTACCAGGCCACATGCCCTCAACATGGGGAGGATGTCCCCATGTTGATGGGGACAAGGGCCTCATCCCCACAACCTTTGCCCGGTGGTTGTGGGGGTCTGCGGGCAGGGGGCTTATCGGAATCTGAAATACCCCTTTAACAAAGGGGACCCCCAGATCCTGGCCAACCCCTATGTGAATTGGTAAGGGGTACATTGTACCCCTCCCATTTCACGAAGAAAGTGTAAAAAAAAACAAAAAAAAACAAAAGACACCTTGGAAAAGTCCTTTATTAAAAATAAAAAAATAAAAACACATTTCAGCGATGTAATCCAATGTCCCGCGGCAATCCGATGTCCAGCGCTGCAGTCTCCACTCGAAACGTCATTGGCTGAGCGGACCTACACTGCGGAGGAAGTTCCCCATCAGGTCCGCTCAGCCAATGACGTAGGCGGGGTCTGAGGTGTGAGGGGGCGGGAGCGCCCTCGTATCTCAGACCCGCCTACATCATTGGCTAAGCGGACCTGATGGGGAACTTCCTTTTCAGTGTAAAAAAATGAATAGACCCGCCCCTTCTCACGTTCCCCATCAGGAGCGGACCTGATGGGGAATGTGAGAAGGGGCGGGTCTATTCATTTTTTTACACTGAAGAGGAAGTTCCCCATCAGGTCATCTCAGCCAAGACTTGGCGGGGTCTGAGATACGAGGCAACCCCCGCCCCCTCGTACCTCAGACCCCGCCTACGTCATTGGCTGAGCAGACCTGATGGGGAACTTCCTCCGCAGTGTAGGTCCGCTCAGCCAATGACATTTTGAGTGGAGACTGCAGCGCTGGACATCGGATCGCCGCGGGACATTGGATTACATAGCTGGAATGTGTTTTTTATTTTTTATTTTTTATTTTTAATAAAGGACTTTTCCAAGGTGTCTGTGTGTTTTTTTTACATTTTTTTACACTTTGTTCGTGAAATGGTAGGGGTACAATGTACCCCTTACCAATTCACATAGGGGGGGGCGGGATCTGGGGGTCCCCTTTGTTAAAGGGGTCTGCCAGATTCCGATAAGCCTCCTGCCCGCAGACCCCCACAACCACTGGGCAAGGGTTGTGGGGATGAGCCCCTTGTCCCCATCAACATGGGGACATCCTCCCCATGTTGAGGGCATGTGGCCTGGTACGGTTCAGGAGGGGGGGGCGCTCTCTCGTCCCCCCCTCTTTTCCTGCGGCCTGCCAGGTTGCGTGCTTGGATAAAGGGTCTGGTATGGATTTTTGGAGGAACTCCACGCCATTTTTTTCAAATTTGGGGTGGAGTTCCCCTTAAAATCCATACCAGACCTGAAGGGTCTAGTATGGATATTTGGGGGGAACCCCATGTAATTTTTTTTTAAATTTGATGCAGGGTTCCCCTTAATATCCATACCAGACCTGAAGGGCCTTGTAATTGAATTTGGGGGGACCCCCACGCATTTTTTTTTTTTCTATCAATGACTTTTCTCTGTATTGCCGGGAGCCGACAATTCATTATAGCCGCGAGTGGTTTTAAATGGCTTTTTTTCCTTCAGAAATGACATTTTGTGCAGGGACAGTTCTAAGCAAGGGAAACAAGCACTGCTTTACAGGCATACTATACACCTCCCCAGGTATGAAATTTAAAGGAATATTTCACTTTTTATTGTTTCACTTTATGTATTATTAAAATCACTGCTCCCGAAAAAACTACAGTTTTTAAAACTTTTTTTTGCATTAATACATGTCCCCTGGGGCAGGACCCGGGTCCCCAAACCCTTTTTAGGACAATAACTTGCATATTATCCTTTATAATTAGCACTTTAGATTTCAAACGTTTGAGTCCATTATATTTAATAGGGTTCTAAAGTTTAGGTCTGTTCGCAGGTTCTGGTGCGAACCGAACAGGGGGGTGTTCGGCTCATCCTTAGTTCCGACTCTAGAGCTGTGGGGAGAAGCGTGTAGGGACCTGAAACTGAGATTGAATTGTGACAACCTGGGTGTGGTTCAAGTGGTCAACCGCATGTCTGCGTCGTCACCACCTGTAATACGGCTGCTACGCCAATTAGTGTTGCGTTGCCTGCAGTTAAATATTTTTCTTTATGCTGTTCATCTGCCGGGCATGGACAACACGTTGGCTGACTCCTTGTCTTGTTTTCAGTGGGACAAGTTCAGAGAGCTGGCCCTGGCTGCGGAGGCAGAGGGGGTTCCTTGTCTGGGTTGGATATAGGAGCTGGCCTTGGAGTCAAAATTCTCTCTCCGGGATTTCCTTTTGGGCCTGCAATTGAGAGAACAAAATAAACCTCTCGTCTTGCTGGAAATCCTTCAATGTTGTCATGCCCTGGTTCTTCCACCACCCGAAGGGGTTCGGACCTGCAAAAGCAGAAGGGAGCCTAGGATCCCCTAGAAACGAGGCGCCTGGGGGGATTTCGGAGATCAGGGCTAGTGTAGATTTTCATCGGTCCCATAGTTTCAGCCCGTGAGCCACTACCAGATTCCTAGAACCTAACTCTGAGATATGAGATTTGGAAGACCACATTATTCCCGGCAGGTAGAATGGGGCTATCGAGTCTTGCTCAAATCTGACCCATGGGACTTTACAGTTTTTAATGTTCCATTGGGCTTGTTGCGAGAGTCTTCTGGCCATATAATATAGCCAAATCTGGGGAAATCCCAGGCCTCCCAACCTATATGGGCAATATAGTACCTCTCTGGAGAACCTCTGGGGTTTGTCCCTCCATATAAATCTGTTCAAATGTGTTTGAAATTTAAGAAGATAGGATTTAGGGATCATAAGGGGCAGGGTGAACAGGTAAAGCAGTTTTGGCAGGATAGTCATCTTAACAGCTGTTATCTTTCCTAGGAAGGAGATCCTACAGGGAGACCGGGTTTTTAGTAATTGTTTAAGGTTGGAGATCAGGAGGAGGGAATTGAGGTTGAATAAACTATTGTAATCCCCAGAAAGTTTTACACCCAAATAGGAGAGGGAAGATAGAGCCCAGGAGAATGGAAAAGATTGTTTTAGAGTTTCCAGCTCGGCAGAAGAGAATCCCACCGGGAGGGTCACCGATTTGGACACGTTTATCGAAAGACCTGAGATATTAGCAAATGTTAAGAGAGTTTGAAGGAGATTCGGTAAATTAATTAAAGGGTTAGTGAGAAATAGAAGAACGTCATCCGCATACATGCAGAATTTATATGTGGAGGAGGCCTTTTCGGTAACCCGAAATGTCCGGGTGCTGTAGTATCACAATGGGAAGTGGCTCAATGGCTAAGACAAAAATGAGTGGGGACAGTGCACACCCCTGTCTGGTACCTCTGCTAAGCTGGAAAAACTCTGAGCTCCATCCAGGGATTCTGACACGCATGCTGGGGTTCTGATATAGGGCATAAAAGGCCTGGAGGAAGTCACCCTGAAAGCCAAACCGCTGTAGTAGAAGAGACACATAGCTCCAAGACAAACTATCAAAAGCTTTATGAATGTCCAAGCTTAACATGAACAGCTTCCTGAAAAAGAGGGTTGCATCCTGAATAATGTCAGTGGCTGGGCGTATATTATCTGTTAAAAGGCGATGGGGGATAAACCCTGATTGGTAAGGTGAGATCAAAAAGGAGATCACTCTCCCAAGTCTATCAGCTAAGATCCTACTAAATATCTTCAGGTCATTGTTAATGACCGATATAGGCCTTAAAGGGGTTGTAAAGGTTCATTTTTTATTTTCTAAATAGGTTCCTTTAAGCTAGTGCATTGTTGGTTCACTTACCTTTTCCTTAGATTTCCCTTCTAAATATTTTTTTTCTTTGTTTTCTTTGTCTGAATTTCTCACTTCCTGTTCCTCCTCAGTAAGCTGTTCAGTAAGCTGTTCTGGCTGACTCCACACTACTCGGATGATGGTGTGAAGTTTAGTGAGGAGAAATAGGAAGTGAGAAATTCAGATAAAGATATAAAACATTTAGAAGGTAAATCAAAGGAAAAGGTAAGTGAACCAACAATGCACTAGCTTAAAGGAACCTATTTAGAAAATAAAAAACGAACCTTTACAACCCATTTAAGTTCTGAGGATGAGTGTGGTCCCTGTTCGGCTTGGAGATGAAGGACATGTTTGCCAAGAGCATTTCCTCTGGGAAATCCGTTACCATGTAGGACAGAATTGAAAAGCTGAACCAGTCTGGGGGAGAGTTGAGTGGAGAATTTTTTATAGCATATGGCTGAGAAGCCATCGGGTCCAGGGGAAGAACCATTCTTAAGGGACTTGATAACATTCAAGACTTCAGTTGGGGAGATCGGCTGATTGAGTATGTCCAATTGTGAGGGGGTGAGAGTGGGAAGTGAAATTTCATTGAACCAGGCCAAGGCCTCCCCTGAAGGCACAGATTGTGGGGGCCCTAGTAGTGATGAGTAAAAATCCTTGAAAATTTTTATGACCTTCTGGGGGTGAGATGTAATCCCACCTGAGGGAGAGGACAATTTATATTCCTGCCGGGCGGCGGAGTGACTGGTTCAATTTTGGAGCGAACATGGTGGAGGCGGTGTTGCTATGGAGTTAAATCTAGCTTTGGACCACCTTAGGGTCTTTTCTACCTTAGCTGACAGTAATGAGTCTAATTCAAGCCGTTTATGTTATATAGACCAGGGGTCTCAAACTGGTGGCCCTCCAGCTGTTGCGAAACTACAAGTCCCATGAGGCATTGCAAGGCTGACAGTTACAAGCATGACTCCCACAGGCAGAGGCATGATGGGACTTGTAGTTTTGCAACAGCTGGAGGGCCGCTAGTTTGAGACCCCTGCTATAGACTGTCTGGTAGACTCCAAAGTCAAGGCTGCAGGATTTTTATATAAACCGTCCAGCTCCCCAGTGAGCTGCACAATTTTTTGTTTGTTGGTTTTGTTGCGGGCCGAAGTCAAACTGATAAGTTTGCCCCTCAGAACTACTTTATGAGCCACCCATACTGTGGAGATTGGGGTCTCCGGGAGAGCATTTAGAGCAAAATATGTATCAATAGATTGAGCCACTTCTGCTTTGACAGCCTGGTCAGAGAGAAGAGCCTCGTTGAGTCTCCAGGTGAATGGTGTGGGGGCTAGCTTAATGAATTCAGTGGTGAACGAGGTCACGTGGTGGTCAGACCATACATAGTTGTGGATAGATGGGAGAAAAAGAAACCCTGGACTGCCGCACTCTGTATAGACAGTTATTTATTCCAAAATTTCAAGTAAAAAATCCAAATTCAAAATAAATCCATAAATCCAAAACAACAAATGCAGATAGTATGCATGCAGGGAAGGGTGGCTAATGCGTTTCACGTCACGAATTGACACTTACTCAGAGCTCTGAGTAAGCGTCAATTCGTGACGTGAAACGCGTTAGCCACCCTTCCCTGCATGCATACTATCTGCATTTGTTGTTTTGGATTTATGGATTTATTTTGAATTTGGATTTTTTACTTGACATTTTGGAATAAATAACTGTCTATACAGAGTGCGGCAGTCCAGGGTTTCTTTTTCTCCCATGCATCAGTGCAGAGCCAGCACCTGTGTGAGTGACTGGGCGGAAGCAGCCATTTGGTGAATTCTCAAGCTTTTGAGCGGTACGTTTTTCCTTTCCTCTGTTTCTAGTTGTGGATAGAGGCTGAACTTGAGTTGGCCAGAATAACGGGGGTAGATAGAATATAGTCTAACCTGGCATAGCTGTTATGTGGGTGAGAAAATAATGTGTATTCTTTTGCTAATATGTTGTGTGCACGCCAGTTGTCTACCAATTGAAAGTCTAAGTTTATGGAGTGAGGGATTTAGGAAAAGCCTTGTAATTCGTAGATGCCATACATATTTCTAGGGTGGGGTTAGCTACCATGTTGAATTCTCCCCCTACAATCATATGGAGGGATTGATGTTTCTCTAAAATGGCAAAGAAGGCTGAGAAAAAGGAGGCAGAAGATTCAATAAGGGCGTAGACACTGGCAATAGTACATTCTCTATTGTGAATTACACCTTTGATAATGACAAAACGACTCTCCTTATCTCTATAAATCTGACGCACATCCATAGGGAGAGATGTGTGTAAGAATATGGCAGCGCCCCTACATTTAGAGGAATGAAGTGTTGAAGTGTATAGAAGGCTTGTGGATAAGCTCTATGGAAGAACTTGGGGTGAGAAGCCTGTGAGAAATGTGTCTCTTGGATCAGTAAGATTTTAGCCTTAAGTTGTTTATAGTGGGAGAAGGCCTTGCTCCTCTTAATAGGGGAATTAAAGTCTTTGACGTTGTGTGAGATACACTTAATAGCCATAGTAAATTTTAGGGAGAAAGTGCCACAGAGGAGGCGAGAAACCTACATGGGGGTACACACCATCTGAAGGATCAAACCCCACAGGCTTCCCCACTGTCATATAGCAATGGGAGTACATTGATTACCTTACATGAGCAAAAAATAAATAAACCCGGGTCCAAAGATTCCTCTTATGCCATAGAGTGATCGAGTTCAGTTTCTTGCTTAAACCTGAGAAACAAAGAGTCCAAAGTAATGAAAAAATGAAAAAGAATACTGAAAAACAGGATCAGGAATATTTTGCATCCTGATAAAAACGGGTAACAACTGAGACTGTCAAGTCTCGAGCCCAGCAGCAACATTGATCTCGTGTCCCAATCTAAAAGGGAGATCATCGTGTAGTAGCCAACGGTGAGAGAAAATAAAAAGAACTTTAAGTGGTTACCGTGCTGGGGGGGAACAGCATGCAGCCGCAACAAGGGACAGGCTCCTGGCTTTGTGTAGAAAGTGGTGGTGCATGTTCGTCTGTAACAAGAAGTCAATCTTAGAGGTTTCAGCGGCAGTGGAGTGTTGCATGCTAAATCCTCTGGGAAGCGCCGCCATATCTAATTCTCCATCTGTCGCGTCTGGTGTGTGCCATATCTGTGAAGGCCTGGGTGTCAAGGGTGGGCGGCGTATATCTTCAGCTTCCATGAGGCCCAATTTCACTAGGATCTCCTGGCCTTCTAGAACCGTTGTGGTAGCATATGTAGAGCCATTATGAGGGACCACCAGTTTAAAGGGGAAACCCCATCTGTACAGGATTATGGCTGCTTGAAGTGCAGTGGTGACTTCTTTCATGCCTCTGCGTCTGTCCAGACTGGCAGGAGAAATGTTCGGATAGATCTGGACTGTAAAGTCATCTAGGGTAATCCGTGGGGTGTTCCTTGCAGCTATCAGGATTTCCTCCTTTATCATGAAATCCTTCATGCAAAGGATTATGTCACGCAGCGGTTTGTCTGCTGGAGGTTTGGGCCTGAGGGCCCTGTGGATCCTGTCACAGGTGAAGGCCGCTGATTCACATTCAGGAAGGAGAGAGACTTAAACAGCCTGATGACATTAGGGATTAAGTCTGTACTGGCCCCCGGGAACCCTCGCAGATGCAGATTATTGCGGTTGTTCAGGTCTTCGACCTGCGACTGGATCCGATTGAAGGCTGTGGTCAGTTTCATGTTCCCTACTTAGATCGCTATATGCCAGGGCTAGTTCATCATGTTTGGTTTCTAGTTTTTTCTGTTCTAGTGCCCAGAGCAGCAATCTCTTGCAATAATGCATGGGAGATTTTATGTAGCTCCGTTTGGAACTTTGAGGCCAACCGGTTATATATCATCTCTAGGCTGGCATCTAAGTCTGCTTTAGAGAGGGATGTAGGGTACTCACAGTCTGGAGCTGAAGGAGAGCCTGGATCGGGAGGCACAGAGGGAGCCGCGGCGCCATTTTTTGACATGCCGTACTGTTCCCTGTAGCGAAGGAGATAGTGGGTTAACAACTTTTTTTGACTATTATATTAGTCTTGCATATTAGCCCAGAAAATGGGCATTTTTAATTTGACAGCATCCGAAGTCAGGGCTGTTCATCTCATCACTACTAGGGATTTGACTCCCTAAAGGCAAATAGTCTGTTCACTTTGCAAGGGAAGTTGTTCTAATGATAAAGATACTGTATAAAACAAGGTCGATAATAAAGCTATTAGACTGCATAGGACAGTGATGGCGAACCTTGGCACCCCAGGTGTTTTGGAACTACAATTCCCATGATGCTCATGTAGTCTGCAGTGTAGTTGAGCATTATGGAAAATGTAGTTCGAAAACATCTGGGGTGCCAAGGTTCGCCATCACTGGCATAGGACATAAATTACATAGGAGATAAAATCATTTTTGCAGGATAATATTGCAAAGAAGGTTGTCAGCGAGCTGGTCAGTAAGTAGGCTTGGTTTTTCCCTGGGCATTCCCCAGGCCATGTTGTTAATATTGCAAAGAAAGCCTTGTTTGTTCTTAAATACAGAGATGTGTATTAGTTTGGTGCCATAGTATTGGCAAAGTTATTGCCAAATCAGGCTCATAGATTAAACGTAAAATAATTTTTGCACAAAAAGGATGTACAGATGTTATTGGTGAAATTAGTAGTTTTCACTATGAAATGTGTATTGAAAATATTTTCTTAAACCAGACAAAACTTGCATTTGGCTTAAAGCTTTTTCAGATACCTCTAATGCCTTGTACACACGATAGGAATTTCTGATGAAAAAAGTCTGATGGAATTTTTTCATCAGAAATTCCTAACGTGTGTGGGCCCATCAGACTTTTTTCCATAGGATTTTAGAAATAGAACATGTTTTACATTTTTCTGATGGAAAAAAATCCTATTGGAAATTCCGATCGTCTGTGTGGAACTCCGTCGGAAAAAAAATCCATGCATGCTCAGAATCAAATATATTGAGAGTGCTGAGGATAAGGAGTATATGTAAAAATTGGTGCCTTTGTCCCATTAGACGTTGTATGGAGAGAGGGATGAGGCTGGTTGTGGACTATGTTGGCACCTTATGCTAACTGATGACCAGTTAAGAGTAAATAGTAAAATAATTTTTATTACAAAATAAGAACAAATATTTTTACATTTCATAGAAACAATGATAATTTTGTGACATTTCAATGTATCGTACCATTACAATCAATGGAAAAGAATACAACTGTACATACATAATATATTGTGCTCTACATGTTTCACGTTATGATTCAAGAAAGAATCCGCTTCGTCAGGAGCTATATCTAAATATGTATAGATTTTCAATGGACATATGAGGAAATTGTGTTGTCACGTCACTATGAATTAAAAAGAAAACATAATAAATATTGTGGATGTAAAAAATACACATTTCAGAATACAAAGCAACCAGGCTACTCCCAAACCATAAATGCTAGGCTCTGTCAAAACAGTCTTACCATGGGTGCTGAACCGGATGGGACCAGAGAGCGGATCAAATATCCGGGTGTGTCAAATGGGGTTGGTAACCCCACCAGTGACACAGAGATCAGGAGGTATGGGTAATCTGCAATTGTTGAAACAACTATATTAAAATAAAATCTCTAGAAGCCAAGCCATAGAGGGCGGCTAGATAAGTGTATTAAGTAAGGAATACATTCTGAATGCAGATATCACCAACCTCCTGGGAGGACACATCCAAAGGGCATCTCACAAGTAATCGGCATGGCAGTAGAAATATATAAAGAGGAAGAATCGGGTCAATGATGGACCCGTCATGATGTAGGAGGGTCTCTAAAAGGTATAAAGTAGTAAATGGTAAGAGTATAGATATGTAGTATAAATATCCATCGTATATTGATGGTACAGTAAATATACGCATGCACATGTGGGTTGCATGCGCATGCGTGTGAATGATCATACATAAAAGGGGGCCATATGTATACCTTAAATTTACCTCGACATGTAGATAACAGGATGGATGTTTTGGAAGGTCTCTGTGGTATGTAGTGGAATCCTTTGTGCAAAATCATATAACGAGTGCTTGATTAGAGACACACTACTTGGTTGGTTAATGACTAGTAAGTGAGAATCAGTGGTAAGACAAGGAAAAGACCAAAAAAGGCAAAAGAAGGGGGACGGGGAGGGAAAGGGGAACAAGTGGAGGGGAAAAGGTAAATGTGCAAAGGCAAAAATATATATGTGATAAAAAAATGAGACTATAATGTGATATATTGAGGAAGAGGTTTTTTAATTACCATATTCAGGTGCTCGATTGCAATTTGCAACCAGGGTGATTTATAAGGCAGAGAATCCTACAGTCAGTATAAGTCAGATTTCCCGAATAAAGAGAAGATCTGCAATAATAATGGTGTCATCAAGAGTGTGTTTACACCGCATTGTTGGAAATAGCAACAGAGGAGAGTTGGGAATACTCACTTGTCATGCCAGGGAGATGAATATGGATGTGTCCTCCAGACACCACACAGCTGACTGTTGGCTGTTGTGCCTATTTTTATATGCAGGGAAGTCCCGCCCGCCGACAATGGTGATTCGTCTGGCGTGATCAATCAAGTCACGTGGTGCGCCTGCGTCGGAGGACGCATGCGCTGTGTCCTGAACGGCGGATTCGTGAGTACGCTCCGCCGTATGGACATAGTAACCTGCAGTGGATAAAATGCAGGGACATTTCCCAGGTGACGTGAATTGGAAGGCTCCACTGCATATAGCCGGACGTGATCCGCAAAGAAGCCCTCAGTGGTGTAGAGCCCAGGTTGATGCAAAGACCACCATCTTGGATAAGGGATATCCTTCCAAGAGGGAAGCTGCAGAGAACAGAGCCCAGATCATTTCCAGTATCCAGATAGTGAATCTGCAATCCACCTATGTCAGTCACTGCACTGGATCTGGAAGTGAGGTTTAGGAGAAAAGTTGCCTGGATGAGGTAATAATAATAGTATGATGATACGAATAGTATTAAAATATATAGAATGTTTTTTGTTTTTGATGAAAAACAAATATATGACATTATTTAATTAAACATATATTGTATTAAAAGTCAGCGCTGTTATCAGCACTGATAATAAATAATCAATAGATGTAAAAGAAAAAAAAGTTATATCCTACCAGGTAGGTTTAGAAAAAGTACCAGTTACTTACCGGTAATGGTCTTTCTGGTAAGTCTTCCAGGACGGCACAATGAGAGATGACTAGTCCACCTGACAGGAAACACAATCAATCAAAGAGGTTAAAAACCCCACCCCTCCCTGTGCTCCTCAGTTTGTGAAAAAGTACTCCACACTAGTGCACGAGAGTGAAAACAACATACCACAACAACTTATATATATATATATATATATATATATATAATATATATATATATATATATATATATATATATATATATATTAATATACTTAACCAGAGCGGTGGGAAGTAGGCCTGCCGTCCTGGAAGACTTACCAGAAAGACCATTACCGGTAAGTAACTGGTACTTTTCTCAAGACGTCTTCCAGGACGGCACAATGAGAGAGAAGCAAGTAATTTGCAGGCCTACCTTAGGGTGGGGCGACCACTTGCAGGACCTTCCTACCAAATGAGAGGTCCTGAGGCGACAGCAACTCCACTCTGTAATGCTTCAAAAAAGTGTTCTGGCTTGACCATGTCGCAGCTTGGCAGATTTGTTCGACCGAAGCTCCGGCCCTTTCTGCCCAGGAGGTCGCCAGAGACCGAGTGGAATGTGCTTTAACCTTCGGGGCTGTCTTAGCAGCCTGGTCATAAGCTAGGGAGATTGCTTGTTTTATCCACCTAGCTATGGTTACTCTAGAAGCCTGTTGGCCCTTTTTCTGACCAGAAAAATTAATAAATAAGTGGCTGGATTTTCTGAAAATGCTAACTCTATCCAAATAAGAAAGCAGAAATCGTCTGACATCCAAACAATGAAAGGAAGCCTCCCTTTCATTCTGGGGATTGGAACAAAAAGAAGGGAGTATTATTTCCTGCGTTCTATGAAATTTTGATACTACCTTGGGAAGTTACAGGGGGTCCTGCCTGAGAACAACCCTGTCCTCAAATAAACGAAAAAACTGCTCTTTAATTGACAGAGCCTGCATATCACCTACTCTTTTGGCTGTCGTTATCGCCAGCAGAAAGGTAAACTTAACTGTGAGAAGTTTAATAGAAATACTGTCTAAAGGCTCGAACGGAGCCTTAGTTAACTGTTCTAGAACCAAGGAGAGATCCCAGGGTGGAACCCTAGAGATCTGTACTGGAGACATTCTGTCCCTAGCTGACAAGAATCTTTTAATCAACGGGTCCTGGGACAATCTTCTGTCCAGGAAGTAAGATAAGGCTGCTACCTGAACTCTTAGTGTCTTGGTAGCCAGCCCCAGATCAACTCCATCCTGGAGAAATTCCAGAATGACCGAAGTTTCCTGTTGGGAAACCTCTCTCTCTGAACACCAGCGAGAGAAGACCCCCCACACCTTAGCATAAATCCGCCTGGTGACCTGCTTTCTACTAGAGAGGAGAGTGGTAATCACTCTCTCTGAACAGCCCTTCTCCCGCAGGTTCTGCCTTTCAAGCACCAGGCCGTCAGTTTGAAGAAGCTGGGCTCTGGGTGGAAGACCGGACCCTGAAGAAGAAGGTCTGACCGAACTGGTAGATGGAGAGGGGGAGCTACCGACCAGTTCTCCAGAGTGGGAAACCAGGCTCTCTTGGGCCACCAGGGGGTGACCAAAATGAGACAGCATTCTGAGAGGTCCAGCTTCTGCAGGATCCTCGGAATCAGACTCAGAGGAGGAAAGGCATAGGCCAGATGAAAACTCCACACCTGGGCCAGCGCATCCACTCCCTCTGAGCCCCATTCCCGGGTCAGGGAAAAGAACCTCTTTAGCTTTTTGTTTTCCCTGCGGGCGAAGAGGTCCATCTCCGGATTGCCGAACCGTTGGCACACCAGATCGAACACCTCTGTGTTCAACTCCCATTCTCCCTGGAGAATTGGGTGGCGACTTAAAAAGTCTGCCTCTACGTTGTGAACCCCTTTTATGTGAACCGCTGTGATAGAGGGAATCCGGAGCTCTGCCCAGCTCAGGATCTCCAGAGACAAAGCCAGAAGGGTACGCGACCTGGTGCCTCCCTGATGGTTCAGGAATGCCACTGTGGTGGCATTGTCGGATAGAATCTGGACCTCTCGGCCCCTGACTCTCTCCTCGAAGGCCTTTAGAGCCTCCCGGACAGCCAACAATTCCCAGAGGTTTGAGGAGGCGCCCCTCTGACCTCGGTTCCAGGAACCCTGAGCTCTGAGCTCGTCTAAGTGAGCCCCCCAACCCCAGGCGCTTGCGTCTGTGGTTATCCTGAGAGGGTTGGACTGACTCCACAGACGACCTACCAGTAAATTCTGAGGAAGGAGCCACCACCTCAGAGATTCCTTTGCCACAACTGGGATGGGGACCCTGTAGTCTAGAGATTCCCTTGATCCGTTCCCAAGAGGATAGAAGGAATTCTTGGAGAGGTCTGGAGTGGAGCTGAGCCCACGGCACCGCTGGGATGCAAGAGGTCATTAGACCCAGCACCCGCATGATGCTTCTGAAGGAGGATTCTTCTGCCTCCAACATAGACCTGACCGTTGTCATAAGACCTTGGACCTTGTCCTGGGGTAAAACAAGTTTTCTTTCTAAGGAATCCACTAGGAATCCCAAGTAAACTTTCTTCTGTTCTGGGACCATCGAGGATTTTTCTTTGTTGATGATCCACCCCAGGCTTTCCAAGGTGCTCACGACCCTGGCCAGGTCTGCAAGAAGGAGATCTCGACTCTGATTGTAGAGAAGCAGATCGTCGAGGTAGGGGACTACTGCTATACCCTGCAGGTGCAGGTAAGCAATCACCTCCGCCATGATCTTTGTAAAGACTCTTGGACTGGATGACAGTCCGAAGGGAAGCGCAGCAAACTGCCAATGCTGCACTCCCTGGGCGGAAGTGATTTCAAACCTGAGGAAGGCCTGATGTGCTGGGAATATCGGGACGTGTAGATAGGCGTCCTTTAGGTCTATGGTCACCATGAACACCCCCCTCAGAAGAAGCTTCCTGAGAGTGTACACGCTCTCCATCCGAAACCTCTTGCGATGCAAATAAGCGTTCAAGGGTCTCAAGTTTATTATAAGTCGATGCTTCCCTGACGGCTTTGGAACAACGAAAAGGTGGGAATAGACGCCCAAACCTTGTTGTTCCGTAGGTACCGGGATAACTACTCCCTGCCTTTCCAGATCTGAGACATTCTGTACCAGACCTGCAGCTTTTAAGGGGTCCCTGAGTAGATGCGTTACCAGGAACTTCGGGGGAGGGGAGTGAAGGAACTCTAGCTTGTAGCCCTCTTTTAAAATTTGGAGGACATGGGGGCTCTGAGATATGCTTTCCCATCTGGGGAGAAACTGGGAAAGCCTTCCCCCTACCCTTACGTCACTTAGAGTTCTTGTCATTAGGCTTTTGGCTGGAGAAAAGGATACCTCCCTTCTGTTTGTCCTTGCCAGCACTCCACCTCCTAGTATTGATAGGTCTTTTGTCTGAAGACCGGTTCTTACCCTGGGGGCCTCGAAAAAATCTCCTTTTTTCCTTTTTAGGTTTGGTAGGAAATTTCTTACCCTTTTCGGTGGACCTGGACAAGGCTTGGTCAAGTCCTGTACCGAAAAGAAGGGAGCCCTCAAATGGGAGACCACATAAACGGGTCTTGGATGCACTATCACCATCCCAGGTTTTAACCCATACAGCTCTTCTAGCAGAGTTTAAGAGGGCTCCAGTCTTTGCGGTGGTTCTTACGGTTTCTACCGCTGCGTCCGCTAGGTATGCCACCGCGTTACCTATTAGCTGCAACGACTCCAAGACTTCCTTGGATTTGGAAGTGCCTGAAACATGGTCCGTTAATTTTGAGATCCATGCATCTGCATTCCTGGCTACGCATGCTGAAGCCAGCGCCGGGCTCATGGCTGCCGCATTGGCTTCCCAGGCCCTCCGCAAGGTGGTTTCAGCACACCGATCCATCTGATCTTTGAGGTTACCAGTATCCTCAAAGGAGAGGTCAGACTGTTTGGATACCTGGGCTAAGGAAGCATCCAATCTGGGTGTTTTGAAGAACCTATCTTCATCCTCCTCCTTGAAAGGGCACCTACGTTTCCACGTTTTTGGTCTTAAAAGCTTCCTTTCAGGATCCTTCCATTCTTGAAGGATAATGTCCTTCAGTGCCTGGTGGACGGGGAAGGTTTTGGGTTGAGACTTCAACAAACCCTGATACATTCTATCCTGTGCGGAAACCTGTTCCGCAGGCTCCTGGATCTCCTCAGAAGCATAAATTGCCCCAAGGAGGCCCTCCATATCATCGGCCGAGAAGATGTGCCTTCCTGGCCTGGAGCCCTCTTCCTCGTCCTCTGCCTGACTATCCACCAGACCCTCATCAGATACTTCTCGATCGGAGATATCTGAATCCTCCTCCGGCTCCGAACCCTGTGAAGGTAGGGATTTTAGAGGCTGCGGGCGTCTTTTAACTACCCTGGGAGTCAAAGAACTCTCCTGAGAGGAAGAGCCCCCCCCCACTTGTCTGAGGTTCTGGTTCCCTAGACCTGAGTGAGGATTGAAATTCCTTAAGCGTAGTCAGCATCTGGGTCTGGACAGACAAGAAGTCTTTCATGACCTGAGATGTTTCTTTTCCAGCCAATTTCTGAATGCATTTAAAACAGAAAGGTCTGGAATAGTCTGGAGGCAACCTATCGTTGCAGTAGCCACATCTTTTGATGCGAGCAGGGGCTTTAGAGGGACGGCTGGTAGACCCCTGGGCAGTGACGTCCCCTCCTGCAGAAAAAACAAATATACACAGGGAATTTTTTAGTACCAAACACCCCTGTGCAGAGAAAAAGGGGGAAGAGTCGGGGTACCTCCCCCATCATAACCCCTGCTGGCTGGGTAGGACTCACCTCCTGTGGCCTCCTCTGTAGCCTTGGCCGTACCAGGCCTTTCCTCATGCTCCATGCGCCGTCCGGGCTCGAACCGTGTTGCTAAGAGCAAACAGGAGGAATGGGCGCCTCTTTTCCTGGCATCTTTATAGAGGAAGCTGGCTGAAAAGACGCCGGCCATCGCCATCTTGCCGTAGACCGGAAACCGGAAGTGGCGCAGCGCACGGTGACGTCATTCCGGGCGCTAGAGGAGGAAATCAATGAGTCCTCCAGGCCATGGGAAAATGGCGCCGCACATGCCTGAGCGGCGCCAATAGCCAGAACAGCGCTTCACCGCTGGGTTCACCACCGCATCTGCGGGAGATCTGCCAGCCCCCCCTCCGAAGTGGACACCCACCAGGTAGGGAGAAAAAAAGAGGAAACATTTGGCCCCTGAAGCTTCCAGGTACCCTGTACCTTAGGGCTTCAGAAAACTCAGGGGGGTTCTTCAAGGCTATTCCTTCCCCCCTGAGTATGTTGCAACAAAAGGGGGACCCCCCAGGAAGGATGAGCCCGTCCTGCTAGGTCCAGAGGCTTCCTAAGCGTTCGACCTAGGTCCCAGGGGGAGACCTCCAGCACCAGGCCTTTAGGTCTTTAGAAAATAACAAACGGTTTCGCTGTGGGGAAACACAATCAAAAACTGAGGAGCACAGGGAGGGGTGGGGTTTTTAACCTCTTTGATTGATTGTGTTTCCTGTCAGGTGGACTAGTCATCTCTCATTGTGCCGTCCTGGAAGACGTCTTGAGAAATTTAGACCGAGAAAATATAAAGCACTTGTTGGGGTCGCCTCTTGGTGTGTTATCCACCTAAATCGAATATATTGAGAGTGCTGAGGATAAGGAGTATATGTAAAAATTGGTGCCTTCGTCCCATTAGACGTTGTATGGAGAGAGGGATGAGGCTGGTTGTGGACTATGTTGGCACCTTATGCTAACTGATGACCAGTTAAGAGTAAATAGTAAAATAATTTTTATTACAAAATAAGAACAAATATTTTTACATTTCATAGAAACAATGATAATTTTGTGACATTTCAATGTATCGTACCATTACAATCAATGGAAAAGAATACAACTGTACATACATAATATATTGTGCTCTACATGTTTCACATTATGATTCAAGAAAGAATCCGCTTCGTCAGGAGCTATATCTAAATATGTATAGATTTTCAATGGACATATGAGGAAATTGTGTTGCCACGTCACTATGAATTAAAAAGAAAACATAATAAATATTGTGGATGTAAAAAAATACACATTTCAGAATACAAAGCAACCAGGCTACTCCCAAACCATAAATGCTAGGCTCTGTCAAAACAGTCTTACCATGGGTGCTGAACCGGATGGGACCAGAGAGTGGATCAAATATCCAGGTGTGTCAAATGGGGTTAGCATAAGGTGCCAACATAGTCCACAACCAGCCTCATCCCTCTCTCCATACAATGCTCAGAATCAAGTCAATGCATGCTCGGAAGCATTGAACTTCATTTTTCTCAGCTCATCGTAGTGTTTTACGTCACCGCGCTTTGGACGGTTGGAATTTAGTCAAAGGCCTCGTACACATGACCGATTTTCTCGGCAAGAACCAGCAAGAAACTTGCTGGCAGAGAGGTCTTGCCGAGTAAATCGGTCGTGTGTACGCTGCTATCGGGTTTCTCGTCGAGAAAACCGACAAGAAACCTCAACGAGAAAATAGAGAACCTGCTCTCTATTTTCTCGTCGAGATTCTCCTCGGCATGTTTCTCGACGAGAAAAGTGAGTGTGTGTACACTTACCTGTCCTCCCGGAAGCCCGCGCATGTTCGAAATGAATTTGACGCATGCGCGGTAGCTTCCTAGGCATACGTAGGGTAGACCAAGATGGCGGCAACGGCATCGAATGTGACGAGCGCATGCTCGACGTAGTCGATGACGTCACCGCGTACAATCCTTTCAAAGAACCGCGGGTTCTTTGAAACGAGCGTGTGTACACTCGGCCGGGACAAGTTTCTTGTCCATGAATCTCGTCGAAAAAAACGACATGTTTTTTTCAACGAGAATCTCGGCCGTGTGTGCGAGGCCTGACAGTGTGTATGCAAGACTGATGGATGGAAGACAGCTTAAACGGAATTCTGACAGAAAATTCCATTAGATTTTAGCACATAGGAAATTCCTATCGTGTGTACAGGGCATAAGGCTTTTTGTTTTTCATATACACAAAAAGTTTGGCTATGGAATTTGAGTTACAGAAATCACAAACCATAGATATTGTTAATATTTGATTTTAGATCAAGAGCTATGCATTTCATAATGGGAACATGGGATTTGTAATGGTACAAGCTGTAATTTGATCCATTATTCTTTCATTACAGAAGTGCTGTGTCAAACGATTTTCATTATCCTCTCAGCATGTTATTTGCCATGGACCACATGCAGGGCTGGCCAAAGACATTGTGCTGCCTGGGCCCAAGAATGAAATGCTGCCCCCCCCAAAAAAAATCCTATGCCCATCCAGCAAAGAGACGTTTCCATAAAGCAAAGAGACAGCCCAATATATTCAGCAAGAGACATCCCATATATTCAGCAAAGAGACATGCCCCTTCTAGGGTGACCACGCATTTTGCAGGTCTGTCCCGGGCACATTCATTCCAGGACAATACAGTGTCCCGGAATGAAACTGACACAGCCACCCCCCTAGGCCAATCTGATGCCCCCAAAAAAGGCCGCCACATCACCTCTTTACTGACTGACAGTACTTGTCCTGGCCGGGAATGCCTGGAGGAGCACAATCCCCGCCCCCTGCATGTGATTGGAGAAATCATAAATCCCACCTCTTGTGTCCAATCACTGTGCTGTGATTCGTTACAGAACAAGCTGATGTTTGGGAAGGGGGGGTGTCCGTGAATAGTAGTTTAAAAATGTGGTCACCCTAGCTCCTTCCTGCAAAGAGTATTGTGTAGCACCACGAAAGCTCCCCCCTTTCTCTCCACTTCCACCGACCAGCTACGCTCTGATCCCAGCTCAGTGATGCAACATGCTGCATGCAACAGCGCTGCATTGACCACATTTCCAAACTGCCATTCAGGGATACCGCCCTTCCTTCCCAAAAAAAGATGAGGGGGGGGGTGTAGTCTCGCTGACAGGGAATTTGGCAGCGGGTGATTTGTCGGGCGAATGGCTGGTGTTAGCACTTAAATCATCCTAACATTATGATTGATATGGTGTCAGGATGATCAAATCACATTATTTCTATTACTACATTGTAATATATAATGAAATAGTTTAACTCACCATAATGCAGAATCAGTGGGAACCCTGAGCTTGTCATTTGCCACCATTGCTTGCCACCAGATGTAGCTTATTGCTTGCCACCGTTGCCTGCCACCAGATGCAGCTGTGCCACTTGCCACCCATAGCCTGCCACAACATGCAGCCTGTCACTTGTTACCAATGCCTGTCACCAGATGCAGCCTGTCACTTGTTACCAATGCCTGTCACCAGATGCAGCCTGTCACTTGTCACCAATGCCTGTCACCAGATGCAGCCTGTCACTTGTCACCAATGCCTGTCACCAGATGCAGCCTGTCACTTGTTACCAATGCCTGTCACCAGATGCAGCCTGTCACTTGTCACCGATGCCTGTCACCAGATGCAGCCTGTCACTTGTCACCGATGCCTGTCACCAGATGCAGCCTGTCACTTGTCACTGATGCCTGTCACCAGATGCAGCCTGTCACTCAGCCTGGCTCTCTCTCCCTTCCCTTCAGATGGGCATGCTGGGGGCTGCAGTTTCCCCCCTAGAATTGCAATGGGCCAGCCATTTGCACTACATATCCCATAATCCTCTTTTCTCCTTTTAGTTTTTTTCCCTGGCCAATGGGAGGAAAAGGGGGAAGAAACATAGCGGTGGCTGTCCTAGGAACAGCAGCATGAGGAGGAGAAGGAGGGGGGAGAAGAGCCCGCAGCTGCTCTCTCTCCACACACACAGCCGCTCCGATCTCATGCTGTTACATACAGGGAGGAGGTGGGTGGAGCTAGCGGAGGAGGAGGAAGTGAAATACTCTCTGCAATGAATGATGGGCCTCTCTCTCCTTACGTCACTGGTTGCTAGACACAAAGCGGGCCGCAGCTAGCAACCAGTTTGGGCAGTGAAGCAGGGGCCGCTGGAGAGACCCTTGAAGTGCGTCTTGCCACTGCGGCCAGTGACAGCGGCGCCGGCGATGCAGTACAGTATGACATTGACAATGCACACTAGATGGAGGGAAACCCAGGTCCTCAGGCAGGCCCGGATTTATTCCCTTTGCCGCCCCAAGGCCGGGTCCTCCCTTTTGCCGCCCCAATGCCGCGGGTTGACGGGTTGAGAACTGGGGGGGGGAGATGTGCTGGCCGGAAAAGTCCAAGTGACCTCTCCTCTCATCTCTCCCCTCCTCTTCTGCCCCTCGAATTGAGAAGTGGGGGGGGGTTGCTGGGTTGCTGCCAAAGGTCCAAATTACATCAGAGCCCCCCTTACATCAGAGTCCGCACAGAGGCCCCCCTTACATCAGAGTCTGCACAGAGGCCCCCCTTACATCAGAGTCTGCACAGAGCCCCCCCTTACATTACATCAGAGTCTTCACAGAGCCCCCTCTTACATCAGAGTCCGCACAGAGCCCCCCTTACATCAGAGTCCGCACAGAGCCCCCCTTACATCAGAGTCCGCACAGAGCCCCCCTTACATCAGAGTCCGCACAGAGCCCCCCCTTACATCAGAGTCCGCACAGAGCCCCCCCTTACATCAGAGTCCGCACAGAGCCCCCCTTACATCAGAGTCCGCACAGAGCCCCCCCTTACATCAGAGTCCGCACAGAGGTCCCCCTTACATCAGAGTCCGCACAGAGGTCCCCCTTACATCAGAGTCCGCACAGAGGTCCCCCTTACATCAGAGTCCGCACAGAGGTCCCCCTTACATCAGAGTCCGCACAGAGGTCCCCCTTACATCAGAGTCCGCACAGAGCCCCCCCTTACATCAGAGTCCGCACAGAGGTCCCCCTTACATCAGAGTCCGCACAGAGGTCCCCCTTACATCAGAGTCCGCACAGAGGTCCCCCTTACATCAGAGTCCGCACAGAGGTCCCCCTTACATCAGAGTCCGCACAGAGGTCCCTCTTACATCAGAGTCCGCACAGAGGTCCCTCTTACATCAGAGTCCGTACAGAGCCCCCCCCTTACAACAGAGTCCGCACAGAGCCCCCCCTTACATCAGAGTCCGCACAGAGGTCCCCCTTACATCAGAGTCCGCACAGAGGTCCCCCTTACATCAGAGTCCGCACAGAGGTCCCCCTTACATCAGAGTCCGCACAGAGGTCCCCCTTACATCAGAGTCCGCACAGAGGTCCCCCTTACATCAGAGTCCGCACAGAGGTCCCCCTTACATCAGAGTCCGCACAGAGGTCCCTCTTACATCAGAGTCCGCACAGAGACCCCCCTTACATCAGAGTCCGTACAGAGCCCCCCCCTTACAACAGAGTCCGCACAGAGGCCCCCTCTTACATCAGAGTCCGCAGAGGCCCCCTCTTACATCAGAGTCCACACAGAGCCCCTCTTACATCAGAGTCTGCACAGAGCCCCCCTTACATCAGAGTCTGTACAGAGCCCCCCCTTACATCAGAGTCCGCACAGAGGCCCCCTTACATTAGAGTCTGCAGAGAGGCCCCCCTTACATCAGAGTCTGCACAGAGGCCCCCCTTACATCAGAGTCTGCACAGAGGCCCCCCTTACATCAGAGTCCGCACAGAGGCCCCCCTTACATCAGAGTCCGCACAGAATTTCCACTTACACTGTAAGGGGGAGCTCTGTGGACTCTAATGTAAACGGGAACCCTAATTTAAGGGGTGTTCTGGGAAACTTGATTTAAGGGGGCATGCTGTGGACTCTGGTGTAAAGGGGGTCTCTGCTCACCAAAGCCTGCCCCCCTCCCCTTTAACAAAGTCCACAGAGCACCCCTTTTTATACACTGGGAGGCAGGAGAGAGGGTGAGCTTACCAGGATGGAGGCTGAGGTGCTGGCTGTCTGACACTTTTCTGGGTTCAAACTTCCTGCCCAGTGCCCTCACATGGGAGTGTGGGTGGGGCAGACTCAGAAGGAGGAGGATCAGAGCTCTATCTCTCCTCTGTCTGTGCAGAGAGAGGGATGTCAGCGCCAGTGTGCTCTGAGGCTGAGCTATGTGTGAGACGAGACATAGCTCAGTCCTGCAGCCCTCCCCCTGGAGCTGACAACAGGCACGGCTGCACAACGGGAAGTGAGTGGCGGCCGTGACCTGTGTTAACAGAGTTCCAGCAGCCTGTGTAGAGACATCTCACCTCTTTCCCTCCCTTCCTCTGCCATGCGGATTGGATTGAGGAGCGGGGGGGGGGTTTCTACCGAAAGTCCTGACACATCTCACCTCTCCCCCCTCCTCTCTCCTCTGCAGCGGAAGAGGGGGGGGGGGGTGCCGCGGCGCCGCCCCTGCATTCACTGCCGCCCCGAGGCCTGGCCTCTGTGGCCTTGTGGGGAATCCGGCCCTGTCCTCAGGCAGTGCGCCCCTGTTGCCGCCCCTCTTAAAGTGCCGCCTGGGACCATGGTCCCATCGGGTCCCATGGTAGGGCCGGCCCTGACCACATGATATCTCTAAAATTCCATTACATTTGTCTAATGAAAGCACTTAAGAGGTCACAATTACTGGTATAAATTAAGCCCAGATAAGATACTGTGAGCATAATTAGGAAGAATTTTTGACATTAGAAGAGAACTTTTTAGCATTAACTTAATTAAGTTAAAAAAAGAACAATATAAAAAAAAAACTGCCACATAAAATATTTTGTAGTTGCATTGGCACGTTTCCTTGGTTGCAATAAAGACAGCCAGAATCTCATAAATCTCTATAGGCTGCAACCTATTGCAATCAAAAAAACACACAATTCAACTAAATCCCTTTGGGCGGTAAAATTTTCCTGGATAAGACCCTTCCTCTTACCTCCTACTATGAGGTTTGCGTATTAGAGCATTTAAAACAACTGGATTCCAACTGCATGTGTGTCACTTGCAACCTGCCTTTTGGATACCCTCTTCTCCCTCCTTCTGTAAGAAAATATGTGGGCATGAGGTACTATTCCCACCATATATGTGGTTAAAGTGGTTGCAAAACTCTGAAATGAAAAATAACAATGCATATCCATGTACTGTACAGTGTGTACTTACCTCAACCCAAAGCACTTAGGGGCTGATTTACTAATAACAGTGCGCTGCGCTGCTTCTAACCTTAATTGGTGCGCCTGATAACTCCTTCACTGGGCGCAGGAAGCAGCGGCGCACTGTTATAGTAAATAGAAATGTCAGCGGCGCTCTATTGAAAATGAATGGTTCCCTATGGGAGCCCATTGATTTAAATAGAGGTCGCCCGGGAAGTCGGATCCGACTTGCGGGCGACTCGTGTGCCGGCTGACACAGGGACAGTGCGACTTTGCGAGGCGATCTGGACACGACCTGAGCGTGCAGCAGCTGCTCAAGTCGTGTCCTAGAGGCAACTAGCCGTCCGAGAATGTGTCCAGCGCGATGTAATCGCGCTGGTCCTCGGCAGCCTCGCTGTCCCATGTTTTGGTATGAATCATGAAGGGGAACTCCAGGCCAAATTTTAATGAAAAAACCAGCATGGGTTCCCCTTCAGGAGCATACCAGGCCCTTAGGTCTGGTCTGGATTCTAAGGTGAACCCCCTAAGCCGAAAAACGGCGTGGGGGTCCCCCCAAAATCCAAACCAGACCCTTAGGTCTGGTCTGGATTTTAAGGTGAACCCCTCAAGCCGAAAAACGGCGTGGGGGTCCCCCCAAAATCCAAACCAGACCCTTATCCGAGCACGCAACCTGGCAGGCCGCAGGGGAAAAGGGGGGGACGAGAGCGGCCCCCCTCCCTCCTGAACCGTACCAGTCTGCATGCCCTCAACATGGGGGGTTTGGTGCTTCGGGGCAGGGGGGCGACCTGCGGCCCCCCCACCCCAAAGCACCCTGCCCCCATGTTGATGGGGACAAGGGCCTCTTCCCGACAACCCTGGCCGTTGGTTGTCGGGGTATGCGGGCAGGGGGCTTTTCAGAATCAGGGCCCCCCCTTTAAAAAGGGGGCCCCCAGATGCCGGCCCCCCACCCTATGTGAATGAGCATGGGGTACATCGTACCCCTACCCATTCACCTGGTGGAAAAAAATTGCAATAAAAAAACAACACAGCTTTTTAAAGTATTTTATTGCACAGCTCCGGGGGTCTTCTTCCGACTTCGGGGGTCTCCGGTGTCGTCGCCGCCGCTCTCCGGTTTTCTTCTGCCGGGCCACTGCTAACTTCTTTAGCTCTTTTGATAGCGGAGGCCCGGTCTTCTCCGTCACCTTCTCCCCTCTTCTCCTCTCCGGTTCTTCCTTTCTTCTGCCGGGCCTCCGCTAACTTCTTTTAGCTCTTTTGCTAGCGGAGGGCCCGGTCTTCTCCGTCGCCTTCTTCTTCTCCCGCTATCCGGTTCTTCTCCCGGTTCTTCTCCCGCTTCTTTCTTCTGCCGGCCCCTCCACTAACTTCTTTAGCTCTTTTGCTAGTGGAGGGCCCGGTCTTCTCCGTCGTCGCCGTCTTCTTCTCTCTTCTCCTCCTCGATGTTGACTCGTCGCTTCCTCTCGCAGTAATGCTAAATTTTCGGTCCGCAGAGATTAATATAGGCTTCTCATGACGTCACAGTCACATGTTTCGGGGCACATGGCCCCGGAGCATGTGAGTGTGACGTCATGGGAACATGTGACTGTGACGTCATGAGAAGCCTATATTAATCTTTGCGGACCGAAAATTTAGCATTACTGCGAGAGGAAGCGACGAGTCAACATCAAGGAGGAGAAGAGAGAAGAAGACGCCGACGGCGACGACGGAGAAGACCGGGCCCTCCACTAGCAAAAGAGCTAAAGAAGTTAGTGGAGGGGCCGGCAGAAGAAAGAAGCGGGAGAAGAACCAGGAGAAGAACCGGATAGCGGGAGAAGAAGAAGGCGACGGAGAAGACCGGGCCCTCCACTAGCAAAAGAGCTAAAGAAGTTAGTGGAGGGGCCGGCAGAAGAAAGAAGCGGGAGAAGAACCGGATAGCGGGAGAAGAAGAAGGCGACGGAGAAGACCGGGCCCTCCACTAGCAAAAGAGCTAAAGAAGTTAGTGGAGGGGCCGGCAGAAGAAAGAAGCGGTAGAAGAACCGGGAGAAGAACCGGATAGCGGGAGAAGAAGGCGACGGAGAAGACCGGGCCCTCCACTAGCAAAAGAGCTAAACAAGTTAGCGGTGGCCAGGCAGAAGAAAACCGAAGAGCGCGGCGACGACACCGGAGACCCCCGAAGTCGGAAGAAGACCCCCGAGCTGTGCAATAAAATACTTTAAAAAGCTGTGTGGTTTTTTTATTGCAATTTGTTTCCACCAGGTGAATGGGTAGGGGTACGATGTACCCCATACTCATTCACATAGGGAGGGGGGCCGGGATCCGGGGGCCCCTTTATTAAAGGGGGCTCCCAGATTCCGATAAGCCCCCCGCCCGCAGACCCCGACAACCAACGGCCAGGGTTGTCGGGAAGAGGCCCTTGTCCTCATCAACATGGGGGCAGGGTGCTCTGGGGTGGGGGGCCGCAGGTCGCCCCCCTGCCCCAGAGAACCAAACCCCCCATGTTGAGGGCATGCGGCCTGGTACGGTTCAGGAGGGAGGGGGGGGCGCTCTCTCGTCCCCCCCTCTTCCCCTGCGGCCTGCCAGGTTGTGTGCTCGGATAAGGGTCTGGTTTGGATTTTGGGGGGGACCCCCACGCCGTTTTTTCGGCGTAGGGGGTTCCTCTTCAAATCCAGACCAGACCCAAGGGCCTGGTATGCTCCTGGAGGGGGAACCCATGCCAGTTTTTTATTTAAAATTTGGCCTGGAGTTCCCCCTCAAGATTCATACCAAACACAGTGCCTGCTATTGGCGGGGATCCAAGTCGGATCCCCGTTCATTGAAAGTCAGACATATGTCGGCTTCATGTCGCAGGGCAAAGTCGGATCCAAAGTAGGACAGATGTCGTGTCGCACTAGTGTGAACCCAGCCTAAATACAACTACACTGTTCCTCTCAGCTGCTGGTATCACTCTGGTCTCACTAAATAGCTAAAATCGTAAATAATACTGTTTTTGGAGCTTAGGGCGGCTCCTTATATACATGCAAATGTGGTAAAACACGGCATGCAAACGCCACAAAGCGCGCCTTTCTAAACGCCACTTTCCACCTTAGTTCAGAACACTTTGCACCAGCGTCCCGTCTACATGGGGCCTAAAACCGCCTATGCCATTTACAGCTCCAAAACGCCATGGTGGCCATGAGGCCATAGGCTAACATGGAGAGATGTTTTTAAGCTGCAAAAAACGCTCAAACAAGCGGCTTGAAAAACGTCCGTGTGCATGTAGCCTTATATTAACCACTTGCGCACTGCCCAGACCAAGTTTCACATTTCAGCACTGATGCACTATTAATGACAATTGCGCGCTCATACAACACTGTAACCCAATGAAAATGTTTTATTTGTTGGCACACAAATAGAGCTTGCTTTTAGTGCTATTTGATCACCTTTGTGTTTTATTTTTATTTTTTTTCTATAAATACAAAAGACCGAGTTTAAAAAAAAAAAAAAAAATGGATATTTTACCCACTTCAGCACTGGGCCTATTCTGGCACTTCTCTCCTTCATGTAAAAAGCATAAATTTATGGCTATAAAATTACTTCAAAACACCAAACATTATATATTTTTTTGGAGCAGACACCCTAGGGAATAAGATGGCGGTCATTCCAAATTTTTATCTCGCTCGGTATTTGCGCAATAAATTTTCAAACGCCTTTTGTTTGCTAAAAATATTACAAAACAGTAAAGTTACGGCCAATTTTTTGGTATAATGTGAAAGCTGTTATGCTGAGTAAATAGATACCTAACACGTCACACTTTAAAATTGCGCACACACATGGCATGACACCAAACTTCAGTATCTAAAAATCTCCCTAGGCGATGCTTAATTTTTTTTTACACGTTACCATTTTGGCATTACAGAGGGGGTCTAGTGCTAGAATTGCTGCACTCGTTCTAACGCACGCAGCAATAACTCACATGTGTGGTTTGAACGGCGTTTACATATGTGGGCGGGACTTACGTGTGTGTTCGCTTCTGAGCGCGAGCTACCGGGGACATGGGCGTTTTTTCTTTTTTTTTTTTTTTTTTTTTTTTGACTTTTTTGTATTTCTTACTCTTTTTAATTTTTTTTAATTTTTTGGGATCTCTTTTATTCCTATTACAAGGAATGTAAACATCCCTTGTAATAGAAATGTGTGTGACAGGTCCTCTTTATGGAGAGATGCAGGGTCAATAAGACCCCGCATCTCTCCTCCAGGCTGGAAAGCATGATATTGTTCCAAAAAAATCACCAATCTCATGCTGACAGCCAAGATCACGGCTTGGTTAACATACAGGAACACGGCATGATGTCATAATGTCGTGCCCGCGCCTCCGACGGTCATAGAGATGACTGATGACCATCAGTCATCTCCAAATCGTTCTCCGAGCCCCAGATGGCACGGGAGAGCCCCGAGAAGCACCGGATGGCGGCAAGAGAGGGGGGGGACGTCCCCTCCCCCCGCCTATAAGAACGATCAAGCGGCGGAACTGCCACTATGATCGTTTTTATTGTGCACAGAATCGCCGTCTGAAAAGAATGATATCTGAATGATGCCTTCAACTGCAGGCATCATTCAGATGTCACCGCCCAAAGCCAAGGATGTCATTTGACGGTGGGCGGTAGGAAACTGGTTAATATTTTTAAAAAAGGTAATTTTTCTTCTTCATTGATGTACACTGATGAGACTGCACTGATGGGCACCGATAAGGTGGCAAGGGTGGGCACTGAGAGGTGGCATTGCTATTTAGCACTGGTGGGCAGTGAGAAGTGGCAATGCTAGGTGGCAAAGATAGTTGGCAGTGATGGGCACTGATAGGCACTGGCAGCACTGCTAGGTGCCACTGATTGGCACCAGTGGTGGGCATTGATAGGTGGCACTGGCAGGGGCTACTAATTGTCACAGATGATGCAGAATTGCCTCTTTCTCTTCGGGCCCCATGTCCCTTGCACATAAGCCGGTGATTGCCTTTTTTTTATGCTCACGCTGTCAGCACAAGGAGAAAACAAAAACCATTACCCAGCTTTTGTTTACATCACGTGATCAGCTGTCATTTGCTGACAGCTGATCACATGGTAAAGGGCAGGGATCGGCCCCTTACTCGAATCTGTCATCACCCGAGTCACAGTGACTCTGTGACCACAGCGCGCGCAAAGGGGAGGACGTTTATTGACGGACTCCCGGCAATTGAGGACCATGCTGTGGCCGTCAATCAGTTATAGCGCTGATCTCAAGTGATTAAAGAGGGTCAAAATGGGCCATTGACATGCATCACAATTCAACTTAGGAATGAGTCTTTGAAAAGTTAAACTAAATAATTTGGCCACTTTATCCTTCCAAATAATTCACTTCCTGTCACATAGCCACACAGGAAGTGAGGGAAAATCCCTAACAATGTCTTTCCTTGGGGACACACAGGTCAGTCTAAATACTTTCCCCATAATGCACATTGCACTCCAGCATATTGCGGGGTACACCACAAATTATTATTAGGTAGTTTGGACTGTGGGGTTTATTTACTAAAGGCAAATCTACTTTGCACTACAAGTGCACTTGCTGTATATCTGAGGGGGACATGCAAGCCAAAAAAAAACACCATCTTTGCTTTTACATGATTGTAACATCCAATCACCAGTACTTCTCAGATTTTCAGCAGCTACACTTTTACTGCAGAGTGGATTTGTCTTTACTAAACCCCAAACTACCCAATGATTTGGGGTGTACACAACAAAGTGCTAGAGTGCAATTTGCTTAATGGGGACACTAGTTAGATTGATCTGTGTGTCCCCAAGAAAAGCCATTGGTAGGGTTTTACCTTCACTTCCTGTTTAGCTGTGTGACAGGAAGTGAAGCCAATGTTAAGAAAAGGAGACAAAGGCCAAACTACAAAAAAAAAAATATAAAAAAAAAAAAAACACACGCAGGGGTTCTAACACTTACTTTGTTTCCCTCAAAATGCCCACAATTAGAATTGTATGGCCTTGAGCTATTTTTAAGTGCAGTGCTCTAAATCAGTGCTTCTCAAGTACCCCCAACAGGCCATGTTTGCAGGTTTTCCTTCATCTTGCACATGTGCTTTAAATCACAGTCAATGGTTTTGATTTTTGGACAGCAATTCTCGATAAGATAAATTCACAAAACATGTCCTGTTGGGGGTACTTTAGGACTGAGGCTGGGAACCACTGCAGTAAAAAAGGAAAATTGAATACTTACCGCTCTGTATTTTTCATTTCCTGGTGACGCTCCATGGCAGCACACAATACAATCCATGCATATACCACCATGAAGGCACCAGGGTAGACAAATCACACCTGTTTTGTTTTGACATGCCAATCAGCTGTCACATTTGTTGCAAAGAAAACACAAAACAAACATCAAAATTTTGCATCTAAGGCCCCTTTCACACGGAGGTCCGTTCAGGTCCGCCTGTCAGTTTTTTAGGCGGACCTGAAACGGATCCTCCATGTACCCCTATGGAGGCACGGATGTCAGCGGAGACATGTCCGCTGACATCCGCTCCGCTCCGCCAAAGTGTGACGGAGGAAAACCCTATTTTTCCTTCCGTCGGCGGAGCGGATCGGATGACGACGGACTCTACGGTCCGTCGTCATCCGATTCCCCATAGGGGAGAGCGGCACTCTGACAGGGCGGTCCCTGCACAGTGTGCGGGGACCGCCCAGTCATCCGTCGGCTCAGCGGGGATCAACGGAGCGATCCCCGCTGAGCAAGCGGAGCTTCACGGGGCGGATCTGCACGGATCCGCCCCGTGTGAAAGGACCCTAATTTTATTGTTCAACAAAACAAAAGGGAAGGCAAAATAAAAAACATGGTCAATTTGAAACAGTTACAGACTCAACATCTTGAGCAATTTTTGGCCAAAAAAATGCAGCAGACAATTAAATCAAAGTGAACAAACAACACACATTAACAACATCAGAATTATTTCAGGGGAACATATCTCCCCCACACCAAAAATATACAATCCACATAAGTTAACCAATCACTTGTTTTGCAAAGACATAACAAATAAAATACATGTGTTACAAACGCGATAAGGGCACCAACATGTACATCTTGACACACACCTCTTCTTAAGGCAATCGACCGAATGCTCTGTGAGCTTTATATAACATATGTTTGTGTGCTAATGAGGCAATTGAAAACACATGCACAGTCCATGAAACACCCAGAATGCAAGTTCTCCCAATGTAGAGACTGAAATTCAAAGTGGGCACACCTGTTAAGGATGTCCTTCAATTTCTAACCCATAAAAACACTCTCTGAGTGAGCATGCCCAGAAATATCCAGGCGCTGTTCACACACAAAAAGAACGCCAAAAAAAATAACTGGCTGGGCATGTGCAGAACAACACCAATGCAGCTAGCAAAAAATAACCCCCCCCCTCCCCCCGTCCAAAATTAAGCACATCATCCAGCATGCTACAAAGTTAGAGATGGGACAATCACCCCTCCCCCCCCACCAACAAATACTATTGGAGTCTATGGGACCTGACTTGTTAATTTTGCTAGTCCCCACTTGGCTGGCTTATCTTCTAGTTATTGGCCTTAAAATGGGGGCCCAGGTCCCACCCTAAGGGACATATATCAATGTCACCAATTTGGAAAACACCAAAAACAAAACAAGGAGAAGTGCCTTTAAATATGCCAAATTGCTTAAGGGCCATTTCACACTACATACAGTCCATTGCGTTTTTTATGCATCCAAAATGCATGGAAAATTGGTTATATGGTTCTAAATGGCAGTGTTTGTTCCAGTGCGTTCCAGTTCCACCAAAAAAGTAGAACATGCTGCATTTTACCTGCACTGGACTGTACTGGAACGCATCAAAACGCATCATAAACGCCCTGGAACGCACAGGAACACACCTAAATGCACCAAAAACGCACTGGAACACACTTGTCCTTATCTATGGTTAATAAAAAAGAGGGGTGAAAACAAAGCACTGGACTGCATAAAAAACTTACCAAAAATGCACTGGAACGCATGAAAAAAGTGCATGCAGAAAAGCACCTGGAACGCATCCGGATTGTGTTTCTATGGTGTGAACTGACCCTAGTTCACACTATAGAAACGCAGTCTGGGTGCGTTCCAGGTGCTTTTCTGCATGCACGTTTTTGACACATTCCAGTGCATTTTTGAGGCGTTTTTGATGCAGTCCAGTGTTTTCTTCCGCCTCTTTTCACTTAGGACAAGTGTGTTGCAGTGCGTCTTTGGTGCATTTAGGTGCGTTGCGGTGCATTCCAGTGAATTTTTGCTTCGTTCCGTTGCGTTTTTGATGTGTTTTACTGGGGTCCAGTACAGTTTTGTACCCAAAAAATGCAGCATGACCAATTATTTTTTAGCTTTCTGAAATGCACTGGAACGGACTGCAGTGGTGTGAATTATGCCATTGGCATTAATGTGATCAACTTTCTTTGCGTTTTTCAGGCATCAAAAAAACGCACTGCACCCGATGTGAACTGGCCCTAAATATCATCCCCGGGGGGGTGTCTATAGTATGCCTGTAAAGTAGCACATGTTTTCCATGTTTATAACAATTGGAGAGCAAAATGACATTTCTAAAGTAAAATAATAGTCATTTAAAAGTCCTTACGGCTGTAATGAATTGCTGGTTCCTGTCAATACAGATAAAAGTCATTGAAAGTCTTTGCTAACCAAAAAAAAAATGCGTGGAGGTTCCCCCAAATTCCATAACCAGGCCCTTCAGGTCTGGAATGGATATTAAGGGGAACCCCGCTGCAAATTTAAAAAAAAAAATTACGTGGGGTTCCCCCCAAATATCCAAACCAGGCCCTTCAGATCTGGCATGGATTTTAAGGGGAACTCCACCCCAAATGTAAAAAAAAAATGGCGTGGAGTCCCCCTAAAAATCCACACCAGACCCTTTATCCGAGCACATAACCTGGCCGACCGCAGGGGAAGAGGGGGGGACGAGAGCGGTCCCCCCTCCCTCCTGAACCGTACCAGGCCACATGCCCTCAACATGGGGAGGATGTTCCCATGTTGATGGGGACAAGGGCCTCATCCCCACAACCCTTGCCCGGTGGTTGTGGGGGTCTGCGGGCGGGGGGCTTATCGGAATCTGGAAGACCCCTTTAACAAAGGGGACCCCCAGATCCCGGCCCCCCGTGTGAAATGGTAATGGGGTACAAATGTACCCCTACCATTTCACAAGGAAAGTGTAAAAAATGTAAAAAATGACAAGAGCCGGTTTTTGACAATTCCTTTATTAATGTCTTTTCTTTTCTTCCATCTTCTTCCTTCTTCTTCTTCTTCCTTCTTCTTCTTCCATCTTCTTCTTTTCTCCATTCGGGTTTCTTCCTCTTCCTCTTCCTCTTCCTCTTCCTCTTCCTCTTCCTCTTCCTCTTCCTCTTCATCTTCCTCTTCATCTTCCTTCGGTCTTCTCGTCCAGCTTCTTGCTCCGGCGTCTTCCCTTCTTCTTTCTTCTCCTGCTGCTCCGTTTGAATTGGAGGTTCCCGCTGTGCGACGCTTCAGTTCGCCTCTGGGTCCGCTTACACCCGTGACCCCGCCCCCTCTGACGCACATGGATTTCACGGGACTTTCCCCGTGGTGACAGAGGGGGCGGAGCCACCGGGTGTAAGCGGACCAAGTGGGGAACTGAGGCGTCGCACAGCGGGAACCTCCAATTCAAACGGAGCGGCCGGAGAAGAAAGAAGAAGGGAAGACGCCGGAGCAAGATGCGGACGAGAAGACCGAAGGAAGAAGGAAGATGAAGATGAAGATGAAGATGAAGATGGAGGAAGAAACCCGAATGGAGAAAAGAAGAAGATGAAAGAAGAAGTGGGAAGAAGAAGGAAGAAGATGGAAGAAAAGAGAAGACATTAATAAAGGCTCTTGTCATTTTTTACATTTTGACACTTTCCTTGTGAAATGGTAGGGGTACATTTGTACCCCATTACCATTTCACACAGGGGGGGGCTGGGATCTGGGGGTCCCCTTTGTTAAAGGGGTCTTCCAGATTCCGATAAGCCCCCCGCCCGCAGACCCCCACAACCACCGGGCAAGTGTTGTGGGGATGAGGCCCTTGTCCCCATCAACATGGGGACATCCTCCCCATGTTGAGGGCATGTGGCCTGGTACGGTTCAGGAGGGAGGGGGGGCCGCTCTCGTCCACCCCTTTTCCCCTGCGGCCGGCCAGGTTATGTGCTCGGATAAGGGTCTGGTGTGGATTTTTGGGGGGACTCCACGCCATTTTTTTAGAAAATTTGGGGTGGAGTTCCCCTTAAAATCCATACCAGATCTGAAGGGCCTGGTTTGGATATTTGGGGGGAACCCGCAAGTAATTTTTTTTTAAATTTGCAGCGGGGTTCCCCTTAATATCCATTCCAGACCTGAAGGGCCTGGTTATGGAATTTGGTGGGACCCCCACGCTTTTTTTTTTTGGTTAGCAAAGACTTTCAAATACTTTTCTCTATATTGCCGAGAGCCGACAATTCATTATAGCCGCGGCTGCTTTTAAATTTTTTTTTTTTCCTTTAGAAATGACATTTTGCTGGCGCAATGGGAAGTTCAGGGCTGCGCCTTTTCAACTCATGCAAATTGACTTAGGTGACTTGACATTTACTAAGATTTTGCCGGCGCAGTGTCCCGGCGCATTTGAACCATTGAAATTCCCGCGCTGAGCTCAAAAAAACCTCCCGCAGCTCGAATCGTACTTGCCGGCGCAGCGGGCTGGTTTTGAAAAACTTACTTTCCCTCTCTATTTTGGCCATGTTTGTTATTTGGGCAGGTGTCACTACACTTCCTCACATCACCCCACATCACCCCCATTATATTCTCACTTCCAGCTTCTTTATATTTATATTTTAACATGCTGTGCGCCAGGTCCATAGTAGCGCACTGAGCGCCTCCTCCCGGGCGCAGAGAACACTATAGTAAATGGGAAATAGGGCTGCGCTACAGGCGCTAATGTTTTGTAAATACCAAAACAGCCATTGCGCACGCAGATGCGCCAATACTCATGGTGCAAACGTTTGGTAAATCAGCCCCTTAGTGTCTTTGCTGACAAATAATCCTGACTTTAAACAATCATGGGTGACAGGCTAAGTGAGCTTCAGTACACAGCCTTTGATTGACTACCTCACCTGTGCATGCTTCCCTGTGAGACTGTATGGAGAGGAGTGTGTCCATTCCCTCCACTCAGGTCACAGATTACACTGAGCTCTACTTTCTGAGCTGTGCAGTGTGTGACATCAGATCCTCCCTCCCTGCCTCTGGGAGCTTAGAAATGATGTGTAAATGATGCACTTTGAATGGAATGTGGGGAGAGAAGGATGCAGATAAAAGGGTACAATTTATGTAAGAGGATTTGTTTCATCGCTGTGTATCACCTGAGGCTAGTCACTTCAGTGGGTATATGTAAGGGTTTACAACCACTTTAAGGACGTAGGCAAACAGATAAGATATTGTTACATCATGTTTATATCTCCTTCTCTCCTTGTTTTACTGATGAAGCTGGATGCGTGAAGTGTGCTGAGATGGGAGATATGTGCGACAACCTAGTGAGTGCTGTCTTTTTTTTCGGGGGGCGCATACATGAAACCATCCAAGCAATACATGCTTGCTTATGCCCTGTACACACGATCGGAATCCCGATGGGCTAAAATCCGATGGAATTTTTCGTCGGAATTCCATTCAAAGCTGTCTTGCATACACACCATCTGACCAAATTCCGACCGTCCAAAATGCGGTGACGTACAACACGTACGACGTCACTATAAAGGGGAAGTTCAAATTCAACGGTGCCACCCTTTGGGCTGCTTTTGCTGATTTCGTGTTACTGCGTGTTAGTAAAAGTTTGGTGTTAGCCGATTTGCGCTTTTCAGTCTCTGTGCTTTTCAGATCGTTTTCTGCATTTCAGTTTGTGCTTGTGGGTTCGTATCTGTCTTTCAGTGCGTGTAGTCAGGTCGTATCTGTTTTTCAGTGCGTTCTTGTCTGCTCGTTTACTGGTTTTCAGGTCTTTCTTCATAGGCCTTGCTGTTCCTCAGTTCGTTCTGTTTAAGTTCGTTCTGACCAGCCGGCCGGTTTCCAGCCATGTTGGAAGTACGTTCTCATCGTAGAGCCCGTGCTGCGTATGCGCTTGGTGTTGCGGTTAATAATTTAACCCGAGCTCAGTCCATGAACAGGGTGAGGAGGAGTTAATGGACCAAGAATTGTTTGCTCCAGCGGGACCAATTCTCTCATATGCCTCTGCTGCGGGAAATCCAGGAGAATAATCCTGATGACTACAGGAATTACCTCCGGATGACGGACCCATCTGTTGGATTTGCTGTCCCCCTATATCACGAGACAGGACACTATGATGTGGCAAGCCATCACTGCCGAGCAGAGGCTAGTCGCCACGTTGTGATACCTGGCGACTGGGAGAAGTCTGTAGAACCTCAAGTTCACGACAGGCATCTCCCCCCAGGCTCTGGGGATCATTATTCCAGAGACCTGTTCTGCTATTATTCAAGTTATGCAGAAGGACTATATTAAGGTAAGTTTTCTCCTTTAACATCATATTCGATATATCTTAATGCTTTCTAATGTATTGTATTTCTTTCATCCTTCCCTAATTACCATGATTGTAATATGCTGTGAATGTCCCTTTTGTCCTCATGCATGCTGTAAGCTTTTAATGCTCCTTTTTTGGCCTACATGCATATTTCCCATGACTAACCTCTCCAGCATGCTATCCTGGGCCCAAACACACCTAGCCTAGTCTGTTAAGAATGTATTTTGTCAGCTCCATTGTAGTGCTTTACCCCCCCCCCCCCTAAAATGTGTTCAAATGTTTTGCTTCTCATTATATTTAGGCAGAGTGGCAGAGGCTTTTTTTTGAGGTCCCAAACTCAGCTAGAACCCCCCCCCCCTACATTTTTTACAATAGGCCATCAGAGGGGGTGAGGAATGTGATAATTGTGCCTTCTATTTTTGTGTTTAAATACTCCTAAAAATGAATGTTATACTGATGTTGGCCAAGAATGTTTTTGTGTAATCTGCTTGCAATGTTATGTGCAAAAGTACTAATTTCTCTTTCTGGTTTGACTCCACAGTTTCCTTCATCACCACAGGAATGGCAGAATGTGGCATCCCAGTTTGCCGAGCGGTGGGAATTCCCCAACTGCGGAGGGGCAATAGACGGGAAGCACGTCCACATAGTGCCACCACCCCATTCGGGGTCCTATGATTATAATTATAAAGGTTTTAATAGTATTGTGTTGATGGCGGTGGTGTCGGCACACTATGAATTCATGTATGTGGACGCAACGCTGTATCTTGGCCTAGGCCAACAAGGCCCAGGCCTAGGGCAGCACTTTGCAGGGGGGCAGCACGAAAAGAGTCCCTGCCGGCTTGCGCTACACTTTTAGTCATTTAGTAATCAGTCTGGCGCCCCCATAAAGCGGACACACTGCTGCCGGTATGATAGGGATGGCGCAGACACAAGGGACACTGACATGGTCACCTATACCTGTCAGTTAGGTAGTAGGACTCTCTCTTTGCTTGTGTCAGTTGTACATATTAAGGAATCTTAATTTAATTTCTGTTGATTGCTAATGAGAAAAATAAACAGATGGATTTATTTGTTCCTGCCCCCAATCCTTCCTTTATTCACTGCCTGAACCACATACCTTCATCACTGTGCTATATGTTTTCTGCTGCACCACTGGCATGGTTATATCCTCTTAGTTCTCCATAAATTTAGCAGAAATTTGTGCTTAAAGAGAAAGTACACCCTCTCTAAAAAAAAAAATACCCTGCAAGACAAAGGCATAATGAACTAGTATGCATAGCATACTAGCTCATTATGAATTACTTACCTGAGATCAAAGCCCCCGCAGTGGTCCTGGTTCACCTCCTCCGTCGCACACACACCTACCGGTTCCCCCTCTGTACCCCCCTAAACATCTGTCCCCCCCACACACACCAGTTCCCCCTCTGTACCCCCCTGCACATCTGTCCCCCCACACACACACCAGTTCCCCCTCTGTACCCGCCCTGCCAATCTGCCCCCCCACACACACCAGTTCCCCCTCTGTACCCCCTGCACATCTGTCCCCCTCACACACACCAGTTCCCCCTCTGTACCCCCCTGCACATCTGTCTCCCCCCACACACACCAGTTCCCCCTCTGTACCCCCCCTGCCAATCTGCCCCCCCACACACACCAGTTCCCCCTCTGTACCCCCTGCACATCTGTCCCCCCTACACACACCAGTTCCCCCTCTGTACCCCCCTGCACATCTGTCTCCCCCCACACACACCAGTTCCCCCTCTGTACCCCCTTCACATCTTCCCCCCCACACACACCAGTTCCCCCTATGTACCCCCTGCACATCTGTCCCCCCACACACACACCAGTTTCCCCTCTGTACCCCTCTGCACATCTGCCCCCTCCACACACACCAGTTCCCCCTCTGTACCCTCTGCACATCTGTCCCCCCCACACACACACCAGTTCCCCCGCTGTACCCCCTGCACATCTGCCCCCCCACACACACCAGTTCCCCCTCTGTACCCCCCTGCACATCTGCCCCCCCCACACACACACACCAGTTCCCCCTCTGTACCCCGCTGCACATCTGCCCCCCCCCCACACACCAGTTCCCCCTCTGTACCCCCTGCACATCTGTCCCCCCCACACACATGAGTTCCCCCTCTGTACCCCCCTGCACATCTGCCCCCCCCACACACACACACTAATTCCCCCTCTGCCCCCCGCACATCTGCCCCCCCCACACACACACACACACACACCAGTTCCCCCTCTTCCCCCCGCACATCTGCCCCCACACACACACACATACACACACAATGGTTCCCCCTCTGTGCCCCCCTGCACATCTGCCCCCCACACACCAGTTCCCCCTCTGCCCCCCGCACATCTGCCCCCCCACACACACACACACCAGTTCCCCCTCTTCCCCCGCACATCTCTCTCCCCCCCACGCACAAAGATCTTTTCCCCCTCTGTACCCCCCTGCACATCTTCCCCCCCCACACACACCAGTTACCCCTCTGCCCCCCCCCCCCCCCCACACACACACACCATTTTTCCCTCTGCCCCCCGCACATCTGCCCCCACACACACACACCAGTTCCCCCTCTGCCCCCCGCACATCTGCCCCCCCCCCCACACACACACACCAGTTCCCCCTCTGCCCCCCCCACACACACACACCAGTTCCCCTCTGTACCCCCCTGCACATCTGCCCCCCCCACAGACACACACCAGTTGCCCCTCTACCCCCCGCACATCTGCCCCCCACACACACACCAGTTCCCCCATTGCCCCCCCCCACACACACACACACACCAGTTCCCCCTCTCCCCCCGCACATCTGCCCCCACACACACACACCAGTTCCCCCTCTGCCCCCCGCACATCTGCCCCCCCCACACACACACACACCAGTTCCTCCTCTCTCCCCCCCGCACATCTGCCCCCACATACACCAGTTCCCCCTCTGCCCCCCCGCACATCTGCCCCCACACACACACACCAGTTCCCCCTCTGCCCCCCCCCACACACACACACCAGTTCCCCCTCTGCCGGGGGGGCAGATCTGCCCCCACACACACACACCAGTTCCCCCTCTTTACCCCCCTGCACATCTCTTCCCCCCACACACACATATCTTTTCCCCCTCTGTACACAGTGCAATGTACTATAAACTTTACAGCAGAATACATTTAATGTCTTCTGACTGGGTGCAGGCTGCAGCACTGAGCCTGTGCTTCCACTATATACCTGAGTCAGAGGTTTACTCAAGGAGAGCGGCGCTGCTGCCTGTCTGTCCACTCCTCTCACAACAGATCCCCGGGCGATATAACGTATATAACGGCAAGCCCGGACTTACATGCAGGGCTTCCATCTCACCCGCCCCGGCCGATTCCATGGATCATGCAGCACTTCCGGCCGGCTGCTCTTTGTCCCGGCTCTCTCCCCTCATCTTCTCACTGCCGCTGCTAGGGTGGCACTGCAGGCTGGGGACAGAGTGGTGAAGGTGATGTCTTCACAGGCGCAACCGCCCCCTAGCCTAGCGGCTGGCGCCATAAGGCATGTTTTTAAAAAATGCCGGTCCTGGATTTTAATACTACGAATCCCCAGCGAGAGGCTGGGGATCTGGATTTTGCCGCCCCCCCCATACCCTGGCGCCCTAGGCAGCCGCCTGACTTGCCTATTGCTAGCGCTGGCCCTGCCTGGCACTGCCACCTAAAGTCGCGCTTGTTTCCCGTGCTTAGAACTGTCCCTGCACAAAGTGTAATTTCTGAAGGAAAAAAGTCATTTAAATGGTAATTGAATTTGGGGGGACCCCCACGCTTTTTTTTTTTATCAATGACTATTCTATGTATTGTCGGGAGCCGACAATTCATTATTATAGCCGCGAGTGAGTTTTAAATGACTTTTTTTCCTTCAGAAATTACACTTTGTGCAGGGACAGTTCTAAGCACGGGAAACAAGCGTAACTTTACATGCATACTATACACACACCCTAGGTACGAAATTTAAAGGAAAATTTCACTTTTATTTTTTCATTTTAAGCATTATTAAAATCACTGCTCCTGAAAAAACTGCAGTTTTTAAAACTTTTTTTTGCATTGATACATGTCCCCTGGGGCAGGACCCGGGTCCCCAAACCCTTTTTAGGACAATAACTTGCATATTAGCCTTTATAATTAGGACTTTTGATTTTGAACTTTCGAGTCCATTGTATTTAATAGGGTTCTAAAGTTCACGCGAACATTCTGGCTGTTCGCAGGTTCTGGTGCAAACCGAACAGGGGTATGTTCAGCTCATCCCTAGTATTGAGCATAGAAAGCAGAAGCCACACATTGTTGAGTAGAAAAACGGAAAATTTATTATTAATACTTACCGTAATTTTCCTTTCCTGATAGGCTCCATGGCAGCATACGTGTGGGTTGGCCCCGCCTCCATAACTACCCAATAGGACCCCCTCCCTATAAATTTTGGCTCTGGGCTCTCAGCCGTGTTCCGTAACTAGCCTACTCCAAGCATTGGGAGGGACTCCTGCTGCCATGGAGCCTATCAGGAAAGGAAAATTACGGTAAGTATTGATAATAAATTTTCCGTTTTCCTGACAAGCTCCATGGCAGCATACGTGTGGGAAATAACTCGCCAAACACACCCGGGCGGGCAAAATGCTGAGGCAAGAAATACATTTATTTACCACTGTCAACCGACAGAACTTGTAAACCAAAATTCAGTGATAAGGCAGCTGGTTCGACACAATAGCGGGAAACAAAAGTATTAATAGACGACCAAGAGGCCGCTCTGCATATAACGTCGGGTGCGACATGACGAGAGGCTGCCCAAGAAGTTGAGATGCTCCGGGTTGAGTGCGCAGTTACTGCCTCCGGAGGAGCCAAACCTTTTGCTTTGTAAGCTCTTTGGATGGTCTGAACTATCCATGCCGCGATAGATCTGATTGAGGCCCTTTTTCCTCTGTTCTTTCCATGAAGAAGAATGAAAAGAAAATCTGTTTGTCTGAAAGACTCTGTCATTTCCAGGTATTGACTTAATGTGTGGCCCACATCAAGGGGATGAACATCTTGACCTTCAGAAGTTCCAAAAGTGGGTAATACAATTTCCTGATTTTCATGAAAGATAGATGTAACTTTCGGGTTTGAACCCAGCATGGGAATTAATACTGCTCTATCTGGGAAAAAGGTCAGGAAAGGCTCTTTTGAACCCAAGTTTCTGATGTCGGACACTCTTTTGGCTGAAGTGACCGCTACTAGGAAGACGGTCTTGATAGTAAGATCTTTTGGCGAAAGAGGTTTTTCAGGATCTGTGCTGAGTGTGGAAAGATAGTCCAGTACAAGAGGCAGGTCCCATTTGGGGAACCTCGGTTTTCTCTGTGGTCTAAGTCTGACCACACCCTTAAAGAACTGGCGAATCAGGGAATGATTGGCCCAAGAAATTCCAGTAAATGCTGAAATGGCTGAGACTTAAACTCGAAGAGAGCTTACTGATAAAGGCAAGTCCAAACCTGTTTGTAAGAAACTAAGTACGTCCTGGACTTCTGGAGAATTACAGGAATTAGCCCTGGAAGACATATGATCTGTAAATTTTGACCAGATACGCTCATAAACTCTGTTGGTACTATTTCTTCTAGCGTTAAGGAGAGTCGATATGGCTTCTTCTGGACATCCTAAGGCTTCCAGCCTTCCCCTCTCAAGAACCATACCCTGAGGTGCAGATGAGCTGGGCATGGGTGCAACGTTGTGCCCTGAGATAGGAGATCCGGTCTGAGGGGTAGAGGGATTGAGTCCCGATAACTGAGAGACGTCAAGAGGGAAAACCATGGCCTGTTGGGCCAAAACGGAATTACTGCTATGATTTCTACTCTCTCCACTCTGAGTCTGTGAAGGAATTGAAGTATCACAGGCACTGGAGGAAAGGCATAAGCCTGGCTGAATCTCCAGCGATCTGTGAGAGCATCTATCCCGTAGGCTTGGGGATCCCGAGACCTCGAGTAATACTTGGTCAACTTGTGGTTGCAACAGATCCACTTCTGGAGACACTCCCAGAGTTAGAAGCCAATTGAATACCACTATGTGTAGAGACCATTCGTTGTTGTTCATTTGAGTTCGTGACAGAAAGTCCGCTTGAACGTTCTGGACCCCTGGAATGTACACTGCAGAGATGTTGCATAGGTACTTCTGGGCCCAGGTCATGATTGGTTCTACTTCCCGGAGTAAGGACCAGCTGCGGGTACCACCCTGCTTCCTTATGTAAGCAACTGCGGTTGTGTTGTCCATCCTGAGCATCACAGAAGAGTCTGTCAACAGATGACGAAAGGACATGAGCGCCTGGAAGGCAGCCCGCAACTCCAGTATGTTGGACACAATTCCTTGGGACGGTGTGTTCCACCTGCCCTGGGCTATTTCCGTCAGGAAATGAGCGCCCCATCCCTGATTGCTGGCATCCGAAGTTACAGTAACCCAAGTAATGGGACGGATTGTGTGACAGTTGCGGAGATTTTTCCCCTGAAGCCACCAGAGAAGAGATTCTCTCATGGATGAAGTGAGCCTGATGCGTTGACTCTTGCTGGGGGAGTCCCATTGCTGGAGAAAACCTATTTGGAATGGGCGAGTGTGCCACTGAGCCCACCTCACCATAGGGATGGTGGCTGTCATGGTGCCGATTACCTCCAGGCATTGGAGAGCAGACAGGTGAGAGGAAGCAAGTGTTGCACGGATCCTGTCCCGGATTGCTGCAATCTTTTCCTCGGGCAATGAAATGGTGCTGTCTATTGTGTTGAAGAGGGCACCTAGAAACACAAGAGACTGTGTTGGAATGAGATGACTCTTCTCCAAGTTCAGGAGCCACCCAAATTCTTGGAGAGTGGCGATTACTAGATTCTTGTGTTCCAAGAGTTGACATCTGTCTTGAGCTAGAAGTAAGAGGTCGTCTAGGTAGTGATGAAGATGAACTCCTTTCACTCGGAGCAGAGCCACAATGGCTAACAGAACCTTGGAGAACACCCGAGGTGATGTCGTGAGACCAAAGGGTAGGCAGGTGAACTGTAAGTGTTGATCGCCTACAGCAAAGCGGAGGTACTTTTGATAGTCTGCAGCCACTGGGACGTGAAAATATGCATCCTTCAGATCTATTGACACTAACCAATCTCCTGGCTGGACTGACTGCTGGATTGTCAATAGTGACTCCATTTTGAATCTTTCCTTCCGAATAAATCGATTGAGATGCGTTAGGTCTATTACTGGTCTCCAGGTACCGTTCTTTTTCTGTACCATGAACAACGGGGAGTACATGCCTTCTCCTCGTTCGCCCTCTGGAACAGTAATGGCTGCGTTCTGAGTTAATGAAGAGCTTACGTAACTTAGTAAGATTTGTTTCTTTTCTTCTGCACTTGGAAGACTTGTGGGTATGTATCTGAGCCTGGGGGTGCTGTTGAAGACCCACGTGTGGCCTGAAGAGACCGTCTTGATGGTCCAAAAATCTTGAATTGAGGCCACCCAAACATGCTGGAAGTGGAGGAGACGTGCCCCCACCTGACATGTTTGAACGGGCCCAATTTCAAAAAGACTTCGTAGACTCCCGACTACCGGACGGAGTACTTTTAGTTGGTTTCCTGAAAGAGGACTGTCTGGATTTCCAGGGCCTCGAAAATTCACGACCGGGTCTGTAGCTGCATGCTTCTCTTGCACGATCTGTATTCTGTGCCCTCGAAAAGGTGCATTTCTGGTTTTGCAAACGCCTGTCTTGAGGGAGGAACCCCGACTTACCACCCGTGGCCCGGGAAATGGCATTATCAAGTTTATTGCCAAAGAGCGAGGAGCCCTCAAAAGGAATGCGGCACCAAGCTTGCTTTGAAGCTGGATCCGCCGACCAGGGATGGAGCCATAAAGCACGGCATGCGGTAACCGCTGACAACATCACTCGAGCCACTAGGCGAATAACATCAATAGAGGCCTCCCCCAAAAAGGCAGATGCTAGCCTGATTTCCTGAATAGGAGATTTTTTCGCCATTTCTTCAGAGATACTTCTGAGGGAATCATCCACATTATATGACCATGCTTCTAGGGCTTTTGAGACAGCTGCTAAAGCCAAAATTGGTTTACAGACTGAACCTGCTGTCAGATAGATTCACTTCAGGTCTGAGTCAATCCGTCGCTTTAGAGGATCTTTGAATGAGACCGTATCTTCCAGAGGAAGGGTTACATATCTAACCAAACGCATTAAAGTTGCATCAACCATGGGAGCTGAATCAAGGTGTTTTACCTCTTCTTCCTTAAAAGGATATAATTTTGCAATTTTTGACTGCATAGAACTTTTCTTGTCCATTTTACCCCATTCTTCTGAGATAATGGCACCCACTTCCGTGGCAAACGGGAAATAATGTCGCTCTTTACTGAGCTGTTTAAAAAAGTTTCCTTTGTTTGGGAGGAGATATAACTGGATCTTCCCAGTTCAGAACTTCTCTAAATGCATTAACTAAAGCAGGAACTAAGGCATAATCAAACCCCATCCCAGGATCATCCACTTCCGAACCACTTTCTGAGGGAGGAGCTGAGGGATGGCTGGGTTGAGAGATTTCCAGAGTCTCATGCACCTGTCCCTGTTCTAACGAGGGAATCAGTGGGTCTGGAGGAGAATCATGCTGCATTCTAGCATCTTTCTCTTGTAGCGACTCGTTCACGACCCACTTAACCAATGCTTCCAGGTGTTTATCTGCACCTTCTCTCTCATTGGCTGCTTTTGTAAAACAATGGTCACAAAGGGACTTGCTGGCAGGAACCGGAGCCCTGCACCCCCAACATGGTCTCTCTGACCTCTTGCTGTGAGATGAGGGGGGGTGAGGAGTGTCTCTACAGGGACGTCCGGATCTGGAAGAATCATGGTGTCTAGAGCCAGAAGAGGAGTGCCGGTGGTGTGATTTAGAGGACCCGCTGCGTCTGCGTCTGCGGGAAACAGGGAAAGACAAGCATAGAGAGAGAAAGAAAAAAGGCACAAAGTCACAATAATGCCCTACACTCCACTCTCTTCCATCCCCCTCAGCAGGCAGAATAAAAGGAAACATTTTTCCAATCTTACCTACTGCAAGAGGGTTGGCCACCGGGAGGCAGTGAAGAGTCCATACTGAATCAGAAATCACTGCAGGTGGAAGGTAAACATCAGACACCAGTATGAAGACAAAATGCAACTTCAGACCCTTCTGAACAGCACTTACCTGGGGTAGGCTCTGTAGGTGCTCAGGGAAGTTGCCGCTATGCCCACGATCATTCCCGTCATCCACAGGCTTCCCCAGGCTTTTAAAATTGGCGCCGTGTGATGTCACGGCCGCGCCAGGCCCGCGATTCTCGGGCGCATGCGTGAACCAGGCCTCGCTTTCGTTCCGTGCCATGCATGCGCAGACCACGGAAGAACCCGGAAGTAAGAGTGGCTGGAACGCACAAGGAACCAACCGCTTGCTGGGCATAATTTAACAAATGCAGAAAATAGCAAATGAAAAAACAAACAACAAACACAAACACTGCTGCCATGAAGGAGATACAGCTTACAACCACCTACGATCGATTCTGCCAGGGACACCGCATCCATACACACACCGGGCTTGCAGCAGATAATGGCCACCTGCACATTGCTAGGTAATCAGGCCTGTGCGTGCTCATCTCTCCAATGGAAGATATCATCCAGCTCTTCAGCGCTACTCTGCCATACACTCCATACCCTGCTTCACAGTCAAGGCTTATCGGAGGGATGAGACACCATATCGTCAGCCGATCTTGACCGTAGGAACAATCGTCTTCAGGTAGGAGAACTAAAACATCTAGTCCTTCGGAGGAGGACAAAAAAGGAACACGGCTGAGAGCCCAGAGCCAAAATTTATAGGGAGGGGGTCCTATTGAGTAGTTATGGAGGCGGGGCCAACCCACACGTATGCTGCCATGGAGCATGTCAGGAAACCATTTTTACTCTGTGCACAACTTGTGCGTTATAAAATTTCTTAGAAAATTCTAAAACGTTTTTTAACAAAAATATTATTTTTTTTTTTGTTTTTTGTTTGGCATAAACAGGCATGTTTCAAACAATAAAACATATAAAAACTATGGAACTTACAAAGTTCAACCTTTGAAAAACCGAAGGCAATATCAGACATTATATAGTGTTTAGTGTTTATATAGTGTTTCAAAAATGTGTTGCTGTTGCCTTCATAAAATGGGGTGATGTCACCCCTGAACAAGGCAAATTTGGAAGATGCACACAAATTGTGCGTCAAAAACAGTGTTATTACCTGATAACTACTTTTTTCCAGGAATCTCCCAGGACGGCTTACAGAGAGATAGGCTCCTCCCACCTAGCACAGGAAACATGATCCACATCATAAAAAGCACTGCACCTGCATCAGCTCCTCAGTATTTAACATATAACCGAAGGCTTCAGAATAAGTATCATACCCTCATTAGCGCAGCTTTATTCTTACTCCATGTTCTACATTGCCACTCACCAACACATAAGGGAGGGAACGAACGCCGTCCTGGAAGATTCCTGGAAAAAGTAGTTATCAGGTAATAACACAGTTTTTCCTCAGTCATCTTCCAGGACGGCTTACAGAGAGGACAAAATAGGACTATTCGATCAGGGCGGGACCACAGCTTTAAGCACATACTTCCCAACCGCCTGTTTCTGGCTAGAGAAGAGGCCCGGTAGGTAATGTCTATGAAGTTTTTGGAAACCGGACCCAGATGCGGTCTTAAAGAACCTGAAAAGAGAAGCGCTAACCTTTCCAGCGTGAATAAGCTTCGATGTTTTCCAGGGTAAACAGCAATGATGCCTGGCAGGCTTCCATCATTGCACATTTCAATCACCCTGTGATAGTAATAATCTGACGTCAATAATTTTACCTCTTCTTGCCTTTATCTGGGCTACAGAACAAGCAAGGCTAGAGGTTGATTTCCAAACTATGGATCTCATCTTACACAATTTTCATTCAATGAGATGTCTACCCATGGACATTTAGATAATAGTAAGGTGACCAGATATTTTATTTTTTTATTTTTTTTCAAAAGAAATCTGGGGACATAATTATACTAGGAATGGCGGCAATAGGCGACTCTCTGCCCGTCACCGCCGCCAGCCCCACAACTTGTCAAGTCTTAATCTCCGGGCCCCGGCTACTACTGGGTGGGGAACAAAGGAAGATCACTCTGCCAGGGAAGGCAAGGAGATAATCTGGCAGGCGGTTGGCCGGTACTTGAGCCAAGGCAGAAAAAACATGCACCCGAAACTGAAGAAATATTCTCTCCGCTCCAACCAGCACCTGATCATCAGAAAGGGGCACAGATATTGGAAAAAAATACACCCTCTAAGTTAGTGGGAGCGGTGGGGTGTGCAATTCAGATCTTTAGTCTGCACCGAGCGTCTTTGAAATTGACCCGGCCCCTGTTCAAATCCAATCCAGGGACAAAACCATGGACAGTTGGTCCGGGGAAAGTGTCCTGATTTCGGGGACTATCAACGTAAACCAGGGATGTCTGGTCACCCTGGATAATAGGTTCTATTAATTATCCAGGAAGATTTCTGCCCTAATGCTGGATATATCGATATCTTCATCCATAGCAAAAACGCATATGCCCATGCTGATGACCTTTCTACCCTCTGAATGCTGGAATGGCAGCTATCAGTGTCTGGAAAGGAACTGGGTAAAAATGAACCTGGCAACTTTATGAATGACAGGATCTCTGCCCAAAGCTGGAAGTTTTGAGTTCATAAGGCACCTTGTGTCTCTTTCATGCACCTTTCTTCCACCCATGAGGCATTTTCTTGGTGCACATCGGGCACCTTTTTCTGGGTGTCTCTGTTTTGTTATCTTTGGGCTTGTGGGCTTTCTTCAGTAATGACTGAAAAGACAGGTGCCAGCCCATTACTTCCAGTGAAGTAAATACCCGTTAACAGAAAAACACCCTGTGGATAACAAAAATTCCACCCTAAGCATACACAATAAACCGGCTCTGGAAAAACCATAAACGCCCCATGTGTCCCCCTCACAGGAGGATAAGAAAAGGGAGAGAGCAGTCTGCCCCCTATTTTCTTACCTTAAGGCCTGCATCAGCAGATGGCGCTGGCAATGATGTTTTTAACATAAACAAAGTACTGAACCTAAGCCATACCCAGTCAGGCATAGGTATCAGAGATGTAGCAAGACGTGAACCCACATCTACAGGCCATATTCCTGCCCCTTAGTGCTGTTGCAAACACCCACAGTAACCAGTACCCGAAGAGGATATCCTCCTAAGGGTAACCACCTTGTGGCCATCTACCTAAATTAAAGCAGATGTCATGGTGGAACCAGAGTACATGGTGTAGCTTTGTAAATCAGAAGAAGTCTGCTGTAATACTCCTGGGAAGTTTGAGGTCAGTGAACTGCTTCCCTGAACCTGCTCCCTCCCTGGTGTCAGTTGATGATGGCACCAGAGAATAATTCACAAAATGACCCTATAGCTGTCCATTCAGTGGGGTCTGCAGCATAGCAGGCTGCATACTGTCCTGGTTACCAACCTAGTTTACCTGCCTCGGCAGACATGCACCCCTCCCCCCGTCTGGGAGGTAGTCAGGGACACTGGATGCCTCTGCTCCAGCCATGCAATACTCCCATCAAAAGAATTGGGGAAGCTAGCAGCCATGCTCCATCTTTTAAAGGGATTTGGCCAAGGTCATAGGCCAACGCTAGGATAACATCCAACGTCTTCCAGGAAGTTTCCCATGGCTGCACTGACCTTCAGAGTACCTAGCCCCTGTAGGCTAAGGCAGCTACACCTCATAATAATCAGCAGCAAATATTGCATGCTGAACGAAAGGGATTTGATCCTCTCCGAATGAAGGCTCAGCAGCAAAAAAACTAGAACACGAGCCTTCGCTGTATGTATGCAAAAGACATTTGCACATCTGCTGTCTATGAGCATCTAAGACAATTTATTGAAGATTGTCTCGTACAAGGCAAAGGTCAGATAAAAGCCTCCCGATTCCTACAGCCACATAGACAAATAAGGGCAAGACCTTAAGCAGGACATTAGGTTCAGTTTCCACTAGTGCGACATGCCGTGCGACCCTGGATACAAAGTCGCATGACGAGTCACGGCCCATTGATTTCAATGGCACCTGTTCCAATCTATGCGACTCAGAGTTGCAACAACCTAGAAAAAGGTCCCAGCACAACCCCGATGTGACCTTTGATGCAACCCCGATCCAGAGGCTGTAAAGTTGGGTCAAAGCTGCATTCCAAAGTCAATAAACAAAAACTAAAACTCGCGCTTATGGAGACATACAAAAATAAATGACAAGTGAAAAGAAATTATTATATGCGCAGCTGCTACAGCATAAGGCACTAACACCTTGAGAGATAAAAAATTATAAAATGCAGCGCTAGCGAATATAAATGTGCTCAATACAAACGTATGTGTGAATGTCAACCATCTAAACCTTTCGGGATGATGGTACACACTATTAGTGAAAAGATTATGCACCAATGATTGGTGTCACCAGAAATGCAGTGGGTGTAATACTAAATGTTACCACTAAAAAGTGATCAACTAAGTAAAACCAGAAAATATACTGTGCAAAACATTAAATGAACTGAACAACCAGGCAAATAGCTCTAGGAGTAATTCACAGTACTACAGATGGTTTTCAACATCAAAGAAATAATGTCCCATTTGCAACAGTGGTTGTAATATAGAAGGAAGGGAAAAAAAAATGCTTTAAAATAAAATAAAAGTCACCCAACATCCAACTTCTAGGACCAATAATGTTCGGTGAAATTCAACAGTTGGCTCAATAGCAGCAGAGATCAGAGGACCATGTGGGGAATAAAAAGAAAAAGCAACTTGTGAAGTAGGACCTTGGTCCTTGATGATGCCCTGGAGGAGGGGCGAAATGCATTGACAAATTTCCGGTCAACACTAAGAACCAGTGACGCTGCTTCCGGTTCTTGTGGAACGCACGCCGTTGTGAACCCGGAACACACTGACGCTCGGTTATCATTGAAGGCTTGTGAGTTTTCCCAATAACAGCGTATTGTTAATCTGTTCCTAAGCGGTACTTCACAAGTTGCTTTTTCTTTTTATTCCCCACATGGTCCTCTGATCTCTGCTGCTATTGAGCCAACTGTTGAATTTCACCGAACATTATTGGTCCTAGAAGTTGGATGTTGGGTGACTTTTATTTTATTTTAAAGCATTTTTTTTTCCCTTCCTTCTATATTACAACCACTGTTGCAAATGGGACATTATTTCTATGATGTTGAAAACCATCTGTAGTACTGTGAATTACTCCTAGAGCTATTTGCCTGGTTGTTCAGTTCATTTAATGTTTTGCACAGTATATTTTCTGTTTTTACTTAGTTGATCACTTTTTAGTGGTAACATTTAGTATTACACCCACTGCATTTCTGGTGACACCAATCATTGGTGCATAATCTTTTCACTAATAGTGTGTACCATCATCCCGAAAGGTTTAGATGGTTGACATTCACACATACGTTTGTATTGAGCACATTTATATTCGCTAGCGCTGCATTTTATAATTTTTTGCATTCCAAAGTCGCCACAGCGAAAACGTAGCCTCGGAGAGTCCAAACATTGGATCATATATGAGGCATGAACTACAAATGGTACCAAAAGAATATCACTCAAATAACACAAACATAAGCTCCAATGTCTGTGTATTTAAATACATAGATGTATAACATGCTTGCAACAGTGTGAGGTCCGAGACCGAGAGTATTAGTCTAATACCCCACACACACACACACACAATTCATGTGCAAATAATATGCACCGTTCGTATAAACATGTGTCATAGATATAGCCTAACCTCTGGCTACCAATCTATTATACATCTATTCAGTGGAGGAACCCAGGGTGCTCCAGGTGATAGAAGTCTGGGCACACCAACTGGAGTGCATAGCAGATACTGTTACCCCCATAATAGGTGCAGCTTTAGCAATTAGACATAACCAAATATTTTGTCTGGAACAGAAGTAAAAAGTGAGTCTCCTTAAACTACATATTTAAACAATGTATGTTAACAGAGATCACTGTACACTTATCCTTGCTTTATATAGCCCACACCTAGGTTGGAGACAGTGATAAATGCAAGCTTCTTATACCTTTGGATAAGCCCTGCAGTGTGCAATAGTAGCAATCAGAAGGCAAACACCTGCAGGTATTAACGATCAATCGTTAAACACGGGTTTGTCCATGCAACCCAGGAGAGCTGTACACTTAACCCCTTAGGGCCTCTGCCTCCAAATGACCACATTACTAGTGGACAGGAACACAAAGCACATTCACCCTGTGTTTGTAGGAGGTACAGGATTTCAGCCAGTAACAGCGAATATGGTGTTTTACCAAATGTGAGTAAGGGAGGGCGCCCCTTGAGCCTCAGCACTCATGAGGAAAAAAAGGTTTGTCATATATTTTTCCCCCAATGCTCTTTAGGAATCTCTTAACCACTTAACGACTGCTCACTGTATATATACGTCGGCAGAATGGCACCGACAGGCACAATCACGTAGAGTGTACGTGATTGCCTTTGTATAGTTGGGGGGTCCAATCGGACCCCCCTCCTATACAGTGAGCGGTGGCTAAGTGTCCGGGAGCGTTCCGGGATGAGGGGGCAGCCATTCGTTTCTGGCCACCCCCTCGCGATCGCTCCCGGCGAATGGAAATGCCCCCTCTGTCTGTGTCAGACAGAGGGAGCAGGAGGAAGCGATGTCATCTCTGGTGCGGCGCTCACATATACCGAGCGCCGTACAAGAGAAGACATCAGGTCAGTGCACACAACACTACACTGACACCAGGACACATAGGGACATAAATCGCCCCCCCAGGCCCCCCAGACACCCCAGATCACCCCCCAGATCACCCCCCCCAGCCCCCAGTCACAGTGTCACTGATTGCAGTGACCATTTATTTAGTGATCACTGCAATCAGTGACATTTGTGACTGTAAAATGTCACCAAAGTTTAGTCTTAGGTCCAGTGTAGCCCCCTAACCCCCCCTAATAAAGGTTTAACCCCCTGATCACCCCCCAGATAACCCTTTCACCGCCTATCACCACTGTCGCTAAGCGATCATTTTTCTGATCGCTGTCTTAGCGTCAGTGATGCCGATCGGCAGCCAGTAATTTTTTTTAGGTTCGCCGCATGTTTTTATAGCGTCAGGTACCCCAATATATTATCTAATAAAGGTTTAACCCCCTTGATCGCCCCCCAGGTAACCCTTTCACCCCCTATCACCACTGTCGCTAAGCAATTGTTTTTCTAAACGCTGTCTTAGTGTCGGTGATGCAGATCGGTAGCCAGTAATTTTTTTTAGGTTCGCTGCATGTTTTTAAAGCGTCAGGTACCCCAATATATTATCTACTAAAGGTGTAACCCCCTTGATCGCCCCCCAGGTAACCCTTTCACCCCCATCACCACTGTCGCTAAGCGATCGTTTTTGTAAACGCTGTCTTAGTGTCGGTGATGCAGATCGGTAGCTGGTAATTTTTTTTAGGTTCGCCGCAGGTTTTTATATTATCTAATAAAGGTTTTAACCCCCTGATTGCCCCTAGTTAACCCTTTCACCAGTGATCACCATATAAGTGTTACGGGTGACGCTGGTTAGTTAGTTTGCTTTTTATAGTGTCAAGGCACCCGCCGTGTATATAACCCAATAAAGGTTTAACCCCCTGATCGCCTGGCGGGTGATATCAATTAGGTTTTAGTGTCAGAGAGGGTCTGAGTCACACCCCAGGCAGCGTCAGGTTAGTGCCAGTAACGCTAACACCCACGCGTGAAGCATACACCCCCCTTAGTGGTATAGTATCTGAACAGATCAATATCTGATCTGATCAGATCTATACTAGCGTCCCCAGCAGTTTAGGGTTCCCAAAAACGCAGTGTTAGCGGGATCAGCCCAGATACCTGCTGGCACCTGCGTTTTGCCCCTCCGTCCAGCCCAGGCCACCCAAGTGCAGTATCGATCGATCACTGTCACTTACAAAACAAAAACACACATAACTGCAGCGTTCGCAGAGACAGGCCTGATCCCTGCGACTCCAGTGCTGTAGGAGGTGATTTCACCACCACAGTTAAAAAAAAAAAAGCAAATATGCCGAAGCATTGGGACAGCAGGGGCGGAGGAGCGATTTTGCTCCTAATGCCGCGTACATACGGTCGAAATTCCGACGGAGGCTTGCCCGTGGAAAAGTCCGACCATGTGTGTGCGGCATAACTTTTTTGCGGGAGGATGCCCCCATGCTTCGGCATATATAAATGGTGCGTGTATGCCCATCATTGGAAGTGGGTGGAGGAAGGGCGGTATTCTAATGGTGGGCATATCCACCGATCAATCTCTTTTTTCGTTCAGCCAACTGGCTGCATGAAAAAAAAAGATTACAATACATGTCCAACAAGGACCAGCAACGTACTGGTATGTTGCTGGACTTTGAATGTTTATACCAGAATGATGCCTGTGGGTTTAGGTATCATCTTGGTATTATTCTTTTCAGCCTGCGGCTGGCTTTCATGTAAAAGCAATCCTAGCGGCTAATTAGCCTCTGGACTGCTTTTACAAGCAGTGGGAGGGAATGCTCCCCCCCGGATATAAAAAGCGCCATTGGGAAATTGGGAAAGCATTTTATCACACCGATCTTGGTGTGGTCAGATGCTTTGAGGGCAGAGGAAAAATCTAGGATCTAGAAGACCCCAGTTTTTTCAAAAAAAGAGTACCTGTCACTACCTATTGCTATCATAGGGGATATTTACATTCCCTGAGATAACAATAAAAATGATAAAAAAAAAATACTTGGAAGGAACAATTTAAAAATAAAATAAAAAAGCAAAATTAATAATAAAAAAAAGAAAAAAAAAAAAAAAAGCACCCCTGTCCTGCCCTGCTCTTGCCTAATGGCGAACGCAAGCGTCGGTCTGGCGTCATATGTAAACAGCAATTGCACCATGCATGTGAGGTATCACCGCGAAGGTCAGATCGAGGGCAATCATTTTAGCAGTAGACCTCCTCTGTAAATCTACTGGGGTAACCTGTAAAGGCTTTTAAAGGCTTTTAAAAATGTATGTAGTTTGTCGCCAATGCGCGTTTGTGCGAAATTTTAAAGCATGTCGTGTTTGGTATCTATGTACTCGGCCTAAGATCATCTTTTTTATTTCATCAAACATTTGGGCAATATAGTGTGTTTTAGTGCATTAAAATTAAAAAAAGTGTATTTTTTAACCCAAAAAATGCGTTTGAAAAATCGCTGCGCAAATACTGTGTAGAAAAAAAATTGCAACACCCACCATTTTAATCTGTAGGGCCTTTGCTTTAAAAATATATATAATGTTTGGGGGTTCAACATAATTTTCTTGCAAAAAAAATATGTTTTCATGTAAACAAAAAGTGTCAAAAAGGGCTTTGTCTTCAAGTGGTTAGAAGAGTGGATGTAAGCTTCCTAATGTTGTGTATAAAATGCCAGAACAGTTCAAAACCCCCCCAAATGACCCCATTTTGGAAAGTAGACACCCCAAGCTATATACTGAGAGGCATGTCGAGTCCATGGAATATTTTATATGTTGACACAAGTTGCGGAAAAACGAAAATTTTTTTTTTTTTGCACAAAGTTGTCACTAAATGATATATTGCTCAAACATGCCATGGGCATATGTGGAATTACACCCCAAAATACATTCTGTTGCTTCTCCTGAGTACGGGGATACCACATGTGTGAGACTTTTTGGGAGCCTAGCCACGTACGGGACCCCAAAAACCAAGCACCGCCTTCAGGCTTTCTAAGGGTGTAAATTTTTGATTTCACTTCTCACTGCCTATCACAGTTTCGGAGGCCATGGAATGCCCAGATAGCACAAAACCCCCCCAAATGACCCCATTTTGAAAAGTAGACACCCCAAGCTATTTGCTGAGAGGTATTGTGAGTATTTTGCAGATCTCGCTTTTTGTCACAAAGTTTTGAAAATTGAAAAAAAAAAAATATATATATATATATATTTTCTTTCTTCATTTTCAAAAACAAATGAGAGCTGTAAAATACTTGCCATTCCTCTCAGCAAATAGCTTGGGGTGTCTATATTCCAAAATGGGGTCATTTGGGGGGGTTTTGTGCGATTTTGGCATTTTATGGCCTTCGAAACTGTGATAGGTAGTGAGGAGTGAAATCAAAAATTTGTGCCTAGAAATCCTGAAGGCGGTGCTTGGTTTTCGGGGTCCCGTACGCAGCTAGGCTCCTAAAAAGTCCCACACATGTGGTATCCCCGTACTCAGGAGAAGCAGAAAAATTTATTTTGGGGTGTAATTCCACATATAACCATGGCATGTGTGAGCAATATATCATTTAGTGACAACTTTTTGTAATTTTTTTTTTGTTTTTTGTTTTTTTGTCATTATTCAATCACTTGGGACAAAAAAAAAAATATTCAATGGGCTCAACAGGCCTCTCAGCAATTTCCTTGGGGTGTCTACTTTCTAAAATTTCTAAAATGGGGTCATTTGGGGGGGTTTTGTGCTATTTTGGCATTTTATGGCCTTCGAAACTGTGATAGGTAGTGAGGAGTGAAATCAAAAATTTGCGCCCTTAGAAATCCTGAAGGCGGTGCTTGGTTTCCGGGGTCCCGTACGTGGCTAGGCTCCCAAAAAGTCCCACACATGTGGTATCCCCGTACTCAGGAGAAGCAGCAAAATGTATTTTGGGGTGAAATTCCACATATAACCATGGCATGTGTGAGCAATATATCATTTAGTGACAACTTTTTGTAATTTTCTTTTTTTTTTTTATTTTAGTCATTATTCAATCACTTGGGACAAAAAAAAAAAAAATCAATGGGCTCAACATGCCTCTCAGCAATTTCCTTGGGGTGTCTACTTTCCAAAATGGGGTCATTTGGGGGGGTTTTGTACTGCCCTGTCATTTTAGCACCTCAAGAAATGAGATAGGCAGTCATAAATTTAAAGCTGTGTAAATTTCAGAAAATGTACCCTAGTTTGTAAACTCTATAACTTTTGCGCAAACCAATAAATATACGCTTATTGACATTTTTTTTACTAAAAACATGTGGCTGAATACATTTTGGCCTAAATGTATGACTACAATTGAGTTTATTCGATTTTTCTTATAACAAAAAGTAGAAAATATCATTTTTTTTCAAAATTTTCGGTCTTTTTCCGTTTATATCGCAAAAAATAAAAATTGCAGAGGCAATCAAATACCATTAAAAGAAAGCTCTATTTGTGGGAAGAAAAGGACGCAAATTTCGTTTGGGTACAACATTGCATGTCCGCACAATTTATAGTTAAAGCAGCGCAGTGCAAAATTCTGAATTCACCTCTGGTCCTTTAGCTACCAAATGGTCCGGGGCTTAAGTGGTTAACTAGGGATGAGCTCGGTGTTTGAGTCGAACATAGATTTGACTCTAACATCGGCTGTTCGCGCGTTCGGCGAACAACGAACGATTTGGGCCGTTCGCGCCAAATTCGAGTGACGCGAACGGCCCACAATACACTGCGCCATCGCAGTGTAATCCCGGCGCTGTGATTGGCCAAGCATGCACTGTGACCCTGCATGCTTGGCCAATCACAGCGCCGGCAGTGAGGAGAGCAATGATTGGCCACAGGCAGGATGCCTGTGGCCAATTATAGCTGAGGGGGTTTAGTACACGCCCGACACTATAAAAGGCCGCCAGCGCGGCGGCCTTGTGTAGTGTGTTCCGGAGTAGGGAAAGTGAAGGATAGGCAGGGACAGTGTCAAATCTTGTCAAATCTATTCTTTGCTAAACCTTGTGTGTAGGGACAGAGAAGGATAGGCAGGGAGAGTGTCAATGTCATATTCTTTGCTAAACCTTGTGTGTAGGGAGAGAGAAGGATAGGCAGGGAGAGTGTCAGTGTCATACTTTGATAAACCTTGTGTGCAGGGAGAGAGAAGGATAGGCAGGGGACAGTGTCAGTGTCATATTCTTTGCTAAACCTTGTGTGCAGGGAGAGAGAAGGATAGGCAGGGAGAGTGTCAGTGTCATATACTTTGATAAACCTTGTGTGCAGGGAGAGAGAAGGATAGGCAGGGGACAGTGTCAGTGTCATTGTTGCTAAGCCTCCTGCACGTTATAAAACATGAAGTTAGCCCGTATTGCTGCTTTTTCCTGGTGTGTTACACCAACAGGATTTTGCGGCACTTACAGCGGGCGGAGTGTGCCTCCTGACCATATTACACCTTAACTTAGCCTGTATTGCTGCTTTTTCCTGGTGTGTTACACCAACAGGATTTTGCGGCACTTACAGCGGGCGGAGTGTACCTCCTGACCATATTGCACCTTAACTTAGCCTGTATTGCTGCTTTTTCCTGGTGTGTTACACCAACAGGATTTTGCGGCACTTACAGCGGGCGGAGTGTACCTCCTGACCATATTACACCTTAACTTAGCCTGTATTGCTGCTTTTTCCTGGTGTGTTACACCAACAGGATTTTGCGGCACTTGCAGCGGGCGGAGTGTGCCTCCTGACCATATTACACCTTAACTTAGCCTGTATTGCTGCTTTTTCCTGGTGTGTTACACCAACAGGATTTTGCGGCACTTACAGCGGGCGGAGTGTACCTCCTGACCATATTACACCTTAACTTAGCCTGTATTGCTGCTTTTTCCTGGTGTGTTACACCAACAGGATTTTGCGGCACTTACAGCGGGCGGAGTGTACCTCCTGACCATATTACACCTTAACTTAGCCTGTATTGCTACTTTTTCCTGGTGTGTTACACCAACAGGATTTTGCGGCACTTACAGCGGGCGGAGTGTGCCTCCTGACCATATTACACCTTAACTTAGCCTGTATTGCTGCTTTTTCCTGGTGTGTTACACCAACAGGATTTTGCGGCACTTACAGCGGGCGGAGTGTGCCTCCTGACCATATTACACCTTAACTTAGCCTGTATTGCTGCTTTTTCCTGGTGTGTTACACCAACAGGATTTTGCGGCACTTACAGCGGGCGGAGTGTGCCTCCTGACCATATTACAACTTAACTTAGCCTGTATTGCTGCTTTTCCCATTTCCCTGCAGGCCATTAGAATGTCTGGAAGGCAAACAAGGAGAGGCAGACAGTCAGGAGCCAATAAAAGAGGGCAAGCAGGCTCTGTGTCTAGAGACAACAGTGCTGGTCGTGGACGCGGTGCATCGCCATCAGCACGTGGCTATGGGACACGCTTGTCCTTCTTTTCGGCAGCTGGACGTGTTGAGCCGCATCATGCCGAAGACTTGGTAGAGTGGATGACCAAGCCCTCCTCATCCTCTCTCACCCAGGCTCAGGGTACTGGCAAAGCAGCTGCCAAAGCGTCCTCTTCCCTGGTATCAATGTCATCATCAGTCACTCCTTCCCTAGACCAACCATGTCCTCCTGAGGAGTCCCCCGAACTGTTTGAGCACAGTGTTGGGTACATGCTCCAGGAGGATGCCCAGCGTTTCGAAGGGTCTGATGATGATACCCAGCTAGAGGAAGGCAGTAGCATGAGAGCAGAGAGAGGGGATGCTCAAGAAGGACACCAATCTGGCAGTCATGTTCCAGCAGCTGCAGCATACTGCCAGATTGGCTCCAGTGATGAGGAGGGAGGGGATGATGAGGTCACTGACTCCACGTGGGTGCCTAATAGGAGAGAGGAGGAGGAGGAGGAGGAGGAGGATGAGGAGGAGGCACATCTCCAACGAGGCAGGATGCCCTCGGGGGGCCAGCGTAAGGGCAGCACACCGACAGAATCACACCGCAGAGCTCCGCCTGTGCAGGGCGCTGCCTCTGCCCGTTATTCAAAAAGTTCTTTGGTGTGGGCCTTTTTTGAGTCGAGTGCATCAGATCGCACAGCTGCTGTTTGCAACATATGTCTCAAGCGTATATCGCGTGGCCAAAACATCACCCGCTTGGGCACCACATGCTTGACCAGACATATGTTGACCTGCCTAGCAGCTCGTTGGTAAGCCTACCTTAAAGACCCACACCAAAGAACAAAGCTGACCTCTTCTTGCACCGCATCAGCTGGGATCTCCAACCCCACTATACCTCCAGTCCTCTCTGAAACCTGCTCTGAGCGGAATGAAGGTGTAGAATTAGGTGTGTCACAGCCAAGTACTTGCAGGCACTCTGCTAGCAGTACACCAATGTCCGTTTCTAGCAGGCAAATTTCCCTGCCCCAGCTGCTGGACCGTCAAAAGAAGTTCACTCCCAGCCATCCACATGCCCAGCGGTTGAATGCTAGCTTGGCTAAATTGCTAGCGCTTCAACTGCTGCCTTTTCAGTTGGTAGACTCGGCCCCCTTCCGTGAGTTTGTGCAATGTGCGGTTCCTCAGTGGCAGGTTCCCAAACGCCACTTTTTCTCCCGGAAGGCGATTCCGGCTCTCTACCAGCATGTGGAAGGCAATGTCTTGGCCTCGCTGGACAGGGCGGTCAGCGGTAAGGTGCATATTACCGCTGACTCATGGTCCAGTAGGCATGGACAGGGACGTTACCTTTCTTTCACGGCCCATTGGGTCACTCTTTTGGCAGCTGGGAAGGATGCAGGACAAGGTGCAGTAGTGTTGGAGGTTGTTCCACCGCCACGCCTCCAAAATGCTACTACTAGTTGTGACACACCTCTGTCCTCCACCCCCTCCTCTTCTTCTTCCTCCGTGGCCTCTTCCTGTGCTTTTTCCTCGGAACCAGCGGTGCTCCGTAGGCGTTCAAGGGGCTACGAAAGTACGCAGGCAAAAAGATGCCATGCCGTGCTTGCGCTGGTGTGTTTGGGGGACAGGAGCCACACTGGGGCAGAGGTTCTGTCTGCTCTGCAGGGGCAGGCCGAGAGGTGGTTGATGCCACGCCAGCTTAAGCCAGGAATGGTAGTTTGCAACAATGGCACCAACCTCCTCTCCGCTCTCTGACAGGGACAACTGACCCATGTGCCCTGTGTGGCTCACGTCCTTAACCTGGCGGTGCAGCGGTTCTTGGGCAGGTACCCGGGCTTACAGGATGTCCTGATGGCCATCAATGAGTACCTGTGCGACTACGGAACCAGGACAGGGTCAGGGGAGCTCGGGTTTTTTTCACCACGCCAGTGGGGCATGATCAGGGATGAGGAGGCCACAAGGATGGTGAGCAGTGACAGTGCATGCATCAGTGACACTGTACCTCTTGTCCACCTGTTGGAACATACGCTGCGTGGAATAATGGACAGGGCACTTGAGGCAGAACAGAGGCAGGAAGAGGAGGACTTCCTTGCCTCTCAAGGCCCCCTTTACCCAGACAGTGTTCCTTCTGTCCCACCCATCGCACAGGAAGAAGAGGAGGAGGAGGAGGAGGAGGATTGTGTCAGCATGGAGGTGGAGCCTGGCACTCAGCATCATCATCAGCAGTCTTTTAGGGATGATTTACAGTCCCAAGAAACCAGTGGACTTGTACGTGGCTGGGAGGAGGTGGCTGCGGATCATGTCGTCCTTAGTGACCCAGAGGACTCCGGACCGAATGCCTCAGCTAACCTACGCTGCATGGCCTCCCTGATCCTGCAAAGTCTGCGGAAGGATCCTCATATTCTTCGGATCAAGGAGAGGGACCATTACTGGCTGGCCACTCTCCTTGATCCACGGTACAAGGGTAAGGTTGCGGTAAGGTTTTTGACACAACACTGTAAGGCCTCACAGTTACTCTTGGTGGGCGCAGGAATGGGCCCTGCTGTGAATTATTAGATCAAGAATTGTAATTACATGCCCCTGTTAAACAGGGGCAGAAAAATTGGGCCTTAGGCACTGGTGCCACAACACTGCAACCCCTCACAGATACTGTACTTGGAGCACAGCAATGAGCCCTGTTGCAAAGTATTGCATCAAAAATTTTAATTACACGCCCCTGTTAAACAAGGGCTGAAAAATTGGGCCTTAGGCACTGGTGCTGGTCCCACGACACTGCAACCTCTCCCAGATACTCTAGTTGGAGTGCAAGAATGAGCCCTGCTGCAAAGCATTGCATAAAAAATTGTAATTACATGCCCCTGTTAAACAGGGGCTTAAAAATTGGGCCTTAGCCACTGGTGGCGGCACCCAGAAACAAAAATTTTCTTCCAAGCTATCATCATCAATCGGATCATTGAGGAGGAGGAGGATAGTCAGTCAACATAACAGGACAGTCACTCAGCATCAGCATCAGTCTTGAAGGGATGTGACATTTGAAAATAAATTAGTCTGTTATATCAGCTTCAGGTGTTTGGTAGCTGGTGGTGATCCAAGACTGGTTCATCTTTATGAAGGTCAGTCGATCAACCGAGTCGGTGGACAGGCGCACCCTGTGATCCGTGACAAATCCTCCAGCAGCACTGAATGTGCGTTCTGAAAGAACGCTGGATGCAGGACAGGCCAGTAGCTCAATTGCATACTGTGCAAGCTCTGGCCAGTGATCCATCCTCAAGACCCAGTAAGCCAGAGGATTTTCGGTGGGGAAGGTGTCCAAGTCTGACCTTGCCCCTAGGTATTCCTGCACCATGTATATCAGACGCTGGCGATGGTTGCTGGAACTGATCATACCTTGGGGCTGCGGACTAAAGAATTGTCTGAATGCATCGGTCAGACGGCCACCTTCCCCACCGCTCCTTCTTTGACTGACCGAAGCCTCAGCAACTCGTTGTCCAGGACCAGGAGTTTGTAACCTCCCAGTCTCTGGGAACGTGTTGCACAGACCTTTCTGCAAGGCCTCCCGGAGTTGTCTCATCCTCTGCTCCCTCTGCGACGGTAAGATAAGGTCCGCAACCTTACCCTTGTACCGTGGATCAAGGAGAGTGGCCAGCCAGTAATGGTCCCTCTCCTTGATCCGAAGAATACGAGGATCCTTCTGCAGACTTTGCAGGATCAGGGAGGCCATGCAGCGTAGGTTAGCTGAGGCATTCGGTCCGGAGTCCTCTGGGTCACTAAGGACGACATGATCCGCAGCCACCTCCTCCCAGCCACGTACAAGTCCACGGGTTTCTTGGGACTGTAAATCATCCCTAAAAGACTGCTGCTGATTATGCTGAGTGCCAGGCTCCACCTCCATGCTGACACAATCCTCCTCCTCCTCCTCCTCTTCCTGTGCGATGGGTGAGACAGAAGGAACACTGTCTGGGTAAAGGGGGCCTTGAGAGGCCAAGGAAGTCCTCCTCTTCCTGCCTCTGTTCTGCCTCAAGTGCCCTGTCCATTATTCCACGCAGCGTATGTTCCAACAGGTGGACAAGAGGTACAGTGTCACTGATGCATGCACTGTCACTGCTCACCATCCTCGTGGCCTCCTCAAATGGTGCCAGGACAGTGCATGCATCCCTGATCATGCCCCACTGGCGTGGTAAAAAAACCTGAGCTCCCCTGACCCTGTCCTGGTGCCGTAGTTGCACAGGTACTCATTGATGGCCCTCTGCTGCGTGTGCAGCTGCTGCAGCATGGCCAACGTTGAGTTCCACCTGGTGGGCATGTCACATATAAGGCGGTTCTTGGGCAGGTTCAACTCCTTTTGCAGCTCAGCCAGGCGAGCACTGGCATTATAAGATCTGCGGAAATGCACACAGACTTTCCTGGCCTGCCTCAGGACATCCTGTAAGACCGGGTACCTGCCCAAGAACCGCTGCACCACCAGGTTAAAGACGTGAGCCACACAGGGCACATGGGTCAGTTGTCCCTGTCGGAGGGCGGAGAGGAGGTTAGTGCCATTGTCGCAAACCACCATTCCTGGCTTAAGCTGGTGTGGCGTCAACCACCTCTCGGCCTGCCCCTGCAGAGCAGACAGAACCTCTGCCCCAGTGTGGCTCCTGTCCCCCAAACACACCAGCGCAAGCACGGCATGGCATCTTTTTGCCTGCGTACTTGCGTAGCCCCTTGAACGCCTACGGAGCACCGCTGGTTCCGAGGACAAAGCACAGAAAGAGGCCATGGAGGAAGAAGAAGAGGAGGGGATGGAGGAGAGAGGTGTGTCACAACCAGTAGTAGCATTTTGGAGGCGTGGCGGTGGAACAACCTCCAACACTACTGCACCTTGTCCTGCATCCTTCCCAGCTGCCAAAAGAGTGACCCAATGGGCCGTAAAAGAAAGGTAACGTCCCTGTCCATGCCTGCTGGACCATGAGTCAGCGGTAATATGCACCTTACCGCTGACCGCCCTGTCCAGCGAGGCCAAGACATTGCCTTCCACATGCCGGTAGAGAGCCGGAATAGCCTTCCGTGAGAAAAAGTGGCGTTTGGGAACCTGCCACTGAGGAACCGCACATTGCACAAACTCACGGAAGGGGGCCGAGTCTACCAACTGAAAAGGCAGCAGTTGAAGCGCTAGCAATTTAGCCAAGCTAGCATTCAACTGCTGGGCATGTGGATGGCTGGGAGTGAACTTCTTTAGACGGTCCAGTAGCTGGGGCAGGGAAATTTGCCTGCTAGAATCGGACGTCGGTGTACTGCTAGCAGAGTGCCCGCAAGTTCTTGGCTGTGACACACCTAATTCTACACCTTCATTCCTCTCAGTGCAGGTTTCAGAGAGGACTGAAGGTATAGTGGGGTTGGAGATCCCAGCTGATGCGGTGCAAGGAGAGGTCCGCTTTGTTCTTTGGTGTGGGTCTTTAAGGTAGGCTTGCCAACGAGCTGCATGGCAGGTCAACATATGTCTGGTCAAGCATGTGGTGCCCAAGCGGGTGATGTTTTGGCCACGCGATATACGCTTGAGACATATGTTGCAAACAGCAGCTGTGCGATCTGATGCACTCGACTCAAAAAAGGCCCACACCAAAGAACTTTTTGAATAACGGGCAGAGGCAGCGCCCTGCACAGGCGGAGCTCTGCGGTGTGATTCAGTCGGTGTGCTGCCCTTACCCTGGCCCCCCGAGGGAATCCTGCCTCGTTGGAGATGTGCCTTCTCCTCATCCTCCTCCTTTCTCCTATTAGGCACCCACGTGGAGTCAGTGACCTCATCATCCCCTCCCTCCTCATCACTGGAGCCAATCTGGCAGTATGCTGCAGCTGCTGGAACATGACTGCCAGATCGGTGTCCTTCTTGAGCATCCCCTCTCTCTGCTCTCACGCTACTGCCTTCTTCTAGCTGGGTATCATCATCAGACCCTTCGAAACGCTGGGCATCCTCCTGGAGCATGTACCCAACACTGTGCTCAAACAGTTCGGGGGACTCCTCGGGAGGACATGGTGGGTCTAGGGAAGGAGGGACTGATGATGACATTGATACCAGGGAAGAGGGCGCTTTGGCAGCTGCTTTGCCAGTACCCTGAGCCTGGGTGAGAGAGGATGAGGAGGATGAGGAGGGCTTGGTCATCCACTCTACCAAGTCTTCGGCATGATGCGGCTCAACACGTCCAGCTGCCGAAAAGAAGGACAAGCGTGTCCCATGGCCATGTGCTGATGACAATGCACCGCGTCCACGACCAGCACTGTTGCCCCCAGACACAGAGCCTGCTTGCCCTCTTTTATTGGCTCGTGACTGTTTGCCTCTCTTTGTTGGCCTTCCAGACATAGCAATGGCCTGCAGGGAGATGGGAAAACCAGCAATAAGGGGTAGCTTCAGGTGTATATTTTGCAGGAAGCACACAACGCCCGCTGTAAGTGCTGCAGATGACTGCCTGTGTTACACAACAGGAAAAAACAGCAATAAGGGCTAGCTTCAGGTGTTTATTTTGCAGGAAGCACACTCTGCCCGCTGTAAGTGCTGCAAATGCCTGTTAGTGTAACACAAAAGAAAAAAAGCTCCAGCAATAAGGGCTAGCTTCAGGTGTATAATGTGCAGGAGGCACACTCCGCCCGCTGTAAGTGCTGCAAATGCCTCTTAGTGTAACACACCAGGAAAACACAGCAATACGGGCTAGCTTCAGGTGTATATTTAGCAGGAAGCACACTCCGCCCGCTGTAAGTGCTGCAAATGCCTGTTAGTGTAACACACCAGGAAAACACAGCAATACGGGCTAGCTTCAGGTGTATATTTAGCAGGAAGCACACTCCGCCCACTGTAAGTGCTGCAAATGCCTGTTAGTGTAACACACCAGGAAAACACAGCAATACGGGCTAGCTTCAGGTGTATATTTAGCAGGAAGTACACTCCGCCCACTGTAAGTGCTGCAAATGCCTGTTAGTGTAACACACCAGGAAAACACAGCAATACGGGCTAGCTTCAGGTGTATAATGTGCAGGAGGCACACTCCGCCCGCTGTAAGTGCTGCAAACGCCTGTTAGTGTAACACACCAGGAAAACACAGCAATACGGGCTAGTTTCAGGTGTATAATGTGCAGGAGGCACACTCCGCCCGCTGTAAGTGCTGCAAATGCCTGTTAGTGTAACACACCAGGAAAACACAGCAATACGGGCTAGCTTCAGGTGTATATTTAGCAGGAAGCACACTCCGCCCACTGTAAGTGCTGCAAATGCCTGTTAGTGTAACACACCAGGAAAACACAGCAATACGGGCTAGCTTCAGGTGTATAATGTGCAGGAGGCACACTCCGCCCGCTGTAAGTGCTGCAAATGCCTGTTAGTGTAACACACCAGGAAAACACAGCAATACGGGCTAGCTTCAGGTGTATATTTAGCAGGAAGCACACTCCGCCCGCTGTAAGTGCTGCAAATGCCTGTTAGTGTAACAAACCAGGAAAACACAGCAATACGGGCTAGCTTCAGGTGTATAATGTGCAGGAGGCACACTCCGCCCGCTGTAAGTGCTGCAAATGCCTGTTAGTGTAACACACCAGGAAAACACAGCAATACGGGCTAGCTTCAGGTGTATACTGTGCAGGAGGCTTAGCAACAATGACACTGACACTGTCCCCTGCCTATCCTTCTCTCTCCCTGCACACAAGATTTAGCAAAGAATATGACACTGACACTCTCCCTGTCTATCCTTCTCTCTCCCTGCACACAAGGTTTAGCAAAGAATATGACACTGACACTGTCCCCTGCCTATCCTTCTCTCTCCCTGCACACAAGGTTTAGCAAAGAATATGACACTGACACTCTCCCTGCCTATCCTTCTCTCTCCCTGCACACAAGGTTTAGCAAATAATATGACACCGACACTGTCCCCTGCCTATCCTTCTCTCTCCCTGCACACAAGGTTTAGCAAAGAATATGACACTGACACTCTCCCTGCCTATCCTTCTCTCTCCCTACACACAAGAATAGCACAAAGAAAAGCACAATGACACTGTCCCTGCCTATCCTTCTCTTTCCCTGCGCCGGAACACACTACACAAGGCCGCCGCGCTGGCGGCCTTTTATAGTGTGGGGCGTGTGCTAAACCCCCTGAGCTATAATTGGCCACAGGCAACCTGCCTGTGGCCAATTATGGCTCTCCTAGCTGCCAGCGCTGTGATTGGCCAAGCATGCGGGGTACAGTGCATGCTTGGCCAATCACAGCGCCTGGATTGCACTGCGATGGCGCAGTGTATTGTGGGCCGTTCGCGTCACTCGAATTTGGCACGAACGGCCCAAATAGTTAGATCTTCGTCGAACGATCGAACAGCCGATGTTCGAGTCGAACGTATGTTCGACTCGAACAGCGAGCTCATCCCTACTGGTGACTTGCAGGACTCTGTGTGGAGCAGAGCATGGAGCTTGTAGCCCTGACCACCTAGTCAGTGTCTGCTACCAAACTTTACAGTTCTGACATGCACCTTTCTTCCACCCATGAGGCATTTTCTTGGTGCACATCTTTGGGCTTGTGGGCTTTGTTTAGTAATGAATCAAAAGACAAGTGCCAGCCCATTACTTCCACTGAAGTAAATGCCCGTTAACAGAAAAACACCCTGTGGATACCAAAATTCCAGTCTAGGAATTCTTTAAAAGTACCCACCACCAGAGCCTATGCTAGTATTTGTGACGCCTGTCCACCCTAAGCATACACCATAAACTGGCTCTGGCATAACGCCCCCTGTGCCCGCACCACAGGAGGATAAGAAAAGGAAGAGAGCAGTCTGCCCCCTATTTTCTTACCTTAGGGCCTGCATCAACAGATGGCGCTGCTTCCATGGATTGGTATCTCAATGTTGCTTGAAAGCCTGTTATTCAGGGCCCTATTTCAGGAGGTGTGGAGAACCTAGGGCAGCGCTGTGGATCCGACGCCGCCCTATGGCACAGCGTGCCTGTTTATCCTCGGATACCCTATCTAGGGTTTTCAAGATGGCCGTCGTCCTTACCATGCGGTGGCCTCTGCTGTGCCATCCGGATGGACCCACTGGATCACCTCCTCCACTCCCTAAGGCCAACCTCACTGAGGATATAGCCATAAATCGGGAGAGGGGGTCCCTTATTTTCACCCCAGACCGCTTCCTTCAGGTCTCTGCGTGGCCCAAACTGACTCATACCCCAGGAGAACTACCCCTGTTGCACTGGGTATGGACGTCGGGAGGCCCCTGCCGCCTAGCATGAAGGCCAAAATAACAAACATCCACTGGATAGTTCCTGTCTGGCCTGAGGAAACAAAAATACTGAGGGGCTGATGCGGGTGCAGGGCTTTTTATGATGTGGATCATGTGTTTCCTGTGCTAGGTGGTAGGAGCCTATCGCTCTGTAAGCCGTCCTGGAAGATGACTGAGGAAAATGGGGATTTCCTTCCTGATCCCATGCTTAATGTCAACATGTGCTATCTGCCATCATGGGGGATCAATGGACGTGTTTTGGGGGTACAAACCCTTCCTCTCACCTACTTGAGTTGCAAGTACCCTCAAAACACGTACATTGATACACTGGGGGTGATTTACTATAAACAGTACGCTGCGCCGGTTCATACCTTACTTACTACGCCGGATAAATCTTCAATTGAGCACAGGAACTGGCGGCGCACTGCTATAGTAAATAAAAATGTCAGCGGCGCTCTATTGAAAATGAATGATTCCCTATGGGAGTCCATTGATTTGAATAGAGGTCGCCCGGGAAGTCGGATGAAGACGATCCGACACGCGGGGCGACTCGTGTGCCGGCTGACACAGAGACAGCGCGACTTTGCGAGGCAACTTGGACATGACTTGAGCGTGAAGCAGCCACTCACGTCGTGTCCTAGAGGCGACTACCTGGCCGAGAATGTCTCCAGCGCGATGGCATCACGCTGGTTCTTGGCAGCCTCGCGCTCGCTGTCCCGTGTTTGGTATGAATCATGAAGGGGAACACCACGCCAAATTTTAATAAAAAAAAGTCATGGGTTCCCCTCCAGGAGCATACCAGGCCCTTAGGTCTGGTATGGATTTTAAGGGGAAGCCCCTGAGCCAAAAAAACGGCGTGGGGGTCCCCCCAAAATCCAAACCAGACCCTTATCCGAGCACGCAACCTGGCAGGCTGCAGGAAAAGAGAGGGGGACGAGAGCGCACCCCTCCCTCCTGAACTGTACCAGGCCGCATGCCCTCAACATGGGGAGTTTGGTGCTTTGGGGCAGGGGGGCGACCTGCGGCCCCCCCACCCCAAAGCACCCTGCCCCCATGTTGATGGGGACAAGGGCCTCTTCCCGACAACCCTGGCCGTTGATTGTCAGGGTCTGCGGGCGAGGATCTTATGGAATCCGGGAGCCCCATTCAATAAGGGGGCCCCCAGATGCCGGCCCCCCACCCTATGTGAATGAGTATGGGGTACATCGTACCCCTACCCATTCACCTGGTGGCAAAAAAGTCAATAAAAAACACAACACAGGTTTTTAAAGTAATTTATTAGGCAGCTCCGGGGGTTTTCTTGCGACTTCGGGGGTCTTTCTGCTGAGCGCCCCACTATATTCTTCCAGCTCTTTTGCTAGCGGGGTCCTGGTCTTCCTCGTCGTCTTCTTCCGACTTCGGGGGTCTTTCTGCCGGGCGCCCGCTATTTTCTTCCAGCTCTTTTGCTAGGGGGGTCCCGGTCTTCCTCGTCGTCTTCTTCCGACTTCGGGGGGTCTCTTGCTCTGTTCTCCGGTGTCGTCTTCGTGCTCTCCGGTTCTTCTCCCGCTCTCGGGTGCCTTCTCCACAATCTCCGGTTCTTTCTGCCTTCTGCCGGGCGCCCCGCTATCTTCTTCCAGCTCTTTTGCTAGCGGGGTCCCGGTCTTCATCGTCGTCTTCTTCCCTCTTCTCTCCGCCCGATGTTGCCTCGTCGCTGTCCGCCGCTACAATGCTCTGTCCGCGGAGCGCACCCACTTATATTGGCATGGGGCGTGGTCACCGGGTGATGCCACTCGCTGACCCGCCCCTGTATGACGCCACAGTCCCGGGACATCCTCCCCATGTTGAGGGCATGTGGCCTGGTACGGTTTAGGAGGGAGGGGGGCACTCTCTCTCACCCCCCTCTTTTCCTGCTGCCTGCCAGGTTGCGTGCTTGGATAAAGGGTCTGGTGTGGATTTTTAGGGGGACCCCCACACTTTTTTTTTTAAGTTTGGCGCGGGGTTCCCCTTAAAATCTATACCAGACCTGAAGGGCCTGGTATGGATTCTTAGGGGGACCCCCACCCCATTTTTTTTTCATTTTGGTGGGGGGTCCCCTTTGAATCCATACTAGACCCAAGGGCCTGGTATGGACCTGGGGGGGACCCCACGCTGTTTTTTTTCAAGATTTTTTTTTTTAGAGCCGGCAATGTTTTTTTTTTTACATTTCCTTTAACAACCAGCTATAAACAGGTTAAAAAAAAAAATAAACACAGCAAAATCGCGGTACTTGCATTTTGGATGCGGGTCCATTGAATTCTATTACATCCCAAACACTGTTTTTGGCCTGGAAACAAAAATCTGCAGTTGCGTTTAATCTCGTTTTTCACAAAGCCTAATGCCGCGTACACACGCCCGTTTTTCCCGTCCAAAAAAACGACATTTTTCCCATTCGACGAGAAAAACGATAGTCTGTGGGCTTTCTGTCATTTTTTTGGACGAGAAAAACGGCATTAAAAACGACGAGAAAAATTAGAACATGTTCTAATTTTTCTCGTCGTTTTTTCGACATGTTTTCCGCGGCAGTGTTTCCCATAGGGAAACACTGCCGCGGAGCCCACACACGGTCGTTTTTTTCGACCAAAAAAAAATGACATTTAAAACGGCTGTGTGTGAGGGGAACAAGCTGTTCCTCGTTTTTAACGTTGATTTTCTCGACGGTGTTTTCACCGTCGAAAAAATCGATCGTGTGTACGCGGCATAAAAATGCCTTCAGACGCCAAAGATTTCCACGTTTCAGACGCGCTACCGACGTTTAGCCGCATTTTAGTTTAGAAGCGTTTTTAAAGGTGACCTATTTTTTTACATTGGTAAACTCAAAAATTATGGCAAATGAGGAAAAACCATAAAAATTATATATATATATATATATATATATAAATGAAATTGCTTCCATTGCATTGTGGACAATCCACAACTTGGGGCAGGTGACGTGGCAAGTGGACAATCCACAACTTGGGGCAGGTGACGTGGCAAGTGGACAATCCACAACTTGGGGCAGCTGACGTGGCAAATGGACAATCCACAACTTGTGGCAGGTGACGTGGCAAGTGACACGCTAAATACAAGTACACTGCTGCTCTCTCAGCTGCTGATACTCACTCTGGTCTCACAAAATAGCTGAAATGGTTAATAATACTGTTTTTGGAGCTTAGGGCGGCTCCTTATGATGTTTCCTAACTAAACGCATATAGACGCAAATGTGGTAAAACGCGGCATTCAAACGCCACAAAGCGCGCCTTTCTAAACGCTGATTTCAACCTTAGTTCTGAACACTTTGCACCAGCGTCCCGTGTACATGGGGCCTAAAAACGCCTATGCCATTTACAGCTCAAAAACGCCATGAGGCCATAGGCTAACATGGAGAGCCGTTTTTAAGTTGCAAAAAACGCTCAAACAAGCGGCTGGAAAAACGTCCGTGTGCATGTAGCCTTATATTAACCACTTGCGCACTGGCCACTTAAACCCCCTTCCTGCCCAGACCAATTTTCAAATTTCAGCGCTGATGCACTTTGAATGACAATAGCGCGCTCATACAACACTGTAACCCAATAAAAATGTATTTTTCTATTTGATCACCTCTGCGTTTTTTTTTTCGATAAATACAAAAGACCGACTAAAAAAAAAAAAAAATATGATATTTTAACCACTTCAGCACTGGGCCTATTCTGGCACTTCTCTCCTTCATGTAAAAATCATACATTTATGGCTATAAAATTACTTCAAAACCCCAAACATTATATATGTCTTTTTAGCAGACACCCTAGGCAATAAAATGGCGGTCATTGCAAATTTTTATCTTGCTCGGTATTTGCGCAATAAATTTTCAAACGCCTTTTTTTTGGAAAAAAAATGGTTTCAGGGATTAAAAAAAAATTACAAAACAGTAAAGTTAGCCCAATTTTTTTGTCTAATGTGAAAGATGTTGTTATGCTGAGTAAATAGATACCTCACATGTCACGCTTTAAAATTGCGCACACTCATGGAATGACACCAAACTTCAGTACTTAAAAATCTCCCTAGGCGATGCTTAAATTTTTTTTACACGTTACCATTTTCGCATTACAGAGGAGGTCTAGTGCTAGAATTGTTGCACTCGTTCTAACGCACGCAGCAATACCTCACATGTGTGGTTTGAACGGTGTTTACATATGTGGGCGGGACTTACGTGTGTGTTCGCTTCTGAGTGTGAGCTACCGGGGACATGGGCGTTTTTTTTATTATTATTATTTTTTTTTTTACTTTTTTTTTTGATCACTTTTATTCCTATTACAAGGAATGTAAACATCCCTTGTAATAGGAATCTATTGTGACAGGTCCTCTTTATGGCGAGATGCAGAGTCAATAAGACCCCACATCTCTCCTCCAGGCTGGAGAGCATGAGATCATGCTGACAGCCGAGATCACGGCTTTGTTTACATACGGGAACCCGGCGTGATGTCATAACGTCGCGCCCGGGCCTCCGATGGTCATAGAGATGATTGGTAACCGGCCAATTCGTTCTCCGAGCCCCAGATGGCACGGGAGAGCCCGGAGAAGCACCGGATGGTGGCAGGAGGGGGGGGGAACATCCCCTCCCGCCGCCTATAAGAACGATCAAGCGGCGGAACTGACGCTATGATCGTTTTTATCGTGCACAGAATACCGGCTGAAAAGAATGATATCTGAATGATGCCTGCAACTGCAGGCATCATTCAGATGTCACCGCACAAAGCCAAGGACGTCATTTAACGGTGGGCGGTAGGAAAGTGGTTAATATTTTGAAAAAAGGTAATTTTTCTCCTTCATTGATGTACACTGACGAGACTGCACTGATGGGCTGCACTGATGGGCACCAATAAGGTGGCAAGGGTAGGCACTGAGTGGTGGCATTGCTAGTTGGCACTGGTGGGCATTGAGAAGTGGCACTTCTAGGTGGCAATGATAGTTGGCAGTGATAGGCACTGATAGGCAGCACTGCTAGTTGGCACTGATTGGCACCAGTGGTGGGCATTGATAGGTGGCACTGGCAGGGGCTACTGATTGTCACAGATGACGCAGAATTGCCTCTTCCTCTTCGGGCCCGATGTCCCTTGCACATAAGCCGGCGATTGCCTTTTTTTATGCTCACGCTCTCAGCACAAGGAGAAAACAAAAACCATTACCCAGCTTTTGTTTACATCACGTGATCAGCTGTCATTGGCTGACAGCTGATCACGTGGTAAGGGGCAGGGATTGGCCCCTTACTCGGATCTGTCATCACCCGAGTCTCAGTGACCACAGCGTGCGCGCGCGCAAAGGGGAGGACGTCTATTGACGGACTCCCGGCAATTGAGGACCGTGCTGTGGCCGTCGATCAGTTATAGCGCTGATCTCAAGTGACTAAAGAGGGTCTAAATGGGCCATTGACATGCATCACAATTCAACTTAGGAATGTGTCTATGCAAAGTTACACTAAATGTATTTTTGCTTGGTGATAGAGTGCAGAGGGATTACAAGTCTAGACAGTTTTTGGGGATGTCTGCACCCTTGATAGGGTGAAGACAACTCCCAAATTTGGCCACTTTATCCTTTAAAATAATTCACTTCCTGTCACATAGCCACACAGGAAGTGAGGGGAAATCCCTACCAATGTCTTTCCTTGGGGACACACAGGTCAAATCAAATACTTTCCCCATTATGTACATTGCACTCCAGCATTTTGCGGGGTACACCCCAAATTATTAGGTATTTTGGACTTTGGGGTTTATTTACTAAAGGCAAATCTACTTTGCACTACAAGTGCACTTGCTGGATATCCGAGGGGGACATGCAAGCAAACAAAAAAACACCATCTTTGCTTTTACATGATTGGATGTTACAATCACCAGTGCTTCCCCTCAGATTTTCAGTAGCTACACTTTTACTGCAGAGTGGATTTGTCTTTACTAAACCCCAAACTACCCAATTATTTGGGGTGTACACAACAAAGTGCTAGAGTGCAATTTGCTTAATGGGGACACTAGTTAGATTGATATGCGTGTCCCCAAGAAAAGACATTGGTAGGGTTTTACCTTCATTTCCTGTTTAGCTGTGTGACAGGAAGTGAAGCCAATTTTACTAAAAGGGGACACAAAACCCAACCTAAAAAAAAAAACATGCAGGGGTTCTAACACTTACTTTGTTTCCCTCAAAATGCCCACAATTAGAATCGTATTGCCTTGAGCTATTTTTAAGTGCAGTGCTCTAAATCAGTGCTTCTCAAGTACCCCCAGCAGGTTTTCCTTCATTTTGCACATGTGCTTTAAATCACAGTCAATGGTTTTGTATTTTGGACAGCAATTCTCGATAAGATAAATTCACAAAACATGTCCTGTTTGGGGTACTTGAGGACTGAGGCTGAGAACCACTGCAGTAAAAAGGAAAATTTAATACTTACCGCTCTGTATTTTTCATTTCCTGGTGACCATCCATGGCAGCACACAATACATGCATATGCTAGCATGAAGGCACCAGGGTAGACAAATCACACCTGTTTTCTTTTGACATGCCAATCAGCTGTCACATTTGTTGCAAAGAAAACGCAAAACAAACCTCAAAACTTTGCATCAAATTTTATTGGTCAACAAAACAAAGGGAAGCCAAAATAAAAAACATGGTCAATTTGAAACATTAGTCACCTCACAGACTCACAACATCTTGAGAAAGATTTGGCAAAATATTTGTTGCAAAGAAAACGCAAAACAAACCTCAAAACTTTGCATCAAATTTTATTGGTCAACAAAACAAAGGGAAGCCAAAATAAAAAACATGGTCAGTTTGAAACAGTCACCTCACAGACTCACAACATCTTGAGAAAGATTTGGCAAAATATTGCAGCACAGACAATTAAATCAAAGTGAACTAACAACACACATTAACAACATCAAAATTATTTCAGGGGACCATTTCCCCCACACAAAAAAATACAATCCACAAAAGTAAAACAAACACCTGTTTTGCAAAAACATAACAAATAAAATAAATGTGTTACAAACTCGATAAGGACACCAAAATGTACTTTTTGCCACACACACACACACACACACGCACTTGCCTCTTTTCAGGGCAAGGGAGAGAATGCTATCTGCGAGCTTTATATAACATAGGTTTGTGAGCTAATGAGGCAATTGAAAACACATGCACAGTCCATGAAACACCCAAAATGCAAGTTCACCCAATGTAGAGACCGAACTTCAAAGTGGGTACACCTGTTAAGGATGTCCTTCAATTACTAACTCATAAAAACACTCTCTGAGCATGCCCAGAAATATCCAGGTGCTGTTCACACACAAAAAGCACCAAAAAAAATAATCTAACTGCCTGGGCATGCTCAGAACAACACAAATGCAGCTAGCAGAAAATACCCCCCCCCTGTCCAAAATTAAGCACATCATCCAGCATGCTACAAAATTAAAATTAGAGATGGGACAATCACCCCCCCCCCCACCAACAAATACCATTGCAGTCTATGGGAACTGACTTGTTAATTTTGCTAGTCGCCACTTGGCTGGCTTATCTTCTAGTTATTGGCCTTAAAATGGGGGCCCAGGTCCCACCCTAAGGGACATATATCAATGTCACCAATTTGGACAACACCAAAAACAAAACAAGGAGAAGTGCCTTTAAATATGCCAAATTGCTTAAGGGCCATTTCACACCACATGCAGTCCATTGCGTTTTTTATGCATCAAAAATGCATGGAAAGTTGGTTATATGGTTCTAAATGGCAGTGTTTGTTCCAGTGCGTTCCAGTTCCACAAAAAAAGTAGAACATGCTGCATTTTACCTGCACTGGACTGTACTGGAACGCAGCAAAATGCATCATAAACGCACAGGAACACACCTAAATGCACCAAAAACGCACTAGAACACACTTGTCCTTATCTATGGTTAATAAAAAAGAGGGGTGAAAAAAAAGCACTGGACTGCATCAAAAACGTACCAAAAATGCACTGGAATGCATCAAAAACGTGCATGCAAAAAAGCACCTGGAACGCATCTGGATTGCGTTTCTATGGTGTGAACTGGCCCTAGTTCACACCATAGAAACGCAGTCTGGATGCGTTCCAGGTGCTTTTCTGCATGCACGTTTTTGACACGTTCCAGTGCATTTTTGATGCGTTTTTGATGCAGTCCAGTGTTTTTTTCCCCCTCTTTTTACTTAGGACAAGTGTGTTGCAGTGCGTCTTTGGTGCATTTAGGTGCGTTCCGGTGCATTCCAGTGCATTTTTGGTACGTTCCGTTGCATTTTTGATGTGTTTTACTGCGGTCCAGTACAGTTCTGTACATAAAAAATGCAGCATGACCAATTTTTTTTTTCCTTTCTGAAACGCACTGGAACGGATTGCAGTGGTGTGAACTATGCTATTGGCATTAATGTGATCAACTTTCTTTGCGTTTTTCATGCATAAAAAAAACGCACTGCACTGCATCCGGTGTGAACTGGCCCTAAATATCATATCCGGGGGGTGTCTATAGTATGCCTGTAAAGAAGCGCATGTTTATAACAGTTTGAGAGCAAAATTACATTTCTAAAGTAAAATAAAAGTCATTTAAAAGTACTCGCGGCTGTAATGAATTGCTGGTTCCCGTCAATACAGATAAAAGTCATTGAAAGTCTTTGAAAAAATTTTTTGTGGGGGTCCCCCAAATTCCATTACCAGGCCCTTCAGGTCTTGTATGGATATTAAGGGGAACTCCACGCCAAATTTTTAGAAATAAAATGGCGTGGGGGTCCCCCTAAAAATCCACACCAGACCCTTATCCGAGCACGCAACCTGGCAGGCCGCAGGAAAAGAGGGGGGGACGAGAGAGCGCCCCCCCCTCCCTCCTGAACCGTACCAGGCCACATGCCCTCAACATGGGGAGGATGTCTCCATGTTGATGGGGACAAGGGCCTCATCCCCACAACCCTTGCCCGGTGATTGTGGGGGTCTGCGGGCTGGGGGCTTATCGGAATCTGGAAGACCCCTTTAACAAAGGGGACCCCCAGATCCCGCCCCCCCGTGTGAAATGGTAATGGGGTACAAATGTACCCCTACCATTTCACAAAGAAAGTGTCAAAAATGTAAAAAATGACAATAGCCGGTTTTTGACAATTCCTTTATTAACCACTTCCCTACTGTGCACGAAAACCCCCTTCCTGCCCAAGCCATTTTTCAGCTTTCAGCGCTGTCACACTTTGAATGACAATTGCGCGGTCGTGCGACGTGGCTCCCAAACGAAATTTGCGTCCTTTTTTTCCCACAAATAGAGCTTTCTTTTGGTGGTATTTGATCACCTCTGCGGTTTTTATTTTCTGCGCTATAAACAAAAGAAGAGCGTCCAGTTTGGAAAAAAAACACTATTTTTTACTTTTTGCTATAATAAATACCCATTTTTTTTTTCAATTAAAATTTTCCTCAGTTTAGGCTGATACGTATTCTTCTACATATTTTTGGTAAAAAAAAAAAATCGCAATAAGCGCGTATTGATTGGTTTGCGCAAAAGTTATAGCGTCTACAAAATAGGGGATAGATTTATAGCATTTTTATTTTTTATTTTTTTTATTAGTAATGGCGGCGATCTGCGATTTTTATTGTGACTTCGATATTGCGGCGGACACATCGGACACTTTTGACACAGTTTTGGGACCATTCACATTTATACAGCGATCCCTGCTATAGAAATGCATTGGTTACTGTATAAATGTGATTGGCAGGGAAGGGGTTAACCACTAGGGGGCGGGAAGGGGTTAAATATGTTCCCTCAATGTGTTCTTACTGTGGGGGGAGGGGACTGACTGGGGGAGGTGACCGATGGTTGTCCCTATGTACAAGGGACACACCATCGGTCCCCTCTCCCTCACAGGACGTGGATCTGTGTGTTTACACACACAGATCCACTTTCCTGCTCGGTTCCCGGGCAATCGCGGGTGCCCGGCGGCAATCGCGGCCGCCGGGCACGCGCATCGGGGCCTTGTGAACGCGGCGGGCGCGCGCGCGCGCCTCCTAGCTCGTTTTAAAAGGAGGACGTCATATGACGTCCTCCCAGAACGAGAGTGTCCTCCGCCCGCCGTCAATTGACAGTGGGCGGGGGACAAGTGGTTAATGTCTTCTATTTTCTTCCACCTTCTTCCTCCACCTTCTTCCTCCACCTTCTTCCATCTTCTTTTTTTCTCCATTCGGGTTTCTTCCTCCATCTTGTTCTTCATCTTCCTCTTCATCTTCATCTTCCTTCTTCTTTCGGTGTTCTCGTCCGCATCTCGCTCCGGTTTCTTGTTCCCTTCTTCTTTCTTCGGCCACTCCGTTTGAATTGGAGGTTCCCGCTGTGTGACGCTTCAGTTCTTCAGTTCTCCTCTTGGTGCGCTGCCACCCGGTGACCCCGCCCCCCTCTGACGCACATGGGTTTTACGGGGACTTTCCCCGTGGTGTCAGAGGGGGGCGGAGCCACCGGGTGGCAGCGCACCAAGAGGAGAACTGAAGAACTGAAGCGTCACACAGCGGGAACCTCGAATTCAAACGGAGCGGCCGGAGAAAGAAGAAGGGGAACAAGAAGCCGGAGCGAGATGCGGACGAGAACACCGAAAGAAGAAGGAAGATGAAGAGAAAGATGAAGAACAAGATGGAGGAAGAAACCCGAATGGAGAAATAAAGGAGATGGAAGAAGATGGAAGAAGATGGAAGAAAGGAGAAGACATTAATAAAGGAATTGTCAAAAACCGGCTATTGTAATTTTTTACATTTTTGACACTCTCTTCGTGAAATGGTAGGGGTACAATGTACCCCATTACCAATTCACACAGGGGGGCCTGGATCTGGGGGTCCCCTTTGTTAAAGGGGTCTTCCAGATTCCGATAAACCCCCCGCCCGCAGACCCCACAACCACCGGGCAAGGGTTGTGGGGATGAGGCCCTTGTCCCCATCAACATGGGGACATCCTCCCCATGTTGAGGGCATGTGGCCTGGTACGATACCAGGTCTGAAGGGCCTGGTATGGATATTTGGGGGAACCGCACGCATTTTTTTTTTTAATTTGCGGCGGGGTTCCCCTTAATATCCATTCCAGAAGGCTTTTTTTTTTTTTTTTTTTATCAAAGACTTTCAATGACTTTTCTCTATATTGCCGGGAGCCGACAATTCATTATAGCCGCGGGTGCTTTTAAATGCCTTTTTTTCCTTCAGAAATGTCATTTTGCTGGCGCAGTGTCTTGGCGCGTTTGAACAAGTAAAATTCCCGCGCTGAGCACAAAAAAAAACCCTCGCAGTTCTAAACATACTGCGAGCTGGTTCTGAAAAAGTTACTTTCTCACTCTATTTTGGGCATGTTTGTTATTTGGGCAGGTGTCACTACACTTCCTCACATCACCCCACATCACCCCCATTATATTGGCACTTCCAGCTTCTTTATATTTAGATTTTAAGATGCCGTGCGCCAGGTCCATAGTGGCGCACTGAGCGCCTCCTCCCGTCCGCCGAGAACACTATAGTAATCGGGAAATAGCACTGCACTACCGGCGCTAATGTTTTGTAAATACCAAAACAGCCGTTTCGTGCGCAGATGCGCCGATACTCATGGCGCAAACGTTTCGTAAATCAGCCCCACTGTCCCTGCCTGCCTATCTATCTTAGAGAACAGCAATGAACAGCAACTCCTGCAGATGCCTGAGAAAAGAACACAACGTAGAACACACTGTCCCTGCCTATGTAGCTCTTTCCTTGCACGTCTGAACACACTGCACAAGGCCGCCGCGCTGGCGGCCTTTTATAGTGTGGGGCGTGTACTAAACCCCCCTGAGCTATGATTGGCCACAGGCATCCTGCCTGTGGCCAATTATGGCTCTCCTCGCTGTGATTGGCCAAGCATGCGGGGTCACAGTACATGCTTGGCCAATCACAGCGCCGGGATTGCACTGCGATGGCGCAGTGTATTGTGGGCCGTTCGCGTCACTCCAAATTTGGCGCGAACGGCCCATAGCGTTCGATCTTCTTCGAACGATCGAACAGCCGATGTTCAAGTCGAACGTGTGTTTGAACTCGAACATGAAGCTCATCCCTACATGAGAGTAAGGTGGACTCCCATCCCTTTGAGAGGGGTCAGACACTGCATGGGTGCAGCCAGAGTATGCATGTCTGCAGGAGGCAGATGTCATTGGTGAATTAAGCAAGAAGGTGCTGACTAGGAGTAAGGATCGCTAGAATGAAAGCCAGAAGGCTAAACTGTTGAGTATGCAATATACAGTAATGGTGGATCCCCCTGCGAGGGCTACTGATGTATTTGTGAACTTTTTGTGCTTTTAAATAGGGATGAGCTTCGAGTTCGAGTCGAACTCATGTTCGACTCGAACACTGACTGTTCGCCCTTTCGCCGAACAGCGAACAAATTGGGGTGTTTGCGGCAAATTCGAAAATTCTATGGGAGAAATCTAAAGTGCTAATTATAAAGGCTTATATGCAAGTTATTGTCCTAAAAAGTGTTTCGGGACCCGGGTCCTGCCCCAGAGGACATGTATCAATGCAAAAAAAAGTTTTAAAAAACGGCCGTTTTTTCGGGAGCAGTGATTTTAATAATGCTTAAAGTGAAACAATAAAAGTGAAATATTCCTTTAAATTTCATATCTGGGGGGTGTGTATTATATGCATGTAAAGTCACGCTTGTTTCCCGTGCTTAGAACTGTCCCTGCACAAAGTGTCATTTCTGAAGGAAAAAAAGTCATTTAAAACTCACTCGCGGCTATTAATGAATTGTCGGCTCCCGGCAATACATTGAAAAGTCATTGATAAAAAATAAATAAATAAAAAGCGTGGAGGTCCCCCCCAAATTCAATTACCAGGCCCTTCAGGTCTGGTATAGATATTAAGGGGAACCCCGCCGCAAATTAAAAAAAAAATGTGTGCAGTTCCCCCCAAATATCCATACCAGGCCCTTCAGATCTGGCATGGATTTTAAGGGGAACTCCACCCCAAAATAAAAAAAATGGCGCGGAGTCCCCCCAAAAAGCCATACCAGACCCTTATCCGAGCACGCAACCTGGCAGGCCGCAGGAAAAGAGGGGGGGACGAGAGAGCGCCCCCCTCCTGAACCGTACCAGGCCACATGCCCTCAACATGGGGAGGATGTCCCCATGTTGATGGGGACAAGGGCCTCATCCCCACAACCCTTGCCCGGTGGTTGTTGGGTTTGCAGGCAGGGGGCTTATCGGAATCTGGAAGACCCCTTTAACAAAGGGGACCCCCAGATCCCGCCCCCCTATGTGAATTGGTAACCATTTCACGAAGGAAGTGTAAAAAAATGTAAAAAAAACAAAAAAACAAACACTTTGGAAAAGTCCTTTATTAAAAAATAAAAAATAAAAAAAAACATTCCAGCGATGAAATCCAGTGTCCCGCCGTGATCCGATGTCCAGTGCTGTCCGTCATTGGCTGAGCCTGAGCGGACCTGATGGGGAACTTCCTCCGCAGTCTATTAAATGTATAGACCCGCCCCTTCTAAAGTTTCCCATCAGGTCCGCTAAGCGGACCAGGTGCGGAACGTGAGAAGGGGCGGGTCTATTCATGTTTTACACAGTGAAGGAAGTTCCCCATCAGGTCCGCTCAGGCCAATGACGTAGGCGGGGTCTGACATACCGAGGGGGCGGACCTGATGGGGAACTTCCTTCACAGTGTAATTCATGAATAGACCCGCCCCTTCTCATGTTCCGCATCTGGTCCACTTAGCCTTACACCCAGTCATAGGCTGAGCGGACCTGATGGGGAACTTTAGAAGGGGCGGGTCTATTCATGTATTACACAGTCAAGGAAGTTTCCCATCAGGTCCGCCCCCTCGGTATGTCAGTCCCCGCCTACGTCATTGGCCTGAGCGGACCTGATGGGGACCTTCCTTCACTGTGTAATACATGAATAGACCCGCCCCTTCTCACATTCCGCATCTGGTCCGCTTAGCGGACCTGATGGGGAACTTTAGAAGGGGCGGGTCTATACATTTAATAGACTGCGGAGGAAGTTCCCCATCAGGTCCGCTTAGGCTCAGCCAATGACGGACAGCGCTGGACATCGGATCGCCGCGGGACACTGTTTGTGTGTTTTTATTTACATTTTTTTACACTTTCTTCGTGAAATGGTAGGGGTACAATGTACCCCTTACCAATTCACATAGGGGGGGCCGGGATCTGGGGGTCCCCTTTGTTAAAGGGGTCTTCCAGATTCCGATAAGCCCCCTGCCCGCAGACCCCTACAACCACCGGGCAAGGGTTGTGGGGATGAGGCACTTGTCCCCATCAACATGGGGACATCCTCCCCATGTTGAGGGCATGTGGCCTGGTACGGTTCAGGAGGGGGGGGGGGGCGCTTTCTCGTCCCCTCTTTTCCTGCGGCCTGCCAGGTTGCGTGCTCGGATGAGGGTCTGGTATGGATTTTTGGGGGGACTCCATGCCATTTTTTTTTTAATTTGGGGTGGAGTTCCCCTTAAAATCCATGCCAAATCTGAAGGGCCTGGTATGGATATTTGGGGGCAACCGCACGCATTTTTTTTTTTAATTTGCGGCTGGGTTCCCCTTAATATCCATTCCAGACCTGAAGGGCCTGGTAATTGAATTTGGGGGGACCCCCACACTTTTTTTTTTTTTTTTAATCAATGACTTTTCTATTGCCGGGAGCCGACAATTCATTAATAGCCGCGAGTGAGTTTTAAATGACTTTTTTTCCTTCAAAAATGACATTTTGTGCAGGGACAGTTCTAAGCACGGGAAACATGTGCGACTTTACATGCATATTATATACATCCCCCAGGTACGAAATTTAAAGGAAAATTTCACTTTTAATTTTTCATTTTATTAAAATCACTGCTCCCGTAAAAACGTCAATTTTTAAACCTTTCTTTTGCATTGATACATGTCCCCTGGGGCAGAACCCAGGTCCCCAAACACTTTTTAGGACAATAACTTGCATATAAGCCTTTATAATTAGCACTTTAGATTTCAAACGTTCGAGTCCATTGTATTTAATAGGGTTCTAAAGTTCACGCAAACATTCTGTCTGTTCGCAGGTTCTGGTGCGAACCAAACAGGGGGGTGTTCGGCTCATCCCTGCTTTTAAATAAAAGTGGGCTACCATGCCCTTAAAAATAGTTCCTGACTGGCTGGAATCACTGGAAAAACGCATCTACCACGAGAGCTAACAACCTCCAATCTTACAATATATATAAATATATATACACATATACACACACACACACACACACACACACACACACACACACATATATATATATATATATATATATATATATATATATATATATATATATATATATATAAAACGTTTGTTTTCGGGGGCTACCCCGCTATGCTTTAGAGGATATGGCCAGGTGGGCACCACCTATCATATTTGATGGACGTGCCCTAAGGTTAGGAAGTTTTGGATCAGGGTGTATAATTTTGTTTACTCCCTTACCCAACTAAACCTGACTAAATCAGCTCTGCAAGCACTACTGGGGGGTGGAGATGTGGAAGCCTCCAAGTCCAGCAAGCGGCTTTTGACATTTATATTTATTTCAGCCAAAATCACCATCGCTAGGAACTGGAAATCGGCAGCTCTACCATTCGAGCAGCTTAAAGTCAAATTGTCTTGGTTGATGCTAAACGAACGCTTGACCGCATTGGCCCAAGATAAAATTAAACTGTTTCATAAAGTGTGGGACCCATGGCTTTGTTACCTCACAAATGACCCCAAGATGTTTGCAGCTTAACCTAAAGAGTTAGGTTGGGGTGTCCGGGTGCTGAATCGGGGCTCCTTCCCCCCCCTCACCCCATTCCCCCTTCTCAACTGTTCTTTCCTCGCTCTGTCTCCTCCCTTCTATTCTTTTGTCTCTGTTCTCTTTTTTTATTTGTTTATTTTTGGAGTCGGATCCAGACCTTAGAGGTTTGTACGGCTCCCTGTTTTCTAAGCTCCTAAGGGATCATTGTCAGTCTGATCTGACCTCTGAGCTGCCCGCACGGTCAGTGGAGTTGCGCCCCCCCGATAGGCGGATGGGGGGACGGCTCTTCTGGGCGGGCGGTTCAGATGATAGGATCTGGGATGTGAAGAGGGGCCAACAGCTCTGCGGAGCATTGGATTTATGTGAGCTATTAAGTGGTGTTATTTTACTATGGCATAGACCCCTACACGCAGAGATCTTCACTGTGTTACCCCGAATGTTGATTGTGACTGTACAATGTTATGTTGCGACTTATATACATTTTGTATGACAAAACTTGAATAAACATATTGAAACATTATATATATATATATATATATATATATATATATATATATATATATATATATATATACACACACACACAAACGCGCATATATATATATATATATATATATTTATATAATGTGTGTGAGATAAAAGAATATATATTAAATATATATATATATATATATATATATATATATATATATATTTATGGTTGAAGCCCTATATCCGATACAGATATGAATAAGATAGATAGACTTAACATAAGACTTACAACATGAAATGGACCTGAAGTGTGCCCTGATCTGATGGACGGTATGCCAAAATAAGGGGGCATACCCAAGATTAGAATGAATATTTTGTGGAGAGAAATGAATTTTTAGAAATGCCCTAAAAAAGGGAATGGGAGGGTGGGTATCACTCAAAGGAAACCAACGAAGACTGCAGGTGAGTGGGATGGTTAAATAGCCCCCCGGGCTCCTCCCATAAATTCAGGCCAGCATACTGGCCTTCTAACTTATGGTTGAAGCCCTATATCCGATACAGATATGAATAAGATAGATAGACTTAACATAAGACTTACAACATGAAATGGACCTGAAGTGTGCCCTGATCTGATGGACGGTATGCCAAAATAAGGGGGCAAAAACATTCAGGTAGGGATGTAGTTTTATTGGTTTTAGCTTTGTTCATTGAGCAAGTTTGGTGAATGCTTGTGCCATTTCCACCTGAGGATTGGAGGATGTGCTGGACGAAGCAGGCAGACTTCCACCTGTCAAGTCTCTTAATAGTCGTGATCTGGGACCCCACACCGGGATGTGGCCGAGGCCGCTCCAATACGATAAGAGCGACTGGAGCACTGACTGGGGTTGAGGTGTGGTAGCGTGGAAGAGTGAGTGAGTGAGTGAGTGTGAAGGTGACAGGACCCAAATTGACCTAACCGCCCCACCGTTGATCCAGAGGAAGGCGAAAACCCCAGCCGAGCCTAGGCCAATTGCTACAGCAGGGGAGAAAATTCCTTCCTGATCCCCCGAGAGGCGACCGGGTGAACCCTGGATCAACTTCCTATGGTTGGTTGTGCCCCGATGAATTCTCATGTGTTTGATGAACTGGCAGGCACTCAAGGGTTTGATCGGGAAAGGTAGTAGGGGACAAGAGTTTGACTGTTCAGGTAGGAGTGACAGAAGGCGATCGAGTAAGGTTACTGCACACCAGAGATTGTTTGTTTTTAGAGTTAAATGTCTAACCCGGTGCCTGATCGCTGGGTTTTGGATAGTGCCAGGTGGAGGATGAAACGATCTTGGTAGCGAGCCAAGTGAGGTCTACGTAGAACTTGGCCGGCGGGGTAGCTGTGGGTGAACTCGCTAGGCCGCAAGAACCCGTGGTAGGCCGAGTCGAAGGCTGCTTGAATGACCAGGCTGGGGAGAAGGCCAAATGGGGAACTAGCGAGGGTAGTGGACATTAACTGGTGCTGAGGGCATAGTTGTACGGGCCTGCATAGGAAGGACATGACTTGGACTTGCCTTTACTAATAATATCAGCCGTGGCCTGGTTGTCGGTGGTGAAGGCCACGGTTTGTCCTGTCCAGATATGACCCCCAGAGCTGAGTGGCTGCCACGATCTGGTATTGTTCGAACAGGGAGGAAGTCCAGGTAAACCCTGGGATTAGGAGCGTCTCTGGAAGCCATGGTCCTGCAAACCAATAGTGGCCAAAAATTGCAGCGAAGCCTGTGGAGGCTGCGGCATCTGTCACTACCAGCGTGATGGGGGCAATATTGATGGTATACTTTGATACTGTTTCACGTAGTAAGGAACTCCTCCCATAATGACAGGTCCGCTACTGCCGCGGTGTCTAAGTTAAGGATATGAAGTTAAGGATCTGATCGGGGTCCTGTGTCTGGGAGAGGAAGACCAGGAGGCGTGATACAAAAAGATCGACCCTCGGGAATGATCCTTGCTGCAAATTGAGCATTCCCGGGAGAGACTGAAGCTGCTCCTTAGTACACCCCCGTGTACGGGTGAAGTCTTGGAGAACTGACCTGACGCGGGTCGGCTTTAGGGATGACAAACGTAGTGAAAGCTAGTTTGAGTGTTTAGCACGACAGAGAATAGGTGAGCAGCCAAGTTGCTACTGGAGATGAGTGACCGATTCGAGTCGGAATGCTTGCAGCAACTGCAATTAAGCCACTTTATTGGAAAAATGAAAACAAAGTTAGCGGAAATTTTGAGTATGTAGGAACGACCGTGCGCAACATTGTACATGCAGATGGAGTGAGATGTAAAGGTTTATGCTTGATAACGGATGTAAGGCCAGGGATCTGAATTGTAAGTACCACTTTATTGGTATCACTGATGCGAATAGTTTGAATCGGGCTGAGGTGTGAGCACCGGTGGGGTTTGGTTTGTAAAGGATCTTAAACGTTGAGCCGGTGCTGGGACTGGACTCGGATCAGTCGGTGAAGTTTGTATTGCCGAGGATCCGAATCGTTGCGCCGATGATGCGACTAGATTTGGAACGGCTGTAGATGTAAGGTGATGAGGGAGCTCATGTTCCGGATCCGCGTCGTTGCACTGATGATATGACTAGACTCAGATCGGCTGATGGTGTTAGTGGTTGAAGGGGTTTGTGATTGCTGAGGATCCGAATCATAGGGCCGACGTTGCGACTAGATTCAGATCGGCTGTTGGTAAGTGCTTGGTACACATACTTTTTTTTTTTTTATAGTTTTTCTTTTTTTTTTATAGGTTTTTTTTTTTTTTTTTTAGGGAAAATCACGTCCAACCTGGTGCAGGGTGGACCTACTTGACTGACCTGGAGGAGAAATGACAGGTGGTGAGGGGTTTGACTAGCTGATTTGAACACGACAGACTGCATCTGTTGTTTCACACACGCTGTTACACTCGGCACTGGTTTAGTGCCTTTTACATGTAAGTGCATTTATTTTTATTAAATATCCTTTTATATGCGGAGAACACTATGGTCTGCCTGTCTTTTATATATATATTTATATACACACCTCATTGGAGTCATTTGTGATCCGGTCCATCTGCTGTTGTCATCCAACTATCCCGGAGCTGCAATACATGCCTGAGACGTATATACCCATATGGGAAGGTATCTGTGACTCTCTATAACCAAAGGGTCCACTTTGGGAGGTGAGCGGCCATTCTTATTACTGGTGGAGGTCTCTCACTGTGTTCACATCATCTGCATGTTTCCGATTCTATAAATCACTCTAGAAGATCACTGGGATTGTCTTTTGATCTATGGACTTGTTCAGTGCTGCACTGCCTTTTTATATAGGTGAGCGGATCGGATGGTGGAGCATGTCGGAGAAATTAGTGACAAAAATGTCCCATGACAGAGGCATGAATCGGTGCGCCGCAGGTGCGACTGACAACGACCGGGCTCTGAAGCATGTACTGAATTGAGGCCAACTACAACTGGGGCACGCTTAAGACGAGCCTGCACACGAGAATGCAAGTGGGTTCGAATCAGATGCGTGACAGTGAAACAAGTGACAGAAATTTCCCATGACAGACACGAATCGGTGCTGCGCTGTGCGAGGAACAGCAAGTGATCTCTGGAGCATGTACTGAAATGGGGCCAACAGCGACTGGGGCACGCTTGAGACGAAGCTGCACCTAAGGATGGGCGTGGACTCGAATCAGATGTGTTACAGTGGAACGAGTGACAAAAATGTCCCATGACAGAGGCATGAATCGGTGCGCCGCAGGTGCGACTGACAACGACCGGGCTCTGAAGCATGTACTGAATTGAGGCCAACTACAACTGGGGCACGCTTAAGACGAGCCTGCACACGAGAATGCAAGTGGGTTTGAATCAGATGCGTGACAGTGAAACGAGTGACAGAAATTTCCCATGACAGACACGAATCGGTGCTGCGCTGTGCGAGGAACAGCAAGCGAACTCTGGAGCATGTACTGAAATGGGGCCAACAGCGACTGGGGCACGCTTGAGACGAAGCTGCACCTAAGGATGGGCGTAGATTCGAATCAGATGTGTTACAGTGGAACGAGTGACAAAAATGTCCCATGACAGAGGCATGAATCGGTGCGCCGCAGGTGCGACTGACAACGACCGGGCTCTGGAGCATGTACTGAAATGAGGCCAACAACAACTGGGGCACGCTTAAGACAAGTCTGCACACGAAAATGCACGTGGATTCAAATCAGATGCGCGATAGTGAAATGAGTGACAGAAACTTCCCATGACAGAGACTTGAATCGGTGCGGCGCTGTGCGTTTAACAGCAAGCGAACTCTGGAGCATGTACTGAAATGGGGCCAACAACGACTGGGGCACGCTTGAGACGAAGCTGCACCCAAGGATGCACGTGGATTAAAATCAGATGTGTTACAGTGCAATGAGTGACAAAAATGTCCCATGACAGAGGCATGAATCGGTGCGCCGCAGATGCGACTGACAACGACGAGGCTCTGGGGCATGTACTGAGATGAGGCCAGCAATTGGGGCACGCTTGGCGAACCTGCACACGAAAATGCGCGTGGATTCAAATCAGATGCGTGGCTGTGACATGAGTGACAGAAATTTTCCATGACAGAGGCATGAATCGTGCTGCGCTGTGCGACTATCAGCAAGCAAACTCTGGAGCATGTACTGAAATGAGGCCAGCAACTGGGACATGTATGGGACAAACCTGCACATAAGAATGCGCGTGGATTCAACTCAGATGCGTGATGGTGACGTGAATGACAGAATTCTCCCATGATCTAGGCATGAGACGGTGCGCCGCATGTGCGGCTGACAACGAGCAAACTCTGGAGCATGTACTAAAATGAGTCCAGCAACTAGGGCCCGCCGGGACGAATCGGTGCATTGTGGATGCGACTTGGATTCATATCAGAATGATGCAGAGGAAATCAGTATCCATGCAAGACAAATCAGTAGCTATGTGCAGGGTTTCATGAGGAGAGAGAAGGGTGTGCGAGATGAGACAAGTGAAATTACTATCAGTGGAATGAGATGACAAACTAGCGGGGACGAACCAGTGAGTCCCTGATGCGACTAGATTCGACCGGAGGGTAATGCAAAGTAAAATAACTGTAATGATAGACAGTGCATTCTAAGTGACATAAGCCTACTACTTGGCGTGAAACGACAAGAAAGAGAGAGGAAAAAAAAAAAAAAAAGCACAAAACTAAACTGATAAACAGCTCTGCGTTTGTGTTCACGAATTGCACGACAAGACTGTGGTCTAGCACGAGGCTGAAATAAGGCCGCATATGGAGACTTGACTAATGACTCGCAAGTTCCACAGCGGGGTTTTGATGACATGGTTTACCTGGCAAACAGTGCGTTAAGCAAAGAAATTGCACGAATCCTACCTGTGACAGTTTGAAAACTTGATGTACGAAAAGCATGGTGGGTGTCCAAGACATCCAAAAAGTGTGGTGTTGCGCCATGCATGACGCACAAAAAATTACTTTGGTTTGGTAAACGAGTGAGAGGAAAAAACGTGACAAACAATACGCAAGTTCCGCTGCGGGAACTAAAACACACGGCATGAAGGCAAACAACAAATGGCAACGATGGAAAGTATGCAACGTATGTGACCCGAATCAGTTCGTAAATATACGAAAGGAATCCGATACGAATCGATAGTGAGGAGTATAGAATTAATGTAATGCAAATTGGTTGTATAGTGTATGCCGCCCTTTACTCTAAAACTGAACACCAATCAATCACCCCTCCCCCAGGCTAACCAGTGCAGAGAGGCAGCAGGTGGGACTAATTAGAGTCTCCCTTTTTTTTCTTTTTTTTTTTCTCCTCTTTCCCCCCCCCCCCCAACTGGAAGAGACGTCAACCTTATGGACAGTGAATCTTTACGTCCAGTGAAACCTACGCCGAGTGATATCGGACAATGACCGAAAGCGACTCGGAGGTTTGGATTTATAAATGAATCGTATGTATGGGACAGACAATAACTCAGAAGCAGACTTTTAAAGAAAGGAATGCAGGACAGGAAGCATTACTAATTGCAAGATTGTACCTGACGCAAAAGATTCGAAAAGTACCTGCGATAGTGAGCGGGAACCGCCGACGAAGACCACGAATGAAGACGCCGAAATGCCCTGAGATCGAAACGCCAGGACTCACAAACATGAGGTGAGCTGGTAAGAGTCGGCCCAGTGAGATCCATTATCACTCACAGGAAACCAACGAAGACTGCAGGTGAGTGGGCTGGGTAAATAGCCCCCCGGGCTCCTCCCATAAATTCAGGCCAGCATACTGGCCTTCTAACATATATATATATATATATATATATATATATATAATATATGTGTGTGTGTAATATATATATATATATATATATATATATATATATATATATATATATATATATATATGTAGCGGGGTCTCCTTTAAGGCCCCAGGACTACGTTACCCAGAACGAACCCCGTTCAACACCCAGGGTGCATTTAGCCACCGCAGAGACTCATGGGAGGGGCTATATAAGAAGAGGGCGAGGCTGAGCTTGGCCTCTTTGGACACCGCGCTGCAATCAACAGGTCTTCCTGTGCGGATCTGCTGCAGTGCAGGGCCTTGCACAACTTCCAGAGAGCCTTCCACCCCACTGCGGAGCTTGGGTGGCACCTGACTTTGTCGAGTTTGGACATCAGTTGGACCGGAGACCTGGTCGTTGCGGATACTGTGTGCGGAGACACAGTAGGTGGAAGTCCCGGACTGGGATCGCGTCCGGAGTGGTGAGCGAGCACCTGCTCATTCATATAGACTGTACTTTGATTCGGCCTAGAGACTGCCTTGGCCCTCCGGGTTCTATTTTACTGTCCCACAGGAGACTAGTGGTGGAACTGAGTTGAGTAGTCTCCTGTGAGGGGTTTATTCTTCTTTTTATTTTCCTACCCTTTGGATTACAAATTACCATTCCTGTTGTGCACCACCAGTCAAGTTGCATGCAAAGAAATTGTTCTTCTAGAGACTGAGTTTAGATCTGGGTCAGGCCTGATCCGTAGTTAGAACTTTGGTAGCTGCGCCATAAGGGCGCATAGTTAGAGATAGCTGTACTTGGCGGGTAACCGTCTGCATTATATTTTCTGCTGCAGGGCTCTGCAGACATATATGTGTTATGTGTTAACCTTATGCCTTTTACCCAAAGTAAAGAAACGTTATAATTTATCTGTTGCTATCAGTGTGTTGTCTTTATGCAAAGAGGTTACCCTTGCAATACAAACAGATTATGTGCATAAACTGTTAGATTGTGATAAGAGAACAATCCCTAGACTAGCTGTGCCAGAGTGGGTCGAGTAGATTGCCGGGGGTTGGCGGTGCTGTACACAGGGCCCGAAACTAATCCAGCGGCTCTCTTAACTGGGGGTAGCGCTACATCATATATATATATATATATATATATATATATATATATATATATATATATATATATATATACACATACATATATATATATATATATACATACATACACACACACACATACATATATATACACACATACATACATACATGTTGGAAGGCCAGCATGGTGGCCTGAATTTATGGGAGGAGCCCGGCGGCTATATAGCCAGCCCACTCCTCTACAACTTAATTAATAAGTGATAACTTATCTAATAAATTATTGTGTGAATAATTCTTAAATATAAACACCAACACAATCCTGTGATGCCTATATACAAAAAGGTGAATTGAAAGTCACCATATATAAATCGATTAGTCCCAATCGTAATAATAACGTGCTGTCAAACCCACAACAATCAAAGAAATCTATAACACTCAATTATAGAAAAGTCTCATAGATTAAGTTAATGAAAAATCAAATGTATAACAAATCCAAAAAGTGAAAAATTATTTCAACAAATAATGTTCATAATATATTGAAGTTAATTTCTTCAGAATAGTGCAAAGAGTTAATCCTTCACCAAATCTTCATGTGAAGCTAGAACAAATCTTCAACAAATAATGTTCATGATATATTGTGATTGTTTTCTTCAAAGTAGTGCAAAAGAGTTAATCCTTCACCAAATCTTCATATGAAGCTAACACCCGAAGTGCACAAATAATAGATTGCGCTTACCAAAGGATGTGGACCTCTTTAGTTGAAAAGAAGGTCTTTAACAGCTTGAGCAGGATTGTGCCTGCACACATATAGACAATGCTGGTAGAGAAATGTTGGAAACTCCTCCCTCGGTTAATTAGGCGGAACATGTGAAATACAAGCAAAAGGACTCCATAGTGTAACCCGTATTTATTTATAAAAAGGCAATAAAAATAATGTAAAAACGTATGTGGCCTAGGTGGCCTCTTACATTAAAAAGTGCCCATCCCGGCACTGGGGCTGCAGGCAAACAATAGGGAGCTCACAGCTCATGGACTCCTAGAAACGGCGGTCACGTGGTATACACACGCAGCGCTCCATCCTGGGTCCCTGACTTCAGCGAACGGTGGCTTCGGTGCACGCCGTTTCTAGGAGTCCATGAGCTGTGAGCTCCTTATTGTTTGCCTGCAGCCCCAGTGCCGGGATGGGCACTTTTTAATGTAAGAGGCCACCTAGGCCACATACGTTTTTTACATTATTTTTATTGCCTTTTTATAAATAAATACGGGTTACACTATGGAGTCCTTTTGCTTGTATTTCACATGTTCCGCCTAATTAACCGAGGGAGGAGTTTCCAACATTTCTCTACCAGCATTGTCCATATGTGTGCAGGCACAATCCTGCTCAAGCTGTTAAAGACCTTCTTTTTAACTAAAGAGGTCCACATCCTTTGGTAAGCGCAATCTATTATTTGTGCACTTCGGGTGTTAGCTTCATATGAAGATTTGGTGAAGGATTAACTCTTTTGCACTACTTTGAAGAAAACAATCACAATATATCATGAACATTATTTGTTGAAGATTTGTTCTAGCTTCACATGAAGATTTGGTGAAGGATTAACTCTTTGCACTATTCTGAAGAAATTAACTTCAATATATTATGAACATTATTTGTTGAAATAATTTTTCACTTTTTGGATTTGTTATACATTTGATTTTTCATTAACTTAATCTATGAGATTTTTCTATAATTGAGTGTTATAGATTTCTTTGATTGTTGTGGGTTTGACAGCACGTTATTATTACGATTGGGACTAATCGATTTATATATGGTGACTTTCAATTCACCTTTTTGTATATAGGCATCACAGGATTGTGTTGGTGTTTATATTTAAGAATTATTCACACAATAATTTATTAGATAAGTTATCACTTATTAATTAAGTTTATGAGTATTTGAGCGCCCCCTTTTTCATATATATACACTCATTCAGATAGGAGCATAAGACTCCATCCGCAGGGGAGCAGCCGTTATATATAATTTGTATATTTATTTATATATAACCTTTTTTCACATGATTTTGTATATATTAATTGGCGCTGAATCACAGCAATAGAAACACTCCTCTACAAGCCTTGTCGGTATTCCTGTGCGCACCACGTGGTTTCCGGCGCAACGTCGTTTCAGTACGACCCATCAGCAGCGCGGCACAATTTGAAGCACTCTCGTCCTGGGATTCAGCGCCGTACGCACGCCTGGCTTGGCCACCACAGGTAGGCTCCACTTCTCGTCCTATTGTATAGATGCCATGTCGGAGATTTTGCTCAAACCAGCAAAATCTCCCCTTAGACCCCTGCACAGCCAGTCGTTCTTGTGCCAGTGTTCACCCGGCGCCACAATCCCACTCACGGCCGCACCTCGGGCATCCGGTACTTACTACCGTTGCACCCACACCGCCCCCCCTCACCCCATTGTTGTTACCTTCGTTCCCTCAGACGCCGCAGCAGGTCCGAGTCCAGGCTGCATCCGTGCACCCACTCGCACCAGCGCGCCCCACTTCCCTTGCACCACAGTGCACCAGCAATCCCACTTTTTACAGTCTGTGTCAAAGTAAGGATCAGCTGCTCAGTGCTATACTGCCAAATCCCTCTAATTCCCTAGTGCTCTGAGGTACAGCAGCAGTTGCAATGAAGCCACCATTGATTAATTTATTACATTTAAATTGACTATAGCCGCTTTTTTTTTTCTCTCTTCTCGTTTTGTTTATTTGTTTTGTTTGCATAGAATTGTTAGTAAAAAAAAAAAAACATAATATAGTCAAACACCTCACTGTCATTAAATGCATAAACACCTGTTAAAAAAAAAAGAAAAGAAAAGAGGGGTAGTATATACACAAACACAGGGGGGAGGGGGTAAAACAAGTTCTTACACCCTGGTTCAAAGACCACACATGAGCGTGCCCACCTCAGAGCAAGGCCCCACTTGTTTTCAGCCCCCATTTCTGCACATGCTCCAGAGCCCGGTAGTTTTTTCAGTCGCTACTGCAAAAACACACCGATTCATGACTCTGTCATGGGTAATTTCGGCCACTCATTTAGCCGGGACACAGATGTTCGAGTTTTACGCACATTCTCGGCAGTAGCTTCGCCATAAACACGCACCAGTCCTGCACGGCCCCATTTCGGTACATGCTCCAGAGCTTGGTAGTTTAGCCGCATAGCAAACACACCGATTCGTGTCTCTGTCATGGGACATTTCTGTCACTCACTTTCACCATCGTTACCGTATCCGGTTCGCTCGGATAGGTACAGTCAAATCAGTTAGTACACCCTCGTCACGTATTATCTGTTGTTTCTCCTCCAGGTCAGTCAAATCCAGGTCCATCCTGCACTAGGTTGGACGTAATTTCTACAGGTAAAAAAAAAAAGGGGGGGGGGGAGTCCCCATAGAAACAGAAACAACCCCGATTGTCGTGTCATCCCTTACAGGTTCCGGTCAACCATCCCAACCTCGAAAGACAGGATATTCTATCCAGGCCCGATCACTTAGAGCCATGTCTCAGGCTGGCAGTGAAGACCTCACTGCCCCTCCCTCACCTTCTCCCATCTCAGAGAGCGGCAGCACACATTCCCTCAGGGGATGGACCATCCCCATATGACCGCAGAACTGAGACGCCGGCAGGTGCCCTTCCTGGCCACAGCCAGGAAGGCGGAGCTCTTTAGGCTCCTTCTCCCGCCACCAGCCTCAACTGACGTCCCCATGCCAGCTTCACCTGGACTAAGCACACAGCGGGCATCCCTGCACTCCATAGCCGTTGCCGTCGCTCAACTCCACACCTTGGTAGCATCCTTGTCTACCTCAGTCACAGCCATGCAGGCCAGAGTGACGCTCCTGGAGGTCCACCCACCGACCGTCGCCCCTTACCTATCCACAGTCCAGGTCCCGACACGCTATCCCAGCAGTCAAGTGCCCCGTCGTTCTCCCAGCACATTTGGTCCCAGCCAGCATTAGGAAGGACATCCTGTACGGCAAGGACATTAACCTCGCCTCCCTACTCATCGCAGTCCACGATGTAGCAGAAAACAAGGCCTACACCTGGGGGGACGTTTCACTGGTCCTCAAGGCCAAAGACCCAAGGCTGAATCGCAAATTGTCAAAACCAGAATTTGCGCTGGCCTTCGGGACTCTTAGGGATGTCCTATGCTCGGCCTCCCCCAACAGACAGGAAGAATTGGACCTATATCTCCACACTTTGGTGGATCTAGGTTACAAATACGGAGGATTTTCGTTTTACGATTATCACCGCTCCTTCTCAGCCAAAGCAGCTGCTAGGCTGTTACAGTTCCAAACAGCCACAGACTGGAGTCTCATGGATACCGAGCTATTCTGCCGCCACTTCGCTGGCCTACGCTCATCTCTATGCACGAATTGCCAGTCCTCTACCCATACTGCCACTTGGTGCGCCAACACCACCAGTGTTCGCCCCCACAGAGTCCCCTCCACCTCAAGGGCAACTCTAGGCCTACCGGCCTCCCAACAGACGACCCAGGTGGACAAGTTTGAACGCCCAATACTGACAGCAGGGGGAGCAGCCATCTGCAATAATTTCAACTTCAAATCCTGCAACTTTAGCCAATGTCGCCTACTTCATATTTGCCTCGTGTGCTACAGGGCACGCCCCAAAACCCTATGCCAGGTCAAGCAACATAATCTTTTTTGACTAGGCCAAGTAAACATTCTGTGGCTGGAGCACTACCTCACTTCACACCCCACCCCCTCTCTCACCACCTTCCTCATCCAAGGGTTCACAACCGGCTTCCATACAGGCCTCATCTCCCTACCCCACAAATGTAAGAAACTGCGCTCAGCCGCCACAGACGAACAGGCCATAGATCAGCTGTTGCACACCGAGCTGGAGCGAGGCTTTGTCATAGGCCCCTTCACTCAGCCCCCTTTCAACACCAGGAGAGTCAGCCCTATTGGGCTTGTCAAGGGCAAGTTCTCAAATAAATTTTGTTTGGTGGATGACCTGTCTGCGCCTCATTCTTCCCCCATCCCCAGCCTGAATTCCCTAATCCCCTCGGGAGAGTTCTCCCTTAAATACGCCTCCGTAGACATGGCAATCCAAGCCATAATCAAAACCGGCACAGGTGCCTGGCTCTCCAAAGCCGATTTCTCAGACGCCTTTAAGCTCCTACCTATCCATCAGTCCCTCTGGTGCTGGCACGGCATTAAATAGAGAGACTCTTAGTACTTTGCTACCAAGCTGACGTTTGGCTCCAAGAGTAGCCCCTGGCTCTTCGACACTTTCGCACAGTCTCTCACCTGGATACTGCTGCACCAAGCCCAGTGTCAAGAAGTCATCCACTACTTAGACGACTTTTTGCTGATTGAACAGCCTGATACGCCCCCAAAAGACCTCGACAAGTTAAGAGTCGTCTTCGGAAATCTCAATATTCCCATCGCGGAGCATAAAGTAGATGGTCCAGCACATTCGGTTACCTTCCTTGGTATCAATCTGAATACCATCACCATGCAAGCTAGCCTTCCCCCCCGACAAACTCGCCCGCATTAGATCAGTACTCCAAACTTTCACCCGTACACGGGGGTGTACTAAAAAACAGTTGCAATCCCTTCTGGGAATGCTTAATTTTGCAATGAGGATCATCCCCCAGGGACGGTCCTTCGTCTCACGTCTCCTAGTTTTCCTTTCCCAGTCACAGGATCCCGATCAGATCCTTAATCTAGACGCCGCAGCAGTAGCGGACTTGTTGATGTGGGAAGAGTTCCTCACCAGTTGGAACGGGATATCCATGTTCATAGCCACGATGTCTCCCCTCTCCCCACAGGTAATCACAGTCGCCGCAGCCTCCACAGGCTTCGCGGCAATTTTTGGCCACCACTGGTTCACAGGATCATGGCCGCCAGAGATACTAGCAATCCCAGGCTTTACTCAGACTTCCTCCCTGTTTGAGTTATACCCGGTGGTAGCAGCCGCCCAACTATGGGGCCACATTTGGACAGGAGGCTTCGCCACTGACAACCAGGCCACTGCCAACATTATCAACAAGTCGCTCACAACTATGTCCTTCCTACGCAGGCTGGTACAACTCTCGTTACAACATCAGTTCAATGTTCACTGTACCTACCTCCCAGGCAAGTATAATCTTGCCGCAGATGCTCTGTCCCGCTTTAATTATACATCCTTTTTTCAGCAGAGACCCGGTGTCACGTACCTGGTGATGAGCCTGGGATGCAGGGAGCGGCCTCTTTTGCACCTCTTACTCCGGAACCCCTGATGGTGGGAACAGGGAGCTCGGGAGTGCAGAGTCGCACAAGTGCCTGTCAGGAACACCAGTGCAGAGATGGAGCTGGACTTCAGAAAGCTCTGTGCAGGTTTCAGCGGCAGTAGGGAAGCTGGAACGGCAGGCAGGCTTGGCACACAGGAACTGAGGAGAGAGACAGCAGACAGCGGGGAGGTGTCTTGTAGTACCGGGCACAGGCAAGTCCAAACAGGCCGGGAATCCACTGGCTGGCAGATCAGGTGCAGTCCAAGAGGCAGAGGCAGAGTCGTTATACAGTCCGGGTTTGGTAACGGGCAGGAGGCAGGTAGCAAAAGGAGCAGGCGGAGGCAAGGTCAACAAGCCGGGAGTCAGCGGGCAGGCAGAAGGCGAGAAGCATCAGGAACAAGCCGGGTCACAGGAACAGATCGGTAGGGAAATATCAGATAGCAGGTGGGTCTTGGGAACGCTGTAGACCAGACAGCAAGGAGCCCCAGCACAAGCCCCTTTAAATAGCCCCAGATTGGCACCAGGAAGTGTCACTGCGCGCTCCCGTGCGCACCTGCGCACGCCCCGCGCCGTTACCACGCATGCGCGTACGCGCGAATGCCGATTCGCCACTATTGCGCAGGCGCGAACGTGCTAACGCCGATTCGTCGCTATTGCGCAGGCGCGCACCCGCGCGCGCCGAAGTATCGCCAGCTTGCAGGTGAGGTTGCCCTTCATGACACCCGGAGCCGTCCAGACCTCAGCCCCTATCCCTCCTTGGTCTCACCTGACCCTGGACTAGGACACCACCTACAGCAAGCATCACAGCTCATCAATCAGTCCCTGTCTTACTACACTTTAAAAGCCTACCGTGCAGCCTGGGACATTTTCAGCAATTTTTGGCACCCCGCTCCGACAATACGACCGTAGACGTCAAGCACATACTGGCCTTTATCTCGTACTGCCATAATAGCTTGGCCTTATCACACAACACCATCCGTCTGTACTTAGCAGGCGTTCAGCACTTTCTGGCCTTACAAGATCCCACGAAACCCTCATTATTCACATCCCACGCAGTCAGAGACGTCCTACGCGGAGTCCAGAAACAACAACCCATTGTCAGCCCCAAACGTCTACCTATAACCGGTGCCATCTTTAGGGACATGTCCAACATACTCGCCACATCTCCGTTTGGCCTCCTCCCTATCTTGGTCATACAAGCGGCCAACTATTTGGCTTATTATGGATTTCTACGGCCAAGCGAGTTCACCTGCAATAGTCCCACCAGCCAAGTCTTGTGCAGACGTCACTTAGTTCGCCATCCAACTCACTTCACACTCCACCTTGCAGTGTCCAAAACTCAACAGTTGGGCGTCGGCGTGGACATCTGCATATATAGAACAAACAATGCCTGGTGCCCAGTAGCCATATTGGATCGCCTACTGTCACACCTACCAGCACAAACAGACTCTACTCCCCTACTCCCTTTCCCGACCAAACCTTTAAGCACCTGCCAGTTCGTCAAGCACGTGAGGATCCTTCTATGAAGTCTACATCTCAACCCCGCTCAGTATACAGCTCACTCTTTCCATATCGGAGCAGCCTCGGCCGCCTCCCGTCATGGGGTGCCAGATCATGTCATCAAGAAGCTAGGCAGATGGAAGTCCGCCTGATTTGCCCGGTACATTCCTAACCCTCAGCTGGAGATCGCACAAGCTTTTTCCAAACTTGCTCAATGAACAATCCAAATAAAATGATACCCCTACCTGAATGTTTTTGCCCCCTTATTTTGGCATACTGTCCATTAGGCCAGGGCACACTTCAGGTCTGTTTATGTTGTAAGTCCGCGTCAAGGTATCTCACCCATATCCTATTGGCCATAGGGCTCCAACCATAAGTTGGAAGGCCAGCATGGTGACCTGAATTTATGGGAGGAGCCCGGCGGCTATATAGCCAGCCCACTCCTCTACAAGCCTTGTCGGTATTCCTGTGCGCACCACGTGGTTTCTGGCGCAACGTCACCCACCCTCCCATCCCCTATTAAAAGCATTCTCAGAAAATCATTTCTCTCCACAAATATCTACCACTAATCTTGGGTATGCCCCCTTATTTTGGCATACCGTCCATTAGGCCAGGGCACACTTTAGGTCTGTATATGTTGTAAGTCCGCGTCAAGGTATCTCACCCATATCCTATCGGCCATAGGGCTCCAACCGTAAATATATATATATATATATATATAAAATATATATATACACACACACACACACACACATATTAAAATAATATATATTAATATCTATATAATACAGATATCTATATAATAGAGATACCTATATAATAGAGATATCTATATAATCGATTTTATATATATATATATATATATATATATATATATATATATATATATAATGTGTGTGTGTGTGTTATAAAATTATATATATATATATATATATATATATATATATATATATATATATATGTGTGTGTGTGTACATATGTATACACACAGACATGTTTTCATATTAGTAATTTTGAAATTAGTCTGTAGAACTAAATTATATCTGGATAATTATCATTTATACTTACCATTGTAATATGTGTTATTACTTCAATTTCTTGTTATCTTGATAGTAAAATAATAAAAAAAAATATATAAGAATAAAATATATTGAAAAAGAGAAAGATTCAGAGTTCTTATTTAAAACAATCAATGACATTAATCATGATAATTTTTTTTCTGAATATAGATATTAGTTTTGTGTAAATATGCCAGTTGATCCTCACTACAAAGGGAGGTGATCATGCTCTGCTTCAAAATGTTACAGTTTGTTGGCATTAATGGTTCACTCAAATAAATATAGCTCCCCAGTTCCGGCAGCAATCGTGAAGCCCCTGAAAACCATGATGGGACACTATTCCTCCAAATAACAAGGGAGGGGCAATATTCCTTTAAATTTAAATTATAAAAAATAAAAAATAATTACCCGATATTAATTTATTTAAAATTATTATTTTTTTTTTTTAAATAAAACAATATATGTTTTTATTTTATATATAGTTATATATATCAATAGTTAAACAGATTTAGCTTTGGGACTTTCCAGTAACTTCAAAAGTCAAAAGGTCAGGACTGGACGGGGGGCGTGACCGGAATATGATAGCGGTGTGGGTCTGTGAGGAGTGAGAGCGTGTGTGTGCCTCTCTCCCCGCTCCTTGCTAGCTCCTTGCTTTTTTAAGTGGCCTCTCAGCGGCTTGTGACAGAGAGAAGCAGGCGGAGGTGAAGCCGGCTGAGCAGCGTTTACTATCTGCTAGTCTGCCTGCTATGGAACAAGAACGAGTGCTGTGACCCGTCCGTGAGCCATCTAAGGAGAACACCGTGGAATCCCGCGAGACCACAGGCGTCAGATGGCAGTGTGTGAGGATGAAAGGAGGCGACGGGGAGACAAGGAGGTAAACTAAGCCTGTTGGCCGTGAGTTCGCCGGCCGTGACCCCCCAGAGTGCCCGAACACGCTGTATGTACCTGCTGAGAGATCCCAGGAGTACCTGAGTGCATTTGAGCTCTGTGACCCGGACGGAAGGAGCCCCTGGAGTTGTCCATGTGAGATCTTGGGGGAAACGTGAGTAAAAGGGGGATAGCACATGCCATCAGTTTCAGGCCCAAGGAGGATGTTTTTGTAACGAAATATAGTTTGCTGCTGACTACTGACTTTTTTACTTAAATCTTTCACAAAATACGGTTTGCTGCTGACTACTAACGTTTCACATTTAAAATGGAATAGCAGTCTAAAAACGCTGTTTGCTGTGATTTGTTTTGAAAAGGGGAAGGATTAGACCTAATTGGACTTGATCAGAATCTCTCGTTTATGGGGAGCCGTAGGATGGAAGCCTCAGACTGTGGAAGCCCTGACTGTGCTGTGATTTGAGCCCTGTGCTCTGTGCCCTGTGCCTGGATTGAGCCCTGTCCTGGCGTCCTGAATTCCTCCCTGAAGTTGAGTTTGGGGTTGTGTAAGTGAAGGATTGCACACTGCAAATTGCAAACTGTATACTGTGAGCAATAGGAGCAATAGCTGGAAAATAGCTGGAAAAAGGCATGTAGAAATATCTATGTCGCATGAATACTGGGTATATGGAGAGTTGCTGAGCAGGTGTACTAGGACAGACTGGATGTGCTGAATATTAGAGCGGGCTACTGTTTGTATCCCCTAATTATACCTTTATATTCCTTGAATATTCTTGAACGTTTTTTGACCTGTGCTAGGCATTGAGAAAAACCTTTTCTTGATTTCGGGGTCTCCCCAGAGTTATTTTAGTTAAAGACTTTTCTTTTTCTTTGGAGAGGGTCATAAATAAACGGTACCGTTTGAGTCCAGTTTTAGAAGTGTCCTCTTAGCAGCATTGTGGGCTTAACAAGCCCAAAGGATAATAGCCTCCTCCACAATTAGAAAACCGCGGTATTGCGACATTCTATTATGTCCGGGAAACGGGGAGTAGAGGAGCAGATAAACCAGCATCAGACATCGCAGGAAGGAGCCCAGGTTACACGCTCTGCAAAGAGCCAAGCAAGTCAAGCAAAGGCGGCAGCGGCAGCAGCGGCTGCAGCGGCAGCGGCAGCAGCAAATCTTGAGCGATTTGCTCGAAACACCCTTTCACCAGCAAAATCCCAACAGTCAGCTCAAGCAGGAACCTCGGTGGCTAGGAAAAGTCAAGGAAGCGGCCAGGCACCGGTACCAGTGAACCAGGCAGCAATATCAAGTACAAAAACAGCCAGTAACAAAGGGCAAGGGGCAAGGAAATCAAATGCGATAGCGGCAGTAACAGCGGTAACAAGTATCACCAATATAGTAGAGATGAATATGGAGGGGGGCACTGGAGAAAGAGAGGAAGAGCCCACATTGAGAGATCTTCTGCATGCAATTAATGCATGTAAGGAATCGATAACCGGCATGGATACTCAGTTGAAAGGAATAAAAGAGTTGGTTGCAATGGGGGGCAAGCTGAAAGAAACAGTTGAAAGAACCACTGCCTTAGAGGAAAGGCTAAGGGCAGTTGAAGATGTGCTACTCCAACTAAGTCAAGACATTGCAGGGATGAAAAAACAAATGGATAATCAGGCTGCCAAAATCGACGATTTTGAAAATAGGAATCGGAGAAGTAACATCAGAATAATAGGCATGCCTGAACGGAGTGAGGGAGCCGACCCTATGTCATTCCTGGAGGGGTGGTTTAAGGAGACATTTGGGGTAGCATCTTTTTCATCTTTCTTTGGCATCGAACGTGCCCACCGTGTCCCCTTTAAACCCCGCCAGGGAAGTGAGCGTCCAAGACCATTAATCTTAAAAATGTTCAACTATAGGGACAAAGTGAATCTACTTTGGAAGGCCAGAGAAATGGGGGAAATCCGATATAAGGGGATAAAAATTTCATTTTACCAGGATTTTTCTCCAGAACTCCAAAGGAGGCGAGCGGCCTTCATGCCAATTAAACGTATTCTCCAAGAAAACAAGATGGACTATGCACTCCTATACCCTGCCCGCTTTCGGGTATCAGCGTTGAATGGCACACAGTTTTTTGATTCCCCAATGAGTGTTGAGAGGTGGTTGGAAGATAACAGGAAAATCTCACAGAAAACGGCAGGGCAAGAGACAAGATACTAATTAGATGCTGTTTTTTTTTTTGAGATGCATAATTGAACACTAGGTCGGGGGAAGGGGGGGGAGGGAAAGGAAATATCAGTTAAAGCACTAGTAGAAGCACTTTAAAAGAGAAAAGAATACACTAATTAGAGTGAAATGGGGCAGACCTGATAAATCTAATACAATAATAGGTATAAACACTAAAACACAGGAACAGCGCTAAAAGGTTAGTAGGGGGGAGGGGGATGTGAGACCCCCAGAGCAGGGGTACAGAGAGATGTATGATAGAAGGGAGATGAGAGGGGTGAGTGTAGAGTAGAGGTCATAGGCAAAACCCAGAGGGTAGGCCCAGCTGGGCAAAGAGGGAGGGGAGTGGGGAGGGGGGGTAGAGGTAAAATGGGGGGAAGGGTTAGGGGAGGGAGTAAAGGGAAGAAGGAAAGGGGAGGGAGCTACATCACAATGGATTATGGGAAAATATCACAAACACAAGGTCTGCTACATATATATTTCACAAAAATAAGGGAATTTTTATAGATGTATATTTTGGTATTTTGTACTGTTTCTTGTACTCCACTAGGGACAGATCCCTATCAGAAGGGCAATGAATTTTGACTTACTAATAATTTTTTCTTTTTTTGTTTACTGGTGGTATATGACAATTTTTTTTATTTTGTATGCACAATGGTCAAAGTGAATAATGAGTGTATAGTGTTAATGACCTGGAATGTCAGGGGTCTGGGGGAAAAGAACAAAAGAAATGCAATGTTTAAATACTTTGATAAAATGAAACCCCAGATAATCTGTTTACAAGAAACACATATGCGACCTGACTCTGTCCACCTTCTGTATTCACGTAGATACCCGATACAATTTCATTCTATGCACACTTCATACTCCCGGGGAGTAAGTGTAATGGTCTCTACTGACATTTATTTTGAATGTATCCGACAAAAGGTGGACAGAGAGGGTAGATACGTCTTTTTGCTCTGCAAACTCAATGGATTACTGTGTGTCGTCGCCTCAATTTATGTTCCTTCACCGTTTTCAGCGAGCCCTCTTAGAAGTTTAGCGCAATTTATGGCCCTATCTCCGGATGCCCCGGTGCTGGTGCTGGGAGATTTTAATTACATTTTGGATACATCTCTGGATAGAATGTCTTTGACATCAAGAGTGGTGAGGCAGACAGCTGGTAGGACGGCTTTTGCCTCCCTACTCTTGGAATTGGGACTCCGTGATGTCTGGTGAGAGAGACATGCGGAGGATAGAAGCTATTCATGTTATTCCGCTACACACGATGGACTCTCCCGTATTGACTTGGGTTTGGGAAATGAGGTACTTATGCAGCGGGTAAGGGAGTCGGCTTATGAGCCGCGTTTGTTACCAGATCATTCTCCATTTTGGGTCCGGCTGGATGCTACGGTTGCATCGGGCCGCCCGCTGTGGAAAGTGAACCCTTTTTGGTTAACTCTGTTCCCGTTTCCGGATAAAGTGAAGAGGGCAATGCAGGAATTTTTGCACTTTAATAGGGGATCGGCTAGCGCAGCCATAGTATGGGACACACTTAAGGCATTTTTAAGGGGCAGCCTTATTAAAGAGATAACGGGAATCAAAATTTGGTCGAGGGAATGGGAAAGCAGGGTATGGGAAGAAATGAAAGTGGATGAAAAGGCCTTGATAGCTGACCCCTCTCAATCTAACCATGACTCCTGGTTGGAGGCGCAATCCAGCAGAGTTACTTCGAGGAGGGAGAAAACACTGGCCGTCTCCTTGCCCTCATAGCTAGAGAGCAGCGGGAATCCACCAATATCTCTGCTGTAAAGGCAGAATTTGGGGAGAAATATACGCTCAATTCTGATATACTAGATAATTTCCAGCGGTTCTATAAGGATTTATATTCCTCTAAAACTAGCTACACTCCATCTGACCTGGCTCTGTTCTTGCAAGCATGTCCATTCCCACAGCTTTCTGAGGCCGATAGGGAAATGATAAACTCCCCAATAACATTGAAGGAACTGACGGAGGCACTAGAGGGGGCACCACACCACAAATCCCCAGGCCCGGATGGGTTGCCGGCAGAGGTGTACTCCCATTATAGGGAGGACCTTCTGCCACCCCTGTTGCAGGTATTAATGGAGGCAGTGGAAGTAGGTAGTTTACCAGATAGTATGCAGGAGGCAATAATAATAGTACTTCCAAAACCGGGGAAGGATAAGCTTCTGCTGGATTCCTATCATCCAATCTCCCTATTGAATACAGATGTTAAGCTTCTGGCCAGCATCTTGGCTAAGAGGCTATCCCAGGTAATTGACAGGCTGGTCCACTATGACCAGTCTGGCTTTATACCCACACGCTCCACCGCAGACAACATTAGGTGATTATATATGAACTTACAGGTGCCGGTGGATAATCCGGGGGGTAGGGCCATTCTGTCACTGGATGCCGCAAAGGCGTTTGACAGTGTGGAGTGGCCCTACCTCCTGGAGATCCTGGAAAGGTTTGGATTGGGGGATAAGTTTATAAAGTGGGTAAAGGTGCTTTACTCCAAACCCAGAGCTAGACTTTGTATTAATAACAATGTCTCCTCCCCATTTGAGTTACATAGAGGCACCCGTCATGGGTGCCCATTGTCCCCACTGCTGTTCGCCCTGGCGGTGGAGCCTCTGGCTATCCTGATTCGTAATGCCTCGGAAGTGGTGGGGTTTCGCAGGGGCCAGAGGGAGGAAAAAATATCTCTATACGCAGACGACGCGCTTATATATCTAGGCGACTCGGCCGCCTCGTTGCGAGCAGTGATGGGGATAATTAAGGACTTTGGAGGTTTCTCAGGTTTTACCATTAATTGGTCTAAATCAATCTTAATGCCCATAGATCAGTGGACGGAACAGCTACCAGAGGGGGCAGAACAAATAGTTATAGCAAAAAGTTTTAAATACCTGGGAGTAGTAATATCCCCGCAACCGGCTGAGTATATTCAGCTAAATCTGGGTCCATTGCTGGTTAGACAGAAAGTGAAATGTAACAGCTGGTGTAAGCTTCCACTGTCAGTAGTAGGATGGGCAAACTTAATAAAAATGGTATGGGCCCCGCAGTTACTGTATGTATTCCATAACTCCCCCATGTGGATCTCCAATAAGTGGTTTAAACAGATTGACACACTAATGAGGGAATTAATCTGGAAAAAAAATACAGCCAGGATCAGTCTATCTACCCTGCAGTATGGAAAGGACAGAGGATTGGCAATACCCCACCCCAAAATGTATTTTTTGGCCTCACAGTTTCAGCAGATGGCAGGATGGGGGCGGGAAGGGAGGGAGGACCCGATATGTAAAATGGTGACTACATCCGCCCCAACAATAGAAGCGGCCTCCCATATGGAACTGGACCTGCCGAGCATACCATACTCAGCACCCATAAGCGTCCTTCTCAAAAGAGTATGGGGGGAGATCCGGAAAGCTCTGAAGATAAAGGGTTTGTTGCCCTTTACTCCGATATGGCATAATCACAGATACCCAGAGGTACAGGAACTGCAGGGCTTTACCCCCTGGAAAGAGAGAGTGTAACAGCACCGCAAGCATGAAAGGGGTTAACGCCGTTTAAGATATTCCCTCTCTGGACACACATCCACTGCCGATCCTCCACAGTCAGGCGACCGCTTCCCATAGGATTAATCCTTCCAAACATACGAGAGAAGCACTCTGTGTTGAAGTTCCAAAAACAGGGAATGACTTTATTACAAGCACATGGAAACACATTTCTCTTTAAAACCCTTCCCTCCCATCCTTGGGGAACAGGGCGGGTTAAACTGTCCAATGACAATGGTCATACAGGTCAGGTGTGTTCAAACTTCTCTTTCAGTAAACAGTCTTAGCAGGAGGGGTGATTCCCCCCCTCCTCACAGACACTTAAACATCCCATAATTAGGCAGCCAGATGGTCTACCAGCTCCAATCCACATCATCACAGTAGCAGACCTAATTACCACAAGCCACAATAGACAATAGAATGCCATCACACCCCATCACAGAAAATATTACACAACAGCCCACACACAATATACACCCAATATATACCATGTATATACAGCATTGAATATGACTATCACAGATCATGGTGGGGGTTCTCATTCCCCCTGTGCCCCAAGTGACCCGTCACACATCTCCCCTTTCGGCAGGAGACTAGCACAGGAGAAAACCCCAGACGGGTTGACTCCGAAGTTAGTCCATAGTTCCATTCCTCTAATGCCTGGACAACCCGTCAGCATTGCCATTTTGCTTACCGGGTCAGTAGCTGATGGTGCAGTTGTAAGGTTGCAGGACGAATAATGGAATTCAGTTCTGGAACAGTCACTTGCTTTGCTCTCTCAATGGCTCCCAAAACTTGTTGTGCTCTTGGGAAAGGAAAGGCAAAATCTGGGCGCAAATCCCATTTAACCTTTTGACAATTTCAGCCTGTTTGTGCATTTCAATGTTCAAGCCATGGGATATCTCATAATACATGACGTAGTGTCGTTGCATCTCTGATTTCTCACTGGCCATCTTGTCACTTTCTAATTTTAGACTGTGATATTGTGTCTGATCTAAGGTACATGTCGGGGAAGATAATCTTACCCCGTTCTCAGCCGCAATCAGGCCGGTTCCAGCAGCATGGGTCTGGGCACAGGTAGTTACTGGGTTGGCTTCATCGGGGGCCCATCGGGGCGTAAGCAGAAACGAGGGGGGCCAAATCATTCCCCAGTAGTACATCCGCTGGCAAATCCTTCATCACCCCCACATTCACGTGTCCCGAACCAACCCCCCAATCCAGGTGAACATGGGCAACGGGTAGCCGGAAGATGGTAACTCCTGCTACTCTTACGACTACCGTGTCTCCCGTATGTTGGCTCTCTGGGATGAGGTTCTTCTGTAGTAGGGTCATGGTGGCGCCAGTATCACGTAGGCCATTGGCTACCGTTTCATTAACCCGGACAGTCTGCCTGTGTTGTTGCCTGTTGTCCCGGTTAGCTGCTTATATTGGATCAGCCTCGTGCAGGACGCCCCAATGTTCTTCCTCCTCAACGCAGTGGGCCGCAGGCATGGATGTGCGGGGGCTCCCCCTTGCTGGCTGTCTCCATGACTGGGACTGGATTCAACGGACAGTCTGGCTTTTTGTGCCCTAGCAGTTTACACCAAAAACACCTGATGGGTTGTGAGTAGTCCTGGGAGTTGAACCTAGGCTGCTGAGGATAAGTGGCCGCTGGAGGTGGTGCTGAAGTTGGGTTAGAGGCTGGTAAACTGGGCCGAGATAGTGGATAGCGCTCGCTTTCGCCTGACCTTCGAGAGTCCAGATATTCATCGGCCAAAGTAGCCGCTTGCTGTACAGTCCGTGGTCGCTTATCTTGCACCCAATCCCATATTACCGGAGGGGTGTGGTTAAAGAACTGTTCTAAGAGTACTAGCTGGGTGATGTCCTCTATGGTATGAGCGCGGCTTCCCTGGAACCAGCCCTCAAGGTCTCGCTGCAGATGATGTGCCCACTCCACGTATGTTATGTGGGTTTGTTTCCGGGATTCTCGAAACTTAATCCGGCTGGCTTCGGGTGTAATGGCAAATCAGGCTAGCAGAGCTTCTTTTACCCGGTCATAGTCTTTAGCGTCCTCATCCTCCAGGGTCCGATACGCATCCGCCGCTCTGCCAGTTAAATTACTCGCCAGTAAGGCGACCCGATCTTGGGGCCGTACTTCATGTATCTGGCATAGTCTCTCAAAGTCCTGCAGGAACGCTTCAATTTCCTCCTCTCCTTCCTTGAATAGTTTGAACACCCGAAAGGGCAACTTACGGACAGGCGCTGCATCTTTAGGCGTTGTCTCCGATTGTCATATTTCCGCCATTCTCCGCTCATGTTGCCGCTCCAGTTCTCTCTCTTGTCGCTCATCCTGCAGCTGGATGTCTCTAATGGCTTTCTGTATGGCGGTCTCTGATGGGTTAGCCCCATATAATGCCAACCGCTCTCGAACTCGTTGCTGAAACAAGTCTTCAACTGACCAGGGTCCTGCATCACCATCCCTCTAATCCATCTCGGCTAGCTCTCTGATCAAGGTGGCCTTGTTCTTTGTCCCACCGGTCCCTCCACGGCTCTCAAATAAGTCTTTCAGCGTAGCTTTCCTGCAGGCTGCATAGCTGGTCATTCACTGTGGTGGTTTGGAGTGTCCCAGTAACCCAGTAACTGGAGGGAAAATCCCACCGCTGCCAACCAATGTAACGGCACCCCAAGCATGAAAGGGGTTAACGCCGTTTAAGATATTCCCTCTCTGGACACACATCCACTGCCGATCCTCCACAGTCAGGCGACCGCTTCCCATAGGATTAAACCTTCCAAACATACGAGAGAAGCGCTCTGTGTTGAAGTTCCAAAAACAGGGAATGACTTTATTACAAGCACATGGAAACACATTTCTCTTTAAAACCCTTCCCTCCCATCCTTGGGGAACAGGGCGGGTTAAACTGTCCAATGACAATGGTCATACAGGTCAGGTTTGTTCAAACTTCTTTCAGTAAACAGTCTTAGCAGGAGGGGTGATTTCCCCCCCTCCTCACAGAAAGACACTTAAACATCCCATAATATGCAGCCAGATGGTCTACCAGCTCCAATCCACATCATCACAGTAGCAGACTTAATTACCACAAGCCACAATAGACAATAGAATGCAATCACACCCCATCACAGCAAATATTACACAACAGCCCACACACAATATACACGCAATATATACCATGTATATACAGCATTGAATATGACTATCACAGATCATGGTGGGGTTCTCATTCCCCCTGTGCCCCAAGTGACCCCTGTCACATAGGGGGATCTGTTTTTTTGCACAATTATATGAAGGGAAGGAGTTGAAGACATATGAACAGCTATGCCAGGAATTCCAGTTAAGCCCCAAGGGCTTTTATCAATACCTTCAGCTCTGTCACGCTCTGCAGGTACAACAAAGAACACATTCTATGATAGTGTCATCATCACCTATGCTGAGGGAAGTTATTGGAGCGGATACCCGAAAGGGATTAAAGTGGAGGTCCACCCTGAAAAAAACTTTACATTAAAAATCCTAAAAAAATTAATAGAATTTTTATTTATTTTTTATACTCGCCCTAATTGCCTGTTGCCATGTGGAAGTCCCCTAATCTGCCTCTAATGTTCCTCTTCTCATCCACGGTGGGTCTCCTTCCGCTTCCTCTTCTTCTGAATGGGCCGCGCTGCCTTCTGGAAACTGTGTGTATCCCAGGAGGCAAGCCGCCCATTCACGAAGTGCCGTGCGAGTAGCGCATGCGCAGTAGGAAACGGGCAGTGAAGCCTTACGGCTTAACTGCCTGTTTCCCTTACTCAGGATGGAGGAGCCGGGACCTGCCAGCAGCGATCGTTCGCCGTGGCGGGACCGACATTGCGGGTGAGTAGGACAGGTAAGTGTCCTTATTAAAAGTCAGCAGCTACACTGTTAGTAGCTGCTGACTTTTTTTTTTTTTCCTGCACCTCCGCTTTAATATCAAAAATTTACATGGAATTGCTGTCCTCGGTCCAGGACCATACCTCTTTGAGAAGCCAAAGTAAATGGGTGGAAGACATAGGAGACATAGATGGGAACCAGTGGGAAATGGCACTTAACTCTATCCCTGTGGTATCGGTATCTGCATCCCATAGATTATCACAACTATTCATCTTGCATAGGGCATATAGAACTTCAGAGCAGCTATATAGGTGGGGAGGAAGAGATTTTCCACTGTGTCCAAAATGTAAAGTACATAGGGGGGAATTTATACATTTAATATGGAAATGTCCAAAACTCTATAGGTACTGGGAGGAAGTCTCCCAGTGCATTACAAGACTAGCCCAGGTACCTGTCCCCCTAAACCCATTAGTGTACCTGCTCGGAGCCATGACACAGAAATGTTGCCAAGAGGATCGTACTGTATGTTGACCAGACTGATGTATCTGGCTAGGAAACTCATAGCAAAATACTGGATGTCATCAGCAGTACCTACGGGGAAGCAGTGGATTTCATGTGTGAATTCTGTGCTTTTAAGAGAGCGATTGACGTACAGCCGAAGGGGAGAAGTGGGTAAATTTGATACCATATGGAAATCATGGCTGGGGGACGCCTATTTTGCGCCACCTCAATTAGTAGTGGAAAGACTCCAGATGTAAGATCCTTAGGGGCCGCAGGAGGGGAGGGCGGAGAAGAGAGGGAAAGAGCAAAAACTGTATATACAGATAGGGGTAAGCAGTGGTAATGCTGGAGGAAGTGAATTGTGGTGATTAGATACAAGGAAATAAAGGCGATGGATGTAATGCGGGGGAAGGGGGGAGGTGGGAAGGGGGAGAAAAAAGGGAAAAGAGAATAAAGTAACAGGATAAAGTAATATGTACACAAAGGGGCTGATTTACTAATAACAGTGCACTGCGCTGGTTCTAACCTTAATTGGTGCGCCAGATAACTCCTTCACTTGGCGCTGGAACCAGCGGCGCACTGTTATAGTAAATACAAATGTCAGCGGCGCTCTATTGAAAATGAATGGTTCCCTATGGGAGCCCATTGATTTGAATAGAGGTCGCCCGGGAAGTCGGATGAAGCGTATCCGACTCGCGGGGCGACTCTTGTGCCGGCTGACACAGAGACAGCGCGACTTTGCCAGGCAACTTGGACACGACCTGAGCGCGTGAAGCAGCCACTCAAGTCGTGTCCTAGAGGCGACTAGCTGGCCGAGAATGCGCTGGTTCTCGGCAGCCTCGCTGTCCCGTGTTTGGTATGAATCATGAAGGGGAACTCCACGCTGAATTTAATGAAAAAAACGGCGTGGGGGTTCCCCTCCAGGAGCATACCAGGCCCTTAGGTCTGGTATGGATTTTAAGGGGAACCCCTAAGCCGAAAAAATGGCGTGGGGGTCCCCCCGAAATCCATACCAGACCCTTAGGTCTGGTATGGATTTAAAGGGAAGCCCCCTAAGCCGAAAAAACGGCATGGGGTCCCCCCCAAAATCCATACCAGACCCTTATCCCAGCACGCAACCTGGCAGGCCGCAGGGGAAGAGGGGGGGACGACCTGCGGCCCCCCCCACCCCAAAGCACCCTGCCCCCATGTTGATGGGGACAAGGGCCTCTTCCCGACAACCCTGGCCGTTGGTTGTCGGGGTCTGCGGGTGGCGGGCTTTTTGGAATCCGGGAGCCCCCTTTTAATAAGGGGGCCCCCAGATCCCGGCCCCCCACCCTATGTGAATGAGTATGGGGTACATCGTACCCCTACCCATTCACCTGGTGGCAAAAAAAAGGTAATAAAAAACACAACACAGGTTTTTAAAGTAATTTATTAAGCAGCTCCGGGGGTCTTCCTGCCGGGCGCCCCGCTATCTTCTTCCAGCTCTTTTGCTAGCGGGGTCCCGGGCTTCCTCGCCGTCTTCTCGCTCGGACAGATCATTGCAGCGGTAGACAGCGAAGAGGCAACATCGGGCGAAGAGAAGAGGGAAGAAGGCGACGAAGAAGACCGGCCCCCGCTAGCAAAAGAGCTGGCAGAAGATAGCGGGGCGCCCGGCAGAAGGCAGAAAGAACCGGAGATCGTGGAGAAGACACCGGAGAGCGGGAGAAGAACCGGAGATCGTGGAGAAGGCACCGGAGAGCGGGAGAAGAACCGGAGATCGTGGAGAAGACGGCGAGGAAGCCCGGGACCCCTGCTAGCAAAAGAGCTGGCAGAAGATAGCGGGGCGCCAGGCAGAAAGACCCCCGAAGTCGGAAGAAGACAGCGAGGAAGCCCAGGACCCCCGCTAGCAAAAGAGCTGGCAGAAGATAGCGGGGCGCCCGGCAGAAAGACCCCCGAAGTCGGAAGAAGACCACCGGAGCTGCCCAATAAATTACTTTTCAAACCTGTGTTGTCTTTTTTATTGACTTATTTTGCCACCAGGTGAATGGGTAGGGGTACGATGTATCCCATACTCATTCACATAGGGTGGGGGGCAGGTATCTGGGGTCCCCCTTATTAAAGGGGGCTCCCGGATTCCGATAAGCCCCCCGCACGCAGACCCCGACAACCAACGGCCAGGGTTGTCGGGAAGAGGCCCTGTCATCATCAACATGGGGGCAGGGTGCTTTGGGGTGGGGGGGGCCGCAGGTGGCCCCCCCTGCCCCGAAGCACCAAACCCCCCATGTTGAGGGCACGCGGCCTGGTACGGTTCAGGAGGGAGGGGGCGCTCTCTCGTCCCCCCCTCTTCCCCTGTGGCCTGCCAGGTTGAGTGCTCGGATAAAGGGTCTGGTGTGTATTTTTAGGGGACCCCACGCTAATTTTTTTTGTTTTTGGCGCGGGGTTCCCCTTAAAATACATGCCAGACCTGAAGGGCCTGGTATGGATTCTGGGGGGACCCCCACGCCATTTTTTTTTCATTTTGGGGGGGTCCCCCTTGAATCCATACTAGACCCAAGGGCCTGGTATGGACCTGGGGGGGGACCCCACGCTGTTTTTTTTCTATTTTTTTTTTTTGAACCAGGATTTTTTTTTTTACATTTCCTTTAACAACCAGCTATAAACAGGTAAAACAAAAAATTGCCGAAAAATTGCAGTACTTGCGTTTTGGATGCGGGTCCATTGAATTCTATTACATCCAAAACACTGTTTTTGGCCTGGCAAAAAAAATCTGCAGTTGCGTTTAAAATCGTTTTTCACAAAGCCTAAAAATGCCTTCAGACGCCAAAGATTTCCATGTTTCAGACGCGGTACCAGCGTTTAGCCGCATTTTAGTTTAGAAGCGTTTTTAAAGGTGACCTATTTTTTTACATTGATAAACTCCAAATTTATGGCAAATGAGGAAAAACCATAAAATATTTATATATATATATATATATATATATATATATATATATATATGAAATTGCTTCCATTGCAAAAAATGAAAAATATATTTTAAAAAAAAATTATTGCTTCCATTGCACTGTGGACAATCCACAACTTGTGCCAGGTGACATGGCAAGTGGACAATCCACAACTTGTGGCAAGTGATGTGGCAAGTGACACGCTAAATACAACTACACTGCTGCTCTCAGTTGCTGATATCACTCTGGTCTCACAAAATAGCTAAAATCGTAAATAATACTGTTTTTGGAGCTTAGGGCGGCTCCTTATCATATACACGCAAATGTGGTAAAACACGGCATGCAAACGCCACAAAGCGCCCCTTTCTAAACGCCACTTTCAACCTTAGTTCTGAACACTTTGCACCAGCGTCCCGTCTACATGGGGCCTAAAAACGCCTATGCCATTTACAGCTCAGAAACGCCATGGTGGCCATGAGGCCATAGGCTAACATGGAGAGATGTTTTTAACCACTTAACGACCGCTCACTGTATATATACGTCGGCAGAATGGCACCGACAGGCACAATCACGTAGAGCATACGTGATTGCCTTTGTACAGTTGGGGGGTCCAATCGGACCCCCCTCCTATACAGTGAGCGGTGGCTAAGTGTCAGGGAGCGTTCTGGGATGAGGGGGCAGCCATTCGTTTCTGGCCACCCCCTCGCGATCGCTCCCGGCGAATGGAAATGCCCCCTCTGTCTGTGTCAGACAGAGGGAGCAGGAGGAAGTGATGTCATCTCTGGTGCGGCGCTCACATATACCGAGCGCCGTACAAGAGAAGATATCAGGTCAGTGCACACAACACTACACTGACACCAGGACACATAGGGACATAAATCGCCCCCCCAGGCCCCCCCAGACACCCCAGATCACCCCCCAGATCACCCCCCCAGCCCCCAGTCACAGTGTCACTGATTGCAGTGACCATTTATTTAGTGATCACTGCAATCAGTGACATTTGTGACTGTAAAAGTGTCACCAAAGTTTAGTTTTGGGTCCAGTGTAGCCCCCTAACCCCCCCTAATAAAGGTTTAACCCCCTGATCACCCCCCAGATAACCCTTTCACCGCCTATCACCACTGTCGCTTAGCGATCATTTTTCTGATCGCTGTCTTAGCGTCAGTGATGCCGATCGGCAGCCAGTAATTTTTTTTAGGTTCGCCGCAGGTTTTTATAGCGTCAGGTACCCCAATATATTATCTAATAAAGGTTAAACCCCTTGATCGCCCCCCAGGTAACCCTTTCACCCCCTATCACCACTGTCACTAAGCGATCGTTTTTCTAAACGCTGTCTTAGTGTCTGTGATGCAGATCGGTAGCCGGTAATTTTTTTTAGGTTCGCCGCAGGTTTTTATAGCGTCAGGTACCCCAATATATTATCTAATAAAGGTTTAACCCCCTTGATCGCCCCCCAGGTAACCCTTTCACCCCCTATCACCACTGTCGCTAAGCAATTGTTTTTCTAAACGCTGTCTTAGTGTCGGTGATGCAGATCGTAGCCAGTAATTTTTTTTAGGTTCGCCGCAGGTTTTTATAGCGTCAGGTACCCCAATATATTATCTAATAAAGGTTTAACCCCCTTGATCGCCCCCCAGGTAACCCTTTCACCCCCTATCACCACTGTCACTAAGCGATCGTTTTTCTAAACGCTGTCTTAGTGTCTGTGATGCAGATCGGTAGCCGGTAATTTTTTTTAGGTTCGCCGCAGGTTTTTATAGCGTCAGGTACCCCAATATATTATCTAATAAAGGTTTAACCCCCTTGATTGCCCCCCAGGTAACCCTTTCACCCCCTATCACCACTGTCGCTAAGCAATTGTTTTTCTAAACGCTGTCTTAGTGTTGGTGATGCAGATCGTAGCCAGTAATTTTTTTTAGGTTCGCCGCATGTTTTTATAGCGTCAGGTACCCCAATATATTATCTAATAAAGGTTTAACCCCCTTGATCGCCCCCCCAGGTAACCCTTTCACCCCCATCACCACTGTCGCTAAGCAATCGTTTTTCTAAACGCTGTCTTAGTGTCGGTGATGCAGATCGGTAGCTGGTAATTTTTTTTAGGTTCGCCGCAGGTTTTTATAGCGTCAGGTACCCCCATATATTATCTAATAAAGGTTTTAACCCCCTGATTGCCCCTAGTTAACCCTTTCACCAGTGATCACCATATAAGTGTTACGGGTGACGCTGGTTAGTTAGTTTGCTTTTTATAGTGTCAGGGCACCCGCCGTGTATATAACCCAATAAAGGTTTAACCCCCTGATCGCCCGGCGGGTGATATCAATTAGGTTTTAGCGTCAGAGAGGGTCTGCGTCACACCCCAGGCAGCGTCAGGTTAGTGCCAGTAACGCTAACACTCACGCGTGAAGCATACACCCCCCTTAGTGGTATAGTATCTGAACAGATCAATATCTGATCTGATCAGATCTATACTAGCGTCCCCAGCAGTTTAGGGTTCCCAAAAACGCAGTGTTAGCGGGATCAGCCCAGATACCTGCTGGCACCTGCGTTTTGCCCCTCCGTCCAGCCCAGGCCACCCAAGTGCAGTATCGATCGATCACTGTCACTTACAAAACAAAAACACACATAACTGCAGCGTTCGCAGAGACAGGCCTGATCCCTGCGATTCCAGTGCTGTAGGAGGTGATTTCACCACCACAGTTAAAAAAAAAAAGCAAATATGCCGAAGCATTGGGGCAGCAGGGGCGGAGGAGCGATTTTGCTCCTAATGCCGCGTACATACGGTCGAAATTCCGACGGAGGCTTGCCCGTGGAAAAGTCCGACCATGTGTGTGCGGCATAACTTTTTTGCGGGAGGATGCCCCCATGCTTCGGCATATATAAATGGTGCGTGTATGCCCATCATTGGAAGTGGGTGGATAAAGGGCGGTATTCTAATGGTGGGCATACCCACCGATCAATCTCTTTTTTCATTCAGCCAACTGGCTGCATGAAATAAAAAGATTACAATACATGTCCAACAAGGACCAGCAACGTACTGGTATGTTGCTGGACTTTGAATGTTTATACCAGAATGATGCCTGCGGGTTTAGGTATCATCTTGGTATCATTCTTTTCAGCCTGCGGCCGGCTTTCATGTAAAAGCAATCCTAGCGGCTAATTAGCCTCTGGACTGCTTTTACAAGCAGTGGGAGGGAATGCCCCCCCGGATATAAAAAGCGCCATTGGGAAAGTGGGAAAGCATTTTATCACACCGATCTTGGTGTGGTCAGATGCTTTGAGGGCAGAGGAAAAATCTAGGGTCTAGAAGACCCCAGTTTTTTCAAAAAAAAGAGTACCTGTCACTACCTATTGCTATCATAGGGGATATTTACATTCCCTGAGATAACAATAAAAATGATAAAAAAAAAATACTTGGAAGGAACAATTTAAAAATAAAATAAAAAAGCAAAATTAATAATAAAAAAAAAAAAGAAAAAAAAGCACCCCTGTCCTGCCCTGCTCTTGCCCAATGGCGAACGCAAGCGTCGGTCTGGCGTCATATGTAAACAGCAATTGCACCATGCATGTGAGGTATCACCGCGAAGGTCAGATCGAGGGCAATCATTTTAGCAGTAGACCTCCTCTGTAAATCTACTGGGGTAACCTGTAAAGGCTTTTAAAGGCTTTTAAAAATGTATGTAGTTTGTCGCCAATGCGCGTTTGTGCGAAATTTTAAAGCATGTCGTGTTTGGAATCTATGTACTCGGCCTAAGATCATCTTTTTTATTTCATCAAACATTTGGGCAATATAGTGTGTTTTAGTGCATTAAAATTAAAAAAGTGTATTTTTTAACCCAAAAAATGCGTTTGAAAAATCGCTGCGCAAATACTGTGTAGAAAAAAAAATGCAACACCCACCATTTTAATCTGTAGGGCCTTTGCTTTAAAAATATATATAATGTTTGGGGGTTCAACATAATTTTCTTGCAAAAAAAAAATGTTTTCATGTAAACAAAAAGTGTCAAAAAGGGCTTTGTCTTCAAGTGGTTAGAAGAGTGGATGTAAGCTTCCTAATGTTGTGTATAAAATGCCAGAACAGTTCAAAACCCCCCCAAATGACCCCATTTTGGAAAGTAGACACCCCAAGCTATATACTGAGAGGCATGTCGAGTCCATGGAATATTTTATATGTTGACACAAGTTGCGGAAAAACGAATTTTTATTTTTATTTTTTTGCACAAAGTTGTCACTAAATGATATATTGCTCAAACATGCCATGGGCATATGTGGAATTACACCCCAAAATACATTCTGTTGCTTCTCCTGAGTACGGGGATACCACATGTGTGAGACTTTTTGGGAGCCTAGCCACGTACGGGACCCCAAAAACCAAGCACCGCCTTCAGGCTTTCTAAGGGTGTAAATTTTTGATTTCACTTCTCACTGCCTATCACAGTTTCGGAGGCCATGGAATGCCCAGATAGCACAAAACCCCCCCAAATGACCCCATTTTGGAAAGTAGACACCCCAAGCTATTTGCTGAGAGGTATTGTGAGTATTTTGCAGATCTCGCTTTTTGTCACAAAGTTTTGAAAATTGAAAAAAATATATATATATATATATATTTTCTTTCTTCATTTTCAAAAACAAATGAGAGCTGTAAAATACTCGCCATTCCTCTCAGCAAATAGCTTGGGGTGTCTATATTCCAAAATGGGGTCATTTGGGGGGGTTTTGTGCGATTTTGGCATTTTATGGCCTTCGAAACTGTGATAGGTAGTGAGGAGTGAAATCAAAAATTTGTGCCTAGAAATCCTGAAGGCGGTGCTTGGTTTTCGGGGTCCCGTACGCGGCTAGGCTCCTAAAAAGTCCCACACATGTGGTATCCCCGTACTCAGGAGAAGCAGAAAAATGTATTTTGGGGTGTAATTCCACATATAACCATGGCATGTGTGAGCAATATATCATTTAGTGACAACTTTTTGTAATTTTTTTTTTTTTTTTTTGTCATTATTCAATCACTTGGGACCAAAAAAAATATATTCAATGGGCTCAACAGGCCTCTCAGCAATTTCCTTGGGGTGTCTACTTTCTAAAATGGGGTCATTTGGGGGGGTTTTGTGCTATTTTGGCATTTTATGGCCTTCGAAACTGTGATAGGTAGTGAGGAGTGAAATCAAAAATTTGCGCCCTTAGAAATCCTGAAGGCGCTGCTTGGTTTCCGGGGTCCCGTACGCGGATAGGCTCCCAAAAAGTCCCACACATGTGGTATCCCCGTACTCAGGAGAAGCAGCAAAATGTATTTTGGGGTGAAATTCCACATATAACCATGGCATGTGTGAGCAATATGTCATTTAGTGACAACTTTTTGTAATTTTTTTTTTTTTTTTAGTCATTATTCAATCACTTGGGACAAAAAAATAAAAAATTCAATGGGCTCAACATGCCTCTCAGCAATTTCCTTGGGGTGTCTACTTTCCAAAATGGGGTCATTTGGGGGGGGTTTTGTACTGCCCTGTCATTTTAGCACCTCAAGAAATGAGATAGGCAGTCATAAATTTAAAGCTGTGTAAATTTCAGAAAATGTACCCTAGTTTGTAAACTCTATAACTTTTGCGCAAACCAATAAATATACGCTTATTGACATTTTTTTTACTAAAAACATGTGGCTGAATACATTTTGGCCTAAATGTATGACTACAATTGAGTTTATTCGATTTTTCTTATAACAAAAAGTAGAAAATATCATTTTTTTTCAAAATTTTCGGTCTTTTTCCGTTTATATCGCAAAAAATAAAAATCGCAGAGGCAATCAAATACCATTAAAAGAAAGCTCTATTTGTGGGAAGAAAAGGACGCAAATTTCGTTTGGGTACAACATTGCATGTCCGCACAATTTACAGTTAAAGCAGCGCAGTGCAAAATTCTGAATTCACCTCTGGTCCTCTAGCTACCAAATGGTCCGGGGCTTAAGTGGTTAAGCTGCAAAAAACGCTCAAACAAGCGGCTTGAAAAACGTCCGTGTGCATGTAGCCTTATATTAACCACTTGCGCACTGCCCAGACCAAGTTTCACATTTCAGCGCTGATGCACTTTCAATGACAATTGCGCGCTCATACAACACTGTAACCCAATGAAAATTTATTATTTCTTGGCACACAAATAGAGCTTGCTTTTGGTGCTATTTGATCACCTTTGTGTTTGTTTTTGTTTTTTTTCTATAAATACAAAAATAAATGGATATTTTAACCACTTCAGCACTGGGCCTATTCTGGCACTTCTCTCCTTCATGTAAAAATCATAAATTTATGGATATAAAATTACTTCAAAACACCAAACATTATATATGTTTTTGGAGCAGACACCCTAGGGAATAAGATGGCGGTCATTGCAAATTTTTATCTCGCTCGGTATTTGCGCAATAAATTTTCAAACGCCTTTTTTTGCTAAAAATATTACAAAACAGTAAAGTTAGGCCAATTTTTTGGTATAATGTGAAAGATGTTGTTATGGTGAGTAAATAGATACCTAACACGTCACGCTTTAAAATTGCGCACACTCATGGAATGACACCAAACTTCAGTAATTAAAAATCTCCCTAGGCAATGCTTTAAATTTTTTTACACATTACCATTTTGGCATTACAGAGGAGGTCTAGTGCTAGAATTGTTGCACTCGTTCTAACGCACGCAGCAATAACTCACATGTGTGGTTTGAACGACGTTTACATATGTGGGCGGGACTTACGTGTGTGTTTGCTTCTGAGCGCGAGCTACCGGGGACATGGGCGTTTTTTGTTGTTTTTTTGTTTTTGTTTTTTTACTTTTTTGTATTTCTTACTCTTTTTTTTTTTTTTTGGATCACTTTTATTCCTATTACAAGGAATGTAAACTTACCTTGTAATAGGAATGTGTGTGACAGGTCCTCTTTATGGAGAGATGCGGGGTCAATAAGACCCCACATCTCTCCTCCAGGCTGGAATGCATGATATTGGTCAAAAAAAATCACCAATCTCATGCTGACAGCTGAGATCACGGCTTGGTTAACATACAGGAAAACGGCGTGATGTCATAACGTCGCGCCTGGGCCTCCGACGGTCATAGAGATGACTGGTGACCATCTGGTCACCAGTCATCTCCAAATCGTTCTCCGAGCCCAAGATGGTACGGGAGAGCCCGGAGAAGCATCATTCAGATGTCACATCACAAAGCCAAGGATGTCATTTGACGGTGGGCGGTAGGAAACTGGTTAATATTTTTAAAAAAGGTAATTTTTCTTCTTCATTGATGTACACTGATGAGACTGCACCTCAAGGATTGGGAAATACATTGATCATTTTCCCCAACCTCTAAGGACACCATCAAGTTACTTGAGAGTGTTCAGTATCACGACGACATCATCCTGGTCACTGCTGATGTGTCTGCATTATATACATGCATTTCACATCAGTTAGGTCTGGCTGTTGAGTCTTTTCTTACTAGAATTTCCTCGCTTTCCTTTATCCAAAATAATTATATTATGGAATTATTAGATTTTGCCACAAGGCACAACTACTTTTGGTTCCAGGAAACCTTTTTTTCACAGATTAAGGGTGTAGCAATGGGGGCCAAATATGCCCCCAGCCTTGCTAATTTATTTATGGCCCAATGGGAGGAGGATGTCGTCTATGCCCTTGACAGGCCCGAATTGGCCCTGTGGGCTAGATATATAGACGACATCCTCCTCCTATGGAGGGGCAGCAGGGAGTCTTTGGACACCGTCCTCGAGGTGACCGAGTCAATACCACTTACGATGGGACGTCCAGGGGGATTGACTGGGTCTTTGTGCACTTTAGGCAAATAGTATATAACAGGAATTCTGGGCGCCAAAGGAACCAAGAACTCCTGTTCTTTTTTTAAGGATATTGAGGGAATAGCCCTCATTGACGATTTCGATCAAGGCTTTTTTGTACTTAAGGGTGGGATCACCTGGCAGAGGGCTGTAGGTAGCTCTATCCTCCAGGAGTCTGTTCATCTCCTAGACATAGCTTTCCTTGTCCAATACCACTATCCCACCCCCCTTATCCGTGGGGCGGATGATGAGATTCTTGTTAAGGCAAAGAGTTTTCAATCCTGCCTGAATTGCTGTATCCTGATAAGTTTTTAGCAGGTAATTTATCAAGGTCATTCAGTACAAGAGTCCGAAAGACATTGATAGAAGGAACTGAATTAACAGGGGGATTGAACAGGGAAGGATTGGACAGTCCTGAATGAATATTGGTAGTCTGGCCATCAGTCTGGGACAATTCCATAGCCCCTGATTGCGTGAGAGAACTCTGACCGCTGGTCTGGGCACCAGCTGAGGGTAGAGCTAAAAAGTTTCTCTGAATATTAAGCTTCCTTATGTACTTTTGGATATCAATAAAAGTGGAAAATGTATTTAATTTCCTTGGGGGGACAAATTTTAAACCTTTATTTAAAACTAGTTGCTCTTGGGTGGTAAGAACAACAGAACTTAAATTAAAAATACCTGCACCTATTTGACTCTTTGTCTTTTTGCGCTGGATGCGCCGCCCCCCCCTCTGGAGCCTCATTTGTTCTTGGGCTTTTGGGGGTATGAAACGTGGCTTTGTGAAAACCCTGATGCTGGGAAGGACCAGGATAACTATAGTTATAGTTATAAGGTGGTCTGGAGTGTGACTCATCATTCCAATTGGTGTGTGAATATGTATCGTAATAAGGGTCATAAGAACCTTCACCCTGTAATGGGGCATAACGATTCTGGGTACATATCGGAATACCCTGCATATATCCACCACCATTGGGACCTGATCTGTCATCTCTCCATGTCATAGGGAGTCTCCCTGATTGATCAGCGGGATGGATGTTACCCCTATCACCATAACTTTGACCCCTACGCCGTTGGGGATAACCTCTCCCTCTCAGGATGGAAGGGAGCCTGCAACGACTATTGTCACCATGGAAGGCGGTATTGGAATGTTTACCATTCCGAGGTGTCTGATTACCTCCCCTGTTAGCCTGGGGTCTCCGGGGGGGGGGTTCATAAGTTAATCTCCTGTCTAAAGTGTGGGACCCATGGCTTTGTTACCTCACAAATGACCCCAAGATGTTTGCAGCTTAACCTAAAGAGTTAGGTTGGGGTGTCCGGGTGCTGAATCGGGGCTCCTTCCCCCCCTCCCCCCATTCCCCCTTCTCAACTGTTCTTTCCTCGCTCTGTCTCCTCCCTTCTATTCTTTTGTCTCTGTTCTCTTTTTTTATTTGTTTATTTTTGGAGTCGGATCCAGACCTTAGAGGTTTGTACGGCTCCCTGTTTTCTAAGCTCCTAAGGGATCATTGTCAGTCTGATCTGACCTCTGAGCTGCCCGCACGGTCAGTGGAGTTGCGCCCCCCCGATAGGCGGATGGGGGGATGGCTCTTCTGGGCGGGCGGTTCAGATGATAGGATCTGGGATGTGAAGAGGGGCCAACAGCTCTGCGGAGCATTGGATTTATGTGAGCTATTAAGTGGTGTTATTTTACTATGGCATGGACCCCTACACGCAGAGATCTTCACTGTGTTACCCCGAATGTTGATTGTGACTGTACAATGTTATGTTGCGACTTATATACATTTTGTATGACAAAACTTGAATAAACATATTGAAACATTATATATATATATATATATATATATATATATATATATATATATATATATACACACATACAAACGCGCATATATATATATATATATATATATATATTTATATAATGTGTGTGAGATAAAAGAATATATATTAAATATATATATATATATATATATATATATATATATATATATTTATGGTTGAAGCCCTATATCCGATACAGATATGAATAAGATAGATAGACTTAACATAAGACTTACAACATGAAATGGACCTGAAGTGTGCCCTGATCTGATGGACGGTATGCCAAAATAAGGGGGCATACCCAAGATTAGAATGAATATTTTGTGGAGAGAAATTAATTTTTAGAAATGCCCTAAAAAAGGGAATGGGAGGGTGGGTATCACTCAAAGGAAACCAACGAAGACTGCAGGTGAGTGGGATGGTTAAATAGCCCCCCGGGCTCCTCCCATAAATTCAGGCCAGCATACTGGCCTTCTAACTTATGGTTGAAGCCCTATATCCGATACAGATATGAATAAGATAGATAGACTTAACATAAGACTTACAACATGAAATGGACCTGAAGTGTGCCCTGATCTGATGGACGGTATGTCAAAATAAGGGGGCAAAAACATTCAGGTAGGGATGTAGTTTTATTGGTTTTAGCTTTGTTCATTGAGCAAGTTTGGTGAATGCTTGTGCCATTTCCACCTGAGGATTGGAGGATGTGCTGGACGAAGCAGGCAGACTTCCACCTGTCAAGTCTCTTAATAGTCGTGATCTGGGACCCCACACCGGGATGTGGCCGAGGCCGCTCCAATACGATAAGAGCGACTGGAGCACTGACTGGGGTTGAGGTGTGGTAGCGTGGAAGAGTGAGTGAGTGAGTGAGTGTGAAGGTGACAGGACCCAAATTGACCTAACCGCCCCACCGTTGATCCAGAGGAAGGCGAAAACCCCAGCCGAGCCTAGGCCAATTGCTACAGCAGGGGAGAAAATTCCTTCCTGATCCCCCGAGAGGCGACCGGGTGAACCCTGGATCAACTTCCTATGGTTGGTTGTGCCCCGATGAATTCTCATGTGTTTGATGAACTGGCAGGCACTCAAGGGTTTGATCGGGAAAGGTAGTAGGGGACAAGAGTTTGACTGTTCAGGTAGGAGTGACAGAAGGCGATCGAGTAAGGTTACTGCACACCAGAGATTGTTTGTTTTTAGAGTTAAATGTCTAACCCGGTGCCTGATCGCTGGGTTTTGGATAGTGCCAGGTGGAGGATGAAACGATCTTGGTAGCGAGCCAAGTGAGGTCTACGTAGAACTTGGCCGGCGGGGTAGCTGCGGGTGAACTCGCTAGGCCGCAAGAACCCGTGGTAGGCCGAGTCGAAGGCTGCTTGAATGACCAGGCTGGGGAGAAGGCCAAATGGGGAACTAGCGAGGGTAGTGGACATTAACTGGTGCTGAGGGCATAGTTGTACGGGCCTGCGTAGGAAGGACATGACTTGGACTTGCCTTTACTAATAATATCAGCCGTGGCCTGGTTGTCGGTGGTGAAGGCCACGGTTTGTCCTGTCCAGATATGACCCCCAGAGCTGAGTGGCTGCCACGATCTGGTATTGTTCGAACAGGGAGGAAGTCCAGGTAAACCCTGGGATTAGGAGCGTCTCTGGAAGCCATGGTCCTGCAAACCAATAGTGGCCAAAAATTGCAGCGAAGCCTGTGGAGGCTGCGGCATCTGTCACTACCAGCGTGATGGGGGCGATATTGATGGTATACTTTGATACTGTTTCACGTAGTAAGGAACTCCTCCCATAATGACAGGTCCGCTACTGCCGCGGTGTCTAAGTTAAGGATATGAAGTTAAGGATCTGATCGGGGTCCTGTGTCTGGGAGAGGAAGACCAGGAGGCGTGATACAAAAAGATCGACCCTCGGGAATGATCCTTGCTGCAAATTGAGCATTCCCGGGAGAGACTGAAGCTGCTCCTTAGTACACCCCCGTGTACGGGTGAAGTCTTGGAGAACTGACCTGACGCGGGTCGGCTTTAGGGATGACAAACGTAGTGAAAGCTAGTTTGAGTGTTTAGCACGACAGAGAATAGGTGAGCAGCCAAGTTGTTACTGGAGATGAGTGACCGATTCGAGTCGGAATGCTTGCAGCAACTGCAATTAAGCCACTTTATTGGAAAAATGAAAACAAAGTTAGCGGAAATTTTGAGTATGTAGGAACGACCGTGCGCAACATTGTACATGCAGATGGAGTGAGATGTAAAGGTTTATGCTTGATAACGGATGTAAGGCCAGGGATCTGAATTGTAAGTACCACTTTATTGGTATCACTGATGCGAATAGTTTGAATCGGGCTGAGGTGTGAGCACCGGTGGGGTTTGGTTTGTAAAGGATCTTAAACGTTGAGCCGGTGCTGGGACTGGACTCGGATCAGTCGGTGAAGTTTGTATTGCCGAGGATCCGAATCGTTGCGCCGATGATGCGACTAGATTTGGAACGGCTGTAGATGTAAGGTGATGAGGGAGCTCATGTTCCGGATCCGCGTCGTTGCACTGATGATATGACTAGACTCAGATCGGCTGATGGTGTTAGTGGTTGAAGGGGTTTGTGATTGCTGAGGATCCGAATCATAGGGCCGACGTTGCGACTAGATTCAGATCGGCTGTTGGTAAGTGCTTGGTACACATACTTTTTTTTTTTTTTTTTTTTATAGTTTTTCTTTTTTTTTTATAGGTTTTTTTTTTTTTTTTTGGGAAAATCACGTCCAACCTGGTGCAGGGTGGACCTACTTGACTGACCTGGAGGAGAAATGACAGGTGGTGAGGGGTTTGACTAGCTGATTTGAACACGACAGACTGCATCTGTTGTTTCATACACGCTGTTACACTCGGCACTGGTTTAGTGCCTTTTACATGTAAGTGCATTTATTTTTATTAAATATCCTTTTATATGCGGAGAACACTATGGTCTGCCTGTCTTTTATATATATATTTATATACACACCTCATTGGAGTCATTTGTGATCCGGTCCATCTGCTGTTGTCATCCAACTATCCCGGAGCTGCAATACATGCCTGAGACGTATATACCCATATGGGAAGGTATCTGTGACTCTCTATAACCAAAGGGTCCACTTTGGGAGGTGAGCGGCCATTCTTATTACTGGTGGAGGTCTCTCACTGTGTTCACATCATCTGCATGTTTCCGATTCTATAAATCACTCTAGAAGATCACTGGGATTGTCTTTTGATCTATGGACTTGTTCAGTGCTGCACTGCCTTTTTATATAGGTGAGCGGATCGGATGGTGGAGCATGTCGGAGAAATTAGTGACAAAAATGTCCCATGACAGAGGCATGAATCGGTGCGCCGCAGGTGCGACTGACAACGACCAGGCTCTGAAGCATGTACTGAATTGAGGCCAACTACAACTGGGGCACGCTTAAGACGAGCCTGCACACGAGAATGCAAGTGGGTTCGAATCAGATGCGTGACAGTGAAACAAGTGACAGAAATTTCCCATGACAGACACGAATCGGTGCTGCGCTGTGCGAGGAACAGCAAGTGATCTCTGGAGCATGTACTGAAATGGGGCCAACAGCGACTGGGGCACGCTTGAGATGAAGCTGCACCTAAGGATGGGCGTGGACTCGAATCAGATGTGTTACAGTGGAACGAGTGACAAAAATGTCCCATGACAGAGGCATGAATCGGTGCGCCGCAGGTGCGACTGACAACGACCGGGCTCTGAAGCATGTACTGAATTGAGGCCAACTACAACTGGGGCACGCTTAAGACGAGCCTGCACACGAGAATGCAAGTGGGTTTGAATCAGATGCGTGACAGTGAAACGAGTGACAGAAATTTCCCATGACAGACACGAATCGGTGCTGCGCTGTGCGAGGAACAGCAAGCGAACTCTGGAGCATGTACTGAAATGGGGCCAACAGCGACTGGGGCACGCTTGAGACGAAGCTGCACCTAAGGATGGGCGTAGATTCGAATCAGATGTGTTACAGTGGAACGAGTGACAAAAATGTCCCATGACAGAGGCATGAATCGGTGCGCCGCAGGTGCGACTGACAACGACCGGGCTCTGGAGCATGTACTGAAATGAGGCCAACAACAACTGGGGCACGCTTAAGATAAGTCTGCACACGAAAATGCACGTGGATTCAAATCAGATGCGCGATAGTGAAATGAGTGACAGAAACTTCCCATGACAGAGACTTGAATCGGTGCGGCGCTGTGCGTTTAACAGCAAGCGAACTCTGGAGCATGTACTGAAATGGGGCCAACAACGACTGGGGCACGCTTGAGACGAAGCTGCACCCAAGGATGCACGTGGATTAAAATCAGATGTGTTACAGTGCAATGAGTGACAAAAATGTCCCATGACAGAGGCATGAATCGGTGCGCCGCAGATGCGACTGACAACGACGAGGCTCTGGGGCATGTACTGAGATGAGGCCAGCAATTGGGGCACGCTTGGCGAACCTGCACACGAAAATGCGCGTGGATTCAAATCAGATGCGTGGCTGTGACATGAGTGACAGAAATTTTCCATGACAGAGGCATGAATCGTGCTGCGCTGTGCGACTATCAGCAAGCAAACTCTGGAGCATGTACTGAAATGAGGCCAGCAACTGGGACATGTATGGGACAAACCTGCACATAAGAATGCGCGTGGATTCAACTCAGATGCGTGATGGTGACGTGAATGACAGAATTCTCCCATGATCTAGGCATGAGACGGTGCGCCGCATGTGCGGCTGACAACGAGCAAACTCTGGAGCATGTACTAAAATGAGTCCAGCAACTAGGGCCCGCCGGGACGAATCGGTGCATTGTGGATGCGACTTGGATTCATATCAGAATGATGCAGAGGAAATCAGTATCCATGCAAGACAAATCAGTAGCTATGTGCAGGGTTTCATGAGGAGAGAGAAGGGTGTGCGAGATGAGACAAGTGAAATTACTATCAGTGGAATGAGATGACAAACTAGCGGGGACGAACCAGTGAGTCCCTGATGCGACTAGATTCGACCGGAGGGTAATGCAAAGTAAAATAACTGTAATGATAGACAGTGCATTCTAAGTGACATAAGCCTACTACTTGGCGTGAAACGACAAGAAAGAGAGAGGAAAAAAAAAAAAAAGCACAAAACTAAACTGATAAACAGCTCTGCGTTTGTGTTCACGAATTGCACGACAAGACTGTGGTCTAGCACGAGGCTGAAATAAGGCCGCATATGGAGACTTGACTAATGACTCGCAACGGCGGGGTTTTGATGACATGGTTTATCTGGCAAACAGTGCGTTAAGCAAAGAAATTGCACGAATCCTACCTGTGACAGTTTGAAAACTTGATGTACGAAAAGCATGGTGGGTGTCCAAGACATCCAAAAAGTGTGGTGTTGCGCCATGCATGACGCACAAAAAATTACTTTGGTTTGGTAAACGAGTGAGAGGAAAAAACGTGACAAACAATACGCAAGTTCCGCTGCGAGAACTAAAACACACGGCATGAAGGCAAACAACAAATGGCAACGATGGAAAGTATGCAACGTATGTGACCCGAATCAGTTCGTAAATATACGAAAGGAATCCGATACGAATCGATAGTGAGGAGTATAGAATTAATGTAATGCAAATTGGTTGTATAGTGTATGCCGCCCTTTACTCTAAAACTGAACACCAATCAATCACCCCTCCCCCAGGCTAACCAGTGCAGAGAGGCAGCAGGTGGGACTAATTAGAGTCTCCCTTTTTTTTCTTTTTTTTTTTCTCCTCTTCCCCCCCCAACTGGAAGAGACGTCAACCTTATGGACAGTGAATCTTTACGTCCAGTGAAACCTACGCCGAGTGATATCGGACAATGACCGAAAGCGACTCGGAGGTTTGGATTTATAAATGAATCGTATGTATGGGACAGACAATAACTCAGAAGCAGACTTTTAAAGAAAGGAATGCAGGACAGGAAGCATTACTAATTGCAAGATTGTACCTGACGCAAAAGATTCGAAAAGTACCTGCGATAGTGAGCGGGAACCGCCGACGAAGACCACGAATGAAGACGCCGAAATGCCCTGAGATCGAAACGCCAGGACTCACAAACATGAGGTGAGCTGGTAAGAGTCGGCCCAGTGAGATCCATTATCACTCACAGGAAACCAACGAAGACTGCAGGTGAGTGGGCTGGTTAAATAGCCCCCCGGGCTCCTCCCATAAATTCAGGCCAGCATACTGGCCTTCTAACATATATATATATATATATATATATATATATATATATATATAATATATGTGTGTGTGTGTGTAATATATATATATATATATATATATATATATATATATATATATATATATATATATATGTAGCGGGGTCTCCTTTAGGGCCCCAGGACTACGTTACCCAGAACCCCGTTCAACACCCAGGGTGCATTTAGCCACCGCAGAGACTCATGGGAGGGGCTATATAAGAAGAGGGCGAGGCTGAGCTTGGCCTCTTTGGACACCGCGCTGCAATCAACAGGTCTTCCTGTGCGGATCTGCTGCAGTGCAGGGCCTTGCACAACTTCCAGAGAGCCTTCCACCCCACTGCGGAGCTTGGGTGGCACCTGACTTTGTCGAGTTTGGACATCAGTTGGACCGGAGACCTGGTCGTTGCGGATACTGTGTGCGGAGACACAGTAGGTGGAAGTCCCGGACTGGGATCGCGTCCGGAGTGGTGAGCGAGCACCTGCTCATTCATATAGACTGTACTTTGATTCGGCCTAGAGACTGCCTTGGCCCTCCGGGTTCTATTTTACTGTCCCACAGGAGACTAGTGGTGGAACTGAGTTGAGTAGTCTCCTGTGAGGGGTTTATTCTTCTTTTTATTTTCCTACCCTTTGGATTACAAATTACCATTCCTGTTGTGCACCACCAGTCAAGTTGCATGCAAAGAAATTGTTCTTCTAGAGACTGAGTTTAGATCTGGGTCAGGCCTGATCCGTAGTTAGAACTTTGGTTGCTGCGCCATAAGGGCGCATAGTTAGAGATAGCTGTACTTGGCGGGTAACCGCCTGCATTATATTTTCTGCTGCAGGGCTCTGCAGACATATATGTGTTATGTGTTAACCTTATGCCTTTTACCCAAAGTAAAGAAACGTTATAATTTATCTGTTGCTATCAGTGTGTTGTCTTTATGCAAAGAGGTTACCCTTGCAATACAAACAGATTATGTGCATAAACTGTTAGATTGTGATAAGAGAACAATCCCTAGACTAGCTGTGCCAGAGTGGGTCGAGTAGATTGCCGGGGGTTGGCAGTGCTGTACACAGGGCCCGAAACTAATCCAGCGGCTCTCTTAACTGGGGGTAGCGCTACATCATATATATATATATATATATATATATATATATATATATACATACATACACACACACACAACGGCGGAACATGTGAAATACAAGCAAAAGGACTCCATAGTGTAACCCGTATTTATTTATAAAAAGGCAATAAAAATAATGTAAAAAACGTATGTGGCCTAGGTGGCCTCTTACATTAAAAAGTGCCCATCCCGGCACTGGGGCTGCAGGCAAACAATAGGGAGCTCACAGCTCATGGACTCCTAGAAACGGCGGTCACGTGGTATACACACGCAGCGCTCCATCCTGGGTCCCTGACTTCAGCGAACGGTGGCTTCGGTGCACGCCGTTTCTAGGAGTCCATGAGCTGTGAGCTCCTTATTGTTTGCCTGCAGCCCCAGTGCCGGGATGGGCACTTTTTAATGTAAGAGGCCACCTAGGCCACATACGTTTTTTACATTATTTTTATTGCCTTTTTATAAATAAATACGGGTTACACTATGGAGTCCTTTTGCTTGTATTTCACATGTTCCGCCTAATTAACCGAGGGAGGAGTTTCCAACATTTCTCTACCAGCATTGTCCATATGTGTGCAGGCACAATCCTGCTCAAGCTGTTAAAGACCTTCTTTTTAACTAAAGAGGTCCACATCCTTTGGTAAGCGCAATCTATTATTTGTGCACTTCGGGTGTTAGCTTCATATGAAGATTTGGTGAAGGATTAACTCTTTTGCACTACTTTGAAGAAAACAATCACAATATATCATGAACATTATTTGTTGAAGATTTGTTCTAGCTTCACATGAAGATTTGGTGAAGGATTAACTCTTTGCACTATTCTGAAGAAATTAACTTCAATATATTATGAACATTATTTGTTGAAATAATTTTTCACTTTTTGGATTTGTTATACATTTGATTTTTCATTAACTTAATCTATGAGATTTTTCTATAATTGAGTGTTATAGATTTCTTTGATTGTTGTGGGTTTGACAGCACGTTATTATTACGATTGGGACTAATCGATTTATATATGGTGACTTTCAATTCACCTTTTTGTATATAGGCATCACAGGATTGTGTTGGTGTTTATATTTAAGAATTATTCACACAATAATTTATTAGATAAGTTATCACTTATTAATTAAGTTTAAGAGTATTTGAGCGCCCCCTTTTTCATATATATACACTCATTCAGATAGGAGCATAAGACTCCATCCGCAGGGGAGCAGCCGTTATATATAATTTGTATATTTATTTATATATAACCTTTTTTCACATGATTTTGTATATATTAATTGGCGCTGAATCACAGCAATAGAAACACTCCTCTACAAGCCTTGTCGGTATTCCTGTGCGCACCACGTGGTTTCCGGCGCAACGTCGTTTCAGTACGACCCATCAGCAGCGCGGCACAATTTGAAGCACTCTCGTCCTGGGATTCAGCGCCGTACGCACGCCTGGCTTGGCCACCACAGGTAGGCTCCACTTCTCGTCCTATTGTATAGATGCCATGTCGGAGATTTTGCTCAAACCAGCAAAATCTCCCCTTAGACCCCTGCACAGCCGGTCGTTCTTGTGCCAGTGTTCACCCGGCGCCACAATCCCACTCACGGCCGCACCTCGGGCATCCGGTACTTACTACCGTTGCACCCACACCGCCCCCCCTCACCCCATTGTTGTTACCTTCGTTCCCTCAGACGCCGCATCAGGTCCGAGTCCAGGCTGCATCCGTGCACCCACTCGCACCAGCGCGCCCCACTTCCCTTGCACCACAGTGCACCAGCAATCCCACTTTTTACAGTCTGTGTCAAAGTAAGGATCAGCTGCTCAGTGCTATACTGCCAAATCCCTCTAATTCCCTAGTGCTCTGAGGTACAGCAGCAGTTGCAATGAAGCCACCATTGATTAATTTATTACATTTAAATTGACTATAGCCGCTTTTTTTTTCTCTCTTCTCGTTTTGTTTATTTGTTTTGTTTGCATAGAATTGTTAGTAAAAAAAAAAAAAACATAATATAGTCAAACACCTCACTGTCATTAAATGCATAAACACCTGTTAAAAAAAAAAAGAAAAGAAAAGAGGGGTAGTATATACACAAACACAGGGGGGAGGGGGTAAAACAAGTTCTTACACCCTGGTTCAAAGACCACACATGAGCGTGCCCACCTCAGAGCAAGGCCCCACTTGTTTTCAGCCCCCATTTCTGCACATGCTCCAGAGCCCGGTAGTTTTTTCAGTCGCTACTGCAAAAACACACCGATTCATGACTCTGTCATGGGTAATTTCGGCCACTCATTTAGCCGGGACACAGATGTTCGAGTTTTACGCACATTCTCGGCAGTAGCTTCGCCATAAACACGCACCAGTCCTGCACGGCCCCATTTCGGTACATGCTCCAGAGCTTGGTAGTTTAGCCGCATAGCAAACACACCGATTCGTGTCTCTGTCATGGGACATTTCTGTCACTCACTTTCACCATCGTTACCGTATCCGGTTCGCTCGGATAGGTACAGTCAAATCAGTCAGTACACCCTCGTCACGTATTATCTGTTGTTTCTCCTCCAGGTCAGTCAAATCCAGGTCCATCCTGCACTAGGTTGGACGTAATTTCTACAGGTAAAAAAAAAAAAGGGGGGGGGGAGTCCCCATAGAAACAGAAACAACCCCGATTGTCGTGTCATCCCTTACAGGTTCCGGTCAACCATCCCAACCTCGAAAGACAGGATATTCTATCCAGGCCCGATCACTTAGAGCCATGTCTCAGGCTGGCAGTGAAGACCTCACTGCCCCTCCCTCACCTTCTCCCATCTCAGAGAGCGGCAGCACACATTCCCTCAGGGGATGGACCATCCCCATATGACCGCAGAACTGAGACGCCGGCAGGTGCCCTTCCTGGCCACAGCCAGGAAGGCGGAGCTCTTTAGGCTCCTTCTCCCGCCACCAGCCTCAACTGACGTCCCCATGCCAGCTTCACCTGGACCAAGCACACAGCGGGCATCCCTGCACTCCATAGCCGTTGCCGTCGCTCAACTCCACACCTTGGTAGCATCCTTGTCTACCTCAGTCACAGCCATGCAGGCCAGAGTGACGCTCCTGGAGGTCCACCCACCGACCGTCGCCCCTTACCTATCCACAGTCCAGGTCCCGACACGCTATCCCAGCAGTCAAGTGCCCCGTCGTTCTCCCAGCACATTTGGTCCCAGCCAGCATTAGGAAGGACATCCTGTACGGCAAGGACATTAACCTCGCCTCCCTACTCATCGCAGTCCACGATGTAGCAGAAAACAAGGCCTACACCTGGGGGGACGTTTCACTGGTCCTCAAGGCCAAAGACCCAAGGCTGAATCGCAAATTGTCAAAACCAGAATTTGCGCTGGCCTTCGGGACTCTTAGGGATGTCCTATGCTCGGCCTCCCCCAACAGACAGGAAGAGTTGGACCTATATCTCCACACTTTGGTGGATCTAGGTTACAAATACGGAGGATTTTCGTTTTACGATTATCACCGCTCCTTCTCAGCCAAAGCAGCTGCTAGGCTGTTACAGTTCCAAACAGCCACAGACTGGAGTCTCATGGATACCGAGCTATTCTGCCGCCACTTCGCTGGCCTACGCTCATCTCTATGCACAAATTGCCAGTCCTCTACCCATACTGCCACTTGGTGCGCCAACACCACCAGTGTTCGCCCCTACAGAGTCCCCTCCACCTCAAGGGCAGCTCTAGGCCTACCGGCCTCCCAACAGACGACCCAGGTGGACAAGTTTGAACGCCCAATACTGACAGCAGGGGGAGCAGCCATCTGCAATAATTTCAACTTCAAATCCTGCAACTTTAGCCAATGTCGCCTACTTCATATTTGCCTCGTGTGCTACAGGGCACGCCCCAAAACCCTATGCCAGGTCAAGCAACATAATCTTTTTTGACTAGGCCAAGTAAACATTCTGTGGCTGGAGCACTACCTCACTTCACACCCCACCCCCTCTCTCACCACCTTCCTCATCCAAGGGTTCACAACCGGCTTCCATACAGGCCTCATCTCCCTACCCCACAAATGTAAGAAACTGCGCTCAGCCGCCACAGACGAACAGGCCATAGATCAGCTGTTGCACACCGAGCTGGAGCGAGGCTTTGTCATAGGCCCCTTCACTCAGCCCCCTTTCAACACCAGGAGAGTCAGCCCTATTGGGCTTGTCAAGGGCAAGTTCTCAAATAAAGTTTGTTTGGTGGATGACCTGTCTGCGCCTCATTCTTCCCCCATTCCCAGCCTGAATTCCCTAATCCCCTCGGGAGAGTTCTCCCTTAAATACGCCTCCGTAGACATGGCAATCCAAGCCATAATCAAAACCGGCACAGGTGCCTGGCTCTCCAAAGCCGATTTCTCAGACGCCTTTAAGCTCCTACCTATCCATCAGTCCCTCTGGTGCTGGCACGGCATTAAATAGAGAGACTCTTAGTACTTTGCTACCAAGCTGACGTTTGGCTCCAAGAGTAGCCCCTGGCTCTTCGACACTTTCGCACAGTCTCTCACCTGGATACTGCTGCACCAAGCCCAGTGTCAAGAAGTCATCCACTACTTAGACGACTTTTTGCTGATTGAACAGCCTGATACGCCCCCAAAAGACCTCGACAAGTTAAGAGTCGTCTTCGGAAATCTCAATATTCCCATCGCGGAGCATAAAGTAGATGGTCCAGCACATTCGGTTACCTTCCTTGGTATCAATCTGAATACCATCACCATGCAAGCTAGCCTTCCCCCCCGACAAACTCGCCCGCATTAGATCAGTACTCCAAACTTTCACCCGTACACGGGGGTGTACTAAAAAACAGTTGCAATCCCTTCTGGGAATGCTTAATTTTGCAATGAGGATCATCCCCCAGGGACGGTCCTTCGTCTCACGTCTCCTAGTTTTCCTTTCCCAGTCACAGGATCCCGATCAGATCCTTAATCTAGACGCCGCAGCAGTAGCGGACTTGTTGATGTGGGAAGAGTTCCTCACCAGTTGGAACGGGATATCCATGTTCATAGCCACGATGTCTCCCCTCTCCCCACAGGTAATCACAGTCGCCGCAGCCTCCACAGGCTTCGCGGCAATTTTTGGCCACCACTGGTTCACAGGATCATGGCCGCCAGAGATACTAGCAATCCCAGGCTTTACTCAGACTTCCTCCCTGTTTGAGTTATACCCGGTGGTAGCAGCCGCCCAACTATGGGGCCACATTTGGACAGGAGGCTTCGCCACTGACAACCAGGCCACTGCCAACATTATCAACAAGTCGCTCACAACTATGTCCTTCCTACGCAGGCTGGTACAACTCTCGTTACAACATCAGTTCAATGTTCACTGTACCTACCTCCCAGGCAAGTATAATCTTGCCGCAGATGCTCTGTCCCGCTTTAATTATACATCCTTTTTTCAGCAGAGACCCGGTGTCACGTACCTGGTGATGAGCCTGGGATGCAGGGAGCGGCCTCTTTTGCACCTCTTACTCCGGAACCCCTGATGGTGGGAACAGGGAGCTCGGGAGTGCAGAGTCGCACAAGTGCCTGTCAGGAACACCAGTGCAGAGATGGAGCTGGACTTCAGAAAGCTCTGTGCAGGTTTCAGCGGCAGTAGGGAAGCTGGAACGGCAGGCAGGCTTGGCACACAGGAACTGAGGACAGAGACAGCAGACAGCGGGGAGGTGTCTTGTAGTACCGGGCACAGGCAAGTCCAAACAGGCCGGGAATCCACTGGCTGGCAGATCAGGTGCAGTCCAAGAGGCAGAGGCAGAGTCGTTATACAGTCCGGGTTTGGTAACGGGCAGGCGGCAGGTAGCAAAAGGAGCAGGCGGAGGCAAGGTCAACAAGCCGGGAGTCAGCGGGCAGGCAGAAGGCGAGAAGCATCAGGAACAAGCCGGGTCACAGGAACAGATCGGTAGGGAAATATCAGATAGCAGGTGGGTCTTGGGAACGCTGTAGACCAGACAGCAAGGAGCCCCAGCACAAGCCCCTTTAAATAGCCCCAGATTGGCACCAGGAAGTGTCACTGCGCGCTCCCGTGTGCACCCGCGCACGCCCCGCGCCGTTACCACGCATGCGCGTACGCGCGAATGCCGATTCGCCACTATTGCGCAGGCGCGAACGTGCTAACGCCGATTCGTCGCTATTGCGCAGGCGCGCACCCCGCGCGCGCCGAAGTATCGCCAGCTTGCAGGTGAGGTTGCCCTTCATGACACACGGAGCCGTCCAGACCTCAGCCCCTATCCCTCCTTGGTCTCACCTGACCCTGGACTAGGACACCACCTACAGCAAGCATCACAGCTCATCAATCAGTCCCTGTCTTACTACACTTTAAAAGCCTACCGTGCAGCCTGGGACATTTTCAGCAATTTTTGGCACCCCGCTCCGACAATACGACCGTAGACGTCAAGCACATACTGGCCTTTATCTCGTACTGCCATAATAGCTTGGCCTTATCACACAACACCATCCGTCTGTACTTAGCAGGCGTTCAGCACTTTCTGGCCTTACAAGATCCCACGAAACCCTCATTATTCACATCCCACGCAGTCAGAGACGTCCTACGCGGAGTCCAGAAACAACAACCCATTGTCAGCCCCAAACGTCTACCTATAACCGGTGCCATCTTTAGGGACATGTCCAACATACTCGCCACATCTCCGTTTGGCCTCCTCCCTATCTTGGTCATACAAGCGGCCAACTATTTGGCTTATTATGGATTTCTACGGCCAAGCGAGTTCACCTGCAATAGTCCCACCAGCCAAGTCTTGTGCAGACGTCACTTAGTTCGCCATCCAACTCACTTCACACTCCACCTTGCAGTGTCCAAAACTCAACAGTTGGGCGTCGGCGTGGACATCTGCATATATAGAACAAACAATGCCTGGTGCCCAGTAGCCATATTGGATCGCCTACTGTCACACCTACCAGCACAAACAGACTCTACTCCCCTACTCCCTTTCCCGACCAAACCTTTAAGCACCTGCCAGTTCGTCAAGCACGTGAGGATCCTTCTATGAAGTCTACATCTCAACCCCGCTCAGTATACAGCTCACTCTTTCCATATCGGAGCAGCCTCGGCCGCCTCCCGTCATGGGGTGCCAGATCATGTCATCAAGAAGCTAGGCAGATGGAAGTCCGCCTGATTTGCCCGGTACATTCCTAACCCTCAGCTGGAGATCGCACAAGCTTTTTCCAAACTTGCTCAATGAACAATCCAAATAAAATGATACCCCTACCTTAATGTTTTTGCCCCCTTATTTTGGCATACTGTCCATTAGGCCAGGGCACACTTCAGGTCTGTTTATGTTGTAAGTCCGCGTCAAGGTATCTCACCCATATCCTATTGGCCATAGGGCTCCAACCATAAGTTGGAAGGCCAGCATGGTGACCTGAATTTATGGGAGGAGCCCGGCGGCTATATAGCCAGCCCACTCCTCTACAAGCCTTGTCGGTATTCCTGTGCGCACCACGTGGTTTCTGGTGCAACGTCACCCACCCTCCCATCCCCTATTAAAAGCATTCTCAGAAAATCATTTCTCTCCACAAATATCTACCACTAATCTTGGGTATGCCCCCTTATTTTGGCATACCGTCCATTAGGCCAGGGCACACTTTAGGTCTGTATATGTTGTAAGTCCGCGTCAAGGTATCTCACCCATATCCTATCGGCCATAGGGCTCCAACCGTAAATATATATATATATATATATAAAATATATATATACACACACACACACACACACACACACACATATTAAAATAATATATATTAATATCTATATAATACAGATATCTATATAATAGAGATACCTATATAATAGAGATATCTATATAATCGATTTTATATATATATATATATATATATATATATATATATATATATATATATATATATATATATATATATATATATAATGTGTGTGTGTGTGTTATAAAATTATATATATATATATATATATATATATATATATATATATATATGTGTGTGTGTGTGTACATATGTATACACACAGACATGTTTTCATATTAGTAATTTTGAAATTAGTCTGTAGAACTAAATTATATCTGGATAATTATCATTTATACTTACCATTGTAATATGTGTTATTACTTCAATTTCTTGTTATCTTGATAGTAAAATAATAAAAAAAAATATATAAGAATAAAATATATTGAAAAAGAGAAAGATTCAGAGTTCTTATTTAAAACAATCAATGACATTAATCATGATAATTTTTTTTCTGAATATAGATATTAGTTTTGTGTAAATATGCCAGTTGATCCTCACTACAAAGGGAGGTGATCATGCTCTGCTTCAAAATGTTACAGTTTGTTGGCATTAATGGTTCACTCAATTAAATATAGCTCCCCAGTTCCGGCAGCAATCGTGAAGCCCCTGAAAACTATGATGGGACACTATTCCTCCAAATAACAAGGGAGGGGCAATATTCCTTTAAATTTAAATTATAAAAAATAATTACCCGATATTAATTTATTTAAAATTATTATTTTATTTTTTTTAAATAAAACAATATATGTTTTTATTTTATATATAGTTATATATATCAATAGTTAAACAGATTTAGCTTTGGGACTTTCCAGTAACTTCAAAAGTCAAAAGGTCAGGACTGGACGGGGGGCGTGACCGGAATATGATAGCGGTGTGGGTCTGTGAGGAGTGAGAGCGTGTGTGTGCCTCTCTCCCCGCTCCTTGCTAGCTCCTTGCTTTTTTAAGTGGCCTCTCAGCGGCTTGTGACAGAGAGAAGCAGGCGGAGGTGAAGCCGGCTGAGCAGCGTTTACTATCTGCTAGTCTGCCTGCTATGGAACAAGAACGAGTGCTGTGACCCGTCCGTGAGCCATCTAAGGAGAACACCGTGGAATCCCGCGAGACCACAGGCGTCAGATGGCAGTGTGTGAGGATGAAAGGAGGCGACGGGGAGACAAGGAGGTAAACTAAGCCTGTTGGCCGTGAGTTCGCCGGCCGTGACCCCCCAGAGTGCCCGAACACGCTGTATGTACCTGCTGAGAGATCCCAGGAGTACCTGAGTGCATTTGAGCTCTGTGACCCGGACGGAAGGAGCCCCTGGAGTTGTCCATGTGAGATCTTGGGGGAAACGTGAGTAAAAGGGGGATAGCACATGCCATCAGTTTCAGGCCCAAGGAGGATGTTTTTGTAACGAAATATAGTTTGCTGCTGACTACTGACTTTTTTACTTAAATCTTTCACAAAATACGGTTTGCTGCTGACTACTAACGTTTCACATTTAAAATGGAATAGCAGTCTAAAAACGCTGTTTGCTGTGATTTGTTTTGAAAAGGGGAAGGATTAGACCTAATTGGACTTGATCAGAATCTCTCGTTTATGGGGAGCCGTAGGATGGAAGCCTCAGACTGTGGAAGCCCTGACTGTGCTGTGATTTGAGCCCTGTGCTCTGTGCCCTGTGCCTGGATTGAGCCCTGTCCTGGCGTCCTGAATTCCTCCCTGAAGTTGAGTTTGGGGTTGTGTAAGTGAAGGATTGCACACTGCAAATTGCAAACTGTATACTGTGAGCAATAGGAGCAATAGCTGGAAAATAGCTGGAAAAAGGCATGTAGAAATATCTATGTCGCATGAATACTGGGTATATGGAGAGTTGCTGAGCAGGTGTACTAGGACAGACTGGATGTGCTGAATATTAGAGCGGGCTACTGTTTGTATCCCCTAATTATACCTTTATATTCCTTGAATATTCTTGAACGTTTTTTGACCTGTGCTAGGCATTGAGAAAAACCTTTTCTTGATTTCGGGGTCTCCCCAGAGTTATTTTAGTTAAAGACTTTTCTTTTTCTTTGGAGAGGGTCATAAATAAACGGTACCGTTTGAGTCCAGTTTTAGAAGTGTCCTCTTAGCAGCATTGTGGGCTTAACAAGCCCAAGGGATAATAGCCTCCTCCACAATTAGAAAACCGCGGTATTGCGACATTCTATTATGTCCGGGAAACGGGGAGTAGAGGAGCAGATAAACCAGCATCAGACATCGCAGGAAGGAGCCCAGGTTACACGCTCTGCAAAGAGCCAAGCAAGTCAAGCAAAGGCGGCAGCGGCAGCAGCGGCTGCAGCGGCAGCAGCGGCTGCAGCGGCAGCGGCAGCAGCAAATCTTGAGCGATTTGCTCGAAACACCCTTTCACCAGCAAAATCCCAACAGTCAGCTCAAGCAGGAACCTCGGTGGCTAGGAAAAGTCAAGGAAGCGGCCAGGCACCGGTACCAGTGAACCAGGCAGCAATATCAAGTACAAAAACAGCCAGTAACAAAGGGCAAGGGGCAAGGAAATCAAATGCGATAGCGGCAGTAACAGCGGTAACAAGTATCACCAATATAGTAGAGATGAATATGGAGGGGGGCACTGGAGAAAGAGAGGAAGAGCCCACATTGAGAGATCTTCTGCATGCAATTAATGCATGTAAGGAATCGATAACCGGCATGGATACTCAGTTGAAAGGAATAAAAGAGTTGGTTGCAATGGGGGGCAAGCTGAAAGAAACAGTTGAAAGAACCACTGCCTTAGAGGAAAGGCTAAGTGCAGTTGAAGATGTGCTACTCCAACTAAGTCAAGACATTGCAGGGATGAAAAAACAAATGGATAATCAGGCTGCCAAAATCGACGATTTTGAAAATAGGAATCGGAGAAGTAACATCAGAATAATAGGCATGCCTGAACGGAGTGAGGGAGCCGACCCTATGTCATTCCTGGAGGGGTGGTTTAAGGAGACATTTGGGGTAGCATCTTTTTCATCTTTCTTTGGCATCGAACGTGCCCACCGTGTCCCCTTTAAACCCCGCCAGGGAAGTGAGCGTCCAAGACCATTAATCTTAAAAATGTTCAACTATAGGGACAAAGTGAATCTACTTTGGAAGGCCAGAGAAATGGGGGAAATCCGATATAAGGGGATAAAAATTTCATTTTACCAGGATTTTTCTCCAGAACTCCAAAGGAGGCGAGCGGCCTTCATGCCAATTAAACGTATTCTCCAAGAAAACAAGATGGACTATGCACTCCTATACCCTGCCCGCTTTCGGGTATCAGCGTTGAATGGCACACAGTTTTTTGATTCCCCAATGAGTGTTGAGAGGTGGTTGGAAGATAACAGGAAAATCTCACAGAAAACGGCAGGGCAAGAGACAAGATACTAATTAGATGCTGTTTTTTTTTTTGAGATGCATAATTGAACACTAGGTCGGGGGAAGGGGGGGAGGGAAAGGAAATATCAGTTAAAGCACTAGTAGAAGCACTTTAAAAGAGAAAAGAATACACTAATTAGAGTGAAATGGGGCAGACCTGATAAATCTAATACAATAATAGGTATAAACACTAAAACACAGGAACAGCGCTAAAAGGTTAGTAGGGGGGAGGGGGATGTGAGACCCCCAGAGCAGGGGTACAGAGAGATGTATGATAGAAGGGAGATGAGAGGGGTGAGTGTAGAGTAGAGGTCATAGGCAAAACCCAGAGGGTAGGCCCAGCTGGGCAAAGAGGGAGGGGAGTGGGGAGGGGGGGTAGAGGTAAAATGGGGGGAAGGGTTAGGGGAGGGAGTAAAGGGAAGAAGGAAAGGGGAGGGAGCTACATCACAATGGATTATGGGAAAATATCACAAACACAAGGTCTGCTACATATATATTTCACAAAAATAAGGGAATTTTTATAGATGTATATTTTGGTATTTTGTACTGTTTCTTGTACTCCACTAGGGACAGATCCCTATCAGAACTGCAATGAATTTTGACTTACTAATAATTTTTTCTTTTTTTGTTTACTGGTGGTATATGAAATTTTTTTTTTATTTTGTATGCACAATGGTCAAAGTGAATAATGAGTGTATAGTGTTAATGACCTGGAATGTCAGGGGTCTGGGGGAAAAGAACAAAAGAAATGCAATGTTTAAATACTTTGATAAAATGAAACCCCAGATAATCTGTTTACAAGAAACACATATGCGACCTGACTCTGTCCACCTTCTGTATTCACGTAGATACCCGATACAATTTCATTCTATGCACACTTCATACTCCCGGGGAGTAAGTGTAATGGTCTCTACTGACATTTATTTTGAATGTATCCGACAAAAGGTGGACAGAGAGGGTAGATACGTCTTTTTGCTCTGCAAACTCAATGGATTACTGTGTGTCGTCGCCTCAATTTATGTTCCTTCACCGTTTTCAGCGAGCCCTCTTAGAAGTTTAGCGCAATTTATGGCCCTATCTCCGGATGCCCCGGTGCTGGTGCTGGGAGATTTTAATTACATTTTGGATACATCTCTGGATAGAATGTCTTTGACATCAAGAGTGGTGAGGCAGACAGCTGGTAGGACGGCTTTTGCCTCCCTACTCTTGGAATTGGGACTCCGTGATGTCTGGTGAGAGAGACATGCGGAGGATAGAAGCTATTCATGTTATTCCGCTACACACGATGGACTCTCCCGTATTGACTTGGGTTTGGGAAATGAGGTACTTATGCAGCGGGTAAGGGAGTCGGCTTATGAGCCGCGTTTGTTACCAGATCATTCTCCATTTTGGGTCCGGCTGGATGCTACGGTTGCATCGGGCCGCCCGCTGTGGAAAGTGAACCCTTTTTGGTTAACTCTGTTCCCGTTTCCGGATAAAGTGAAGAGGGCAATGCAGGAATTTTTGCACTTTAATAGGGGATCGGCTAGCGCAGCCATAGTATGGGACACACTTAAGGCATTTTTAAGGGGCAGCCTTATTAAAGAGATAACGGGAATCAAAATTTGGTCGAGGGAATGGGAAAGCAGGGTATGGGAAGAAATGAAAGTGGATGAAAAGGCCTTGATAGCTGACCCCTCTCAATCTAACCATGACTCCTGGTTGGAGGCGCAATCCAGCAGAGTTACTTCGAGGAGGGAGAAAACACTGGCCGTCTCCTTGCCCTCATAGCTAGAGAGCAGCGGGAATCCACCAATATCTCTGCTGTAAAGGCAGAATTTGGGGAGAAATATACGCTCAATTCTGATATACTAGATAATTTCCAGCGGTTCTATAAGGATTTATATTCCTCTAAAACTAGCTACACTCCATCTGACCTGGCTCTGTTCTTGCAAGCATGTCCATTCCCACAGCTTTCTGAGGCCGATAGGGAAATGATAAACTCCCCAATAACATTGAAGGAACTGACGGAGGCACTAGAGGGGGCACCACACCACAAATCCCCAGGCCCGGATGGGTTGCCGGCAGAGGTGTACTCCCATTATAGGGAGGACCTTCTGCCACCCCTGTTGCAGGTATTAATGGAGGCAGTGGAAGTAGGTAGTTTACCAGATAGTATGCAGGAGGCAATAATAATAGTACTTCCAAAACCGGGGAAGGATAAGCTTCTGCTGGATTCCTATCATCCAATCTCCCTATTGAATACAGATGTTAAGCTTCTGGCCAGCATCTTGGCTAAGAGGCTATCCCAGGTAATTGACAGGCTGGTCCACTATGACCAGTCTGGCTTTATACCCACACGCTCCAGCGCAGACAACATTAGGTGATTATATATGAACTTACAGGTGCCGGTGGATAATCCGGGGGGTAGGGCCATTCTGTCACTGGATGCCGCAAAGGCGTTTGACAGTGTGGAGTGGCCCTACCTCCTGGAGATCCTGGAAAGGTTTGGATTGGGGGATAAGTTTATAAAGTGGGTAAAGGTGCTTTACTCCAAACCCAGAGCTAGACTTTGTATTAATAACAATGTCTCCTCCCCATTTGAGTTACATAGAGGCACCCGTCATGGGTGCCCATTGTCCCCACTGCTGTTCGCCCTGGCGGTGGAGCCTCTGGCTATCCTGATTCGTAATGCCTCGGAAGTGGTGGGGTTTCGCAGGGGCCAGAGGGAGGAAAAAATATCTCTATACGCAGACGACGCGCTTATATATCTAGGCGACTCGGCCGCCTCGTTGCGAGCAGTGATGGGGATAATTAAGGACTTTGGAGGTTTCTCAGGTTTTACCATTAATTGGTCTAAATCAATCTTAATGCCCATAGATCAGTGGACGGAACAGCTACCAGAGGGGCAGAACAAATAGTTATAGCAAAAAGTTTTAAATACCTGGGAGTAGTAGTATCCCCGCAACCGGCTGAGTATATTCAGCTAAATCTGGGTCCATTGCTGGTTAGACAGAAAGTGAAATGTAACAGCTGGTGTAAGCTTCCACTGTCAGTAGTAGGATGGGCAAACTTAATAAAAATGGTATGGGCCCCGCAGTTACTGTATGTATTCCATAACTCCCCCATGTGGATCTCCAATAAGTGGTTTAAACAGATTGACACACTAATGAGGGAATTAATCTGGAAAAAAAATACAGCCAGGATCAGTCTATCTACCCTGCAGTATGGAAAGGACAGAGGATTGGCAATACCCCACCCCAAAATGTATTTTTTGGCCTCACAGTTTCAGCAGATGGCAGGATGGGGGCGGGAAGGGAGGGAGGACCCGATATGTAAAATGGTGACTACATCCGCCCCAACAATAGAAGCGGCCTCCCATATGGAACTGGACCTGCCGAGCATACCATACTCAGCACCCATAAGCGTCCTTCTTAAAAGAGTATGGGGGGAGATCCGGAAAGCTCTGAAGATAAAGGGTTTGTTGCCCTTTACTCCGATATGGCATAATCACAGATACCCAGAGGTACAGGAACTGCAGGGCTTTACCCCCTGGAAAGAGAGAGTGTAACAGCACCGCAAGCATGAAAGGGGTTAACGCCGTTTAAGATATTCCCTCTCTGGACACACATCCACTGCCGATCCTCCACAGTCAGGTGACCGCTTCCCATAGGATTAATCCTTCCAAACATACGAGAGAAGCGCTCTGTGTTGAAGTTCCAAAAACAGGGAATGACTTTATTACAAGCACATGGAAACACATTTCTCTTTAAAACCCTTCCCTCCCATCCTTGGGGAACAGGGCGGGTTAAACTGTCCAATGACAATGGTCATACAGGTCAGGTGTGTTCAAACTTCTCTTTCAGTAAACAGTCTTAGCAGGAGGGGTGATTCCCCCCCTCCTCACAGACACTTAAACATCCCATAATTAGGCAGCCAGATGGTCTACCAGCTCCAATCCACATCATCACAGTAGCAGACCTAATTACCACAAGCCACAATAGACAATAGAATGCCATCACACCCCATCACAGAAAATATTACACAACAGCCCACACACAATATACACCCAATATATACCATGTATATACAGCATTGAATATGACTATCACAGATCATGGTGGGGGTTCTCATTCCCCCTGTGCCCCAAGTGACCCGTCACACATCTCCCCTTTCGGCAGGAGACTAGCACAGGAGAAAACCCCAGACGGGTTGACTCCGAAGTTAGTCCATAGTTCCATTCCTCTAATGCCTGGACAACCCGTCAGCATTGCCATTTTGCTTACCGGGTCAGTAGCTGATGGTGCAGTTGTAAGGTTGCAGGACGAATAATGGAATTCAGTTCTGGAACAGTCACTTGCTTTGCTCTCTCAATGGCTCCCAAAACTTGTTGTGCTCTTGGGAAAGGAAAGGCAAAATCTGGGCGCAAATCCCATTTAACCTTTTGACAATTTCAGCCTGTTTGTGCATTTCAATGTTCAAGCCATGGGACATCTCATAATACATGACGTAGTGTCGTTGCATCTCTGATTTCTCACTGGCCATCTTGTCACTTTCTAATTTTAGACTGTGATATTGTGTCTGATCTAAGGTACATGTCGGGGAAGATAATCTTACCCCGTTCTCAGCCGCAATCAGGCCGGTTCCAGCAGCATGGGTCTGGGCACAGGTAGTTACTGGGTTGGCTTCATCGGGGCCCATCGGGGCGTAAGCAGAAACGAGGGGGGCCAAATCATTCCCCAGTAGTACATCCGCTGGCAAATCCTTCATCACCCCCACATTCACGTGTCCCGAACCAACCCCCCAATCCAGGTGAACATGGGCAACGGGTAGCCGGAAGATGGTACCTCCTGCTACTCTTACGACTACCGTGTCTCCCGTATGTTGGCTCTCTGGGATGAGGTTCTTCTGTAGTAGGGTCATGGTGGCGCCAGTATCACGTAGGCCATTGGCTACCGTTTCATTAACCCGGACAGTCTGCCTGTGTTGTTGCCTGTTGTCCCGGTTAGCTGCTTATATTGGATCAGCCTCGTGCAGGACGCCCCAATGTTCTTCCTCCTCAACGCAGTGGGCCGCAGGCATGGATGTGCGGGGGCTCCCCCTTGCTGGCTGTCTCCATGACTGGGACTGGATTCAACGGACAGTCTGGCTTTTTGTGCCCTAGCAGTTTACACCAAAAACACCTGATGGGTTGTGAGTAGTCCTGGGAGTTGAACCTAGGCTGCTGAGGATAAGTGGCCGCTGGAGGTGGTGCTGAAGTTGGGTTAGAGGCTGGTAAACTGGGCCGAGATAGTGGATAGCGCTCGCTTTCGCCTGACCTTCGAGAGTCCAGATATTCATCGGCCAAAGTAGCCGCTTGCTGTACAGTCCGTGGTCGCTTATCTTGCACCCAATCCCATATTACCGGAGGGGTGTGGTTAAAGAACTGTTCTAAGAGTACTAGCTGGGTGATGTCCTCTATGGTATGAGCGCGGCTTCCCTGGAACCAGCCCTCAAGGTCTCGCTGCAGATGATGTGCCCACTCCACGTATGTTATGTGGGTTTGTTTCCGGGATTCTCGAAACTTAATCCGGCTGGCTTCGGGTGTAATGGCAAATCAGGCTAGCAGAGCTTCTTTTACCCGGTCATAGTCTTTAGCGTCCTCATCCTCCAGGGTCCGATACGCATCCGCCGCTCTGCCAGTTAAATTACTCGCCAGTAAGGCGACCCGATCTTGGGGCCGTACTTCATGTATCTGGCATAGTCTCTCAAAGTCCTGCAGGAACGCTTCAATTTCCTCCTCTCCTTCCTTGAATAGTTTGAACACCCGAAAGGGCAACTTACGGACAGGCGCTGCATCTTTAGGCGTTGTCTCCGATTGTCATATTTCCGCCATTCTCCGCTCATGTTGCCGCTCCAGTTCTCTCTCTTGTCGCTCATCCTGCAGCTGGATGTCTCTAATGGCTTTCTGTATGGCGGTCTCTGATGGGTTAGCCCCATATAATGCCAACCGCTCTCGAACTCGTTGCTGAAACAAGTCTTCAACTGACCAGGGTCCTGCATCACCATCCCTCTAATCCATCTCGGCTAGCTCTCTGATCAAGGTGGCCTTGTTCTTTGTCCCACCGGTCCCTCCACGGCTCTCAAATAAGTCTTTCAGCGTAGCTTTCCTGCAGGCTGCATAGCTGGTCATTCACTGTGGTGGTTTGGAGTGTCCCAGTAACCCAGTAACTGGAGGGAAAATCCCACCGCTGCCAACCAATGTAACGGCACCCCAAGCATGAAAGGGGTTAACGCCGTTTAAGATATTCCCTCTCTGGACACACATCCACTGCCGATCCTCCACAGTCAGGCGACCGCTTCCCATAGGATTAAACCTTCCAAACATACGAGAGAAGCGCTCTGTGTTGAAGTTCCAAAAACAGGGAATGACTTTATTACAAGCACATGGAAACACATTTCTCTTTAAAACCCTTCCCTCCCATCCTTGGGGAACAGGGCGGGTTAAACTGTCCAATGACAATGGTCATACAGGTCAGGTTTGTTCAAACTTCTTTCAGTAAGCAGTCTTAGCAGGAGGGGTGATTTCCCCCCCTCCTCACAGAAAGACACTTAAACATCCCATAATATGCAGCCAGATGGTCTACCAGCTCCAATCCACATCATCACAGTAGCAGACTTAATTACCACAAGCCACAATAGACAATAGAATGCAATCACACCCCATCACAGCAAATATTACACAACAGCCCACACACAATATACACGCAATATATACCATGTATATACAGCATTGAATATGACTATCACAGATCATGGTGGGGTTCTCATTCCCCCTGTGCCCCAAGTGACCCCTGTCACATAGGGGGATCTGTTTTTTTGCACAATTATATGAAGGGAAGGAGTTGAAGACATATGAACAGCTATGCCAGGAATTCCAGTTAAGCCCCAAGGGCTTTTATCAATACCTTCAGCTCTGTCACGCTCTGCAGGTACAACAAAGAACACATTCTATGATAGTGTCATCATCACCTATGCTGAGGGAAGTTCTTGGAGCGGATACCCGAAAGGGATTAAAGCGGAGGTCCACCCTGAAAAAAACTTTACATTAAAAATCCTAAAAAAATTTATAGAATTTTTATTTATTTTTTATACTCGCCCTAATTGCCTGTTGCCATGTGGAAGTCCCCTAATCTGCCTCTAATGTTCCTCTTCTCATCCACGGTGGGTCTCCTTCCACTTCCTCTTCTTCTGAATGGGCCGCGCTGCCTTCTGGAAACTGTGTGTATCCCAGGAGGCAAGCCGCCCATTCACGAAGTGCCGTGCGAGTAGCGCATGCGCAGTAGGAAACGGGCAGTGAAGCCTTACGGCTTAACTGCCTGTTTCCCTTACTCAGGATGGAGGAGCCGGGACCTGCCAGCAGCGATCGTTCGCCGTGGCGGGACCGACATTGCGGGCGAGTAGGACAGGTAAGTGTCCTTATTAAAAGTCAGCAGCTACACTGTTAGTAGCTGCTGACTTTTTTTTTTTTTTTCCTGCACCTCCGCTTTAATATCAAAAATTTACATGGAATTGCTGTCCTCGGTCCAGGACCATACCTCTTTGAGAAGCCAAAGTAAATGGGTGGAAGACATAGGAGACATAGATGGGAACCAGTGGGAAATGGCACTTAACTCTATCCCTGTGGTATCGGTATCTGCATCCCATAGATTATCACAACTATTCATCTTGCATAGGGCATATAGAACTTCAGAGCAGCTATATAGGTGGGGAGGAAGAGATTTTCCACTGTGTCCAAAATGTAAAGTACATAGGGGGGAATTTATACATTTAATATGGAAATGTCCAAAACTCTATAGGTACTGGGAGGAAGTCTCCCAGTGCATTACAAGACTAGCCCAGGTACCTGTCCCCCTAAACCCATTAGTGTACCTGCTCGGAGCCATGACACAGAAATGTTGCCAAGAGGATCGTACTGTATGTTGACCAGACTGATGTATCTGGCTAGGAAACTCATAGCAAAATACTGGATGTCATCAGCAGTACCTACGGGGAAGCAGTGGATTTCATGTGTGAATTCTGTGCTTTTAAGAGAGCGATCGACGTACAGCCGAAGGGGAGAAGTGGGTAAATTTGATACCATATGGAAATCATGGCTGGGGGACGCCTATTTTGCGCCACCTCAATTAGTAGTGGAAAGACTCCAGATGTAAGATCCTTAGGGGCCGCAGGAGGGGAGGGTGGAGAAGAGAGGGAAAGAGCAAAAACTGTATATACAGATAGGGGTAAGCAGTGGTAATGCTGGAGGAAGTGAATTGTGGTGATTAGATACAAGGAAATAAAGGCGATGGATGTAATGCGGGGGAAGGGGGGAGGTGGGAAGGGGGAGAAAAAAGGGAAAAGAGAATAAAGTAACAGGATAAAGTAATATGTACACAAAGGGGCTGATTTACTAATAACAGTGCACTGCGCTGGTTCTAACCTTAATTGGTGCGCCAGATAACTCCTTCACTTGGCGCAGGAACCAGCGGCGCACTGTTATAGTAAATACAAATGTCAGCGGCGCTCTATTGAAAATGAATGGTTCCCTATGGGAGCCCATTGATTTGAATAGAGGTCGCCCGGGAAGTCGGATGAAGCGTATCCGACTCGCGGGGCGACTCTTGTGCCGGCTGACACAGAGACAGCGCGACTTTGCCAGGCAACTTGGACACGACCTGAGCGCGTGAAGCAGCCACTCAAGTCGTGTCCTAGAGGCGACTAGCTGGCCGAGAATGCGCTGGTTCTCGGCAGCCTCGCTGTCCCGTGTTTGGTATGAATCATGAAGGGGAACTCCACGCCGAATTTAATGAAAAAAACGGCGTGGGGGTTCCCCTCCAGGAGCATACCAGGCCCTTAGGTCTGGTATGGATTTTAAGGGGAACCCCTAAGCCGAAAAAATGGCGTGGGGGTCCCCCTGAAATCCATACCAGACCCTTAGGTCTGGTATGGATTTAAAGGGAAGCCCCCTAAGCCGAAAAAACGGCATGGGGTCCCCCCCAAAATCCATACCAGACCCTTATCCCAGCACGCAACCTGGCAGGCCGCAGGGGAAGAGGGGGGGACGACCTGCGGCCCCCCCACCCCAAAGCACCCTGCCCCCATGTTGATGGGGACAAGGGCCTCTTCCCGACAACCCTGGCCGTTGGTTGTCGGGGTCTGCGGGCGGCGGGCTTTTCGGAATCCGGGAGCCCCCTTTTAATAAGGGGGCCCCCAGATCCCGGCCCCCCACCCTATGTGAATGAGTATGGGGTACATCGTACCCCTACCCATTCACCTGGTGGCAAAAAAAAGGTAATAAAAAACACAACACAGGTTTTTAAAGTAATTTATTAAGCAGCTCCGGGGGTCTTCCTGCCGGGCGCCCCGCTATCTTCTTCCAGCTCTTTTGCTAGCGGGGTCCCGGGCTTCCTCGCCGTCTTCTCGCTCGGACAGATCATTGCAGCGGTAGACAGCGAAGAGGCAACATCGGGCGAAGAGAAGAGGGAAGAAGGCGACGAAGAAGACCGGCCCCCGCTAGCAAAAGAGCTGGCAGAAGATAGCGGGGCGCCCGGCAGAAGGCAGAAAGAACCGGAGATCGTGGAGAAGACACCGGAGAGCGGGAGAAGAACCGGAGATCGTGGAGAAGGCACCGGAGAGCGGGAGAAGAACCGGAGATCGTGGAGAAGACGGCGAGGAAGCCCGGGACCCCTGCTAGCAAAAGAGCTGGCAGAAGATAGCGGGGCGCCAGGCAGAAAGACCCCCGAAGTCGGAAGAAGACAGCGAGGAAGCCCAGGACCCCCGCTAGCAAAAGAGCTGGCAGAAGATAGCGGGGCGCCCGGCAGAAAGACCCCCGAAGTCGGAAGAAGACCACCGGAGCTGCCCAATAAATTACTTTTCAAACCTGTGTTGTCTTTTTTATTGACTTATTTTGCCACCAGGTGAATGGGTAGGGGTACGATGTATCCCATACTCATTCACATAGGGTGGGGGGCAGGTATCTGGGGTCCCCCTTATTAAAGGGGGCTCCCGGATTCCGATAAGCCCCCCGCACGCAGACCCCGACAACCAACGGCCAGGGTTGTCGGTAAGAGGCCCTGTCATCATCAACATGGGGGCAGGGTGCTTTGGGGTGGGGGGGGCCGCAGGTGGCCCCCCCTGCCCCGAAGCACCAAACCCCCCATGTTGAGGGCACGCGGCCTGGTACGGTTCAGGAGGGAGGGGGGCGCTCTCTCGTCCCCCCCTCTTCCCCTGTGGCCTGCCAGGTTGAGTGCTCGGATAAAGGGTCTGGTGTGTATTTTTAGGGGACCCCACGCTAATTTTTTTTGTTTTTGGCGCGGGGTTCCCCTTAAAATACATGCCAGACCTGAAGGGCCTGGTATGGATTCTGGGGGGACCCCCACGCCATTTTTTTTTCATTTTGGGGGGGTCCCCCTTGAATCCATACTAGACCCAAGGGCCTGGTATGGACCTGGGGGGGGACCCCACGCTGTTTTTTTTCTATTTTTTTTTTGAACCAGGATTTTTTTTTTTACATTTCCTTTAACAACCGGCTATAAACAGGTAAAACAAAAAATCGCCGCAAAATTGCAGTACTTGCGTTTTGGATGCGGGTCCATTGAATTCTATTACATCCAAAACACTGTTTTTGGCCTGGCAAAAAAAATCTGCAGTTGCGTTTAAAATCGTTTTTCACAAAGCCTAAAAATGCCTTCAGACGCCAAAGATTTCCATGTTTCAGACGCGGTACCAGCGTTTAGCCGCATTTTAGTTTAGAAGCGTTTTTAAAGGTGACCTATTTTTTTACATTGATAAACTCCAAATTTATGGCAAATGAGGAAAAAACATAAAATATTTATATATATATATATATATAAATATATATATATATATATATATATATATATATATATATATATATATATATGAAATTGCTTCCATTGCAAAAAATGAAAAATATATTTAAAAAAAAAATTATTGCTTCCATTGCACTGTGGACAATCCACAACTTGTGCCAGGTGACATGACAAGTGGACAATCCACAACTTGTGGCAAGTGATGTGGCAAGTGACATGCTAAATACAACTACACTGCTGCTCTCAGTTGCTGATATCACTCTGGTCTCACAAAATAGCTAAAATCGTAAATAATACTGTTTTTGGAGCTTAGGGCGGCTCCTTATCATATACACGCAAATGTGGTAAAACACGGCATGCAAACGCCACAAAGCGCCCCTTTCTAAACGCCACTTTCAACCTTAGTTCTGAACACTTTGCACCAGCGTCCCGTCTACATGGGGCCTAAAAACGCCTATGCCATTTACAGCTCAGAAACGCCATGGTGGCCATGAGGCCATAGGCTAACATGGAGAGATGTTTTTAACCACTTAACGACCGCTCACTGTATATATACGTCGGCAGAATGGCACCGACAGGCACAATCACGTAGAGCATACGTGATTGCCTTTGTACAGTTGGGGGGTCCAATCGGACCCCCCTCCTATACAGTGAGCGGTGGCTAAGTGTCAGGGAGCGTTCTGGGATGAGGGGGCAGCCATTCGTTTCTGGCCACCCCCTCGCGATCGCTCCCGGCGAATGGAAATGCCCCCTCTGTCTGTGTCAGACAGAGGGAGCAGGAGGAAGTGATGTCATCTCTGGTGCGGCGCTCACATATACCGAGCGCCGTACAAGAGAAGATATCAGGTCAGTGCACACAACACTACACTGACACCAGGACACATAGGGACATAAATCGCCCCCCCAGGCCCCCCCAGACACCCCAGATCACCCCCCAGATCACCCCCCCAGCCCCCAGTCACAGTGTCACTGATTGCAGTGACCATTTATTTAGTGATCACTGCAATCAGTGACATTTGTGACTGTAAAAGTGTCACCAAAGTTTAGTTTTGAGTCCAGTGTAGCCCCCTAACCCCCTCTAATAAAGGTTTAACCCCCTGATCACCCCCCAGATAACCCTTTCACCGCCTATCACCACTGTCGCTTAGCGATCATTTTTCTGATCGCTGTCTTAGCGTCAGTGATGCCGATCGGCAGCCAGTAATTTTTTTTAGGTTCGCCGCAGGTTTTTATAGCGTCAGGTACCCCAATATATTATCTAATAAAAGTTTAACCCCCTTGATCGCCCCCCAGGTAACCCTTTCACCCCCTATCACCACTGTCACTAAGCGATCGTTTTTCTAAACGCTGTCTTAGTGTCTGTGATGCAGATCGGTAGCCGGTAATTTTTTTTAGGTTCGCCGCAGGTTTTTATAGCGTCAGGTACCCCAATATATTATCTAATAAAGGTTTAACCCCCTTGATCGCCCCCCAGGTAACCCTTTCACCCCCTATCACCACTGTCGCTAAGCAATTGTTTTTCTAAACGCTGTCTTAGTGTCGGTGATGCAGATCGTAGCCAGTAATTTTTTTTAGGTTCGCCGCAGGTTTTTATAGCGTCAGGTACCCCAATATATTATCTAATAAAGGTTTAACCCCCTTGATCGCCCCCCAGGTAACCCTTTCACCCCCTATCACCACTGTCACTAAGCGATCGTTTTTCTAAACGCTGTCTTAGTGTCTGTGATGCAGATCGGTAGCCGGTAATTTTTTTTAGGTTCGCCGCAGGTTTTTATAGCGTCAGGTACCCCAATATATTATCTAATAAAGGTTTAACCCCCTTGATTGCCCCCCAGGTAACCCTTTCACCCCCTATCACCACTGTCGCTAAGCAATTGTTTTTCTAAACGCTGTCTTAGTGTCGGTGATGCAGATCGTAGCCAGTAATTTTTTTTAGGTTCGCCGCATGTTTTTATAGCGTCAGGTACCCCAATATATTATCTAATAAAGGTTTAACCCCCTTGATCGCCCCCCAGGTAACCCTTTCACCCCCATCACCACTGTCGCTAAGCAATCGTTTTTCTAAACGCTGTCTTAGTGTCGGTGATGCAGATCGGTAGCTGGTAATTTTTTTTAGGTTCGCCGCAGGTTTTTATAGCGTCAGGTACCCCCATATATTATCTAATAAAGGTTTTAACCCCCTGATTGCCCCTAGTTAACCCTTTCACCAGTGATCACCATATAAGTGTTACGGGTGACGCTGGTTAGTTAGTTTGCTTTTTATAGTGTCAGGGCACCCGCCGTGTATATAACCCAATAAAGGTTTAACCCCCTGATCGCCCGGCGGGTGATATCAATTAGGTTTTAGCGTCAGAGAGGGTCTGCGTCACACCCCAGGCAGCGTCAGGTTAGTGCCAGTAACGCTAACACTCACGCGTGAAGCATACACCCCCCTTAGTGGTATAGTATCTGAACAGATCAATATCTGATCTGATCAGATCTATACTAGCGTCCCCAGCAGTTTAGGGTTCCCAAAAACGCAGTGTTAGCGGGATCAGCCCAGATACCTGCTGGCACCTGCGTTTTGCCCCTCCGTCCAGCCTAGGCCACCCAAGTGCAGTATCGATCGATCACTGTCACTTACAAAACAAAAACACACATAACTGCAGCGTTCGCAGAGACAGGCCTGATCCCTGCGATTCCAGTGCTGTAGGAGGTGATTTCACCACCACAGTTAAAAAAAAAAAGCAAATATGCCGAAGCATTGGGGCAGCAGGGGCGGAGGAGCGATTTTGCTCCTAATGCCGCGTACATACGGTCGAAATTCCGACGGAGGCTTGCCCGTGGAAAAGTCCGACCATGTGTGTGCGGCATAACTTTTTTGCGGGAGGATGCCCCCATGCTTCGGCATATATAAATGGTGCATGTATGCCCATCATTGGAAGTGGGTGGATAAAGGGCGGTATTCTAATGGTGGGCATACCCACCGATCAATCTCTTTTTTCATTCAGCCAACTGGCTGCATGAAATAAAAAGATTACAATACATGTCCAACAAGGACCAGCAACGTACTGGTATGTTGCTGGACTTTGAATGTTTATACCAGAATGATGCCTGCGGGTTTAGGTATCATCTTGGTATCATTCTTTTCAGCCTGCGGCCGGCTTTCATGTAAAAGCAATCCTAGCGGCTAATTAGCCTCTGGACTGCTTTTACAAGCAGTGGGAGGGAATGCCCCCCCCGGATATAAAAAGCGCCATTGGGAAATTGGGAAAGCATTTTATCACACCGATCTTGGTGTGGTCAGATGCTTTGAGGGCAGAGGAAAAATCTAGGGTCTAGAAGACCCCAGTTTTTTCAAAAAAAGAGTACCTGTCACTACCTATTGCTATCATAGGGGATATTTACATTCCCTGAGATAACAATAAAAATGATAAAAAAAAAATACTTGGAAGGAACAATTTAAAAATAAAATAAAAAAGCAAAATTAATAATAAAAAAAAAAGAAAAAAAAGCACCCCTGTCCTGCCCTGCTCTTGCCCAATGGCGAACGCAAGCGTCGGTCTGGCGTCATATGTAAACAGCAATTGCACCATGCATGTGAGGTATCACCGCGAAGGTCAGATCGAGGGCAATCATTTTAGCAGTAGACCTCCTCTGTAAATCTACTGGGGTAACCTGTAAAGGCTTTTAAAGGCTTTTAAAAATGTATGTAGTTTGTCGCCAATGCGCGTTTGTGCGAAATTTTAAAGCATGTCGTGTTTGGAATCTATGTACTCGGCCTAAGATCATCTTTTTTATTTCATCAAACATTTGGGCAATATAGTGTGTTTTAGTGCATTAAAATTAAAAAAGTGTATTTTTTAACCCAAAAAATGCGTTTGAAAAATCGCTGCGCAAATACTGTGTAGAAAAAAAAAATGCAACACCCACCATTTTAATCTGTAGGGCCTTTGCTTTAAAAATATATATAATGTTTGGGGGTTCAACATAATTTTCTTGCAAAAAAAAAATGTTTTCATGTAAACAAAAAGTGTCAAAAAGGGCTTTGTCTTCAAGTGGTTAGAAGAGTGGATGTAAGCTTCCTAATGTTGTGTATAAAATGCCAGAACAGTTCAAAACCCCCCCAAATGACCCCATTTTGGAAAGTAGACACCCCAAGCTATATACTGAGAGGCATGTCGAGTCCATGGAATATTTTATATGTTGACACAAGTTGCGGAAAAACGACAATTTTTTTTTATTTTTTTGCACAAAGTTGTCACTAAATGATATATTGCTCAAACATGCCATGGGCATATGTGGAATTACACCCCAAAATACATTCTGTTGCTTCTCCTGAGTACGGGGATACCACATGTGTGAGACTTTTTGGGAGCCTAGCCACGTACGGGACCCCAAAAACCAAGCACCGCCTTCAGGCTTTCTAAGGGTGTAAATTTTTGATTTCACTTCTCACTGCCTATCACAGTTTCGGAGGCCATGGAATGCCCAGATAGCACAAAACCCCCCCAAATGACCCCATTTTGGAAAGTAGACACCCCAAGCTATTTGCTGAGAGGTATTGTGAGTATTTTGCAGATCTCGCTTTTTGTCACAAAGTTTTGAAAATTGAAAAAAAAAATATATATATATATATTTTCTTTCTTCATTTTCAAAAACAAATGAGAGCTGTAAAATACTCGCCATTCCTCTCAGCAAATAGCTTGGGGTGTCTATATTCCAAAATGGGGTAATTTGGGGGGGTTTTGTGCGATTTTGGCATTTTATGGCCTTCGAAACTGTGATAGGTAGTGAGGAGTGAAATCAAAAATTTGTGCCTAGAAATCCTGAAGGCGGTGCTTGGTTTTCGGGGTCCCGTACGCGGCTAGGCTCCTAAAAAGTCCCACACATGTGGTATCCCCGTACTCAGGAGAAGCAGAAAAATGTATTTTGGGGTGTAATTCCACATATAACCATGGCATGTGTGAGCAATATATCATTTAGTGACAACTTTTTGTAATTTTTTTTTTTTGTCATTATTCAATCACTTGGGACCAAAAAAAATATATTCAATGGGCTCAACAGGCCTCTCAGCAATTTCCTTGGGGTGTCTACTTTCTAAAATGGGGTCATTTGGGGGGGTTTTGTGCTATTTTGGCATTTTATGGCCTTCGAAACTGTGATAGGTAGTGAGGAGTGAAATCAAAAATTTGCGCCCTTAGAAATCCTGAAGGCGCTGCTTGGTTTCCGGGGTCCCGTACGCGGATAGGCTCCCAAAAAGTCCCACACATGTGGTATCCCCGTACTCAGGAGAAGCAGCAAAATGTATTTTGGGGTGAAATTCCACATATAACCATGGCATGTGTGAGCAATATATCATTTAGTGACAACTTTTTGTAATTTTTTTTTTTTTTTTAGTCATTATTCAATCACTTGGGACAAAAAAATAAAAAATTCAATGGGCTCAACATGCCTCTCAGCAATTTCCTTGGGGTGTCTACTTTCCAAAATGGGGTCATTTGGGGGGGGTTTTGTACTGCCCTGTCATTTTAGCACCTCAAGAAATGAGATAGGCAGTCATAAATTTAAAGCTGTGTAAATTTCAGAAAATGTACCCTAGTTTGTAAACTCTATAACTTTTGCGCAAACCAATAAATATACGCTTATTGACATTTTTTTTACTAAAAACATGTGGCTGAATACATTTTGGCCTAAATGTATGACTACAATTGAGTTTATTCGATTTTCTTATAACAAAAAGTAGAAAATATCATTTTTTTTCAAAATTTTCGGTCTTTTTCCGTTTATTTCGCAAAAAATAAAAATCGCAGAGGCAATCAAATACCATTAAAAGAAAGCTCTATTTGTGGGAAGAAAAGGACGCAAATTTCGTTTGGGTACAACATTGCATGTCCGCACAATTTACAGTTAAAGCAGCGCAGTGCAAAATTCTGAATTCACCTCTGGTCCTCTAGCTACCAAATGGTCCGGGGCTTAAGTGGTTAAGCTGCAAAAAACGCTCAAACAAGCGGCTTGAAAAACGTCCGTGTGCATGTAGCCTTATATTAACCACTTGCGCACTGCCCAGACCAAGTTTCACATTTCAGCGCTGATGCACTTTCAATGACAATTGCGCGCTCATACAACACTGTAACCCAATGAAAATTTATTATTTCTTGGCACACAAATAGAGCTTGCTTTTGGTGCTATTTGATCACCTTTGTGTTTGTTTTTTTGTTTTTTTCTATAAATACAAAAATAAATGGATATTTTAACCACTTCAGCACTGGGCCTATTCTGGCACTTCTCTCCTTCATGTAAAAATCATAAATTTATGGCTATAAAATTACTTCAAAACACCAAACATTATATATGTTTTTGGAGCAGACACCCTAGGGAATAAGATGGCGGTCATTGCAAATTTTTATCTCGCTCGGTATTTGCGCAATAAATTTTCAAACGCCTTTTTTTGCTAAAAATATTACAAAACAGTAAAGTTAGGCCAATTTTTTGGTATAATGTGAAAGATGTTGTTATGGTGAGTAAATAGATACCTAACACGTCACGCTTTAAAATTGCGCACACTCATGGAATGACACCAAACTTCAGTAATTAAAAATCTCCCTAGGCAATGCTTTAAATTTTTTTACACATTACCATTTTGGCATTACAGAGGAGGTCTAGTGCTAGAATTGTTGCACTCGTTCTAACGCACGCAGCAATAACTCACATGTGTGGTTTGAACGACGTTTACATATGTGGGCGGGACTTACGTGTGTGTTTGCTTCTGAGCGCGAGCTACCGGGGACATGGGTGTTTTTTGTTGTTTTTTTGTTTTTGTTTTTTTACTTTTTTGTATTTCTTACTCTTTTTTTTTTTTTTGGATCACTTTTATTCCTATTACAAGGAATGTAAACTTACCTTGTAATAGGAATGTGTGTGACAGGTCCTCTTTATGGAGAGATGCGGGGTCAATAAGACCCCACATCTCTCCTCCAGGCTGGAATGCATGATATTGGTCAAAAAAAATCACCAATCTCATGCTGACAGCTGAGATCACGGCTTGATTAACATACAGGAAAACGGCGTGATGTCATAACGTCGCGCCTGGGCCTCCGACGGTCATAGAGATGACTGGTGACCATCTGGTCACCAGTCATCTCCAAATCGTTCTCCGAGCCCAAGATGGTACGGGAGAGCCCGGAGAAGCATCATTCAGATGTCACATCACAAAGCCAAGGATGTCATTTGACGGTGGGCGGTAGGAAACTGGTTAATATTTTTAAAAAAGGTAATTTTTCTTCTTCATTGATGTACACTGATGAGACTGCACCTCAAGGATTGGGAAATACATTGATCATTTTCCCCAACCTCTAAGGACACCATCAAGTTACTTGAGAGTGTTCAGTATCACGACGACATCATCCTGGTCACTGCTGATGTGTCTGCATTATATACATGCATTTCACATCAGTTAGGTCTGGCTGTTGAGTCTTTTCTTACTAGAATTTCCTCGCTTTCCTTTATCCAAAATAATTATATTATGGAATTATTAGATTTTGCCACAAGGCACAACTACTTTTGGTTCCAGGAAACCTTTTTTTCACAGATTAAGGGTGTAGCAATGGGGGCCAAATATGCCCCCAGCCTTGCTAATTTATTTATGGCCCAATGGGAGGAGGATGTCGTCTATGCCCTTGACAGGCCCGAATTGGCCCTGTGGGCTAGATATATAGACGACATCCTCCTCCTATGGAGGGGCAGCAGGGAGTCTTTGGACACCGTCCTCGAGGTGACCGAGTCAATACCACTTACGATGGGACGTCCAGGGGGATTGACTGGGTCTTTGTGCACTTTAGGCAAATAGTATATAACAGGAATTCTGGGCGCCAAAGGAACCAAGAACTCCTGTTCTTTTTTTAAGGATATTGAGGGAATAGCCCTCATTGACGATTTCGATCAAGGCTTTTTTGTACTTAAGGGTGGGATCACCTGGCAGAGGGCTGTAGGTAGCTCTATCCTCCAGGAGTCTGTTCATCTCCTGGACATAGCTTTCCTTGTCCAATACCACTATCCCACCCCCCTTATCCGTGGGGCGGATGATGAGATTCTTGTTAAGGCAAAGAGTTTTCAATCCTGCCTGAATTGCTGTATCCTGATAAGTTTTTAGCAGGTAATCTATCAAGGTCATTCAGTACAAGAGTCCGAAAGACATTGATAGAAGGAACTGAATTAACAGGGGGATTGAACAGGGAAGGATTGGACAGTCCTGAATGAATATTGGTAGTCTGGCCATCAGTCTGGGACAATTCAATAGCCCCTGATTGCGTGAGAGAACTCTGACCGCTGGTCTGGGCACCAGCTGAGGGTAGAGCTAAAAAGTTTCTCTGAATATTAAGCTTCCTTATGTACTTTTGGATATCAATAAAAGTGGAAAATGTATTTAATTTCCTTGGGGGGACAAATTTTAAACCTTTATTTAAAACTAGTTGCTCTTGGGTGGTAAGAACAACAGAACTTAAATTAAAAATACCTGCACCTATTTGACTCTTTGTCTTTTTGCGCTGGATGAGCCGCCCCCCCTCTGGAGCCTCATTTGTTCTTGGGCTTTTGGGGGTATGAAACGTGGCTTTGTGAAAACCCTGATGCTGGGAAGGACCAGGATAACTATAGTTATAGTTATAAGGTGGTCTGGAGTGTGACTCATCATTCCAATTGGTGTGTGAATATGTATCGTAATAAGGGTCATAAGAACCTTCACCCTGTAATGGGGCATAACGATTCTGGGTACATATCGGAATACCCTGCATATATCCACCACCATTGGGACCTGATCTGTCATCTCTCCATGTCATAGGGAGTCTCCCTGATTGATCAGCGGGATGGATGTTACCCCTATCACCATAACTTTGACCCCTACGCCGTTGGGGATAACCTCTCCCTCTCGGGATGGAAGGGAGCCTGCAACGACTATTGTCACCATGGAAGGCGGTATTGGAATGTTTACCATTCCGAGGTGTCTGATTACCTCCCCTGTTAGCCTGGGGTCTCCGGGGGGGGGGTTCATAAGTTAATCTCCTGTCTGGAACCATATCAGTAGGCTCAGAGAGGTCCATAGGGGGATTAACCTCTGTGGGATTACTACTATTGGCAAGTTTTTTCTGCCAATTAAAGACCAAATTAGACTTGTAATCATTAATATCACGATTATACTTCTTTTGTTTTTTACTCCTTTGGTCTTTCTCCTCTTTCTCAATAAGGTTTCTCAAGTTGGTGGAGAGAGTAGCATACTCAGAAGTCTCACTGGAAGAGGAGAGTTTGTCTCTGATCTCTCTGATCTCTTTGTCCATAGTGGAAAGTCTGGCCTGCTTCCTCTCGACCAAGAACCCAATAAGTTTCAATCCTGCTTCATTGAAATAATTATGCCATAGGTCCAAGTCAGACTCTCCCTGTTGTGGAAAGACATCCCACCTAAGCCCCCTAGGGACCATTTTATTTTTAACGTACTGCTCAAGAAATGCGATGTCCCACTGAAGATGTAATTCTGAGGTCATCACATTCCTGAGTCTAACAAAAAGGCCACCAATCTCCGAGTCAGTGTTGTTGATAATGAATACTCCATGTGTATTAAAGGACCTGGACGTCCTATATTCAAAAACATCCATATAACACAGATATAGGGGGAAGCTGCAGTGAAAAAGGTGTCAAGAGGTCGAAAGTGAAATAAGCTCTACCCTCAGCTGGTGCCCAGACCAGCGGTCAGAGTTCTCTCACGCAATCAGGGGCTATTGAATTGTCCCAGACTGATGGCCAGACTACCAATATTCATTCAGGACTGTCCAATCCTTCCCTGTTCAATCCTCCTGTTAATTCCGTTCCTTCTATCAATGTCTTTCGGACTCTTGTATTGAATGACCTTGACAGATTACCTGCTAAAAGAACTTATCAGGATCCAGCAATTCAAGTACAAAAAAGCCTTGATAGAAATGGTCAATGAGGGCTATTCCCTCAATATCCTTAACAAAAAGGAACAGGAGTTCTTGGTTCCTTTGGCGCCCAGAATTCCTGTTATATATTATTTGCCTAAAGTGCACAAAGACCCAGTCAATCCCCCTGGACGTCCCATCGTAAGTGGGATTGAATCGGTCACCTCGAGGATTGGGAAATACATCGATCATTTTCTCCAACCTCTTGTTAAATTGATGCTATCTTATCTGAGGGATACTAAGGACACCATCAAGTTACTTGAGAGTGTTCAGTATCACGACAACATCATCCTGGTCACTGCTGATGTGTCTGCATTATATACATGCATTTCACATCAGTTAGGTCTGGCGGCTGTTGAGTCTTTTCTTACTAGAATTTCCTCGCTTTCCTTTATCCAAAATAATTTTATTATGGAATTATTAGATTTTGCCACAAGGCACAACTACTTTTGGTTCCAGGGAACCTTTTTTTTGCAGATTAAGGGTGTGGCAATGGG